>CM055957.1:44049262-44765159 GCA_029490685.1 Schizonepeta tenuifolia | reverse complement strand
CTTTACAGGTCTCCAGCTGAAGATGGCAACAAGGCGTCACTCAGACAGAACATCAGTTGTGAAGAAAGACAACTGAGAGTTCATTTGTTCAGATGCAAACAAGGGGAAGTCTTCAGAACATCAGTTTAGAAGGAAACCAACTGAGGGTTCATCAGATGAGAAGCAGCAGAGAGGAAGAGAACATCAGATGAAAAGGAAATCATCTGAGGGTTCAAACCCAACTGAGTAAAGAAGTGGAAGACAACTGAGGGTTCAGTTTCAGAACATCAGTTATAGAATCCGAACAAGGAGTTCAACTGTTTGAAGTTCAAAGTCAGCTGAGAGCTCGACAGATCGGAACATCAGCTGAAGATCACTCAGATGAAAGTCAAGACTTTCAACCGACAAACCGAAGTTGACTGTCAAAGATTTGAATTTCAAAAGGAAGTCACATGAGGGTTTGACCGTTCAGTCATTACCCCATCTGGCCCAACACAAGGCTGTCTCAGATGGAAAGCAAAAGAGCACATATGTCATATCGGGAAAGTCTGCAGAGATGAGAGACAAGCCATCGCTTTCAACCGATCAGAGATCAACTGCTCCTCCAACGGCTAGTTGATTCTCTCCGCCTATAAATAGAGGCATTCTCTCATTCGAGAGACACACACACAGACGACGAAAATTCAAGAGCTTTCTCGAGAGAAATCAAAGCAAAAAGCAAATTTGCAAAATCATCATCTAAGAGCATCAGCAGCTGAGAGTTCCAATTTGAGAGAACATTAGTAGCTGAGGGTTCCTAGAGATCGAAACTGTTTTTGATCTTAGGTTGAGTGTTTATTTGTTCAAACCTTAGATCCAGCTCTCATTTGTGATCGAGCTGTAGTTGGAAAAACTCACCCACTCTCACACCCTAAAAAGTGTTAGTTAGGACCCTACTCTTCCTGCAATTGAGTAGATAGGCTGTTAAGTGCCCGCAAACTTAGCATAGGTTGTTAAGAACCCTTAATCTTAACTGTAAGGTCGATAAGTACCCGCAAACTTATCCTTAACGGTTGCTCAGCCCGCGTAAGCTGAGTGGTTCTGTCCAGAAGAACTTGGACTGAGGTGTGTGGACTCACATCTCCCCGTGGACGTAGGAGTTCTCTCCGAACCACGTAAATCTTGTGTGTCGTGTTTTTTTGTGTTCAGTCATTATTTGCATATCTCAACTGACAAACTAACCGCATACAATCTGCATACTTTCACATCAACAGTTTTGGTTTTGACCAACCGTGCATAAAAGCGTGAGTTTGTTTTTACGAGTTCATTTTCCACCACATTCCGCACAGCACCACTCTTCCAGCTGAGGTTGCTTACTCAGCTGTGAGATCCCAACTGAGTCATTTTACTCAGTTAAAGTTGTTTTCAAGTGTTAAGTTTTTCGAAAGTTGAAAAATCCTAACTGGTGTATTCCCCCCCCCCATACACCAGTAACTCGTATCGGAACCATCAATTAATCTAATGCATCAATTAATTTGGACCGTATAATGATCCAAAATAATTCTCAATTCCTCCCTAAAGATGAGTTTCTATGTGATCTCTCTCTCTCTCTCTCTCTCTATATATATATATATATATATATATATATATAGAGAGAGAGAGAGAGAGAGAGAGAGAAAGTTATGTTCATATAAAAACACTCTTTATCCTAAAAAATGAGAATTATCCATTGATTTAGAAAAGATGGATGGTCAAGATTGGATCGGGTCAACCCGGGTCAAACCGGATCAACTCGTTGACATTTTTTCGATTTTTTTTATGGTCAGGTCATATGCACCACACTATATAACGAGATGCACCACTAAGTGCATTGAGATGCAACATATTTTCATTTTTTTTTACGGTCAGGTCATATGCACCATACTAGATAATGAGACGCACCACTAAGTGCATTGAGATGCAACATTATTTTCGATTTTTTTTTTCCGATTTTTTTTTGTTTTTTTTTTTCAGAATTATTTGTTCCCTTTTTTTGTTTGCCGCTTCTTCTTTTGTCAAGATTTGAGCAAGGGGAGCCGAAGGCTTCGGAGCGAACCGAAAAATTCAAATTGTTGCCCGACGATTATCCTTATATTAGTAATCGAAACGAAATTGGAGCCAGGAAAAAAAATATGTAAAAAAAAAACCATATGCATCTCAATGCACATAGTGGTGCATCCATATATATATTAAAGTAAAACCAAAACCCATCTACTTTTCCGCCCAAAATTTCACCCCACTAGCATCATTTTTTATCATATAAAATGTACATGTGGTATTTCACTACTCTTTCTTCAGAATTTTTTATTATATAAATTATACAACCCTTTTGCATTCCACTACTTTTCTCCAACAATTTTTCAGCTGGTAGTGAATATACGCCTACGACCCATTGAGTTCTCCAATGACGCACCCCCAACCAATTTCGCTACTTCACATCTACAGGTGCAAAAATCTGAAATCCATAGACCATAGTCTAAAATCTGCAGAAAACTCATAAATTTATCTGTCCATTGGTTTTATGAATTAAATATGCAAAAACTCATAGATTTAACATCCTTTGGTTTTTCTAAATTGATTTAATAGTTTCTCCGAAAAGTATCTCTCGACCCCCCTTCTTCATCTTCTTCACAGCTCCGGCCAAGGCTCTGCCGTTTTATACCGCTGCTGCCGCATTGACTAGCTCCCAACTTCTCTGATATCAATAGCAAACAACTTAGAACAACAACAATCCCCAAATCACAACCAAGAATAACATCCCGTTGTCGCCAAATCGATGTTTTGCTTCCAGACCACGACCGTGCCGCTTCAGCCACCTTTTTCGAAATTTTTGTAGAGAGACTTGGCTGTTTTCATATAGCTTCTTGCATAGTATATACAGTAGTTATATATAGCTTCTATTAGCCTTTCAAGATATGTTATATTAACCCATATTTCTTCTGCGTATGCAGCTCGATCATGTGATGATTGCTCAAGTATTTTTATTTGATTAATTTGCATTTTTCCAACCGAAGATTGGCTATGAAACTCCACTTATTGAAAATTAAGCTCGCCAGGGGGAAAAATAAATTATTGTGGGCTTGAAGTGTTAACTTTTTCTTTTTATCTATGTGTTTAATTATTATTGTAATTAATACTACAATTGTTGTGGCGTGGCTCACACTGTCACACAGTCCTTTTTACTTTTTTCATTTCTTCTTGCAGTTATTACAAACAAATAAAAATGAACCATCGTTAAGCTCATCATCTTAAAAGAAATAATTACAACCTTTTAACAATACATCCTTAATCGTCTCGCTTATATCGCAATCCTATACTGTATAATTCGCTTCTTTTATTTAATTTTTTTTTCTCCTTACGGTTTTGCTTTGTTCTATTTTTTTAGGTATTGACAGGGGAGATGATGGATGGTAATGAAAGGACGTGGAAGAAAGTTCGGCTCCTATCTCAATTTTCTTTTACTTCTTTGTTGCAATACTTTTTAGGCTCAAAATTATAATGTTGATTAGGTTTTACTATTTTTTTAAAGGTTGGTGACTTGGTGTAACAGTTAAACTTTTGTCAAGCTTTTCCCTGATTTTGTGTTACTATCCCAATTAATTTTTTTTAGAAAAAAAGAGAATTTTATTTAAGTACACGAATATGGAATATAAAGAAGACCCTCCACAAAAGATGGAGGTTCATTCCAAACATAAAGTGTATCAATATTAATTGCGGGCTTTGCTATTCTATGAGCACTTGCGGCTAACATACTTGACTTTCCACTACGGGTACATTATCATCTCTCTACGCAGAACATGACATAAACTGCGAGTTCCGTATCATTTGCATTGCGTGAGATGATAGCATCACAAGCTAGCTTGCTATCAGACTCTATCCAAACTTGCATCACAATTGAATTATTAATTAGTTTAGAAAATTATGATAACTATTTATTCATAACTATTTCCACCAAGTAAAAAAAACTTCATTGATATTAATAATCCAACTCTAATTTAAAATTGGAAACGAAAAAGGTTAATTAAAGAAAAGAAGCCAAATTGACAAAGCAAAGAAGAAGCTGACGCGCAAAAACTATTATAATTGAAAATATAACATATAAAGTTATAAACTATACAATAATATATGAAAAAGAAACATATAGCATCTAAATAAATTATATTTAAACTATACAGCCATATAGGAGTACATGAATGTCACCAAAATATAACGGTCATAAATCAAAAATTAATTCCAACTAAAAAAATGTGGCAATTCAAACTCTCTCTAAATATTTTATTATTTGTAGTTACTATCTCAAAGATAGTCACACTGGTCTTTTCTATTTAATTAAATGTAAGTGATATTTACCAAATTAATATTGAGATAATTAGATTTTAATTATTTAAATTTAATTATGATTAATAAATATTAATAATATATTTATTACTCTCTAATTCTCTAAATTACTTCAATATTTTTAATTGTTTCAATGCACAGACAATTAGCCATACTCAAATCACAACTCTACAAATCTAAAAATTAATTAAAAATTATTTTTCCCGTGCATTGCACGGGCGGAATACTAGTCTCATTATATAGTGTGGTGCATATGAATACATGATATGGTGCATATGGCCTGACCGTAAAAAAAAAATGAAAATTCAGTGCATCTCAATGCACTTAGTGGTGCATCTCATTATATATTGTGGTGCATATGAATACATGGCGTTGGTGCATATAGCCTGACCGTAAAAAAAACCAAAAAAAAAGTCAACGGTTGACCCAGATTGACCCGCTTTGACCAGGATCAAATCTTGATCGTCCTTCATTCATAGATGTGTGGTTGAGATCAATTATCATTTTTTAAGATAAGGACATTTTTCACTATAATGCATCCCTATATAAGGGTGAGTTCCCATGTAAAACTCCCTTAAAGTTAGAAATAAGAAACTATCTACACCCTTGATTAATCCATAGTAAATGGTCCAAATTTAAATAAAATCCAAACATTTTATTGTGGCATTTGACTTATTATGCGATAGAGGGTAAAATTGAAAAACAAATTATACTTATCTTTCACTACACCATAAAATCAGCGGCAATGGAAGTTAAAATTGGTAAAAAAAACAATCAAATAAAAAATTAATAGATGTTCCCAATGTCACAGCCCCAAATCCCGAGGGACGGCAGAAGCCGGGGGGGCTAACTGACTAAACATACATGAAAGGCATCGATAAACCATGAACAAGACTTGAATATAAATAAGAAAGAGTTAATCCCTAAGGATTACTCGACAAAAGTACATAGAAGAAACTAAGTTCATAATTACAGACTTAACTACAGAGTTGTTCAAAAATACATCTCAAAAGATATTCAGAGTTTTGCAGCGGAAGGGTTCTAACTAAGCTTCCTATCCTTTAACTCAACACCAACCGTCGCCGCTCACCGTCGCTTCAACCTGCACATTTAGAAACAATGCAGGGCTAAGTACAAACGTACTTAGTGGGCACGATGCCGAAATCATAATCATAAGTATAGATAAATATGGCATTTCATAATTGTAGCACATCGGGGTTTTATTGAAAAGGGCCCGTGTCTACTAAACATTTTCTCACTCTTTTCTCATAAATCACTCGCGCGAGCATTTTCTGACTAATGTTACGTTCAATCTTGACCAATTCTAATTCACCGTGGCTGGTACCCCTCAACAGGATATCACATACACCACAGGTTACAAAGTGCACTAACTCTGGAAAGCACTTAGCAGCTAACTCAGAGCCGATCGTTAGTTAATCTAGTTAGATTAACTCTAAATCTGGAAAACGCGAATGTTGACTCAGATAGGTACAAGAGAACTCACATAAAACATAAAACAGTTCATGCCATAATATCACTTTGAAAACACAGATATCAAAGCGATAAAGAAAGATTTTCCGAGCATTGCTCGTTTTATTTTGTATATAAAAGCCCACCTTGTTATACAGAACTTAAAAGCAAAAGCTTCCAAACTTTGGATCTTCCGTCCTTTCTTCACAGTTGGCTTCCTCCTTCATCGTAAAACAATAATACTTAAAAACGGGTCGTAAAAGATAATCGATCAAAAGAATCGAAAAAGTTTTAGTTGTTTCATTCTTTAGGCATTTGCACGCTTACTAGATTCGTTTTACTTAAATGGGAACGAGACTCGTTCAAATCTCGTTAGAACTCGGAAGGTCTCATACTCGACTCTCGGGTCAGTAGAGAGGGTAGTCGGTAACTTAATACGACTTTAAAGATTATAGGGAGCTAAGTTGGATAGAAACAACTTAGGCGATTTACGTTTTAGTTCTTTGAACGATTTATGAAATTTCTCGTTTATTACTTCTTTAATGAAAGGATAAGAGATAAGATCTCGACTGGTTTTCATCACTCAAGGTCCTGTACTTGACTCTAGGGTCAGTAGGGAGACGTTCGTTAGATAAAACGGCTTAAAAGATCGAAAGAAACTATGTTGCGAATCAAAACAACTTAGAAAACAAGAAACTGGAATTTCACTGCGCAATCCAGTAACTCTGGAGGCTGTCCAGAACAGAGAATTTGGAAACAGGGGATGAGCCCTATACCACTGGAAAGATTGGGATGTCTGGTACGCTCCAATTTACGGATCACAAATCCGATAAACGAGCTAAAAGTTATTACAGTTTCCGGCGAGGGTCGCAAAACTGCCGCGAAAACCCTAATTGCTTGATAGGTTCGACGTATAACGTCTTAGGTTCGTTCTAAGTTCTCGAATTCATTTTCTTTGGAAACTGGGCCTTCAAGGCAGTCATCACGTACTTCCGTACGTGACGAGCTCCTTCTCAAAACTCGCTCAAAAGCACGACGTTCTAAACGTCGGATCTCAACTAACAATTACTAAACCAATAATTATTCAAAACGCGTTCTAGTTCTCGACTATAACTATAGCTCATATTATATCAACTCGAAAGCTTATGACGTCAACTAGAAAGTTGTTCTAAATTCCATCATAAACAATAATATCCAATTAGAATTCCCATCCGACTTCTCGGTTATTAGTTACGACTAAAAGTTCGTCTCTTACGCGATTTTCAAAGTTGTCGGATTCCGTTCAAATTTTACGACATCCATCTACATCTAACGAGAATCATTTCTATGCATGCAAACATTTCATAACACTATTATATTTCAACTTATAACACGATCTTCGTCTCTTACGTTTACGACAAATACTTTTAGAAAATTCTCAATTTAATTCTATTATCAATTCACATCAATTGCAACTATATTCCATTAACAATTCATCAATTAACATCAACACATGAAAACCCCTAATCACTTAATAAATTTCGGTTTTCTTACATACATTAAGAGGGTGTTTTTCTTCTCCAATTAACAACATTTATTCACTAATCAACCTCTTATATCATCAATTGATCAATTGCAAATCTAAAATCAACTAACATGCATAAACCCCCAAATTCAACATTCAAACCCTAATTGAATTTCAAAAAACATAGGGCTTTCGATTCCTCTTCATTCTAATCACTAATTAAACATCAATTAAGCAAGAATCCATCATCAATTGAAGAAGACTAAAAATCCTACCTAAGCCCTAGAATTTTCGGTATTAACAAAAGAATTAGGGTTCTTGGTTCTGTCAATTTTAAAACCCTAATTAACCTATCTAATACATCTAATTTCATTATTCCAAGATCAAATCATCCATTCCAAAACTCTAAATTTTCGATCAAGAACAAATGAGAAAGAAAAGAAAGTTGATTGGATAGGATTATAGAGGAGATAATTACCTTAAGATTTAATGAAAGATGTATGAAGTTTGAATGGAAGGATTGAGACTTGTGTGTATCTTCTTCAAGTTCTTGGAGCTTTCATTAATGGAGGATGATGAGATGAAGAAGAGAGTGAAAGGGGAGGGGCTGCCGACTTGGTGATGAAATGGGAGGGAGAGAATGATTTAATTGCTTAAAGAATGATATAAGATGTTAAGGTGTAAAGTGATAAATAGTATACCCTTAGGTGTCACTAATTAAATCATTTAAAACATAAAAATCTAGCAAAATAACTAGGGTGATGTCGGTCATAGAGTGGGAGAGAAGAAAAATACGCGCTTTTCCGGCGCGATCCGACGTTACGGAAATCGAACGACGAAAAACGTCGCTCGGCACAAAATCGTCGCGATCCGATTTGATCGTAAATTCTAACGTACGAAACTTAATCGGAAAATAAATTTACAAAAATTATTTTGACTAAAACTCGGGACAGCACAGTCCGAGTTTCGTCCGGAAAATCATAAAAACGAACTTTCTCGGGCGAGTTCGTATCGCGATTTCGTGAATGTAAAAATCAGACGGTTTTCCGTTCTGAGTTCACGAACTAAAAACTTTTCGTACGCGCTAACCCTAAATACAGTAGTCGTCTAACTGACTTCTGTAATTTTTTTTAAAAACAGATTCGACCGTTAGTCTTAGAATTCAAAATCATAAACTTAGGCGTGCAAAGCCATTTATTTAATTAACTTTAAAATTTTAAGAACGTAAGGAAATTACGGGGCATTACACCCAATCATCTAAAATACAACCAATAAAATGGAACCAATATTAATGGTGTGTTTCAGTATAATTTATGTAATATATTATAGTTTCCAAATCAAATATAATTAACTAATGCATTACGAACTTTTATATAGTGTATTATAATAATTCTTTTAATGCACTAAAAAATAATACTCAGTTGCATCATGAATTTTGCATAGTCATAGGTAATCGAGAGGAAACAATAAAAATAATAATAAATCAAATACTACCAAGTATCTAAATTTAGTGATAAATCCAATCCCATTATAATTCATGCATTTTAAAATATTATATACATCATACTTCAAGATTAATAATTTTAATGTATTATTTTTTCAAATTAAAATATATAATGCATTATATATAAAAAATTGTTGCTAATAGTGCATTGGACTTTCGTATTGCATTTATTTCATAATGCATTAATAGTGGCACAAAATATTTTGAAAATAAACCGACATATTATAACTTAAAAATAAAGAAAGAGAGCAGATTTTTTTTAACAAATGGGAAACATGCTAAACTAATAACCGTTGCGTAGTGCGTGCCAAAAAAAAAAAATGGTTCGTTCTTAATAACTTAAGTTACTTAAATACCCCGCAACTATTTATAACATAATTAAAAAATGTTAAAGATGACCATTGATTCAAGATATGGAAGCTCCATATCTACCGTACAAAATTTGGTTTAAACCGTAAATTAAATCGAATCAAATCGTATTTGTACGGTTTGATTTGGTTTATGGTTTGAAAATTATGGTTTGGTTTAGATTTTTAAACAATTATGATTTATGGTTTAGGTTTGGTTTTGAAAAATATAAACCAAACCAAACCGTAAATCGTAATATAATTATTGTTTTAATATTATTTTTAGTATTGAAAGAGTTAAATAGTATATTGCATATCTATTTTTAATTACATATGCCAATAAGTCAAAATAAAAAGGTTTAACCCTAACTACTTATTTAATTTAACTCTGGCGACTTCTTCGTTATTTCTTCTACGCCCACCACAATCTGTTCTCATGAAAAAAAATAACAGCAAAGGTTTTTTACTTGATCAATTCCATGTATTGAGAAGGCTTTTTGAAACAAGGCACTTTATTTTAGTTTTCAAGTTAAATTCTCTAGTTAATATGATACTATGGCATACAAATAAAGAATTGGAAGTATAATATTACATCATACCGTCAGTTCACGTACATAAACAAATCATTTTTCTTTATTACTCTGCAAGAAAAATAAAAAATATATAAAACCTCGTAAATCAAACCGCACCAAACCGTATTAATACAGTTTGGTTTTGGTTCGATTTTAATGCTAAAATAGTTTGATTTGGTTTTGAAAAATTATCAAACCGTAATTTTATGGTTTGATTTGGTTTTAGTGCAACCGCACCAAATTGAACCGTGTACAGTCCTATCCATATCGTTTCTCATTTCTACAGAAAATATATTTTATATATGATCTCTTCCCTATATATATATATAGTTAACTATCAGAAAGGGTTATTTTTGTGTTAAAAAAGTATACTTATAGACTCACTTTAAATTACAATAAAAAAGGTCATATTTTACATGATGAGACAAAAATACCTTTGAAACTTACTTTAAGGTTTTATCTATATACAATCACCACTTTCAAAATCATTTCAATTTCAATTTCTCTCTCTACTTCTTTCTCCTTCTCTGTAGATTTTTCTTCAAACCCCCACTACCACCACCACCCTTCTCTCCCGCTGTCGTCGCTCCGCCATTGCTCCGCCACTCTGTCCAACCACCACCACCAGTACCATCACCCTTTCTTCTCTTTCTCTCTCTACCTCTCTTTTTTGCTTTCTCTCTCTAGAAAATCAAATCTACGTCGCCGCCTCGCTTTTCTTCTTCTCCGTCGACACCCCAATTCACAGCTTCTTCGTCCTCACGCTCTTTTGCTTCTCCACCGCCTCGATTCTCAACCACCATGATTTCTCATCCAAAAATTTTCGAAGTTGTACGATTTACAGATGCCACGATATTGATTGAAGTTGTACACTCGTAGCAACGTTTGTTCTTCATATGAATGAGCTATGATATTCGGAATATCGTACTTTTGTTGCTGCAATTATTTTAAATTCGTACTTGAAACTGACCAATTCATGTATGTTTGGTAGATATTTTGGGGAATATCGTTGTAAATTTAGTACGATTTTACAAATTCGTGCATGTATTTTGCTTAAAATTGATACGATATTGCGATTTATTTGTGTTTTTAGGATTTCATGTGTATACGATTTGTTTGTATTTTGGAATTTCATGTGTATACGATGTTACGATTTACAGATGTCACGACATTGATTGAAGTCGTACACTCGTAGCAACATTTGTTGTTCATATGAATGAGGTATGATATTCGGAATATCGTACTTTTGTTGCTACGATTTTGTTAAACTCGTACCTGAGACTGAACCAATTCATATATGTTTGGTAGATATTTTGGGGAATATCGTTGCATATTTGGTATGATTTGACAAATTCGTGCATGTTTTTGCTTAAAATTAATACGATATTATGATTTGTTTGTGTTTTTGGGATTTTATGTGTATACGATGTTACGATATTAGAAAATATCGTACTTCTGTTGACTATGATTTTATAAACTCGTACGATTTCAGAAGATACTCGGCTTTTTAAAGGACTTGCAACGTGTATCCCTTTCCCGGTACATGTGCCGAAAGGATTGAGATCTAAAGATCCTATCAAACCAGACTTTTACTCCACTTGAAAATCGTACTAAAGACTGACCAATTCAAAGATATTTGTAGGTACTTTGGATGAATATTGTTACAATATTTGGTACGAATTGATAAATTTGTGCATGTGTTTTGCTTTAAATTGATACGATATTACGATTTGTTTGTATTTTTGGATTTCATGTGTGTATGATGTTACGATATGTGGAATATCGTACTTATGTGGTTACGATTTTGTTGAACTCGTACTCGAGGCTGACCTATTCATGCATGTTTTGTAGCTATTTTGGGGAATATCGCTACATATTTGGTACGATTAAACAAGTTTGTGCATGAGCTTTTGCTTAAATTGATAAGATTTTATGATTTGTTTGTATTTTTGAGATTTCATGTGAGTACAATATTACGATATTCAACATATCGTACTTCTATGGCTACGATTTTGTTAAACTCGTCGAGACTGACCAAATCATGCATATTTTGTAGCTATTTTGGGGAATAAGGTTACATACATATTTTGTACTATTCGACAAATTTGTGCATGTGTTTGCTTAAAATTGATACGATATTAACGATTTATTTATATTTTTGGATTTCAGTGTACAATGTTACGATACTTGAGATTTGTTTGAGATTTGAGGATACCATATGTGAAAAATAGTACTTCTGTAGATACGATATTGTTAATCTCGTACGTGAGGGTGAACAATTGATGCCACGAAATATGAATTATATGTGAATGCATGTATATAGTTAGGGTGATTACTTGTGTGTATGTTGTTACGATATTCCCAATATTGTATTTGGTCTGTTACGATGTTGTTAATCTCGTATGTGCGGGTGACCAATTTATAGCACGAAAATAAGAATTGTTTGTGGTTTTGTGAATGCATGTGTGTATGTTGTTACGATATTCCAATATCGTATTTGTTCTGTCACGATGTTGTTAGTCTCGTACGTGAGCGTGAGAAATTGATGCAACTACAATACGAATTGTTTGAATTTTTGTGATTGCATGTGTGTATGTTGTTACGATATTTCTAAATCGTACTTGGTTTGTTACGATTTTGCTTAACTCGTACATGAATACAAATTTAACACCTTTGTATCTAATTATTTTCAAGTTGAGTGAACACCTGTCCGACCATCATTGACTAAACTTCCCCACCACAAAGTCCAATGCTATGACTACGAGGGTCTAATTGGAGAGATTCGCAAAGTGCTCGACTTTTCGTGCCCGAAGTAATGGCTGTAGTGAAGGGATCAATTCTAGGAGCTTTCATGCGCCTGGAGGACTTTAATGTTCGTTCGTACCTCCAAAGTTATTACGCTTCTCTAAAGTTGAAAATCAAATTCAAGGGTTTTCAAATGATATAGTACAATTTATGTTTTGCTTATTACTAGGTGTACGCTATTACGACATTCATAGTATTGTATACGTCTATACGACATTATTAAAACTTGTACATGAGACTGAACAATAATTCAAGCTAGTCTATCCGCATATGCACGAGATGTTTGAAAATCGTACAATCATGCCACATACTTCTTTGCGCTATATTACGATTTCAATAAATCGTATCATATAATGAACAACAAAATAACAAAAATAAGCTATTAAACATGAAAATTTACATGGAACGAGTCATCTGCATCGCCATATGTCAGACTAAGTACTTGGTTCCTCTCTAACACAGTAACAAAAATAAGCTATTAAACATGAAAAGCTACCTATCTATTTGTATGTGTGTACGATGGTACATATTATTCATAATGTACATCTATTGCTACGAGTTTATTAAAGTTGTAAATGCGACTCAAATCGGGACACAACCCACGACATATGATTGCAAATACGATATTATGCATTTTGTATGTGATGCAATCCAAGATTGAAGATGTGAAGATTTTATTTATTTATTTTAATTTTCATTTTTATTATTGTAGGCCAAAAATAAGGCTTTGTTTTAGTTATTTGGTAATATTATATTTGATTAGGATAAGGATTGGTTTCCTTATTAGATTAGGATTTGTTTCCTTATTGTTCAAGGAATTG
Source organism: Schizonepeta tenuifolia (assembly GCA_029490685.1). Lineage (NCBI taxonomy): Eukaryota > Viridiplantae > Streptophyta > Magnoliopsida > Lamiales > Lamiaceae > Schizonepeta > Schizonepeta tenuifolia. The sequence goes on along the minus strand of CM055957.1, from coordinate 44,751,801 downwards.
TTTCCTTACTAGATTAGGGTTATGTTTCTTTTTATTCAAGGAATTATTTTCCTTATTAGAATAGGACTCTATTGTATTCTACCCCTATAAATAGGTCTAGTAGGGCATGGATTAAATAACGATTTGATGACTAATATTTTGTGAGTTTATCTCCTTCAGTTTCGTTCACCAAACTAGCGGATTGGCGGCATGCCACCGTGATGTTCATATCGACGTATCGACGAGTCAACCATCCCTCGTTGTGTGTCATTCATCGTCCTCGTGTTACTTGGGATTTGTCCTCAATCCAAAACTTCAACCTGCATCAAAGAACAATATTTTTTTTTCTTTTTTTTTCCTTTTCTTTTTCTTTTTTTTCCCTTTTTTTCTAGACAAAAGCAAATAAAAGATAGAGGTTCAGATCAGTATGTATGATTGCTACGACTTTGCATCAAATCGTAGCAACTTTGCTACATCTTTTGTACGATATCATGTTATCTCGTATCGAGAGCAGTGATAATTATAGCCACATTTCTACAAGTTTAATATCATTTGTTATGATTGCACGTATAATTAAGATTTGTTTGAAATTTGAGCATAGCATGTGTGAAAATCATATTTCTGTAGATACGATGTTGTTAATCTTGTACGTGAGGGTGACCAATTGATACCACTACAATGTGACTTGTTTCTGTTTTGTGAATGCATGTACATAAGTTGTTACAACATTTGTAATATCGTACTCATTTTTAATTTAATTTTGTTAAATCTCGTACGTGAGGGTGACCAATTATGCTACGACAATACTAATTATTTTAATTTATGTGTAAAGCATGATATGCAACCTTGAAAATAATTAGATACAAAGAAACATGTCAAATTTGCAATCATGTACGAGTTAAGCAAAATCGTAACAATTCAAGTACGATGTTAGGAATATCGTAACAACATACATGCATACAATTTGTAATCTCGTGTACGAAATTATAAATATCGTTACAACCTACGTACATGCATTCATAAAAACTGTGTATTTATAGCACATTTCTACAAGTTAATATATATCGTAGCACAAAGTTATTATTTCGTAGCACAGGGTGCTCTAGATATTGCTACGACTTGATAATATTCGTAACAATAAAAGTGTCCACCTTATTACGATATATGTCTAATTCGTCCTCATGATTTCACCAGTAGGAGATGTAATAAGAGCATCAACTTCAAAAATAAAGATGCTCTTGCCATTTTTCATTCGAATCTCAAGCTTAATAAATCTTCATAAGTTATCCCACCAGGTAATATAGGTATGTATTCTTTCCTCCACCCTCATAAAGATTGTGATTCCATACTCCACCATGAGCAACAATTAAATAACAATGCCCCGTCAGCATGAAATATGACGTGATCAGATTACGAACAAATCTAAATAATGTTTATGATATACCATATATCGTACAAACACATGCTACGATATATCAAAACCTACAATTTAACGTAGTGATATGTAACAATAAATAAAAAATCGTAGCAGTGCTGTGTCATTATTCATGATCGTGAAATATGATATTATGTATGTTGTACAATATATGACACGATATATCCATTCCTACAATCGTATTAGAGAGGTGTTTGTACGATCTAAAACACCTCACATGAATAGTAGAAATCTCCAATATTTCTATCAAAGTATTCAACTCAAAATCGTTTGTTACCTTCATCCGCATGATTTCACCAGTAGGAGAAGTAACAAGGGCATCAACCTCTGTAGTGGGGCAAATTTCGTATTTATACTTTTAGGCCCAATTAACTTACTTGACTGACCAGACGCACCACACGAGCCAGACAAGATAAATGAGCTGGCCCAAGCCATTTAGTTAAATTCAAACTCGTGCTTGGACCGTAGAAGCCATCTCTATAAACTCATGATCCCCCACTTCAGTCATGACGGCTGATACGATTCAACAACCCGATCGGCTACAACAGCTGGGACTAAGTCAAGATAAGTAGTTCCACGAAAATAGGAACTGACGTGACAGACGTTAGCTAACGGATAGGGCTGACACATGAAAACCGTAAGGGGTATTGGCAGCTCTTATATAAACAACGTTACTAGGTCAAGCAAGACCATCGGGACTCTCGTACTCTCATTCTCTCAACTGTCTTCGCTTACTCCGCTTGCTCAGTCTCCTGACAGCCTTCTCTATCGGTCTTAAGACCGCCGGAGTTGCCCGTCACGCCCGCTACAATCTACCTACACTTTCATTCGCCACCATCACTGTCGTCACCCTCTGACCTATCCCGATCCATCCCGATTATCATCGGCTCTCCACACAATCTCTCTACTTATTTTATCTATTTTCCGCTTACTTTATCACCGTACTAACTTGAGCGTCGGAGGCTCTTCGGTCGACACTCCCCACCGGTGCTCACCTTAGGGCTCTCACGCCTTGTTTGTATTGTGTTGACAGGTTACTAGTGCCCGATCAACCCGACGTGCCTGACATCACCTTCAAATTGTAGATCTAGCCTCTACAATTTGGCGTCCACCATGGGGCCTAGCAATCAAGCGAATCAACACACTTTCCGTGGATCTCTTCCACCATCAATCATGTTTGATGGACGTGACGGATCTGAAACTCCCGACGCACTCAACATGGCTGCTGATGCTGACCTAGCGGCCCAGATCGCTGCCCTCACTGAGCAGATGAATCAGGAGCGGGAGAGATGCAAGAAGTTAGAAATGGAGAACGCCAACTTGTACGACCGTCTCGTGGCTTTGGAGCCTGTCGAGATCATTGAACCTCCCGGCTTCCGGACCCAAGTGCCTCCCATGCAGCCTCTGGAAGACACACCGATCACTCGCATGATAGATCCAACTCTCTCGTGACGGACCCATCACCTTCGGTAAGAAACCGTAATGTCATTGCTACCCAACTGATACGGCTCGTGGTATCTTGAATGCAGGTATCAATGTTCCATCGTCTGCGCTTGAGCAAGCACATGATATGGGGCAAATCAACCCATACACCACCGGAACGGGAGGCATAGCCTGACCAGATGGAACAATCACTACCGGGGGACAACATGCTCGAACTGTCTTGACCCACCCCCGACGTAGCAACGGGTAACGCTGTTATTGGAGGCACGCAACCATCCGTACCCGGTACCCAACTAGACGATTCCACCGGCTAATGTTAACCAACAGATGATCGGAGCCGGTTCAAAGAGAAATCACTCAAGATCAGTTGTTGCCAACGAGTTCGCTCAACCAGCCATGACCGGCCACTATGCAATAAGAGATGAGGACTTGGCACGAAAGTTGGCAGAAATGGAGGCCCTGATCCAACGAATCCCTGGTGTGCCGGCACCAATTTACAAGAGCTCAGAGAACTGCTATGCCGACTCACCGTTCGTGGATGAAATTACATTGTCGAGATGCCTGTCAAATTCAACTTTCCCACCATGCAGATGTTCGACGGCACGACTGATCCGACAGATCACATTGCTCAAGTACAAGCAAAGGATGTTCATCACCACAATTCCTCGGTAAATTAAGGCAGGCCTACATGTGTAAGGGGTTTCGGTTCTAGTCTGATAGGATCGGCCCTTCAGTGGTACACTAACCCTTCCAAATTATTCTATTTCAAGTTTCGCTCAACTAACGGATATCTTCGTACAACAATATGCCAGTAGCCGGAAACTTGAAAGATTTCAGAAGATTTGTATGCCGTGGTTCAACAGCGTGGAGAGTCTCTCCGAGACTATATCGGCCGCTTCAACAAGGAGAAGGTGTCCATAACCAATTGCTACACCCAGACAGCAGTCACTGCCTTCAGAAAGGGTCTCCTACCTGACTCGGACTTATACAAGGATCTCACCAAGTATCCTTGCAGAATGATGGAAGATGTCCTAGCCAAGGCATGGACACAGATCAAGTGGGAGGAAGATCAATACAATCACCACCAATCTTCACCGAGCAGAAACACTAGAAGAGACTCCAGGGCAGACAAGAGGGCGAGTGATAGGCGGTCCGAGCCTTACCCGCCTCCACAAAAAGAATACAAAGAAGACAATATGACCGCCCTTACAAGACACGACCACGTGAAAGGGCAGAGATACCCGAGTACAACTTATCCATCGCCCCAGCTGAGGCGGTCTTAGCTCTCAAGGGACTTGGAAACAAATTCAAATGGCCAGAAAAGATGAGGACACCAGCTGATCAGAGAGACAAGTCAAAATGCAGAAGATTGCATCGCGTTGAAGTTAGAATTATCGCACCTACTGAAGCAAGGTCACCTGACTGACCTCCTTACTGACAAAGGACGCCAAACCTTGCAACAAGCCCAAATTCGTCAGCAAAGCAACGCAGATGTCACCCCGTCTAGACCGCTGACACTTGATCGATCAGTTAACGTGATAACCAGCGGATCAGAAGTCAGTGAAATCACTCACTCAGCAGCCAGGAGACACACCAGACAGGCTGGTCATTTCAACCAGAACATGGCGAAGCTCAAAGAAGCACAACCCTCCTGCCTGTACAAACCATCACTTTCACCACATTTGAATCAAACAGGCTACTTAATCCTCATCTTGATGCTTTAGTAATTTCAATTTGTATTACAAATGGTTAACCAAGCGTGTTCTAATAGACAACGGCAGCTCTGCCAATGTCCCCTTTTTGTCTACTCTCAGGGAAATGGGGATCGATGAAACTAAGATCATCATGAAGGCGCCAGTCCTTATCGGCTTCAGCAGAGAACAAAAGAGCACAATTGGTGAAATTGAACTACCCGTCTACGCTGAAGGAGTCAATCTCTACACTCGCTTCCTAGTAGTGGACTCCCCCTCCACTTACAATGTTATCCTAGGCCCCATGGATACACGAAATGGAGGCTGTATCATCTACTTACCACCAAGTCCTGAGGTTCCCGATAAAGTGGGGAGTAAGAGAGATTCGAGGAGACCAAAAGGATTCCAAATCATGTTATCAAACAACCATGAAGGCTAAGCAAGCCGTCGTATAGCAATTATAGCAAGAAGAATTATCTGACCCCCAGCCGAGTCAACAAGCTCAACCTGATCAAACCTGACGCAGTGGAGCTAGATGAAGTCTCCATTCATCCAGACTTCCCGGACAATAAAGTCCGGATCGGAGCACAGAGCCTGACCTAGAGTGAAGCTTATTCAATTTCTTTCTGAACACTATGATTGTTTCGCTTGGTCCTATGCGGACATGACTGGTATTGACCCTGATATTATTGTTCATAGATTGAATGTCGATCCTGATTACCCTCCAAGGAAGCAAAAGCGAAGAAAGTTCGCTCCATAAAGAAATAAAGCCATCAATGATGAAATCAAACAACTTCTGGACACCGGGCTGGTCAGAGAGGTCCAATACCCTGACTGGCTGGCAAACGTGGTGGTCGTCAAGAAAAAGAATGGCAAATGGCGAGTGTGCATAGACTTCACAAACTTGAACAAGGCGTGACCTAAAGATTCATTTCCACTACCACACATAGACATGCTCGTCGATGCCACAGCCGGACACGAGCTACTCAGCTTCATGGACGCATACTCTGGATACCACCAGATACTGATGCATCCCGATGATCAGGAGAAGATGGCTTTCATGTCCAACATAGGCATCTATTGCTACAAATATATGCCATTCGGATTGAAGAATGCGGGAGCAACCTACCAGCGTTTGGTCAATAGGATGTTTGAAGAATTGTTGGAAGGACAATGGAGGTTTACATAGATGGACATGCTCGTGAAGTCTCTACGAGCAGAAGACCATATCTACCACCTCCGACAATCCTTCAGCATACTTTGTGAGTATAATATGAAGCTTAATCCGACTAAATGTTCATTTGGTATGACTGCAGGAAAATTTCTCGGCTACATGGTGACCCAAAAGGGCATAGAAGCCAACCCGACTCAAATTGACTTTGTACAAAGAATTGCATCCCCAACATGCGTCAAAAATGTACAAAAGCTCACAGGGAGAGTGGCGGCCCTCAGCCGGTTCATCTTGAGATCATTAGAGCGTTGCCATCCATTCTTCAATACATTGAGGAAGTAAAAAACATTCGAGTGGACACCAGAATGTGAGGAATCACTCAACCAGCTGAAACAGTACCTGACGAGTCCGTCGCTCCTGTCTTAACCTAAAGATGGTGAAACAATTATACATCTACTTGGCGGTGTCAGAAACAGCAATCAGTGCAGTCCTAGTCCGAGAGGATAAGGGTAAACAATCACCGGTCTACTACGTCAGCAAGTCCTTGTTGGGCGCAGAGATAAGATAAAGCTTGCTCGAGAAGCTTGCCCTTGCCCTCGTACATGCAACAAGGAAGCTTCGCCTTTACTTCCAATGTCACCCAATTGTGGTCCTTACAACATACCCTCTAAAGACCATCTTTCACAAACCAGAGTTGTCTGGCAGACTAGCCAAATGAGCAGTCGAACTAAGCGAACACGACATATCCTACAAGCCGCGTACTTACTTGAAGTCACAGGTACTAGCTGATTTCGTGAATGATTTTACGCCTAACGTTTTAATGCAGGCAGACAAGGAGTTATGCTGCCTCACTGAAGACGAATTAGCTGGAACATGGAAACTTTTTGTGGACGGTTCAAGTAACAAACATGGAAGTGGACTTGGACTCGTTCTCTCATCACCTCAAGGTGACAACATTGAGCAAGCAGTAAGATGCGGATTCAAGGCAACTAACAATAAGGCTGAATATGAAGCTATGCTAGCTGGACTTGGATTGGCTAAGGAACTGGGGGCAAAGAAGATCGATGTCTTCAGCGACTCCCAGCTGGTAGTAAATCAGATGCAAGGAACCTACCAGACTCGAGACAACAAGATGACGGCTTACCTAGACAAGGTGAAGGAGCTGCAGTCAAGCTTTGAAGAATTCACAGTCGGCCAAGTGCCCAGAGAAGAGAATAGTCACACAGATGCTTTAGCCAATCTCGTCTCTCTATTCAAACCTCTGGTCCAAAGACAATTCCAATTATCTACCTCCATGGCCGGCCGTGTGGAAGAAGAAAGAAGAACAAGTGCATGACATATCAGACAGTCGGACTAGGATGACTTCAATACTAGAATACCTTGAGCAAGACATACTTCTATATAATGAAATGAAGCACGCCGAATAAAAGCTCAGTCTGCCCGATTCTCCATCATCCGAGGTAAGTTGTACAAACGATCATACTCTGGTCCATACTTAAAATGTATTAACCATGCAGAAGTAAAGACGGTCTTGGCCGAGCTACATGATAAAAAATGCGGAAACCACTCCGGCGGGAGGAGCTTAGCCCACAGAGCTCAAACAAGCGGATACTATTGGCCTACAATGAAGACAGACGCCGCTGATTATGTCAAGCAATGCGACAAATGCCAGCGGTTTGCCCATGTATCCCACCTTCCACCTGAACCATTGATCTCAGTCACGTCGCCCTGGCCCTTCATGAAGTGAGGGATGGACATCGTGGGCAAATTACTTAAGGCACCTGGACAATTGGAGTACATGCTGGTTGTAACAGACTATTTTAGCAAGTGGATTGAAGCCGAAGCATTCCACAAAGTTCGGGATACAGAGGTGAAAGGATTCATATGGAAAAATATGATATGCCGATATGAAGTACCAAAGGAGATAGTGACTGACAAAGGCTCTCAGTTCATCAGCTACCACTTTGAAGACTTTTGTGAGTCATGGAACATCAAACTTAGCTTCTCAACACCTAGAGATCCCCAGGCAAATGGCCAAGCTGAATCATCCAACAGGACAATAGTCAACACCCTGAAGAAGAGGCTCGAAAAGTCAAGGGCTTATGGGCCGCTGAACTACCTAGAGTGCTTTGGTCATATCGAACGACCCTCAGAACCTCGACGAGAGAAACTCCATTCTCCTAAGCGTACGGGATGGAAGTAGTCATTCCAGCCGAAAGCAAAGTACTGACCGCGAGAACCAAGCTCGCTTCAGAAGACCATAACGTATGTCACGAGCTCGACACACTTGATGAAAAGAGAGATATGGCTAGGCTACGGCTAGCCTCCTACCAGCAAAGTGTTGCCAGACACTACAATAAGCATGTCCGCACCTGAACGTTCAAGCTAGGCGATTGGGTACTCCGACGTGTATTCCAAAACACTAAGGAAGCTGGGACTGGCAAGCTAGGCCCGACATGGAAAGGTCCATACCTAATCACAAAGGTATACGGAATGGAGCATACAAGCTTCAAGAGAAAGACAGACGCGACATAGGCAACAGTTGGAATGCCATCTATCTTCGACAATGTCATGCTTAACTCAACTCTTCATTCATTTCAATTGATTTAGTCCCACGGGACCCACCTTTACAGCCATACCGGTCTAACACTTTCATGCAGGACATAAAAGAACAACATCGTGGCTTGATCCCTCTTCAAGGTATGTAGGCAGCTCTAAGGAGAAAAGGGTATGTAGGCAGCTCTAAGGAGCACGGCCCAAATTGCCGAATAAGAAGAGATGGACGCAGATCCACCAACCACCCGACCTACACCAACACGAGGAGGTAACTTTACACACTTTGTCAATAAGTTTAAGTCCCACGGGACTCATATTACTAGCCATACTAGTTCTGACAATTTTATGCAGAAAAGTCTCAGAACTACATATGGGCTTGATCTCCAAAAGGAGTATGTAGGCAGCTCCACGGAGTGCAGCCCACCTTTACTGACAGATAGAAACGGACTAGACCAAACCACCTGTCCAAGTGCCATAAAATAGCTGGAATAAAAAATATGGTAAACATCCATGACCTTAGTTTCAATTGATTTGGTCCACGAGACCCACTTATCATTCCACACTAGTTCTAACAAGTCAATCCAGGCCAATGTCAGAACTTCATTCGGGCTTGATCTTTTCAAGGGTATGTAGGCAGCTCTAAGGAGCACAGCCCAACAAAGAACACTCCAATATCACTAAGTCAACTGACTTGCCCGACACAACAGACTTGATCACTCTCAAGTCATAAAACAAACATTCAACCAATAAAGAGTCAACAATATAATAAAAGAAAATAAATAAAAGACCTTGCAAATAACAAAGGAACGCCCCAGACGAGCCAGTCATCATCTATATAATTTAACACTCATCCAAGCCATACCTTCCGACTATGACTTAGACTAGGGGGAAAAATGGGGATACGAACCCTTACAAATGATAAGAAAAACATAAGTCATGAGTTCATAGTACATGCTCAATTATCGGGTACATGCACCCGTCCAAATAAAAATAAAAATCTTCCAAGCGACACATAATAGAAACTAAGTCTTTAACAAAAAGAAGAGTGCAAGCTCAACCCTCGAGCTCTTCCTGACCTCCATGCCCGGCTTGACCAGCCTGATCTCTACCTACAAAGTCTAAAGTAACCACATCATCAAAATGATCGTCTACATGTGTTGCCTCGTCCTCCTCTGCAGCCATCATCCTCCTCAACTTATCTGCCGCATCACATATCTTCTTGCCATCCCACTCTTCAGCCTTTCCTGCCTTAAAATCCAGGTACAATTGCTCCCGAAGCGTTAGCTCGGTCTGAAGAGCAACCACCCTACAATTCTTCTCCATGTCAGCTCGGAGGGCATCCATCTCCGCAAGAGCAACCTTCAAACGCTCGGCATCAGCATCTCTGGACTTTAGTAAAGCCTTGCACTCCACCTCGACCACCTCAAGCTCTTTGATCTTCTCCTTGAGAGCCCATATTTCCTTATTAAGACTAGTCTTGTCCGACGCCAATTGCTTCACCTGATCCTCCAGCTCTCCAACCTTCATGGTCAAGTAAATCACCGACTGCAATCCCTGTAAACCAAAGACAAACTTAGCAACCAAACATTGCAAAACGCATAAGTATATAGGTCATCGTGTGTAAAAGTGGAAGATACCTTAAAGATATTGGCGATGCCCGGTGTAACTAGTAGTCTCAGATGCAAGCTGTCTGAAAGTTGGACTTATCCTCATGCCATAATAGCTTCTGAACCTCGGAAGAGTAGGGAGTAACTCGGTGTAAGCATGAGCCGTCATGGGAAGCTGAGACGAACATCCTCCATGGAAAAGAAGGTAGCATCATCATCGACAACCCTTTCCTTGCTGGCTTTAGCAACAGACAAAGTAGGAACTCGGATAGGTGCTTTGGCATGTGCCTTCCTGGTACGAATCTTAGTTGTGCCTTTCTTGACTTGGAGCAACTCCTCAATAGCATCATCACCAGACAAAGGGAATGTTGGCTGCTTCGACATGGTGTCCTCTGCATCAAATTGAACACTCAAGTTAGTATCACACGAGCAGAAAAAAAAATGAAAATTGAACTAATACCTTCCCGACGTGACTGCACTGACTCCCAGAAGCCGCTACGATGAAGATTAGAAGGCGTCAAGACTACCTCCCAATGACGCTCTTCTTCGGGTATGGCAAAAAACTCTTTAAGTTTTCTCTTCGACTGATCATACAATATCGGAGCTGGCAAGTCAGTAGCACCTGGAAGAAGTAAAGAGTATAAAAATCATCATTCAAGCACAAGAGATAAAGAAACATCATAGACAGCTAGACAAACACACTCACTCGCGATATTCCACAAGCGAGGAATACCACTATCAGACGGCAACCCCAACGCCTCAAACGAGACAAAGAAATAAATCTTCATAACTTATCCCATCACGTGGTATAAGTATGTACTCTTTCCTCTTACCATCATATATATTCTGATTCCATGATCCACCATGAGCAATAATTAAACAACAATGTCTAGTCTGCATGAAATATCACACGGTCAGATATCAGATGATGTTATGATATACCATATATCGTAAAAATACAAGCTACGATATATAAAAATCCTAACATCATAATGTATTGATAATGAATTTCATACAATATATCACACTACGATATTATGTATGTCGTACAATATATGATACGATATATCCAATCGTACACTAGTATTAGAGATATCTTTATAACATCTACAACACGACATACAAACTTAACCTCGTGCATGGCCACAATCAAATATTGGTAGAATGACAAGATCAGATTAAGAAAAAATCTAAATGATGTTACGATATACAATATATCGTACAACCATAAGCTACGATATATTTAAATCCTACAATTTAGCAAAATGATAACGTATGTCGTACAATATATCACACTACGATATTATGTATGTCGTACAATATATGATACGATATATACAATTGTACACTCGTATTAGAAATATGTTTGTACGATTTACAATACCTCGTACAAATATAAAACACATTCATGGCCACAACCAAAGATTGATACGAATGTATGACTTAAACATAGATTTGTCTGACTGTATATCGTACAACCGTGAAAAAATAGAAAATCCACATATCAATCCTCAAAATTTAACAAAAATTGTTCGTCAAATTCACGAAAATCCAAACGGCATAACTTACAGTACTCATCATCGTGAAAAAGGGCCGGAAATAGGTCGGGAAAATAGCGCCGGATAAGAGCAACAAACACCGCCGAAAAAAATAAGAAGAAAGAAAAAGAATCGACCACCACCAGAAATAATGGAAACGAAGACAAACTTTCTCTCTTACCACCACCCCGGCAAAATAAGCGAAAAATGGAAAATATAGAGCCAAATTTCTGGGCGAAAAAAAAACGCACACTAAGAGAGAGAAAGAAGAAGAAAAAGAAGAAGAAGAAGAAGGAGAGAAAGAAAGAAGAAAGCAGCTGGAAGAAAAAGTAGGAGAGAGAGAGAGAAAAGAAAAGAATGTAGGAGAGAGAAATAGGGTTGATGAGAATGAAGGGTATTTTTGTTCCACTTTTGAAAGTATGGTCTTTTTTATTGTAACTTAAAAGTGTGGCTATAAGTATACTTTTTAACTAGAAAATGTCTAAAAAGGTTAATATTCTCTCCCCCCCTCTCTCTCTCTCTCTCTCTCTCTCTCTATATATATATATATATATATATATATATGGTGTGGATCTAGTGAGAACTACTCCTTATATGAGAAATATGAACTAATCCTGACCACTCTTTTCTAAAGAATGTGTGGCTAAGATTAGATCTAAATAATTGACATAAATTAAAAAATAGGGATGGAGTGCTAAATTAGGAAATTTCTAAACAATACATTTTCTCATCCATGATCGAATCACACGCTCTCTCCCCTTTCTCTCTCTTTATCTCTCTCTTCTCTATTTTTTAGTTATCTTCACCACCACGATCACCCACCACAGCAGCTACTGCCCCAGCCACCAAACAACATCGTCGTCGCCGCCACCACCACCGGATTCTGCCGTCACCACCGCTGCACAAGGCCACACCATCGCAGATCTCTCTCTCTCTCTCTCTCTCTCTCTCTCTCTCTCTCTCTCTCTCACAATAGGGGCTGCGGTGGTGGATAATGTGCGGGAAATTGGGGAGGAGAGACGACAGCAAAAACTGCAATATGTTGAGCAATCAGGGGCAGTGAGGTAAGGGGTGGCGACGACATCCGCCATTGGAGCTGTGACAGTTTAGATTTGGTTGAAATCTATACCAGAATTCTGGTGGTGATAGTGGTGATAGTGGCTATTTTCGATCATCTCTTCCCAATTTGTGGATTCATGTTGAATCTCCTCGTCTTTTTGGTGGCGTAGCATTGCTCGATCTCGAGTTGGTTCTGCAACTCCATCTTGAGGACAACAGCGCCGACGACTGTGGCGATGGTGACATCGTTTGAGGATTGAGTTGCTTGTCCATGGATAAGTTGTTGCAGTTTGGTAAATGGGATGCCCCGTAAGGTCTATTAATGACCAGGTATGAGAACAAGTAAAGGATATTCATGGGATGTAAGAAGGTTTCGATCTAACTGCTATCTTCATCTGATTGGCTTCTCACCTCATGATTGAAAGTCGATTGAAGTGGAGTTGTCATTGCATTATTAGTCATATCTGGTAGAATTGTCTTGCTTGACTGGTTTGTTCTTTGGCTTTCGCTTGAAGCTCTTCCCCCACGGGCCACTGCTCTCATTCGAGCACAAAAAGGAATAGGCATCGCAAGAGCAATGTATTGCATAAATTTAAACAATGTAATGCACAAATATGATACACGTAATGCATTTATTATGGCAAGAGTCTTTCGCTATTATGTGCATTTACAATTTCATATTAATACATCACATAAACCGTATTAATGCATCATAAAATGGTGTCCAGAACATCAAGTAACATATACGAATACGGTATACAGAATCCTTTAACTGTATAAGTACACACATTATAATTTTTTTTAGGATGCACACTTATAGATCTTGTTTGTTCTTTATAAATCATAAATGAGGTGTAAAACTATATATTGTCTAGATTTAGGAAAAAAAATTGATGCTTCAGAAATGTGATATTGATGCATCACTTTACACAAATTAATGCATCACCTTACACTAATTAATGCATCTCGATTATGCACTCGGTAAAACAGTAAAAATTACTATATTAACCTTAATTAAGTAAAAATAAGCGGCTTTGACCAAAAAAGGCGGGATTGACTAGCTGGATAAGGGATTAAATCATATCCATAGTTCTTATAGAATGGATGACTCATATTGGTTCCTAGTTCTCATCTAAATAGGAGTTCCTATATGATCCTCTCCATATATATATATATATATATATAGTGTAGGGATCTGGTGAAAATGAATTTATATGAGAAAGTGAGAATGGTACATTTTAATGCATTTTTATAATATTGGTAATGCATATATTGCAGAAATGTAATGCATACACATTCTAATGCATAATTTGCAGAAGCCTAATGCATAAACATTGTAATGCATAAATTACTACAACGTAATGCATCGTTAAATCTGAGCCATTGATCAACAAAAATCAAGGGTCCAAATTTATTCTCATTTCTCACCTAAAATAGCATTCTCACATGATCCTCTTGATCCTATCCATCCGTTTTAGTAAATCAATGGTTATAATTAATTTGACAGAATATGGATAAGATGGAGAGGTAACGGTTAATCAAATAACTTTAAGGTAATACTGTCTCATACAATTATTCCATATCCTACATTTATGGAATTTTATTTGCTTTCCAATTTTTGGACCTTGTTTTTTTTTTTTGGCTTCTTAAAGTTATTGGATTCGACCTATCTATGAATAACTTTGAGAATTTAAGAGCATTTCGTAATAATTGATGCTTCTCAAAATTTCAATGATAAGTAGTATATTCTTATTTTCTTTATAGAAACATTAATTATATTAGTATATTTTAATATTAGATGATTATTCATAGAATTGTATGATATGCTAAATAAATAATATATTTTTTAAGCAAAATCATCGTTCTATTTATAAAATTGTTCGAGTTAATGTTTTAATAATTAACAATAATTGATTGCAGTAGTTGAAATATGGTATTCAATGATGATTTAGAGTGATAAATGAAAGCTAACAAAATGGATGCCTTTTATTTATAATATTAATGTAATTTTTCATTATATTTATTGGCATGCACGTATTCTTTATACTAAACATCAAATTCATGTGATTTAAGCACTTGCGTGTGTCATGTTAAGCATGAATAATACTCCATATATACAACTTAAGCATATATTGTTAAGCATTTTTTTTATATTAAGCATCAAAATTATGTGATTTAAGCATTGCATGTTTCATGTTAAGCATGGATAATAATAGGTACAATTTAAATATCTATTGTGATGCACATATTCTTTATATATATTAAGCATCAAATTCATGTAATTTAATCACATATTCATATTGTGCTTGGATACTAATAGATATGATCTAAGCATCTATTATTATGTATGTATATTTTACAGAGGAAATTGGGTTAAATGGTCACTATAGATAGTTAAAACTAAATCTTGTCCACCCGCATAATTTTTATAAATTATGTCATCAGCCTAGTCAACCCTTACTTTTCATTAAATATAATAAAACAGTATATTCTCTTCTTCACTTGATTTTCGAATTTTTCATTCATTCTCCTCAAACTTTCAGCTGCGTTTTCTCTTTTTATTTCTCTTTCTCTCACCTAATTTTTCTCTCAGTTTCTTTGGGATTAATTTTGCAATTCTTTGCCGAAATTCATCATCCAATTCTCGTTCTCAAACTTCCTTCTCCGGTGGCTAAATATCCGATAGATTTGGCGATTTGTGATTGATTCTCATTCTCAGACTTTCTTCTCAGTTTTTTCTCTCTAGCGCGATCGCCAGTCTTCTTCTGCGATTAATTTTGCCATCGTCGGTGTTCTTCTCTGGCAATTTCTACTAATATGGAGGTAAAATGTGTGTTAATTATGATTTTATTTTTGGTAAATTGATTTGAAACTAGATTCTAGATCTTAATATTATTGGCGATGATGTCTTTTAATTATGATTTTGTTCTCGGTAAATTGATTTGAACCTACATTATTGATCTGAATATTATGCAATTTTTGGTGTGTTCATTCGGTACAGAGTTGAATGCTATGATCAAAAGTGGTACTCTAGTACGAATACGTCATATTCTTACCATTCGTACCATTACCTTACTTGACTGTATCATATGATTTTCATGCAGCCGAAGCATTCTTATTTGGTTCTAGCTCATGGTGGTGTGTGGAATAATAACGTATATGAGGGTGATAGAAAGGAATATATTCCTATACCTCCTAGCGGTATAAGATATGATGATTTATTGAATAAACTTGAAGTAAATGCATATTTTCGATATAGATGCCATGAGAATGAAAATAACTGATCATTTTGAATTGTCATTTTTGATGGGGTTATTGGATTTTCCTACTATACATGTGAATGTTTGTCCCTTAAGTTTTGAATCTTCACCTAGGATTATGAATATTATGCCAATTTCTCGCAATCTGCTGGTCCAAAACAATGTTAATTCTGGTGGTAAGGATGATAATATAATCTTTGATTTGGGGTGTGGTAGTGGTGTTAAATCTGGTGGTAAAAATGAGGTTGTACCCTTTGATTTTGGGAGTGGTGATGATGTTAATTCTGGTGGGAAGGATGCTGATGTAGCCTTTGATTTTGGGTGTGATGATGATGTTATTATGACCAATAGTAATTCTGCCGATGAAGTTGATAGTTTAGATTTTAGTGTTGACTCTGTTAGAGATCGTGGCATTATGCCACCGTTATATATTTCGAATGAGTCTACTGGAGAGAATCTTAGTGATGACCGAGTTTGGATTGTCCCTGGTGCAGCGTACAATGCTTCTCTTGCACATGATGAATCAGATACTCCAGATGATTTGGTTTATACTGATGAACTCGTTATGGGTGGCACATTTTCGAAGAAGTCAAAGATGAAATTTGTACTTGGTCTATATCATATGAAAAATCATCTGCAGTTTCATACAATCCGTTCAAATAAGAAAAGATATCACATTGTATGCAAATTTGAAGATAGATACAATTTTGTCATATGAGCGAAATCAGTCGGGAGTGCATGGATAATTTGCTTATTGAATCATCACACTTGTGAGAATGATTTGAGATATCATGCTCCTCCATCAATACCTTCTAGAGTTTTGGCTGGATATTTTGAACCTAATATGTGTGGACAATCTTCCAATCTTAGGCCGATAGACATTCAGCATCAACTATTAAGGGAATTTGGTGTTAATGTAAATTATCAATCTGCTTTGTCTGGGAGGAACCTTGCACTGAGCCAGGCCTACGGCGATGCAGCCAAGTCTTTTCAGGTAAATACTATCATGTTATTCAAGTACGAATATACTATATACTTACGAATACACTCTAAGCATTTTAATAGTACGTTTTGTACGATTTTTGAAGTCCGTACTATTACTTGTACGATTTTTTAATTTCATACTATTACTGGTATGATTTATATAAAATCGTACCTTTTTTACCATGTGTATCTGATGTGATGCATGCATATAGGTTCTTACTCATTATCTTTACATGTTTGAACCTTTCTTACCATGTATATATCTTATCTGATGCATGTATGTAGGTTCTTTCTCATTATCTTTATATGTTGGAGCAGAAAAATCCTGGCTCCATTGTGAAATTACAGACAAGTGAAGATGGTTCTTTTCAATATTGCTACTTTGCACTTTCTGCATCTTTAAGAGCATTTTATGCTTGTCGACCTGTGATTGTCATCGACGGAACGCATTTGAAAGGGAATTATAAAGACATTATGTTTATTGCAGCAACCAAAGATGCCAATGAACAAATAGTTCCATTAGCCTTTGCAATGGGGGACAAGGAAAATGATTCATCATGGACGTGGTTTCTACATCAAGTGTGGCATACTTTTGGTTGCCCCAAAGACTTTTTGATTGTCTCTGGTCAACATCTTAGTATAAAGAATGCAGTGGAGTCGGTGTATCCGGGTATTCCGTATGGTCTTTGTACATTTCCTATAGAAGGCAATCTTAGGGTTTGGGGCCAAGTTGCAATTGATTTATTCAAATTGGCTGCAAAGAGTTACAAGAGACAAGACTTTGAGGAGCATATGAGGAATTTGGAATCTTGTTCACCTCGTTTACATGCAAAGATTATGAGTATTGATCCTAGTAGATGGGCTATTTCATACAGTCCGGTTCGGAGATATCGTTGTGGAACTTCCAATGCTGCTGCTATTGTGGGCTAGAAGATTGCCAATATGTTCTCTGTTGGAATCTGCCCGTAAAATGCTCCAGGATTGGTTTTTTAAGCGTCATACTAGAGTTGCTGCTAGAAGTCACGAACTAACAGATTTTGCAGCAAATAGGCTAGTAAAAGCGGTTGAGGCAGGTCGGTCCATGAATGTTGAACCCGTTTTGGATACAATTTTTAAGGTTATTTCTGGAATCAAGAGCAATATTGTTGATATTTCTGCTCGAAAGTGCTCATGTCTCATGTTTGACCTCGACCTGAACCCTTGTTCGCATGCCACAGTAGCTATTAGGTGAAGTTAATTTAGTTTATTTCTTGATATAACTGTGGTACCCATGGTACGAAATGTACATTTCGTACCATGGGTACCAATCTCACCAGTGTCATATGTTGTTTATTCGTACATATCGTACCTTTTTTTTAATAATGTTGTTTTTTTTTTCCAGCTATGCGAGACAATCACCAGCGTATTATGTGCATGCTTATTACACAACTCATACATGGCGCGAAATTTACGCTGGGGAGGTAATGCCAATCCCAGATATTGATGAATGGTGTGTACCCCCGGAAGTTGCTTCAATGGTTGTTTCGAAGAAGAGTCGTTTATGTTCCTGATGTCATCATAGAGGTCATTATCAGAGTACACGCACCGCATTTTTACAAATAATTTCGGAAGAAGTGAGCAGTAATCAAGCAAGCTCTAGTAAAGCTCGTAAACAAAGAAAATGTGGTATTTGTGGTGTTGTTGGTCATACTCGAGCATCGTGCCTGGATCCCAATAGGTTTGTTTGATATTTTTCTGATTACTTGCATCTATTTTTTTTGTACAGACACAATGAATTCTATTTTTCGTAGTAGAACTACCAGTACGAATTGTGTTAATTCATACTAGTCGTAACATTTATGTGGTAGGTTTGATTTTCATTTTTTCTTAGAACTTGTTTCTTTTTTTTCTTCATTTGTGCAAAGATTATGATTTCATTTTATGGAATTCAAACTATCTATGAATAATGTTAATTCATATTAATCACTCGAATTGTTTTACTGGTTATAATGAATAAAATAGTTTTAATTTAATTTTTGTAGTAAACCTAGTGGTACGAACATTGTTAATTTGTACTACTCGTATCGTTTTTTGTATGACTGATTGAATTGAAATGTAAAAAAATACATCATAATAATATTGTTATTAATATTGGCAAGATGTAATAAAAATACACACACGATACACTAGAGTTTCTAGAGTTCATGAGTTTTTGTATAGAAACATAGATATATTTGTTTTCTTTATTTATTATTCTTAATTAATTTAATTGTTTCATTCAGAGAGGGGCTTTGGTTGAGGAGACAAATAGAGTGAGTGCTCAAAACAAGAAACTGATGTAAATGTTAAGTATAATGTGTGAGAATTACACTCACCTAACAAATAAATTAGCTAACTATACAAACAAGAATCCAAGTACAATTTCAATAAAGATGAAAGTTGCCGAAAACGAGAGAATAATTGATCAAGTTAGCATCCTCAACTCTACTAATATTGTACCATAATATTCAAAAAAATACCATATAGTCTGCTCAACATGCAGAAAAGTAACTAAAGAATTGAAGCTTCATGAGGTTGATGAATCTTGAATAGGAGTGGTAAGATCAATGCAATAACTAATGGTCTTTAACTGATTATATGCCTTATGTACTAGTACTATATTGACCTAATGATAATCATTCACTAGGCATGTTATAGTTCAATGGCTATTGGGATTGTTTCTTCATCTGTGTTGTGACCATAGATGGTATGAGCAATATGTTGACGATATTCCTGAAGCTGCAGCGATGTCTTTATATTAATAGGCACATTTTTGAATGCTATGAATCGCTCCACACACTTCAAAGCGTAGTCCACAGCTGACTTCATCTTTCTGTTTGATGGCATTCGGTCCTGTCACTGTGGGAAACCACATCCTCCACTCCGTGTATCTTGGGTTTGATACTTTGTTGTGCTCGCAATAGCCAATTTTCTTCATGATAAGAGGGAATATGCGGGCAACAGGTCGGAATATATAAATTCTATTAGCCCTTTGATGTTTGTCGAACGTCCATGATTTTGAGTCATAAATTCCAATGTCTCCATTTTTCATATTGATGAGCAATGTAGCCCAGTGGCCGCTGAAGTAGCAAACCATTGTTATCTGCAATAAATAACTATTTACTCACAACTACAACATTATAACATGATTGGTACGAAATGTAAATGTAGTATCTATCGTACTAGTTGAGGGCAATTTATTATGGTACGATTATGTATTTTCGTACCATATCTTGGAGTAAGTATGGTACGATTATGTATTTTCGTACCATATCTTGGAGCAAGTATGGTACGATTATGTATTTTCGTACCAAGTATGGTACATAAAAAACTATATTCGTACCAATTGTACTAATAAATATAGTAAATTCTGTATAAACTGTATTATTACCCTTGTGCAGTTAATCCACTTCTTTCTATTTTCTCCCCATTGCGGCATAAGTCCCTCAGCAAATTGGCTCAACCTTTCAACTTGGTGGTTCGGAAGCAAATTCTACACGAGAAAACCTTAAAATTTTGTCGTCCACTTTGAAAAACAGTGTTGTTGGGTCTGGGTCATTCTTTGATGCAGTCACCTGATGAGACAACATGAAATGTATTGCCTTGCCCGGTCTTATTACAGTGTCTGGGAGGTTCAAGTAGAATCCATGAACTGACTTGACTAACTCAGTCAAAGCCTCAGCACCCAATCTGGTCATTTTTTTCGAATATCACCAATGAGATCGCTACTTCCCGTAACAATCACTTTATGGCCTTTATCAACCATCACATGCCTCTTATACTTCCACCCAACCTTCAAACAATTTAAACAAAAACGTTTACAATTTAAGACATTCAAGCTAAGTACGAATTTTATATTTCGTACCGTAACACCAACTTGTTGAAGAATTGTTACGAAATTTACATATTCGTATTAGAGTATGACGTTAAGTCTGGTACTCTCGTACGAATTGTCAATGTAGTGGTACGACGAATAACACAATTTTACCCAGAATTGACCCATAAATCATCTCAAAGAACATCGGGAAAAGACAATTAAAAATCACCCAGAATATGCGGATTTAAACACTCGGGGTACGAATTCATGTTCCAAAAATCATACTCTACGATTGCTAGAAATTTCAAACTAAAATGCATATCTTCACACACATAGTATAATCGCACCAGGTTGCCATCCATAAACTTAAAGAGTAAAATTAAACAATCAATAAGAAATCTCTAGATCTATATGATTTGAAGCATAAATTACCAGCATTTCACTGTACGGATCGCTTGTTTGTTGCGGTGCGTTCCTTTTGGTTTCAGATCTAGCTACGATTGCTTCTGTTTCATATATAGTCAGTGTGGTTTCAACTTCAGACACCATGGATTCGATATAAACGCCGGTGTTTGTTGCGGCGTGGTGGTGTAGCGCTGTAGTGGATTTCGCAACTGAGGTCGGCAGCGCGGTGACGGGCGGCGTTAAGCGAGAGGGGCGACGGAGAAGAGATGGGTGGCAGAAACAAAGAAAATAAATCGTTCCAGAGATAAAAACTGAAGAAAGTAAAAAAAGATTAATTAATTCTCACCTTTACTAAGGATAAAAATATCTAAAATTGTAAAACATGGCTATAATTTATAAATTTTAAGAAGCTAGACAAAATTTGATTTTGATTCACAATTTTGACTATTTAGCAGGTTGCCCCTATTTTATATATAAGTATTAAATTTATGTATTTGCATGCTTCATATCAAGCACGGACAAATGAAAACTTCTTAAATATATATAATTTTTTTACGACAGTGTTGTCAATCACTTGCAACAAATGAAAACTCCTTAAATAATAATTAGACATCTGGTCTTTTATTTTTTGTATTTTAAAATAAATGTACTTTAATACTTATTACCAATGTTTCAACATGTATAAGTAGTAATGGAGTATATTTTTATTTTTATGTTTATGTAATTTTTTTATCACATCGGCCCTCAAATTCAAATTATCTTGGCTCTGCTATTGATTATGATCGGCCATAAATTGATCTAATTAAGAAGAACAAAATCTGGTTATTTAAAATTTACTCTCATAATGTATTAATTATTCAAGTTTCATCCTAGAGGTAGCACTAGTAGTACTCATTTAGTTTAACTTTGATCTGATTTGGAGAACACGTGCTTGGCTCTCTGTTTTAAGATAAACCACACAGATTATTATAATTAATACATTGTTGCTTTCTCGAATATTATCTACTGTATTTTTTAGAAGAGCATCTTGAAATTTATTTTAGTCTTTTCTTCGGAGTGTCCTACTTTTCTACTCAATCTTTATTGAAGGTGTCTCAGTTTATTTTAGAAAATTTATTTTTATCACAAAAAATGCAAATTTTCACCATTTTTCATCTTTTATTTTTTAATTATATCACTCACCATTTCTTAAATATCCTTACCTAAGAAATGACATGGAACACTTGGAGAAAGGGGTGCTATATTTTTTATTTTTGCTTGCATCCAGAGGGCTCGCAACAGTTAACAGTTAGGCCTAATTTATTGATTGTTGTGGGAGATAGAATTAAAAAGTTAGATATTTCAACGTTCGGATTTCGAATAACCACAATGTTACATGTTACAATCACGGAGCCCAAGCCCATTGAAACAAAAGAAAGACTTGCAGAAAAAACCCAAACCATCAACGAAGCCCAAGAAGCAAGGCCCAAGTGAGCTACGAAGGTTCCAGTACGCTATGAGGATTTCGTGATGAAGTGAATGAAGGAACACGTAGACTTTGGTCCCTACTCTTTCCAGCTTTCTGTAGGATAGTCGTTTCTTGCGCAGAGGAGTATGTACTGCCCTTTTCTGTATTTAAGTTGCAGCTTTGTATGGAAATGGTTATGCAATTAATGAAAATTATCTCTTTCCTCTGATCCATTTCTTCTTTGGAGCAAGGCTCGTTCGAAGTAGCCGATTCTCTCTTTTATATATCATATCATTGGTGCTTTCATTGTTCTTCTTTCATTCCATGGCTCTCTTCGATGTTTCCACATCTCTCAAAGCCATTGAAATGCAAATTGAATCCCTGAAAAACCATGTTGACAGCCAGCTCCTTGCTATAAACACCACCATTACCAATTTCATGAACTCGGTAGATACTCGTTTCACCACACTCTCCCTCACAAAAACTACACCACCACCACCACCGCTCCCAGATCCAAACGCCAAACTTTCTTTTCGCTCCATGAAAATGGAGGTTCCTACCTTTGATGGCTCAGACCCTTGGGGGTGGATTTTTCGGGTGGAAGAGTTTTTCGATTTACATTGCACGCTAGAGGACCAACATCTGCGCATCGCCTCTTTTCACATGGAGGGACGCGAGGTGGCGTAGTATCAGTGGACGAAAAACAACCACCTCATCACCACTTGGCCTATTTTTTTGGGTAGTGTCCGTCACCACTTCGGTGGCTCCGTCTATGACGACCCCAAGGCAATTTGTCCAGGCTCACACAGAAATCCACGGTGTCCGAGTTTCAAGCTGAATTTGAAGAGCTCATGAACAAAGTCAAGGGCATTTATGAGTCCTTGCTTGTGAGTTTTTTTGTCACCGGGTTGCAGCCCAATATCCGCCGTGAACTTTGTTAGCTAAGCCCGCCACCCTCATGGAAGCCTATGCTTTGGCACGAGCTCATGAAGCTCGCCGAGACGAGGTTCGTTTGGAACAACGATGGAGTCCTCGCCCTGCGGCGAAGGCAATTCCGATCTCTTCTTACTTGTCATCGTCTCCGCATTTGCAGTTCCCGTCAACGAAACCATCGGCGCTGCATGCCTCTCCATCGTTCAAGTCGCCAAATCCTCCTCTGGTACACGGATCCCCACCGCCGATTCATCGTTTCTCTTTTCAAGAACTTCGAGACAAACGTGAAAAGGCCTCTGTTATGATTGTGACCAGAAGTGGTCACCGGCGCACCGTTGCCGGAGTCGGTTTTATGGACTTTTGGGCACGGCTGATGACAATGAGGTTCTTGAACCAGATCCATTGGCAGAAGCTCCGGCTGACAAAGACATAGATCTCGATGTTTGTGGAGATATTTCTACACTCAATAACTTGTCGGGTTTGGGTCGGCTACGCTCATTGCACCTATCGGGCTCCATTAATAAATACGTCGTTCGAGTTCTCGTCGATAATGGTAGTACCCACAATTTTATGCAACCGGCAGTAGCTCAGACATTAAAACTCGCCACATAAACCGTGTCTCTATTCAAAGTGTTCATCGGCAACGGCGACTACATCGTGTGCAATTGCATTTGCCCGGTGGTGCCAATTGAAATCCATGGGTATATCACCACTGTTGACCTCCATCTGCTGCAAATCACAAGTCCATCGGTGGTGCTGGGCATTCAATGGCTGCAAACACTCGGTCCGGTCACTCATGATTACGCCACTCAGGTTATGGAGTTCTCCACCAACGGTGTGGTGACACGACTCGTCGGCGACCCCGATATTGATCTTCAGCCCATTTTTTTCTCTTCTTTGCAGGCTATGGCCCGAAAGAATGAAATCGACTGCGCTTATGCTATTTACATCAGGCCCAATCCTTCTAATGATGGGCCTGAGCCCTCGGTCCAACTCACAATTTCGGAGTCCACTCCGATTGCCCTACATCAATTACTGCGACAATTTCAACACTTATGTCTGCCTCCCTTCGGCCTACCTTCGCATCGTCGAATTGACAACCACATCCATTTTATGCCAAACACACCACCACTCAACGTACGACCTTACCGCTACCCACAATTCCAAAAGCAAGAAATGGAATAATTAGTGGCCAAAATACTGCTCCAAGGTACGATTCGTCCCAGTCAGTCTCCATTTTCATCACCGGTGCTGCTGGTTCGGAAGAAAGACAACACCTTCCACTTTTGTGTGGATTATCGTGCCCTCAATGCTGTCACGGTAAAGGATAACTTTCCAATTCCTACCATCAACGAGCTCTTAGACGATTTGGGAAATGCCAGGGTGTTCACAAAGCTTGATCTCCGCGCGGGATATCATCAGATTCGCGTACACCACCGCGATATCGCCAAGACAGCTTTCCGAACGACGGATGGCCACTTCGAGTTCTTCGTGATGCCCTTTGGGCTATGCGATGCCCCCTCGATATTTCAAGCAATGATGAATTAGGTATTTGCTGAATTTCTTCACAAATTTGTGGTTGTTTTCTTCGATGATATACTGGTTTACAGTCTTACCATGGAGGAGCATTACCATCATCTTAGTCAAGTATTTCAACGTCTTCACCATCATGAATTCGTCCTTAAAGCTTCTAAGTGTGTGTTTGGCCAAGCTTCTGTGGGTTACCTTGGTCATATTGTCTCTCAAAGCACGGTGTTAGCGGATCTAGAGAAAATTGAGGCCATGCGCACCTGGCCTAAACCCCAATCGGTGAAGCAGCTCCGTGGTTTTCTCGGCCTCACTGGGTATTATTGCAAATTCTTGCGACACTACACTGGCATTACCTCTCCACTCACGGACTTATTGAAAATTGATGCTTTCTGGTGGACATCGGAAGCGGAGCAGGCATTCGAGGCATTAATAGAGGCACTATATTCTACGCCAGTGCTGTGACTACCAGATTTTTCGGTAGAGTTTGTGGTGGAGACACACGCATCTGATGTGTGCATAGGCCCAATACTCATGCAACAGGAGCAGCCAATCGCGTATTTTAGCAAGTAGCTTAGTCCAAGGATGCAAACGGCCTCTGTTTACACTAAAGAGTTGCACGCTATTGTTAAGTCAGTACACAAATGGCGGCAAATCTCTTTGGTCGCTTCTTTGTCATACGCACCGACCACAAAAGCATTCGCGAATTGCTACTACAGACTATCCAGATGCCAGAGCAACAGAAATATGTGCGGAAATTACTTGGTTTCTATTTTCGGATTGAGTATCGCTCAGGAGCAACCAATCTAGCCGCCGATGCTCTGTCTCGTTGCAATGGGAAACAGCCGGCAGAGAAAAATGATGCCGCAGTTCAGGACCATATTTTTTTGATTTGGAGTTCACCGGTGGCAGAGTTACTGGAGAGTTTGAGGCAAAAGAACGACACCTGCGCCGAAATAGTGGCATTACACCGCAAACTCCAATCCCAGCAGTTGAGCGATGAATACGCTGTGGTGGATGGGACTCTCACTTTCAAACAGCGCTATTATGTGAGCAAATCTTTGCCGTTGATTCCACAGTTACTGAGGGAAGCGCATGCTACGCCAATGGCAGGACACGGAGGGGTAAAACGCATATTGAGACATTTTACTTGCCCAATATGCATCGAGATGTGAAGCAATTCGTGGCTGCGTGCTTAATCTGTCAACAAACTAAGTATTCTACACAACCTCCAGCGGGTCTTCTCCAACCATTACCAGTTCTTGAGCGCGTATGGGAGACGATAACCATGGACTTCATCACCGGGTTGCCTCCGAGCCGTGGATTCACAGTGATACTTGTTGTTGTGGATCGGCTCACCAAATTGGCACACTTTGGGGTGCTTCCAACTTCATTCACTGCTCCTACCACAACCACCCTCTTCGCCAATATGGTGGTTCGTTTGCATGGTTTTCCGGCTACCATCATCTCCGACTGCGACCCCATATTCATTAGTAGTTTCTCGCAGCACCTATTCAAGATTAGTGGCACCACGTTACGACACAGCACGGCCTATCATCCTCAAATAGATGGCCAAACGGAGGTGGTAAATCGAACGTTAGAGCAATATTTGAGGGCATTTGCTCTTGTGAAGCCTGCTACATGGACCTCTCACCTCAAGTGGGTAGAGTATTCCTATAATACCTCTTATTGCAGCTCCATCAGAATGACACCATTTGAAGCTTTGTATGGGCGTCAACATCAAGTCATTCCTCGCTACACAGCTGGCACCACACCGATTCAAGCTCTAGATGAAGTGTTGCGCAATCGTGACACCTTGCTCAAGCAACTCAAAGAGATACTCTGACAGTCACAATTCTGAATGGAGCAACAGGCCAACCGGCATCATCGCGATCTCGAACTTCAAGTAGAAGATAAGGTGTTGGTGAAGCTGCAACCTTATCGACAGTCCTTGCTTCGAAGCCGCCAAGCTCCCAAGTTGGCTCAATGCTACTACGGTCCCTTCACTATTACTGCAAGGATTGGTCAGGTCGCCTACCACCTTGATTTGCCACCGGAAAGCCGCATTCACCCTATCTTTCACATCTCAAAGTTGCGGCCGTTTCGAGGAAATGATATCCTCCTTGTCTGCTCCCTACCTGAGGGATCATCAGAATTTTCTCCAGCCCACGAACCACTAGCCATCTGTGGGCAGCACAACATCCTCACACGCTCGGGCCCCCAACAACAGGTGTTGGTGCAATGGTAGGGAGAGCCACCGGAATGTGCAAAATGGGAAGCAACAGAGGTGATCCAACGCGCTTTTCCCAATTTCAACCTTGAGGACAAGGTTGATTTAGAAGGGGTGGAGAGTGTAACAATCACGGAGCCCAAGCCCACTGAAACAAAAGAAAGACTTGCAGAGAAAGCCTAAACCATCAACGAAGCCCAAGAAGCAAGGCCCAAGCAAGCTACGAAGGTTCCAACACGCTATGAGGATTTCGTGATAAAGTGAATGAAGGAACACATAGACTTTAGTCCCCACTCTTTCCAGCTTTCTGTTATGATAGCCGTTTCTTGCGCAGAGGAGTATGTATTGCCCTTTTCTGGATTTAAGTTGCAGCTTTGAATGGAAATGGTTATGCAATTAATGAAATTATCACTTTCCTCTGATCCCTTTCTTCTTTGGAGCAAGGCTCGCTCGAAGTAGCCGATTCTCTCTTTAATATAACATATCATTACATGAATTAAATTATAAGCCAAACATTAATCCATGTTAAGTAAGACATGTATGCATGCGAGCATGCATATAATTAATATGAACTCTGAAATGAATTAATGATCAGTGTTGAGTGTGCATTGATCATGGCATCTTAATAGAGAGAACCTGAACTTGATGAAGAACAGGGCCACAAAAATAAGCAAAGTTATCACTTTTAGAAATAGAGTAGTAGTTGACGAATGTCAATCTGGTCGTCGCCGATGTGGGCCCGCAAGCTCCGATTCATCTCGTTGAGGGACACCGACACTTGGTTCTCGAACTCCTCATGCGCACCTTCGAGAGTCTCGACCCGTTCAACCAATCCTTCTCCGAGGTACTCGTCCAGGATGCCCTCGACCCGGG
This sequence comes from Schizonepeta tenuifolia, assembly GCA_029490685.1. Classification (NCBI taxonomy): domain Eukaryota; kingdom Viridiplantae; phylum Streptophyta; class Magnoliopsida; order Lamiales; family Lamiaceae; genus Schizonepeta; species Schizonepeta tenuifolia. Next base: position 44,723,828 of record CM055957.1, on the reverse strand, counting down.
ACACTCGAGACTCCATGGTGGCACTCTTGTCCACGGACTTGTCCCTCCTCCTCCTCTCGGTGATGTTGGACATGTCAACTTGATTCTCCATCTCTCTTTGCACGCTCACTGACCTTCTTACTTGCGGAAGCACAACAGAACCACAAACGTGGCTCTAATACCACTTGTCACGAACCGAAACTTGAGCCCCTCGAAGTTTCCTCGCTCGTGCGGTCCTAGACTAGTTCGCCCCGAGACTAGCTAGGCAACCTCTCCACCAAGTCACTTGGCTAAAGAAAACAAGAAGGTTTTGAAAGAGAACTCTTGGAGAGTGCTAAGAACTTGTATTGCTTGGATGGTTGCAAATGAATGGCCAAGAGGCCTATTTATACAAGTGTGGGGAGGATCTAGATCCTTCCATGCTTCTAGGGAATTCTACATCCTACAAGGTTCTAGAGAGTTTCTACAAGTATCCACATGATTCTAGAGAACTCTACAAGGATCTACAACTATCTATAAGGATCCACTATCTTCTAGAGTTTTCTACCATAATGTGGATCTTCCAAGACAATTCTAGAGAATTCTAGTTAACCTCACAGTGTTGGACGAGCTAGCGTGCGGGACGTAACATAGGAGAGGTTAACATTTTAATTAGCTAGCCATACCTTTGAAAGAAGCAGGCGGTGCAAGCGCAGATACTGTGCAGAGAAAGTAGAGAAAAAAGAAGAAACTAGTCTTCATCGCCATTTCTGCACAGAGAGACCCACAGAGAGAGAGAGAGAGAGAGAGAGAGAGAGAGAGAGAGATTCCATAGTCTATGGCTTCACACTGCGTAGGTATTTATACAGATTTTTGTGAGCATGTGAAAATTAAAAAGGCATGTTGGTGGAGGAGGAGGAGGAGCGTGGGTGCAGCAGCAAGACAAGAGGTTGCTATATTAATTCACGCACTTTCAAAAGAGAAAATCACCATGCATACCCACTTTGAGGATAAAATGTACTCCATATACTCACTTAGATAATTATCTATTCCCCATGCCCACTTGGCCCACAAAGTACACTTTTCACCATTTGTTTAAGGTTTTTTCTTTAATTTTACCTTAAAGAAAAGAGTGTTGTCAACTCTACCTCGTACAGATGACTCATGATTTGAATACCTTTTTGAATAAGGCCAAAATATGTGGGATGACAGTAATTTTTAACATGAATAAAGCCTATTATGCATGCAAAAATTATACCATTTTTAACAGTAATTTTGCATGCGGGTATGTGCTATATTAAATGCATTATTGAATTGAATTCTTCAGCCTATATATATGATTCACACTTTCATTGATTTGTAAGCTAACATAAGAAAAAAAATTGAGAGAAAAGAAAGAGCGAATATTTAATCAAAGAAATTACATTAGTTATTATCATTATTGAATACTAAAGAGGTGAGCAAAATACATTATTTACAATTTAAAAAAAAAGAAAACATACAACTCGCTTATATTCTGTACAGATGGACAATAATATTATACCATCTGTACAAAAAATTTTCGGGCTGTATATTTTTTTTATTTACAGAAATTTGAAAATATTTATTTTTGTTATGTTTCTAACATTATTTCTTGCATTTTGGAGAAATTAGGTCTGAAATCAATTTTTTATATAAAGAGATTTTTGAAACGAGTTGAATACAGACTAGAAGATAATTTACCATTGTGTATTCAATTCGCAATTACAGAAGGTACGTATTAAACACAAATATTAATATTTTTAAAATAACAGATATATAAAAATCTGTACACGTATGTCAAAATAGAGGACGCCACTGAAGCGGTGGACGGTGGACCTACAAAATTTGTTAGTTCTCATGCTTCCACTGGAACCTGTTGCTTCGCTTGTTGAAACTGTTCTAGATAACATGTCTGGCGGTCCTTTGAGTATGACCTCCCTATTAAAAGACAAAGATCAGTTGAGGCTTGCAGTTGGGTTGTGGCACTTGGAACAACGAGCTGAGTTTTGTTCTCCGCGATCAGATACGGGACGTGTTCACTACAAATGCAAGTTTGGCACAGTGTGTCCTTTCGATTTGCGTGCTAGGAAAGAGGGCAACTATTGGTATATTCACCTGTTCGTCCCGACGCATACTTACACAACCAATATGAACCATCCTCTATGGAGAGAAAGGTCGAATCTAGTGTGACTGCAGCTCATTTTGCGAAAGGCATGAAAAATCAGAAAGAAATCATCACACCGAAGATGATTATGGCAAGTCTTATGCGGGAATATGGCGTGGCTGCAAATTACAATGTGTGTCTGCGAGCACGGAACAAGGTCTTGGAGATGCTGTATGGTGGATATGTAAATTCGTTTAAGATGGTTCCTCAGTATCTCTACATGCTCCAGAAAGAGAATCCATGTTCGATTATTGACTACAGTTTTAGCCCTGATGATTTCCGATTCGAACACTATTTTGTGACGTTGTCAGCTTGTATCATTGCATTCCAGTACTATCTTAGGCCGGTGACTATATTGGATGCAACGCACTTAAAGGAAAAGAATAAGAGAATTATGTTCGTTGCTATGGGAAAGGACGGAAACGAGCAACTTATACCACTGGCATGGGGGATCGATCCAATTGAGAATGACATCTCATGGACATGATTTGTAAGTCGTCTGAAGCTGGCATATCCTCCTCGACCTGATTTGGTGTTCATCTCAGACGCCCACCTTAGTATTGGGAATGGAATTCGGGACATCTATCCTGGCATATTCCACGGCTTGTACTACTTTCACATACTGAAAAGTATGGTGACTTATGGAAAGTCTATCACTAGGTTGTATCATAAAGCAGCATTTGCGCAGCCTACGAGAAAGAGATGAATAGTATAATATCGGCAAAACCCGAAGCGCATGCCAAGCTGATGTCCATTGGTCCGGAGAAGTGGGCTCGATGTTTGTGTCCAGACCGATGATATAGTAACCTGATGTCGAATGTCGCAGAGCAATTCAATAAAGTTTTGAAGTTTTCTAGATGTATACCAATTTGTTCGTGTTTGAAGACCCTTAGAATGACCATCGTGAGGTGGTTTGATGAAAAATTATTATTATACGCATCTAGTACTGCGTTTGTCACGAGCACGACAGATGCAAAACTTGCAGCTGAGGTTGAACTGTCAAGAACATACACTGCCATTCCCTTTAGAGATGGTGTATTCAAAGTCCACGATGGAAATCAGACACTCAATGTCGATCTCAACGCGAGGAGTTGTCCATGTCGAGTGTGGGATTTGGACTTGATACCATGTTCTCATGTCGTTGCAACAATTCAGTAAGGATAATTAGAGTTTTGTTTTCTTATTTGTACATTTTTGTATAACTTATTTCGTGAATTAGCTGTTTCATGATTTGCAGGCGAATCAGCACCCATACAACTATGTGGCAGATTATTACACGAGAAATACCTAACTGCAGATTTACTCACTAGAGGTGTATCATGTCCCTCCCAGAGATGAGAGGTTTATTCCTCCCCAAGTTGCTTATGTGGAAATGTTGCCTATGCTTCCGGTTAGGCAGGTGGGTCGCCCAAGCAAGATTCGTTGACGATCGTTCCTGGATAACCTGACTGCAAGACGTCATCCCACCGACGATGGTGCCTCATGCAGTAAAAAACGAGCATCTAAAAAATGCTCTATATGTCACGAGATTGGTCACTCGAAAAATAAATTTCCATACAAATGAGAGTTTTTTTTTTGCTAGATGTGTTTTATTAATATTATTTGCTAGATGTCCATACAAATGAGGGTTTTAGTAATAGAGAATAATAATAATAATAATAATAATAATAATAATAATAATAATAATAGAGAATCATAGTAATAATAATAATAATAATAATAATAATAGAGAATAATAGAAAATAATAATGATAATAATAATAATAATATACTCATCTAGTACTGTATTTGTCAGTCGATCTGTACATTTTTTTAAAATCGTCATTATTATTATTATTATTATTATTATTATTATTATTATTATTATTAATATTATTATTATTATTAGTATTATTATTATTATTATTATTATCTAATAGAGAAGAATAATAATACTAATACTTATAATAATATAATAGAGAATAATAATAATACTAATAATAATAATAATAATAACAACAACAACAACAACAACAACAATAATAATAATAATAATAATAATAATGACAATTTTAAAAAAAATGTACAGATCGACTGAATTTAATACAGGTCATCTGTACGTTTTAGTCGACCTATACAAAATTCAGTCGATCTGTATATTTTTTTTAAATCGTCATTCTTATTATTATTATTATTATTATTATTATTATTATTATTATTATTATTATTGGTAGTAGTAGTAGTAGTAGTAGTATTAGTAGTAGTAGTAGTAGTGGTAGTAGTAGTAGTAGTATTATTATTATTATTATTATTATTATTATTATTATTATTATTATTATTTGTCATTCTTATTATTATTATTATTATTATTAATTTTCATTCTTATTATTATTATTATTATTATTATTTTTATCTATCTATTATTATTAATATTATTCTTATTAGTATTATTATTATTATTATCATTATTAGTATTTTCAATATTAGCTCAATTGAATAAAAATGAAATACTCATTTAATATTCAAAAAATAAAATGTCCAATTAAATGTCGCGAGCAAAAACGTACAATAAAACATAGAATAATACTAATTGATTCATACACAATCCTAAAGACGGAACTGGCCAGTGTTGCACAGACAGTCACAAGCAATTTCTCTTCTATAAACTGCGACATTCCCAGGTCGGTTACCCCATGCGATATTCGGTCTTCTGCTGATCATTCTTTCGATGGCCATGAGCGCAAATGGACCGCAACTTGTCTAAATTATCTCACGGGATTTTGTGCATTAGGTTTAGACGGCACAATTATAGGCAGTGTATCAACCCTCTTCGTTGCCTTCGTTTCGACCCCAGCTTGCCAATAGCCTCCTTGGTGCAGGATGGTCCAAAACTTCTGTGCAAATGGCCGAAGTGAGTCTACTCGATGTTTTCGAGCATCCACTAAGTGCGACTTTGAGTCCCACACCTCTATCACCCACTGAACCATGTGGATGCGGAGAACAGACCAATGCACACCGACGATGACTGGAATTATTATATGTAAGAAATAATCAGAATTTTATAAAGAATTTAAATGATAACTTCAATTTTTAGAATACAGTAATTTTTTACCGTCTCAGCTTCCCGCCAATTTTTTACAGTAACACCTACATCAAGAGGCGACGTGATGCTGGCACTCAATCTCGTCGATCTCGCCATTTGGTTAAGTTTGTGCATGAATGACGACTGTTAACGAAAAATATTAGTACATATAATGAATTGCAAACAATAATAAAAAAATGCCATTAACTTGAAATAAAGGATTGCTCACGTAGAAGTTGACGTTCACAATAATCGTGTTGGTGTCATTAATCCGCTCCAAAATGTGCACACGTTCCCTCAAACGCTTGGCCAACAACTGAACTGCCGTGATGAAAACCTAACAAGAAACACAAAAAGTTATATTTTATTAAAACAACTATAAACTAACGATAACGAGTTTAGAATTTAGAAAATTACTGAATGATCCATGTCCGCCGTTAGGTCTTCAATTCGGCGAAAGTAGTCAATTGTCCATTGAATTTCTTCCACATAGACGAATGACTTTGTGTTTTCCATAAACATGTCATATCTCTCCCATTTGTCGTCATCGTGAAGATCGGCAGGAGGAATTTCCTCTCCTGGCTTATGTAGTCTCTTATCTCGGCGTTGACCTTTGCCATCTCCTGCGGCAATAGTCTTCCCTTTGACTGGCTCATCCGGTCGTGTCTGCGAGAGCGACTTCCTACAAAAATTAGCATATGCAGCGGGATCGTACAACACATCCTGAGGGTTCCCATCAGGACCCCTAGCGGCTATGGGTTGGGCCTAAATGGGGGGAACATCTTGTTTATAAGCATACTCAGGGCCACCCTTTCTAACCCATTCAGGCATTGTGCACTGCGGTGCTAAATGACGTGCTGACACAAAGGGTTGTTGTTGTCTTACTGTACTGCCGTGGGCTGAGGCACTGGGCGGTGGTGAAACTCGACTCGGGCTAGAACGTCGGCCACTCTTCTTAAACAAGTCTGTGAAAAGAGACTTGATCTCTCGAAAAAACACTTATCTCCACTGTGTAGTCAATTCAGATCTCACCAGGCCTCACAATTCCTCCATGAAATTGTGTCTTCTGCCCTCTCTTCAACTGCCGGTGTCAGTGCCGCTGCTCGATGATGCCGCTGCCATGGGTTGAGGCACTGGGCGATGGTAAAAATAGACTCGGACTAGAATGTCGGCCACTTTTCTTAAACAAGTCTGTGAAAAAAGACTTGATCTCCGGAAAAAACACTTCTCTCCACTGTGTAGTCAATTTAGATCTCACCGGGCCTTGCAATTCCTCCATGAACTTGTTTCTTCTCCCCCTCTCTCCGACTGCCGGTGTCGGTGCCGCTGCTCGATGATGACGATTGTACTACGCGAACACGTTTTCCTTTACTTTTTTTAGCTTTTGTCACATCTGTAGGTGGGGGCCTGTCTCTCAGATCATATACGTTGGCTCGACGCTAGGCTCTGACACCGGAGGGGTCCTGAAAGACCGCTAAACTGGGGCACGACGTTGAGGTTGTTGTCCCTCGGAGAGCAAGTTGACGGGCAGGACATAATTCACTGCGAGCGGTTTTTCAGCATTTACTAGTGACAACCAGTAAAACGTCTCTTCTTCTTCTTCTTCTTCTTCTTCTTCTTCTTCTTCTTCTTCTTCTTCTTCTTCTTCAGGGTTCAGGGAATCTGTACAATTCACCCCGTAGAGAAAAGCCCATTCCAATTTGCGCTGCAAAGCCGGATCCATCCTCCATCTCAAACAACGAGGAAGGGTAGATACGGATATTCTGTTGGCAGTCATCGCAGCCAGAGAAGGTATAGCCTCATTCATCCATATCTGCAGTGCCCAAACCGTCCCGAAAATATTTTACCTCAATCCCTTTCCCACATCCTTTTTGTTCTTCACTACCGCCGAAATATAGTTCTTCAAAACCTGGAAAGAATATCCGCCCCAAAAAAATTTGTTACATTGGTCGAGATCATCCACCAATACCCAAAGTCAGGATTTATCTTGTTTCTCTGATCGCCACCTAAGTAGATTGCATAGACGACGAGCACATTTGTTGCTCGAAGATACAACTGTGCATCTAGACCATTCACCGTCAAAAATTGAAGCAACACGTCTTTGGCTTGTAGCTCGTCCCCAACAAACGTCTGACACCCGTCGACAAATCTGGACTGTGTGTGTCACAGCCCCAAATCCCGAGGGACGGCAAAGCTGGGGTGCGACTAGGGGTTGGATTAAAGAAACAAGGAAGAAATGGAGAACTATTGAATAAATGATAAACTGACATAACTTTGATAAGATGATAAACATGAAGTACTTCGATTAATCAAAAGAGAGTCAATCTAGAAGGATCACTCGACAAAAGTTGTCTATGAGATCTCTAGGGTTTTAAGTACATAATACTTAAACCGAAAGTTAATACATCAAAAAGAGGTATTTTGCAGCGGAATAAAACGTAGAGTGATAACACATTTTCAGATGTGAAATCGAGGCTCAACTAAACTTCTTTCCTTAAGTACGACCTCTACTCAACTTCCGCCGTCTCCGTCACTCAACCTGCACATTTATAAATACATACAGGGCTAAGTACAAAAGCACTTAGTGGGCACTTTGCCGAAATCATATCATAGGTTTTATAGAGTCATCAGGCATTCTCAAAGTAACACATCGGGGTTTTTCATTAAAGGCTCGTGCTTACTAAACATTTTCTTTTCATAAATAGCTTGCAAGTATTTTTCTGTTGTTACGTTCAACTTGCCCAACTTCTGTTTCAACGCCGGGGGAGAGTTAACTTCTCCCGCACACGTTCCTCACCGTGGCTGGCTACCCCTCAACAGAGTACCACACACATCGGCTATCGTGTACACTAATCCTGGAAAGATTCAAAAGCTCACGCAGAACAGACTGCTAAGAAACAGGGGAGTTGCTTGGTACCAAAAGAAAGATACGGATGTCTAGTTTACTGCACAATTTATGGATCTCGATTTCGTTAAACGAGTAAAGAGTTATGACCGTTTCCGTGAAGGGTCGCAATCTGACAGAAAAACCCAACGGGTCTAAACTTCAAACCACACTTTCTTATGTTTGTCAAAACATTTCACAACTCTTAAAACCTTGAAAATTCAACCAAGCAAACCATACAACTCACATTCACATATACTTGAGTTCTCGATGAAAATAAACAACAAACATTATCATCTCTTGTCCTCGACTTCTATACTTAACAATTTCAAAGAAAACCTCATACAACATATCAATCGATTTCTTAACTCTCAAATCAAATCATCAAATGATATCATTCCAATTAACATATGATCATTCACTCACATCATACTCAAATCCATAATCACTCATTCATATATAACATGAAATTCTCAAAACTTACACAATGAACCCTAAGCATACTAAATCACTAATATCCAATTAGTTTTCTCATTTCATTTAACCGTCAAGACTTATGCTCGATTCCTTGTCTCTTACACAAAGATAAATGTTCTTAGAAATCTTCCAAACTTTCAATTTAAGATCCTTAAACACTTAGATCAACTAATATACAAACCACATATTCATATCATCATTCATACTTAACATAATCTCAATTCTTCGTCTCCAACGAAAAATAAAAAGTGATTGGAAAATTCTAACTAAATTATATGTTGATTAACATGCATACAACTTCTCATTTATACAAACAGCATTATCAAATAAATTCTATCCTTAAAAATCCGATCGAATGTTCGTCTCCAATGATTATCATTTTATTTTTAGAAAAGTCTAACATAAATATATGATCAACTACATGCTTCCTACAACACATTTATATCATTATCACATCCATATCATCTCATTTGCTCAATCAAAATCATACTTCTTCATTTCCAATGAACATAGAAATATTTTTAGAAAATTCTCAAACAATTCATACAATCATGTATCAATACCTAGAATCATAATCCACAAACCATTTATGAGAATTCAAGCTCAATCAAAACATCTAAGAAGTGCAGAAATTTTGAAACCTTCATCATAATTTTTGAAAATTCCAAATAAATACTTAACATGTTTCTAACTCGATTTCAACCATGGATTCTTACTTCTAACATCAAAATAACATGAAATAAAACTTAGAACGTCATATCCTACACCTCATAAATTTCGACATCTATCAAACTTCAAAGGAGATGATTCTTGTTTGGATAGAAATGAAGCTAAAGTTCATACCTTATCAAATATGCAATCGGAATTGACTTTAATCGAGAATCGAACAAATTATGGAACTTAGAAGCTTGAAGAACTTGAAGAAAAACTTGAAGATATGAAGAACACTTGAAGAACAAGAGAGAGAAGAGAGAAAAGGGAGGGTGGCGGTTGGGGAGTGAGAGGGAGAGAGATATTATGGTGATAAAGGGTGATATTTATATAGTAGAAGAGAAAATCAAGTCGTACACCTTCTTCTCTACAAAATATCTATTTTTCCGGGTCTAATATTGCAAACTAGAAACGAACAATTCTTTATTAGACAGACACATTTTCGGCAAAAAAGGATACGATCATTAGTTCCGGAATATTTCACTTAGTCGGAAAGGACGATTCGTTTCACGAAAAACTTCAAAAAGTCGAGACGTGACAGTACAATATTTTCGCCCGGAAAATCAAAAATACTGACTTCTAGAAAAAGACTCGTATCGCAAAATAAGTGAATATAAATGCAGACGCCATACTAATCTGAGGTCTCTAACGAAAATTTTATCGGGCGCCAAAACCCTAATACAGTAGTCGGTTGAACGACTTCTGCAACTTATTTTCAGAAAGGGACTTCGCCGTTATTCTTATAACTGAATTTCTTTAACTTAGAAGTGCAAAGCCTTAATTAAAACGAAAATTTTTATTTTCGCGACGGAAAGAAATATCCGGGATATTACAGTGTGGATCAAATGAAGACGCTTTAAAAACAAATCTCGAAACAAGAGCGTATTCACGAGGTGAAAATCTCAAATTTCTTTCACCAGTACAAAATCATATATCCATCGGATTAGCACCGGCCACAATTACCTCTCTAGCGACGATCATTTGAAGCGCTTTCCCGCACGTTTTAGCATCATTCCATCTCAAAAAAATGCCCTAAAGCACCAACAGATAATCTTCTAATGAGCTCTGCACCCCCAATTTCGAATAGTCGTTTCTCTATCAGTCCCAACATGCTGAGCTTGTTGTACGTATTCACCATGCAAGTCACATCTTGTAATGTTTTACGTACCCAGCACCAACCATGCTGAAACAGAAATAAAATCAATTAAAACTAGAAATACAAAAATTAAAAAACATAATTAAGAAACAAACAATATATAGATCGTATATATCTGTACAACCCGACAATAAAAAATAATCGACATGTAAAGAATCTACACGGCCTGTACAGTTTATTCAAGATTATTATCATAATTTTTTTTAATATAATAATAGTATAAATTAACAAATCAAATTATCGAGTTACATAACAATGCTTAAAACAATTAATTATGCATGCATATTTAATAAACTTAAGAAATTAATAAATTTAAAAAAAATGATAAATTATTTTGAAACGTGACATAACAATACTTTAAACTAATTATAAATGCATAGTAGTAATAAGTCAACAAATAAAATAATAAACTTATACACATCGTCATAATTATATCATAATTTAAATATAAACTAAGAAAAAAGCATACAGGTCGGTAAAAAAGAATACAGGTCGCATAAGCATAATACACGACCTGTATGCTTTGTTAACGACCTGTATACTTTTTTATAAATAGTTTTCGATCTAAGTTCTTCCTATATTATGATTAACATGAATTATGGTATTAAATTAGACAAACTATATTAATTATTCGATTAATTATCATTAAACTAACTAATTATATCAACATACCACAAATTAGCATAATAAAAATCATAAAAGCATAAAGATATCTAAACAACAAATGTATAATGTGTCTAAATTAATTATAATAATAGTCATGGTAATGAAAACCATACAGATCGCATAAAAATTATACAGCCCATATTAAATTAAAAAAACCATACCACCGACCTGTATGGTTTTTTCTAGATCAGTATAGAATTTACCTCTTGTAGATGTTGAGTTTGGGCTTTAGTTAGTTCGTCATCGCTTTTGGTGGTTTTTCCTTTTCTTTTTGACTTTAAACTTTATGTTGACGTCATAGATTAAAGGTTTAGTGTAAATTATTTAGTACAGAGAAGAGGGGAAATAAGAACTTCTGAAATTTTTCGTACATGGGAGAGGGGAAAGATAAAGATGAAGGGTGGAGAACAATTGGGTAGAGGAAGGATGGGTGGAGAAGAGAAATTAGGGTTCAAATCTGTATGTTTTCACGGGCTGTACAGAAATTTATAGCCATTATTTTTGTTTTTAACCGTTGTATCATTAAGGGGGATAATTTATTCTCATTGAAGAATCCGTAAGAGGTGGGTGGGGGTTATCTCAATCTCTGAAAAGAGAGGAAAAATCGGTACAAATCTCCTCTTCATGCGTTACATGTAGAGATATATTAGGGTTTAGAATAACATATTGCATGCTATGGTTGAATGAGAGAAGAATGGTGGGCCAGGAGAGAGAGATTCCTTTGACCGAATCTAAGAAGAGAGAGAGAGAGATTCTTCTCAAATCTATAAAAAGTGATAGAAGTAGGCCAAGTGAGTATATGATATAGATAATTATCTTAGTGGTATGGGGAGTACACATTATCTTCAAAATGGATATTTCGAATTTTCACTCCTTTCAAAAGGTACAACTACCCATGCCACCATGTGGTAAGAATCACTAGTTTTTATTTGATTCTATTCTATTTCTCGAAATATGTGTATAAAATCTTATTATAATAGTGAATAATAGTAGAGTAATGCTATTTGGACACACTGTAACCTGTCACACAAGTTAAAAATAGTAATATAGGTTTTGAAAATGAAAATATACCTTATTTGAGGAAGCATAAATACTAAGAGAAATATGATCATTTCTATTTTTACAGTCAACTTTCATTTTTCTTACGCGTGTGACTGTCTATCGTGTGATCAAATAGCTTTATTGATAATAGTAATAGTAGTATTTTTTTAGAGGAAGTATAATACTCCAAACCTATCTCACTTTCCCGTTTGATCCTATTAAACGTGTCTAATTTCTAAAAAAGTAATCGGATGACTAATTTATAAAAATGATAAGACTTGGTCATTTTTTATTTAACTTTTTTATATCGTTCTTCTTATTACACGTGCTGAGAACATAAAATGTTCATTGGAACGAGGGAGTTGGTACAGTACTAACAGTAGTATTAACAATATGGTCGAAAGTTGAAATGAGCGAGGGGAAGAGAAATTTTTAAATAATCAATATGGATTTTAACAGTAGTATTAACATATGGTCGAAAGTTGAAATGAACGAGGGGGAGAGAATTTTTTAAATAATCAATATGGATTTTTGATATTGGGGAAACACTCCCATGCGACCTGCTGCATGTGGGATGCGACCGGGTCGGGTCGGGTCAGCCGGTCAACCCGAGTTTGACCCGGTCAAAGTTTTTCTATTTTTTATTTTTTAGTTTTTTTTTTAATTTCAGTTTTTTTTTTCGTCTCCGCCTTCGGCTTCGATTTTACTGCTCCGCCTTCGCTCCGATTATAAATATAAGGATAATCGGCGGGCAACAATTTGGACTTTTTCGGCTCGCTCCGAGGCCTTCGGCTCCCCTCGCTCAAATCTTGACCAAAGAAGAAGCGGCAAACAAAAAAACGAAACGGCAAACAAAAAAATGAAGAGGCAAAAAAAATAGAATTAAAAAAAAAAAATTAAAATCTGAAAACAGAAAAAGAAAAAAGAAAAAAAGGAAAAAAAAAATCGAAAAAAAAAAAGAAAAACTGAGCGCATGCACCCCACGCGCCGCGCGTGGGTCAGGCGCTTGCGCCCCACGCGCGGTCGCATGGAGTGCGACCGGACGCACGCAAGTTTTTGTGTTGATATTGTGGTCAAAGAGCTAGCCATTTATCAAACAAATGAATTCAATGCATGATCAGATGTCTAGATCAGTCGTTTATAAGCCCAGACATAATTATTTGTGACATCAAGTTGTGATGAGTAACCCACTCACAGACTCACTCCATTAATTGCTTAATTCTTTTCTATCTCCAATTGTGCCATCAAATAGGCCTACTTACACTTTGTAAAGTGGAAACACTCATGTCATCTCTTGTTATATTTAATCAATTTGTATGTTAAAGGAAGTGCGATTGTATATATGATCATTATTTTATGCTACTAAAGTAGAAATGAGATTAAGTACTGGGGACACAAAGATTTGCGTATCGTAATATTAAAATTTAAGATAAATTTGCCTGATAATTTAATCAACTTTTCTTATATTCCGAATTTGAACTCCTTAAAAATGTGACCATTCACAAAAATACACACATTCCAATTAGCAAAATGAAAAATACACACCTCTCTTTAAAACAATGAAAAATACACATTTTTGAATATTTACAATATAATATGACATCTTGTCAAATACTTTATATCACATCTCTTACACACATGTGTAAGAGATGTGATATAAAGTACATGACAATCTTGGTTGTGCATGTAAACTCCAATCATTTAGTGTTAATTTTATGATTATTTGACAATCATTGCCAATAATTATGTAATTTAATTATTTTATATGAAACATATACGGATTAAGTAGCGTATTAAATTCAGTCGAAAAATTATGAATCGATATTAAACGAACCTAAATGTTGATCTCACTCGGATATAAGGAAATCCCGCCCGCCACGTGTCAAATTCTGCTCAAGCGAAAATCCCGCTCGTCACGTGCCAATGTATACAATGATGGGTGACTGGTGCATGACATGAATTACTTGCTTCTGCAGACATGAAACATAACTAAAGCTGATTTATGCATGTAGAAATAAATTCACCACATGAAAAATGTATAATTTTCATGTGAAATGCGGAAAAAAATTTGTATAACATTCACAACTCTATATATTTCACTATTCACAACTCTCTTTTACACACCCACAAGAACAACCTTTGAAATTCATCACATTCGAAAGTGGGCAACAATCTTTGATAACAACATCAGTTGAGGTATTTTTCCAACCTTGTAATTTTCCTCTCGTGTCCACATAATTTCTATTGTACGTAATAAATTAGAAAATGAGACTCTTTAATATTCAAAACATTGAAATTATATGAATGACGTATAGATTACATAGCAAGTGGTAGATTTTATTCCAAATATTGAAATTTATTATTTTCAAATATGGGTATTGTTCGCTATTTTATTAACACGCCGCAAGTGCACGGGTGTAATTGAACACAGGAAAGTAAGGTCGTATTCCATAGAGACTGTAATAACCTAACAAGTACTACTTTCAACCGTCATTCTCTATTTAGACTTCGAACTTTAAATTGAGTTTATAAACTAACAATTATAACTAATCAAAAAGCAAATAGAAAGCAAACAAAAGTATTTTTGAAACTCAAATATGAAAAAGATATCCTAAGACTTCGATTTCAATGGATAATCAAACTTAGACTCTTACCAACTAACCAATTAACAAAGGACTCAACTCTTCTTAAGATCATCACAAAATTAGTTAAAGCATACTCTCGTACTACTTAACAGTGGATTACTCACTAGAGTTTTCGTCTCTAACAAACATCATAAGCAAGTAACTCCAAAAAGACCTTAAGATTAATGCCCTCACACAAAACCTTTCCCTCTCGGTAATATTACAATGCGTGTCCTATATTCCAGTTCATGCATTAACCCTCATCTCTCGGCTGTTGGATTAACACAACTAATATGCACAATTGGTGGTCAATCAATCAAGCATGCAAGACAATTTAAGAATATAGAAAAGAAGAGAGGGACATAAATTGGTCAACTGATAAGAATTAAAGCTAATTATCCATCTACTCTCTAACTCTAAGATATAAAAAAACTTAGCTACTCATAATTAAATCAAACACACAATCAAAAGAAAAGGAATTCATAAACATAAAAATAGAAAAACCGTAGTCAAAACAATTCTCATCTTGAACAAGTCTTCAAAACTCCAAGAGAAAGCTAAACGAAAATAAAAACTAAGAAAAATAATGAGAGGTGTAAGATGATCCTCTTCTATGCCATAGAAGAAGTATTTATAGCCAAAAACCTAAGACATAACATGTGAGGAACAAATCCTAACAAGGACGGAAATTATAATCGAAGTAGGAAGGTTTTTGGGCTGAACCGCTTCGCCATGTGTCACATGCACGACTGCATGTAAAATGCGAAGAAATCCCGTCTCTTGGAGCAAAAATCGGACCGCATAGCAGCGCACAACAATTTTCAATCGGCTCGTACTTCCTCGTTTTAACTCCGATTTTGGATCCGTTTTCGCTTATGAACTCCTATCGAGCTGTACTTTCATCATATCATATTCAATTTGCATAAATTTGACTCCAATTTTCTGAAAAATCAAACAAAGTACGAACGAGCATCATATTTCACAAAATAATAATACTTAAGCACAAAACTCATTCCAAACATGATTTCTCAATACAAATTAACATCAATTAAGCTTATAAAGATGAGAAAAGCCATGTTTATCAGGTATCAACCATTCCACGCTCGAGCATAGTTATTTCCCGCTCGTTTTCCAATGTCATGTTTGAGCGGAATTTAGGTCTACCGAGAGGGATTTTGTATATTAGGACTCAAACAAATTCTAGAATTTAAATTTTTGCATTTCCCGCTCGAACCATGAAATTTCCGGCTCGTGAATTTTAATTCCGCTTGAGCGGAAAATTGATGTGGTTGGCGAGCGAGATTTGTTATTTTTGTGTTATTTTTATTAATTGTTATGTGTTTGTACTTCTATGTAGATGGTTCACTATTTTATTATCAAATACGGGAGAACATGGTCTAGTTGTCCGTACTCGGACGGATATGAATTCGTAGATGGCGAAAGAAATCTCGCCGGCCTGAGGTACATCATCGATTGTCAATTGAGTGTAAATTCCTTCAGCACACAATACGAGTTGCATTATTTGTCGAAGAATCAGAGAGGACGTACTGTAAAGTGCCCATTAAGCACCGATGTTGATTTTTATAAGTTGTGCGCGACGCAGCCAGAAGCAACTGTGTATGTGACTCACCAATACACAAACGTATACGTGCCTGAGTTTGGTGGTGATTATTATGAAAAAAATTGAACGTATCCAAAGACAGATGCTTTCCTCCACTTTTACTGATGATGCATACCCCGCTGGAGGTAATTATGCATCGACATCTACACATTATTTTGGAACCACGTCGACTCAAGTTCCAGACAGCAGATGGTTATGACGATGATGAAGATGCAGATGGTGATGACGATGATGAAGAGGCAGATGGTGATGACGATGAT
Source organism: Schizonepeta tenuifolia (assembly GCA_029490685.1). Lineage (NCBI taxonomy): Eukaryota > Viridiplantae > Streptophyta > Magnoliopsida > Lamiales > Lamiaceae > Schizonepeta > Schizonepeta tenuifolia. The sequence goes on along the minus strand of CM055957.1, from coordinate 44,707,184 downwards.
CAAGAGGCAGTTGGTCCTCAGGATGAAGAATATGAGCTGGAAACCGACAGTGATGCGTCGGAAGAGATGACAGAGGAAACCATGATAGAATCGACTATGTTGGAGCGTGAAGCATGGATTCGCGGTGAAGAAGAAGAGGACACCATGATAGAATCATCATCCCCAACTCTCGTCTCTCTCTCTCCTCGGCTCCACCCACTCTTCTGTTTATCCACGGTTAGTCGGTTAATAACCAATTACACAGGTAACCCTCAGTTTTCGGTGACCAGTAACTACCATATGGCGGTTAACAATTCGATCGGTAGCAGAATGGTGAAATAGCAATTATCGCATAATTAAACTGATAATAACTGAATTTTTAATTTATATATTAAATATAATTTTATTATTAATATATTTTACAAGGGTTTAAGTTGTTTAATTTACTATATTTTATTATTCTCTCCGACCCACTTATATTGTTATCATTTTCTTATTTATGTATTTCACTTATATTGTTATCTTAGAAAAGTTTTAATCCTTTAAAATTTTTGAAAAATGGAACTATTAAAGTTGGGAAACACTTAAAAGCCACCATGATGGCCAGCTTAGCGGCCGGAGATGGCATAATTAGCTTGTAATCTACAATTCTAGTTCGTCCGAAAGGGGGCTAGAGATGCTCAAGAGATCGCCCTATATGATTAGGATTCCATTAGCAATTGATTAGTAAAGTGATATCTAGTTGTTTATCCATCGAATTCTAGTCCCTTGAATAACTTCTTATCCATATTCTCCTCCCGTTTATTAGTTTAATTATTATTATTTAGAGCTTATTTGCTTTAGTTAGTTTAATTACCTATTTTATCAATATTTGTTAGTCTAAATAGATTGAAATAGCTTATTAATAGTACTCACAAGGCTTTCAAACTAATCCTCCGTCAAATATGACCTTACTTGCCACATTACTAGAATAGCCCCGTAGACCTTGCTTGCCACATTACTAGAATAGCCCTAGTAACTCCGATCCACCCCCTCCTTTAAAGTTTTTCAATAATGAAACTACTATAGTTGTCACTTTGTCAGTGCCTTTGAAATACTTTGTTGTAGTCCACCATAACTGAGAAGATCCAATACTTGGGCCGTTGATTTGGAAGAAAATAAGCAAGTTATATAGCCTAAAATTGCAACCTATTAAAAATGAAACATTAAGGAATTAATGCGGTCCAACAAAATAGGTACTGATTTAATTTCTTCGTTATACTATTTATTAGTTAAATTTCTCGAGTAAACAAATCTTTGCAAGTATGGTTGGTTCACATGCAAATCAAATTTCCGGTAAAAAATGATAATAGTACATTTATGGACTAAAATAATGTATTTTATGTATTATTGCAACGCATCGTCACAATAATACATCTTTGAGTTACTATAATGCATTATTACGATAATACATTTCATAATGTATTGATTAACAACAACAATAAATCTACAAAGATCAATTATATATGGCAATTTATAACATAGCCAGTGATCAATTTGTAACGAAATGGAGGACACCGCCCTCCCTTGTGAAGGCGTGTTATCCACGCGCGAGTGAGGCTAATAGAGTAGAAAAAGTGACAGGAAATGCAATGCCATTACAATATGTAGCAACCTACAAAGTACGAGTTAATCGTTTCAAGATCTTGCTTCAAAAGTTTCAATATTTGATATCAAGCACATAAAAACCATCACCTGTAGTTATTCGCAACAAGACGTACGTACAAGAAAAAAGTTTATAATGCTTATTTTAAATGACTGCCACCTAAGATTAAATTATTCTTGACCTAAGTTATACATTTCAACTAAAGTACATCGATTGAATATTGGTTGTTCATTCATCGTCATTTAGATCACTTTCACAATTACATATTATTATTATAACAAACGGTACGCGAGTTCTACAGTATTTTATTAATTTGGTATTTTTTTTAACTAAGTTTGTTTTCGGGCAAAAATTCTAATATAAATGAAGGCAAAAGAGCCATCTAATAGCGGGATTTTTTCATGACTGTGAAAATGTTCGGTAGATCTATAGCCCAACCCGAGTCCCATGGGCCAATGCCGGATATCCGACTACTATTTTTCATACTTTCCAAAGTCCCAACCATTCATAAATCAAGTCAAGATCATGTTTGATGTCTTTGTTTCTAATCATTTAAATTGTTCATAATTGATTCCTTTTTCATTAGAGCTAGTCGAACATACATGTAGCCGGCTACACGCGTAAGAAAGGAAAATTAATTGTAAAAATGTAAATAATTACATATACCCATGATAACTCTTGAATAAAGAGTTATTTTCTTTTCTTCCAAACTTTAATTCGAGTAAGAGAGTGTTTGTTGCTCGATTTCGTTGTCTTTTTCGATCTTCTTTCTTGTCATTTCGTGTTATCGTTGAGTCCGTTGGTTTTGTGGCAAAGAGAGTTGAATATTCATGAAAATACTTGTCCTATTGTTGATAATTTGAGAAAGGAGGAAAGCAAAATTTTCTTGTTGGCTTTGTTTTTATTGTGCAAGATATGCAGCGTTGCTGGAATTTTGCTGGAGCAGTCAAATTGCGATTTTGGCATTCAATGAAAGAACGGGACCCGCCTTAAAAAGAAAGTGAGCTGATGTGGCAATTGAAGAGGACAATCCAGCTACCAAAAATCAAGGAGGAAGAGCATTATAACGTATAAGAGCTAATGAAGGGCATAAAAGTCATTTTATCAACCAAATGTGTAAACCTATCTACTATCTAAATAGGAGCAGCCGCAATTGGAAAAGGGGGAATTCTGACATCGAAAACAAGGCAGCAAGGAAGAGAACGAGAGGAGAGAACCACCAGCTACCTTGGGGAGTTTGAGAGAAAGAAACAGAGAACACCATACTACTTCACATTCCTAACTTTCTTTCTCTCTTTTACTCTCATTTTGAGTTTGTAATATCCTAGTTTTTGCTATTGTGAAAACATGTTCAGATTTATGTTTATTTTCTCTTTGTTTATGTTAAGCATGAGCTAAACTCTTGAAACTTGGATTGTAATGAACTCTATGTCTTAGCTTTGTATCATCTTGTGCTTTATTTGAGTAAAATTCTCATTGTTCATCAAGGTGGTTTGTTTGTTAGTTGTTGTTATTGTTTGGCCATCAATGGCAAGAAGAAAAGCTTTATTTGATGCTGGAAAGGTTGAATGAAGTGGGATAACTTGGGTGACATAAGAGCATGTGGCATAGGAATATGTTGTTTGTCTTGTGTGCGGTTAAAATTGGAGTTGTGTAACTGTCGTTCTAAGCTTGATTTAACATAGGAATATGCTCGATTAGGCTGCAGAATGAATACCATAGGATTTGGGAAAATTCTATGAAGTTGTTGTGAATTTTGGTAATTGTGAGTTTTTACTAAAATATTACTGCAACATTCTGTTATGCATGAAAGACATAGAGGGATTCATCAATCCAAATCTATTTCTCTTATGCATTTTCCTTGTCAATCTTTTATCTTCTGCTTCTTTAGTTCAGATCAGTTATTTAAGTTTCATTTCCAGAAATTCTAAATTTTCCAAAACCTACCAACTTGATTTACTGTTTATTTTTATTTTAGTTTAAGCAATTGAGATAGCATATTTTCTAGTTTGCATTCCCTGTGGAGACGATCTTGAAATACTTCCATTTATTGCTTGTTGAGACTACGTGCACTTGCGTACTAAATTGTGTTAATCATATTTTCTTACACAAACAACAACCCATAATGTTTATTATTTTCCAATTAGAGAATTCATTCTATATTATTTTTAACATAGATTGGCTCACTACCATGTGTTCAAATAGTAGAATTGATAAATACCCTAGCTCTGAAGTCCATCCTAAATGGCTAAATCTGTAAAATCATTTGTCGATAGACTAATAAATGGTCTAATACACAGGCCCCCAAGGTGATCACACTAGTAAAATTGTTTTCTTCAATATGATAATGTCGGTGGCGTGGCGTGGCGTGGCGTGGCGTGGCGTGAATCATTTTTTTACGGCCACATGACAACTAATCGTGTGTGCCATGCTTTGACGTCTGCAGTCTCGCGAATTAAGGAATTTTTTGTTTGGTCATCGTTGTGATTTATCTTCAACATCGCCCATTGGCAGATTTTGACCTGGGTTCGATTCCCTTTGGGAACGAATTTGGAGTTTGGATATATAAGGTGGCTTGGAGAATTCTAGGAGTGTTTGGGGAACTTAACTACTAACATCTAACTTTGTCCGATCAAAAAAAAAAAAAAAAAAAAGTTAAACCACATCATTCTCAAAATTCCATGTGAAATCTTCTCAAAGATTGTAGTATGATGACTCATGATCTTTGACCTTTCTATCATAATTTGCGAATCATCAATTTTATTTCATTTTTTTAATATTCATGAATTCTACTATTATTGAAGCTATGTCAAAATTTAAATTGATTGAGAGCCTTTAAAATCCAAGTTTGAACACTAAAAATAAAATTTCACTGAATTATAACTAGAACTTGTGGTTGACTCAGGGCGAAAAAATCCACCATAAGACTACCACCTTTAACAAGAAGGAAATGAAGAGATTAATGAATGACCTCCACATAAGTAGAAAATAAAACAAAACAAACAAACAATTGAATTGATTAAATTGGAAGCAACAGTCCAGAGTCGTCAACCAAAAGTAGATACAGTTGAGTCGAGAGAAATGAAGTAGTTAAATATTAAAAAGATTGGATATTGGTGATAAGCGTACCCTAATGTTTTATGAATTAAGTGAAGTGAAGTAGAAAAAAGAAGACTAACGTCTCAAGGAGAAAGGAACACAATTGAGAAAACAATATGAACAGGACAGGATACATCTCTCAAACCAATACCAAATTAGATTTGGGAAATTCACAAAACAGTAGAATGTGATAACAACAACCTCAACGATATATAGTTGGCTATGTCAAAGTAGGGTTTGTGTTCTTCATATGGCGTTTCCACAATCTTGCAGTTGGACTTAGTAGTCCACATTCCTGGTTTATATATAAACCAGTTAAAAGATCAATTGAATTTCTTCCAACTCAAGCATGAACCTACAAAATGGTTTGTTAACAAATGTAAATAGGGATTTTGGATTTTGGATAAGCCACCTTGAGGCTTCAACCTCATACAAAAAGTGTTTTGCTTATTCCAAACGCTGAATATATTGATTGAAGAAAGCAGAGAAGTTTATGCAGTAACAAATAGAGTATGCATGGCCACAAGATGAAGATGTCGAATTCCTCCTCTCACTACAACTCTCAGTCTGTAGTGTGTGTCTCCTCACATCCTAACAGACAGAACCTCAACCTGATCAAGAACAGGGCCACAAAGAGTACCATAGTCTTCAACCTTGGTGTGGTAATACGAGCTGAAGAATGTCAATCTCGTCCTCTCCGACGTGGCCGTGAACTTGAAACTGAAAGCCTGGAACTTCCCCTTCCCTTCAGATTTGAAGGGAGCTTTCATCATTGACTTGGCCGCGAATGCTTCGATCATCATGGATCCATGGCACCCGTTCTTGGCGTCTCCCACCGCGAACTTAAGGTTGTACACTCTGTTGGGAACAGTTCTGATGACCTGAGCAATGGCGCTCTCTCTTCCGGCAACAAGTTCCACTGCAGATTTCCCCGAGGGAACATTGAAATTCTTCGAGTCTATGAATTTCACCGCTTTGAGCGATTCGATTATCCAGCCGGGGAGCGGGGAGGTCGAGTCCTCCTGCTTGGGAGGGAGGAGGACGCCATGGGAGGAGTTCATGAACAGATGAGGACCCTCTTCAAATCCACCATTCTTCACCAGATTAGCTGATCACAATTGAAAAACGTACTCACACATTATTATTATTATTATTTGTTCTACTGTATATTCTCATTAATCCAACGGACAATAAAAGATCTGAAAGAAAGAAAATGTGGACCTCTGGTGGCGGTGGGGAGGGAGAGTTGTTTGATAGCGACGGCGTCGAGAAGAGGGCCGCAGGCGGGATCTTCTTGCTTGCCGGGGTTGTGGAAGATGACCTTGACGGAGTTGGAGGTGGCCCTGAAGCCCCAGGCGTAGGTGTCGCCGCCGTTGCTGCTGTAGAGGGTCTGGAGGGGGAGGTCGCCGGAGAGAGGCGGCGCCGACACCCGCAGGACCTCTTCCTGTGCGCAGGTTCTGGAAGCGCCGAAAGTGAGGGCGTAGAGGGAGCCGTTCCTCACGGGGATTGTTTGGGAGATGGAGGCGTCGTTGCCGAGGCGGACGGCGTGGACGCCGTGGGCCACCGCGAAGTACATTCCGCCGGGCTGGGGGCCGCCGGAGATGTACTCAACCAGACCGTTGATTTCCCATTTGGGTAGCGCGTATCTGCTCTGGAGCACCGTTTTCTTAATGTCACTAGGCTTTGGGGTTTCCTCAAAATTTCCGTTGGGAAGGAGCCCTGTCATACACATTAATATAATTTCCTCAAAATACTCTCTCTCTCTCTCTCTCTCTCTCTCTCACACACACACACACACACACACAGCCACGAGAATATGCGTACAAAGCCTAGATTCTAGGAGACCGCAGATCAGCTAAGAAGGGGGAGAGATAAAAAAACATGAATAACAAAATAAAATGTAAGAATTCAGTAGATATGCGAGAGAGTAGATATGAAAACTGCTAGTAAAAAAGCGGCGAGCAACTCTCAATAATGTAAACTCAACACTAATTAAAGCTGAAGTGAGGTTAATTGGCCATACCTTCGAAAGAAGGAGGTGGTGTAAGCGCAGAAACCGTGCAGAGGAAGTAGAGAAAAAGCAAGAAACTAGTCTTCATTGCCATTCGAAGAGAAAACAAAACAAGAGAGAGAGAGAGAGAGAGAGAGTAGAGTGAGTGTGTGTGTGTCGAAGAGTAAAGAGACTAGGGCTTAAGTAAGTGGTATTTATACAGATAAATGCGCCTGCCTGCGCGTGTGTGAAAATAAAGCATGTGAGTGGTTGGATGAAGAGAGACATAAGATGAAGGAAGAAGCAGAGCAGAGTGATGATTCACGCCAATTTCAAAAGGTGCACCAATCCAATCAAATAACCTTTCTCCTTAATCCATGCTAATTTATTCATGCAAATACTACTCAGGACCACATCCAAACACAAAAAAAGCTGTCTTTTTCCGCCCTCTAATTTCAAACATAAATTTATCTTTTTAACATTGAATACAATCTGAGTTATTAATATGTAAATAGTAAAAAGGCGGAAAAGAATCATTTGAAGATTGAGCTTATAAAAGAATAACTCAAAAAAGAAAAGGCAACTAAAAAGTCCATTTTCACTGAATTTAGGTTGTGTTATTATTATTCATCTAAAAAATGTTGTACTAATGTTTTTATCTTTTAAAGCAATTGGTACTTAATGTGGCATAACTAACATAATGCAAAGCAGCTACCCTAGTGAATTATAACAATAAATTCCTTGTCATACACAATCATGTAAAATACCCGTCCCATCCTAATACTGAATTATGGCGCAATCAATGCAGCAATTATTTTAAAAAAAAGAAAAAGAAGAAGAAGAAGTAGTAACTAATTCATAAACCGGGCGGGCCGCATTTGGGCTCATCAACTGAAAAGGCCCAATCAGTATCTGAGCTGATGACTATTTAGAGGACCCATTGGCAGCTTAACGAACCTTCCTCAAAAACGAATCTATGTTTCGGTCCTATTTATATTTTTACCTCTTTAGACCATTCTCAGCATAATTTTCTAAATATTTGTTCTTAAATTAGCTTCTAAAGCTTTTCTTATATCAGATTTCCTATTTTTCATTAATATTTTATGAGCATTTTGATTTTAAAAATATGATAGATAAGATTGATAAATAAGATAAAATTATAGTATTTAGATTATTTATCATACATTTAGTAAAATTAATTATCATTTTTAATTAACCTAAGATATATATATATATATATATATATATATATATATATAGAGAGAGAGAGAGAGAGAGAGAGAGAGAGAGAGACCACATAGTTGAAAAGAGAGAGATAAGAGTTTGAACATTGATGTTGAAAATTAGGGGAAATTTAAGAGAAAGTTGGAAATTTTCAAATGATTTGGATGAATGATTAATAATCACCTCAAAATAAGAAAGATAGTTTATCACTCACTTGATTGATCAAGACCCTAGTTATCCATCACGGACTCAATCATGCAAACCAAACATATGATTATGTATGATTATTTATCAATCACTTCTAATCACTAAAATCAAATGCACCCTATAAAAATTGTGGGCCCAACTAAATTTGTGAGATAAAATAAGTTTATGGAGGTGTAAATTTGAGAAAAAATATAGCGAGGTGTAAATAATTTTGTGGGGCCTACCCAATTTGGAATATATGTTGGATGAACATTTTAGCATACTTTTTATAATTTTAATTTAAAATTTGACTTAAAATTGATTTTGAGTGATGTGCTGAGTGATCTTATTCCCTTCTCTCTCTCTCTTTTTTTTGTTTATTTATCCCAGTAAACACTTCTTTAAGAATTCTTTTTTCTTTGTGCAACCTTTCAACTTAATAGTAATTCCAGTAAATCATGTTTTTATGTGATAGCATGCAAATCACAGATAAAAGATGAAACATAATTAAAAATGTTAAAGCCATAAACTCAACATATAATACGTTAGTCGGGCCAAATGAAATCAAAATTCTATCGGTGACAAATATCCTATTGTGAAATTTGGTTTTGACAGCTCTAATTTAACCCATGTTGATTCAAACAATGATTAAATGCAAAAAGAAAATCATTTGACAAAATACATTCAACTTACTTTATGATCCACAATGTATCAAGCTTTCACAAAACGGGATTCTATTAGAGAAATGTAAGAATAATACACGATCAGTCCTACTCTTCACAATCACTCAATATCTAAAGGCCAATCAAATAAAATAACAAGATAACAATTAACATACTATAGATACTATATAAATAACTATTTGCATGATTGTATCATCTCTGTATAAAAGTAGAGTTCAAAAATTAAATAAATGAGCATAAACTAGATAATGAACTTAAAATTATTACACAGATGTCAATGTGGTATTGTTTGGTGCGAGATCAGATCTTCTATTGTCTAATGATGTGATATTTTTTATTGTCTATTAAATTAATAACATGTGTATATTTGAACATAGTTATTTAAATACTCCATTTGGGTGGATTATACTTTAGTCTCCATATTTAAATTTATAGACTGTTATATGTTACTCATCCAACATATATAAAACACTACTAATGACTCTATAAGTCGAATTTATCACATATATATTTAGAAAATATGATTTACCTATCGTATATAGTTTGAAACTACTGCATAGAGATGAAAGTTTATCTAGTGCGGAACGAATTCCTACAATATACAATATAAAGTGACAATAGAAGATCTTGTTGCACTATGAACTTCCATTCGCAAGTTCTCATCAAGTAGTCCGAATTTGCTTTAAATGGGAATTATTTGGGCCTTTTATAATGAAAAGCTATCCAGACCCCAGCATGCTAATTTCGTGGGCTTGTATTTTTGCGGGCTTTATGGTCCTGGACCTGGATCAGGCTAGGTTGACCCATTTGATAAGGAGCTGGGTTACCGAATATTAAAAATATTTTTTTTGTGCTTTTGTTTTTCTTAAACATTATAGTAATTTTTAATTACGGCCATTATTTTTCTATGTCAAGACATGTAGAAATTATATTAATCTATATAAATATACTAAAATAGAGTAGCTTTGGAAACAAATTTCCGCCAAAATATGTATGGATTACTTAATATACAATCATTTATGTTAATTTATTTAATATTTATATAATAAATTGTGTATTTATGCATTGACTAATTAATATCCCTTCATTAAATATACATGCATTCATCAAAGTATTCCTTTATAATAGTGTTCTGATTAGACTTTTATTTTAGTTGGACTTCAAACTTGAAGGTACCTATTATACTTCATGTAATTTTATTTGTATTACTTCATCAAAATATTTAAGTTTTCATATCAAGCAAAGATGTTTAGCCTATAATAAATTAAAGTTTAAATGCTAAAAAACCTCAAATTATAGTTATTTTAAGTATGCATTTTCAATATAAATTGCACAGATTAGAGATTTGTGCAAACATCGATTACTTATTTTAAATAAAAATTCTTACGTACTTTCAACCGTTGAATTAAATTTAAGATATATCATCGAAATAAATTCGAATTATAATTTGATTTGAAATTTAGTACCACCGAATTTTATTAATTTTGAATTTTTATCATTCTAAATTCTTTTACCTTTGTATATATTTTATTTCGCATTGCACGGGGTGCAATTATAGTAGTATAATATAAACACAATCTAATGAAGGTTATACGTTGGCAATGCAATACTACGCACATAATACAATTACATTACAATCAATTATTCCATTTTTATAGAGATTTGTACCCTATTAGGAAAACCAAATAATAAATTTTAAACAAATACAATGTGCGTTTTTTTTAAAAATTTTTTTAGAATTAACTAATTATATAAGTTGGATTTTTGTTTCTGATATAAATTGAAGACCAAGTACATGTACGTCTGGTAAGTGTGAAAATGACGTAGGTCTCACGGTATCAAAAAAAAGAAACGACCTAGATGGAAATTTATATGCCGTAAGTAATTTTAACTAGTCCGAAATAAATACTACAAAAATTTCATATTTATCATACCGTATGTAATGTAACCATCATCATCCATGATTACTATATATATAGTCCTTAGCATCTTATCAATCAATTAAATAAAAAAAGAAAAAGAAAAAAAGAGTTTCAGATAATCGGAGAAGACCGAATATAGTATTTGAGGGATCTAGTCTGAGGAAAAGCCGGCCGATCGGAACCAAGTAGATGCACGTGATCCGCTGACGTGGCCAACCAACCTCACCGAACCACTGCCACTGCGTTTGCTAAACTCCAAAAAACGACACTTCACTACTTGTTGTCACCTTTTGTATGCTCTCTCTCTCTCTCTCTCTCTCTCTAGTTTTTTCTTTCTCCTACTCCTACCATACAAATTCCAATTAGTCTATTAATTCACGCCACTTTTTAGAGCTCTCTCCTTTTTTTGTTTCCCTTTCCATTCAGAGTTTTCAATCTTTTGGACTCTCAAAGGATCTTGAGATCCTCGACCAACTTTGGGTGTGACTAGATTTCTGCATCATTGTATTTTCTCACGTTCTGATTTATACTGCTGTTCTCGTTGTTTTACATTGTCTCTATTTTCGTATCAGATCTTCGAGATTCCGTTCTGCGAGGCTGCGGAATTGTGATAAACGAGAGCAACAACCATGTCTAAGGCAGGAGCTCTGGATCTGGCATCTGGCGTCGGCGGAAAGATTCAGAAAGATGAAGTTCTCTCCGCTGTTGACAAGTAACCTTTAAACCCGAATCTCGAATCTCTTTGTCCTGCGGTGTTGTTTTTGGAGAGAGAGAGAAAGATGGTGTGTGTGTGTGTGTGTGTGTATGTGTGTGATTGGCTGGTTGGTGAAGTTGAATAGTGACACTACAGACTCGCATGTGTACCTTTTCTAATAACAATGCCGTATCTCTGTTAATTCTAAAGCATCACATTTGTTCCTTTGTTAGTTACTTGCATTGGCGTCTCATAGTTAATTATGTAGCCATTGCGAGTTTATTTTCTAGGTAATTACCAATGTGTGTATTTTCCAACATTTTTGTGTTAACTTAGGACCAAATGCTCAATTTTGCAAATAGGATTATTAAAGCACCTCTCATGGCTTCGTTGGAAAAATGGGCTGTCTTTGTCGTCCTTTTCTTCCATTTTCTTTTGTCCTTTTTGATTAGATAGCTATTAGTGAACGTGTAGCAAAATGGATCACAATATGTGGTGGATCTGACTATTGAAATTGAGTGAAAAGTCACATCTTGACAGATGGTAAACTGGTCCCATTTTGCCTGGACTTCCATGACCAATCTTGTAGTGTTGAATTTTCTAATTTTTTTGGTTATTCATGGATTGATGAAAATGATGGTGATCTACTCTGATTAAAGAAATCTGTTGTCGTGAACCAATATCTCTAATCCCTCTGCTCGGTGGAATCGGTATTGGATGTACTCACAATAGAGATTGTATGTCTGTGTGTGTGTGTGTGTGTGTGTTTTAACCAGATAGCTGGCAGTAAAAAGTTTGAACAATATGTTAGTTGACTCGAGTACTACGTTTGCTTTTTCTTCTTTGGTGCTGCTGATCCCCTTGAATTTAAGATGTCTCCCTTGATTTTTACCAAACTGCATAGATCAGTAACATGTCTGATATTCATGTTCAAGACGAGAATGTTGTATTTGACCTGTATGATATGTGATGCTTGCTTGCCCAACTTCTCTTGTGATTCCAAACGATTGCATGACATCTAATTGTTTTATATCACTTTTACCTGTATTTGAAATGCTTCTAAGCAGTCTGATAAAAACTAATTATTTTTTCTACTGAAAATAAAAGTGAGGACTTGTTTTCTAGTCTTTGTAGACCAGATGTTTAGAGGTGGTTTTGTCATTCTACTATCATTATGTTATATACATTTGGTACTCATTGATTTGGAAACCAGGTACGAGAAGTACCATGTTTGCTACGGAGGTGATAAGGAGGACAGAAAAGCCAACTACACCGACATGGTGAGATCTCTTATAAGTCACACTGGTTTTCACTTTTAAGTTTTAGATAATTTGCCTGTGCTAATAAAAGAAGCATACTAGCACCGGCGTTTAGAAAGCAACATTGATGGTTATGGAATTATTGGGACCATGAGCTGTTGCATCTGTTCACTATAATTTTTACTAGGTCCACTTTTGAGGATTAATCAAAATAATTTTTGCGTACCTTTTCATTAGCTTCTGGTCTCAAACCTCACAAATTGGCGAGGGTGCTAAAAACAGTAATTATAACCAACGAGGTTGCAGTCGATGGTACTAGAGGCTTTATAGTTTAGTTTCCTATTAATGTTCTCGCAACACTCAAACTTTATCTTTTGTTGTAAAGTAGCCCTTTGTGTTGATTAATGGTGTGAACGTTTAAGTATCGTAATACTTTATTTTAGCTAAGAATACAGCTTGATATCAATGAGTTTACCTTTTATTTCTCAGGTTAATAAGTACTATGATCTCGTCACAAGTTTCTATGAGTATGGGTGGGGAGAATCATTCCATTTTGCACCCAGGTAAATAATTTGTTGCAATGTACTTAATTTTGTTGTTATGCATGCTCCATGTTTTTCTCAACAAGAGCAACCTTTGGCACTCATTTCCATTGATTAAAATTGTGAAGAAGAATAAAGGAAGCTACTGAATTGTCCAATTACATATATCCTGTGATTCATAAGTAGACTATTAAGGTATTAGTTCGAATATCTGTATCTCATTTGCTGGTGGAAGATGTAGGCAAATAGGACTTTTAATCCAATTAGTTTGATAATTTCTTGTCCCTTCTGCAACGAATTAGGTCATTCAAAAAATGCTCTGTTATTCTATACGTGTTTAGGGCCAAGACATATTTACACTCTTGAATTTCAGCTTTTAACAATTAGTAAGTATGACTAATGTAATATGCCACAGATGGAAAGGTGAATCTCTTCAAGAAAGCATCAAGCGGCACGAGCACTTCCTTGCCTTACAACTTGGCCTTAAACCAGGGCAAAAGGTGTTTTGGCTTCTTTTCTGAGCTAAAGTGGACTTAAATATTTTTTCTTTTAATAATTGTGAACTCTTGTCCATGTCTCTAGGTCTTGGACGTGGGATGTGGAATTGGTGGGCCGTTAAGAGAAATTGCTCGATTTAGGTGAGACGAGAAATCAATTCATTCTGTTTTTAGTTATTTATCAACACTATTTTATAAGCCCTTTTTCTCCCTATATCTTCTAGTTTAGCTCAAGCAACTCAGACGAATATGAACAGTTCCATAATTTTTTTCCAAAATATTTAATTTTTCCCCTGATATTTAATTTTGCAGCCATGGTGCTCTATTTCCTATTTATGTAATGGTACCAGAAGTGGCTGAGATGACAGTTTTTGATTATTTATCAACACAATTTTATAAGCCCCTTTTCTCCCTATATCTTCTAGTTTAGCTCAAGCAACTGAGATGAATCTGATCAGTTCCATAATCTTTTATAAAAATTTTAAATTTTCCCATGATATTTAATTATGCAGCCATGGCGCTTTATTTCCTATTTATGAATGGTACCGGAAGTGGCTGAGATGACAATGATTTATATCATAAGTATGCGATTCAGTTTTGCGGTATGATGAGATGTGGTTAGCTTGTAGTGTCAAGATCTATTTGCACTTCAGTTCGGTGTTGCGCACTTGACACCTACTTATTCTCTCGGTTTGAGTGCTGTCTCATCCTCTTACTTTATATTTACGTCTTGCAGCATGACATCAATCACAGGTCTCAATAACAATGAATACCAGATATCGAGGGGAAAGGTATATGTCTATTCGCATGTTGACACTAATATATAATTAGTTTTGTTGGACAAATGCATGTGTTCACTAAACTGACTTCAGCCTCATTTATTTCACTACTATGTTTCCATGTTCTTGTGTTGGAGCACACCTTTCTGCTAGGTTACAACTTTAGAATCATAGATAGAATATATACACTCACATTATCAGCTCCTTTGGAAATCTTTAAATAAAAACAGCCTTCTTTTTTTGTTTCCCGGTCTCAATTTTTCATCTCTGAATGGTGCAGGTGCTAAACCGGAATGCTGGAGTGGATAGGACTTGTGACTTTGTTAAAGTCAGTAATATCGGACATAAAATTGTCATTCAATACTTATTTTGATTTTTTTTTCCCCCATAAATTTCTAATATTTTTTGTTAACAATGCAGGCAGATTTCATGAAGATGCCATTCCCTGACAATAGCTTTGATGCAGTGTATGCAATTGAAGCAACTTGCCATGCTCCAGATGCAGTATGAAATTGACAACCTTTCAATTTTGAGCCCGATATGCCAATCTTTTGGGTAGCAATACCCCTAATATTCTTACTAGGGAATATTCTTGACCTGCTGCCTTTCTCCAGGTTGGTTGCTATAAGGAGATATACAGGGTACTCAAACCTGGCCAATGTTTTGCTGCGTACGAGTGGTGCATGACTGATGCTTATGATCCTAATAATAAAGAACACCAGCAGATTAAGGTGATCACTATTCGTAGAAATGCCTCTTAACATAAGCTCTGTCACAATTTCCTTGGTTTCATTCCAAATATTTCTCTGTACAGGCTGAAATCGAACTAGGTAATGGACTCCCGGACATAAGGCTCACAGGCCAGTGCCTTGATGCTGTCAAGAAAGCTGGTTTTGAGGTAAATAGCAAAATTTTGACGCACCGAGTCTTACTCTCTAATTCAGAAAATTAAATACAATAATTGGATTAATTTTTGTTCTAAAGGTTGTGTGGGAGAAAGATCTTGCAGTGGACTCACCTGTCCCATGGTACTTGCCCATAGACGCAAGCTACTTCTCTCTCAGCAGTTTCCGTCTGACGTCACTTGGACGTTTCTGCACAAGAAATTTGGTAAAATTCATTACTCTACATTATGCCTCAATAGCTTTTGCTCTGTAGTTGTACTCTCATCTGATATATGTTGTCGTTCTGAAGAAAGTTACTCTTTGATATTCCTCTCTTCAGGTGGCTGGTATGGAAAAAATTGGAATTGCCCCTAAGGGAAGCCAAAGGGTTCAGGCTTTCTTAGAGAAGGCTGCAGAAGGACTTGTTGCCGGTGGAAGGTAAGCACACTGTACTTTTGTCTCTCTTAGTGGATGTGCAAAGTGTTCAAACTTTTTTCCTGTGCGACGAAAGAAGGAAGCACACCACATGTCGATTGGCATTGCATTTGGAAGCTTGATTCTTTCTCTATTTGTTTTTCCTCCTCTTGTTTCCTGACACAACGCTTTTACAATTGTGTTCTTCAGGAAAGATATTTTCACATCAATGTACTTCTTCGTGGCTCGTAAGCCCCATGCAGAGCCTCAATAAGCGTGCTAGTGACAGTAGGCCTGTGCAGCTTGCCTACCTCCAGTTAAGTTTGGTGAATTTCGAGATTTTGTCTAAAATGTTTAACGTTAGATGCTATGTGGGGTTTGTTTTATTGTAATGTAACTACAAAACTAGATAGGTTTTGACAAACTGCTCTGTGTTTTCTGGGTTTGCTTGCCCCCTTCTTGTACTTGAATATTTTCATCACTCTGATTTAGTAATATAAGGGATTCAAAGAAAATTGCACATGCTCCAACTAAATTATTATGATGTGCCTTTCCTAAAAAATAAATAAATTATTATAATGTTTCTTAATTGCGAGCACGGATGTGAATTTTCTATTTTATTTTTATTTTTATGTTGGTGTAGGTATAAATGGACATGTCATAGATTTAGTAATCACACACACTGCATCATTTCTATCACAATGAATCAACACAAAAAAATACCATTTATATAGGAAAGCAATAATTTTAGAAAATTTGTGAGGCAAAGACAAAAAATAGTTCAAGACTCATGCAGGTCCTTCAACCATGCATCTGTAAACAGAATAAAATTTGAATAAGGAGCAATGGAGAGACAAATCACTGGTTGAAAAACAGATGTTAGAATTGATATTCATACAAGATCAATCTTGACTAGGACACAACTGTATAGATAATGAAGTTTATAGTATCGGTGTCACCCCAGATATACTGGGTGTCGGTGTTGGTGGCGGGGGTGCCATTGTGGTGATGGTCGGGCTGGGTGGACGGAGGGTGGTAGTACATCCGGGCAGTTTGCGGGCAGTGAGATTGAAATCTGGAAGCAATCCTGAAGCCTAAATCCAAAAGCTCCGTATACTTCCCCATCCCTTCTGCCCTCTATTCTTTCTAAGCCAAAGGGAAAAATGGGAAAGGGAAATTTACAATTTCTTGAGGATTTTCTTAAAAATAAAATTGTGCCTAGTTTTGGAACCGATGGTATATAACAATAGGAGAGAAGAGTAGAGAAATTGATGGCTTGGCTGGAATTGCGGGTAACATGGTAGTTTTTGGTTGCTAACATACTAGTATTATTGTATGGTAGTTTTTGAATCGTCTCTTGTTTTATTTCTTATGTTTTAATTGTACGATTTGGATTTGTATCAAAGTTTAGTGTGGTTCAAGCTGTTGCACACATGTAAAAATTTCTGATTGGGATTCCGTTTCCCACTACTAATCTATTTACGAAAGAGTGAAATACCCACTATAGGGATAACATGCACTCCTCATACCCATTTTGATAATTATCTACTCTCTATACTCACTTGACCCACTTCTTTTATCATTTTAGATTTAAGAGAATCTTTGTCTTCCAGATTCTCTTTTGACCGAACTTTCTCTCTCCTGGCCCCCACTTTCTATTAGTTTTTTATTCTTTAAAACCCTAACTCCCACTTTCAATTTCTGCATGTATGTAACGTAAAGGGCTGAAACACGTATGATTAACCCCCACCCACCTCACAGAGAATTTATTCTCCCACTAAATGATGGAACGGTAAAAAACAAAACATCCATAGACATCCATAGACATCCATAGGATTCTATACAGATTACTCCTTCCCCTATAAAATTTCATACAGATTGCTCCTTCCCCATACACATCCATACAGATCCTCCTTCCCCATACACATCCATACAGATTACAGATTACTCCTTCCCCCTCCCCTATATCAAATTTTACCGTTCAAAACTTAATCCTTCAAATCCTTCAACAAATTATGGCTTCGTCATCACGTCTGAAAGGAAAAAAAATCATAAAGCACTGAAGAACCAAGAGAAGTGGATACGAAACATCTAGAAGATGTCAGTTTCTCTACAGATCGTGCCAAAATTATACAGATCGAGCATATATTGTGTTCATGATTGTCCGTATGTATGGTTTTATACCGATCTGTATGCTTTGTTTTTACATTTATATTAGTTAATTTAGTTTGTGAACTTATGATGATGATTTCGTAAATTATGATTCTTTATAATGTTAATTCGTGGTATGTGGAGGCTTTTAATTAGTTTAATGATATATTAATCGAATAATTAATATATTAAGTTTCATTTAATATAATTATTATGTTTAACCATAATATAGTTCGAATTAGATAAATTCCCAATTATACAAAACTGTACAGATCGTGTTAAAAATGTACATGGCGTGCATTTTTTAACACGCCCTGTATAGTATTTTATCGACTTGTATGCTTTGTTTTTCGTTAATATTTGTTTACATAATCTCTATAAACTTATTAGGATAATTTTCCTAAATTATGATTGCATATTATGCTAATTTGTATATATTCTATAATTAGTTATTTTAATTATAATCTGATCGAAGAATTAATATAGTTATTAATTTAATAAAATTATTGAACTTAATCGTATTATAGATCGAAATTAAATAGATTATAACTTAAAAAAACTATACAAATGGCTAAAAAAGAATACAGGGCGTAACTTCTTTTATGGGATCTATATATATTTTTTTAGATCTGTACAGTTTTTGTTTAGTTAATAAACTTTTATGCTATGATTATGATTTAAATTAGCATCTGGAATTGATTTAAATATTTAATGATGCCTGATTGATCTATTATAGTTAAATGTATAATTTGTCACGTTTAAAAAGAATTTGTCACGTATTTTATTTTATTTTTTAATTCTGTTTTGTATTTTTTTTTTATTTCTATTTCAGCATGGTTGGTGCTCGGTACATAAAACGTTACAAGATGTGATTTGCGTGGTGAACACGTACAACAAGATCAACATGTTGGAATCGATACAGAAACGACTATTCGAAGTTGGGGGTGTAGAGCTCGTTAGAACATTCTCTATTGGTGCTTTAGGGCATTTTTTTAGATGGAATGAGGGTAAAGCGTGTGGGAAAACGCTTCAAATGTTCGTCGCTAGAGAGGTAATTGTGGCCGGTGCTAATCCGATGGATATATAGTTTCGTATTGGTGGAAGAATTTTGAGATTTTCACCTTGTGAATACGCTTTTGTTTCGGGACTTGTTTTTGGAGCGTATTCATTTGATCCACACAGTGCAAATTTGTCGACGGATAATGTGAAAGCTTGTCAGATCTTTTCTAGGGACGAGCTAGAAGCCAAGGACGTGTTGCTTCGATTTTTTATGGTGGAGGGTCAAGATGCACAGTTGTTTCTTCGAGCAGCAAATGTGCTCGTCGCCTATGCAATGTGCTTAGGTGGCGATCAGAGAAACAAGATAAATTTGTGGCTTTGGGTATTGGTGGATGATCTCGACCGATGGAACCAATTTCCTTGGGACGGATATACATTCCAAGTTTCGAAGGACTATATCTCGACGGTAGCGAAGGACAAAAAGGATCTGGGAAGTCTCAGGTATAACATTTTTGGGCCGGTTTGGGCACTGCAGATGTGGATTAATGAGGCTATACCTTCTGTGGCTGCGATGACTTCCAGTAGAGTATTCGAATCTACCCTTTCTCGTTGTTTGAGATGAAGGTTGGAACCGGCTTTGTAGCATAAATTGGGACCGAATTTTCTCGACAGGGTGAATTATAGAGATTCCCTGGACCCTAAAGAAGAAGAAGAAAGGATGTTTTACTTGTTGTCACTCGTAAATGCTGAAAACCCGCTCGCAGTGAATTATGTGAAGCCCGTCAACTTGCTCTCCGAGGAACAACAACCTCAACGTCGTGCCCCAGTTCAGCAGCCTTCTAGGAACCCTCCGGTGTTAGAGCCTAGTGTCAAGCCCAACGTATATGACCTGAGAGACAGGCCCCCACCTACAGATGTGATGAAAGCTAAGAAAGGTAAAGAAAAGCGTGCTCGCATAGTACAACCGTCATCATCGAGCAGCGGCACCGACACCGGTAGACGGCGCGAGGCGAGAAAAAACAAGTTCATGGAGGAATAGCGAGGCCTGGTGAGAACTGAATTGACTACGCAGTGAAGAGAAGTGTTTTTTCCGGAGATCAAGTCTTTTTTCACAGACTTGTTTAAGAAGAGTGACCGACGTTCTAGCCCGAATCTATTTTTACCACCGCCCAATGCCTCAGCCCATGGCAGTCCAGTAAGACAACAACCCTTTGTGCCACCCCGTCATTCAGCGCCGCAGCGCACAATGCCCGAATGGGTTAGAAAAGGTGGCCTTGAGTATGCTTATGAACAAGATGATCCCTCAATTTAGGCCCAACCTTTAGCCGCTAGGGAACCTGATGGGAACCCTCAGGATGTGTTGTACAATCCTGCTGCATATATTGAGTTTTCTAGGAAGTCGCTCTCGCAGACACGATCGGATGAGACATGAATAGGGAAGAGTATTGCCGCAGGAGATGTCCAAGGTCATCGCCGAGATAAGAGACTACTTCAGCCATGAGCGGAAATTCCTCATGCCGATCTTCTGTACGACGACAAATGGAAGAGATATGAGCTATTTATGGAAAATATAGACTCATTCATCTATGTGGAAGGAATTCAATGGACAGTTGACTACTTTCGCCGAATTGAAGGCCTAACGGTGGACATGGATCATTCAGTAATTTTCTAAATTCTAAACTCGTTATCATTAGTTTAGAGTTGTTTTAATAAATATGACTTTTTTGTGTTTCTTGTCAGGTTTTCGTCACGCCAGTCCAGTTGTTGGCCAAGCGTTTGAGGGAATGTGTGCACATTCTAGGGCGGATTAATGATACCAACACGATTATTTTGAACGTCGACTTCTACTTGAGCAACCCTTCATTTCATGTTAATTACATTTTTATTATTGTTTGCAATCCATTATATGTACTAATATTTTTCGTTAGCACTCGTCATTCATGCACAAACTTAACCAAATGGCGAGATCGACGAAAATGAGTGCCAACATCACAACGTCTCTTGATGTAGGTATTAATGTCAAAAATTGGCGGCAAGCTGAGACGGTAAAAAATCTAGACATTCTAAAATTGAAGTTATCATTTAAATTCTTTTTAAAATTTTGATTATTTCTTACAGATAATAATTTCAATCTACCTCGGCGTGCATTGGTTTGTTCTTCGCATCCACATGGTTCAGTAGGTGATGGAGGTGTGGGACTCGAAATCGTACTTAGAGTTTTGAGTAGAGTCACTTCAGCCATTTGCAGTGAAGTTCTGGACCATCCTCGACTAGGGAGGCTATTGGAAGACGACAGTCAAACCGAAGGCTGCAAACAAGAGTGATCCACTGCCTATAGTTGTTCCGACTAAACCTACCGAGCAGAACCCCATGAGATAATTTAGACAAGAAGACACTCACAATTGCGGTCCATTTGCGCTCATGGCCATCGAAAGAATGATCAGCGGAAGACCGAGTATTGCATGGGGTAATCGACCTGGGAATGTCGCAGTTTATAGAAAAAAAATTGTTCGTGACTGTCTATGCAACGCTGACCAGACTCGTCTTTAGAATTGTGTATGAATCAATTAGTATTTTTGTACATTTTATTGTACGTTTTTGCTCGTGACATTTTTGTACGTTTTATTTTTTGAATATTAAATGAGTATTTCATTTCTATTCAATTGAGCTAATATTGATAATACTAATAATAATAATAATAATAATAATAATAATAATAATAATAATAATAATAATAGAGGTCGACAGAATAATAATTATAAGAATCACGATTTTAAAAAAATATACACATCGACACACTCCTGTAAAGGTCAGCTAAAACGTACAACCGACCTGTACAGAATTCTGTCGATCTGTACATTTTTTTTAAATCGTGATTCTTATAATTATTATTCTGTCGACCTCTATTATTATTATTAGTAAAAATATTATTATTATTATCATCATTATTATTATTATTATTATTATAAAAAATATCTAGCAAATAATATTAATAAAACGTGTTCAAGACACATATTCGTAGGGAACATCTCATACAAAAAAAACCCTCATCTGTATGGACATTTATTTTTCGAGTGACCACTCTCGTGACATATAGAGCATTTTTTAGGTGCTCATTTTTTACTGCTTGAGGCACCATCGTCGGTGGGCTGACGTCTTCTTGCAGTCAAATTATCCAGGAATGATTGTCGACGAGTCTTGCTTGGGCAACCCGCCTTCCTAACTGGAAGAATATGCAACATTTCCACAGTAGCAACTTGGGGAGGAATAAACCACTCATCTCTCGGAGGGACATGATTCACCGCTAGAGAGTAAATTTGCAGTTGGATATTTCTCGTGTAGTAATCAGCCACGTAGTTGTATGGGTGCTGGCCATTTCGCCTGCAAATCATGAAACATGTAATTCGTGAAATGAGTTATACAAAAATGTACAAATAAGAAAACAAAACTCTAATTTCCTTACTGAATTGCTGCAACGACATGAGAACACGGTATCAAGTCCAAATCCCACACTCGACATGGACAACTCCTCACGTTGAGATCGACATTAAGAGTCTGATTTCCATCGTGGACTTTGAATACACCATCTCTAAAGAGAATGGCAATGTACGTTTTTGACAGTTCAACCTCACCTGCAAATTTTACATCTGTCGTGCTCGTGACAAACGCAGTACTAGATGCGTATAATTGTCGTTTTTCATCAAACCACCTCTCGACGGTCATTCTAAGGATCTCCAAACCCGAACAAATTGGTTTACATCTAACAAACTTCAAAACTTTATTGAATTGTTCTGCAGCATTCAACGTCAGGTTACTATATCGTCGGCCCGAATACAAACATCGAGCCCACTTCTCCGGACCAATGGACATCAGCTTGGCATGCGCTTCGGGTTTTGCCGAAAGTATACTATTCATCACTTTGTCGTAGGATGCTCTCCAGTACGCAAATGCTGCTTTATGATACAACCTGATGATAGACTTTCCATAAGTAACCATGCTTTTCACTATGTGAAAGTAGCATAGGCCGTGGAATATACCAGGATAGATGTCCCAAATTTCATTCCCAATACTAAGGTGGGTGTTTGAGATGAACACCAAATCAGGGCGAGGAGGATATGCCAGCTTCAGACGACTTACAAACCATATCCACGAGATGTCATTCTCAATTGGACCGATCCCCCATGCCAGTGGTATAAGTTGCTCGTTCCCGTCCTTTCCCATTCAACGAACATAATTCCCTTATTCTTTCCCTTTAAGTGTATTGCATTCAATATAATCGTCGGCCTAAGACAGTACTGGAATGCAACGATACAAGCTGACAACGCCACGAAACAGTGTTTGAATCGGAAATCATCAGGGCTAAAACTGTAGTCAACAATCGAACCTGGATTCTCTTTCTAGAGCATGTAGAGATACTGAGAAACCATCTTAAACGAATTTACATATCCACCATACAAAATCTCCAGGGCCTTGTTCCGTGCTCGCAGACACACATTGTAATTTGCAGCCACGCGAAATTCCTGCATAAGAGTTGCCATAATCATCTTCGGTGTGATGATTTCTTTCTGATTTTTCATATCTTTCGCAAAATGAGCTGCAATCACACTAAATTCAACTTTCCTCTCCATTAGAGGATGGTTCATATTGATTGTGCAAGTATGCGTCGGGACGAACATGTGAATATACCTAAAGTTGCCCTATTTCTTAGCGCGCAAATCGAAAGGACACACTGTGCCAAACTTGCATTTGTAGTGAACACGCCCCGTATCTGATCGCAGAGAACAAAACTCAGCTCGTTGTTCCAAGTGCCACAACCTAACTGCAAGCCTCAACTGATCTTTGTCTTTAAATAGGGAGGTCATACTCAAAGGATCGTCAGATATGTTATCTAGAACAGTTTCAACAAGCGAAGCAGCAGGTTACAGTGGAAGCATGAGAACTAACAAATTTTGTAGGTCTGCCGCTTTAGTGGCGAGCTCCGTCTCCTCGTCAACAAGGGGTGTGCGACTTTTCTGCATCAGCATTGCCAGGAGCTTGTTCACGTCGTCTTGAGTTTGCACCCAGTTAACAAATTCAGCCAGAGTTCCTATTTTCAAAGTGACAGTATGTTCCTCTTCGTCATCAGTGTCGTCAGACTCAGATTCAGCAACATATTCTTCATCATCTTCATCATCATTATCCTCTACGACAGTGGCATATGACTGCACAGACTGTGGCTGGGGCTCTGGCTCTGGTGCTTGTGATTGTCCTTGAGCAATAACAATCGCTCCACTTTGAGAACCCATTTGCGTCTCGCTAAGTCAATTGCATGAAGCCATACGTGCGAGAGAATCGTCGTACTGCGAGTACTGAGACGATACACATCATCATAGACAAATTGCGAAGAAGCATTCAAATCAAAGCTAGGTTTATACATAGAATCACTATACCCGATATACAACGTAGGCTCTGACTCAGTAGCACACAATCGACGAAGTTGATCATCATTACTCAAATTATATTTTTCGACACCGAATTGAGACGTTGAAAAATAGAATATTTCAAAACTACAGTTTAACAATCTAGACATCATTATGAAATTTATTTGTTCCTTAATGTTGTAAAAACTTATCATATCCAATGGAAGATAGAAAGTGCGCTCTTCTCCGCCATTATAAACATAATCGTCCCAAACGTTGTTGAATTTAACGCGGAACATCTTGCATTCCATTTGAAATAATTAAAAACAACTATTAATATATAAATATACATATATATATTTAAATTAATTTAATAAAACATTAAATTTCGTACAGATCGAAAAAATATTATACAGGTCGTACTATAACGTACATCGACATGTATATTATTTTTTCGAGCTGCATTATTTTGCATTTTTTTAAAAATTAAATGAATTTGTTTAACACTCAACTTTGAGAATTTAAATGACAAAACAAGTTTAAGTTTGGATTAACCCACGTTTTTCAAATGCCTTTATAAAAGATTTTCAATTCGAAATATATTTCTGAAAACCCCAAACAATAATGTTATAAATAAAATAAAGATTGTCACAGTTAATATAAATGTTTTAAATAAATAAATGTAAAGATCTCAATCATACTGTACAGGTCTATATCTCTATTTTGACTGACGTGTACAGGTTTTTATCGATTTGTAAAGTTTGTATTTTAAAAATATGAATATTTGTGTTTAAGACGTAGCTTTTGTAATTGCGAACTGAATACACAATAGTAAATTGTCTTCTAGTCTGTATTCAACTCGTTTCGAAACTCTCTTTATATAAAAAAAAAATGATTTCGGACCTAATTTCTGCAAAAACAAGCAATAATGTTAGGAATATAACAAAAATAAAGATTGTCAAATTTCTGTAAATAAAAAAACTATACAGCCCGAACAAATTCTGTACAGATGGTATAGTATTATTGTCTATCTGTACAGAATATCTGCGATCTGTATATTTTTTTGGTTTAAAAAATTATAAATTTTGTATTATGCTCACCTCTTTAATATTGAATAATGATAATGACTAATGTAATTTCTTTGATCTAATATTCGCTCTTTCTTTTCTCTCAATTTTTTTTCTTATGTTAGCATACAGATCAATGAAAGTGTGAATCATACATAGACTGAAGAATTCCAATTAATGCATTCAATATAGCACCTACCCGCATGCAAAATTATGGTACAATTTTTGCATACTATAATATGAGGGGTACAATTCTTGCATGCATGCATGGGGCTTTATTCACGTGAACCTACATGCATTTTGGCATTATTCAAAAAGCAATTCAACTCATGAGTGTTCAATTATGTCATCGATTTTAAGGTAGACGAATTGACAAAATTTCAGCAATAAAGTTAAAGCAAAAACCTTAATTAAATAGTGGAAAGTACATTTTGTAGGTCAAGTGGGTATGATGAGTACATGTTATCTTCAAAGTGGTTATGCATGATGATTTTCTCGTTATGAAACATCTATCCTAAAAATAAAAAATTATTATAATATACTGAATCATGATAAAAATCTATTACTAAATATTAAAGTTAAGAAAATATTATTTACCCCAATTATGGATATTCTTTACGTACTTCAAATTATTAACAATTACAAAATTAAACTAAAATACAAAAAATTGAAGAAAAAATAAAATAAAAGACATGGAAATTGTACCCAATGGGACACTGGATTCCACGTGCAAAACTTCAAATAGAAGAACGAAATGTGGAATAAAGATATTTGAAAACAACCAAGTTGTTCCTTCCATTCTCTTTGTCCTAACAACATACACATATCTATCTATCTTTCAACGATGATGCTTATAATATTATAAATGAAACTAGTATGTAGCTTGTTGAGAATCGACAGTAAATCAATTCAGATTGTCATTTATAAGAATAGATTTTAAAAATAATTTATATTTATATTGAAGTAATAATATCTACGATAATTCATTGAAAAAAGTGTTACATGATTATCAAACTATAATAAAAATCGATTAAGGAGAGATATCAATATTTCTCGGGTGGTTGTACTGTACATCTAAAATCACCAAACTCATAATGTACACTTGATTTCTGTGAACCAGATGGATCACAACTGGTTGTCTTTTAACAACATATACATGGGACGAAATTGCTAGGGGAAATGGGATTAAAATCCACATTTTGAGGATGATCATAGTGGATATCCAATCATGATGATTGGAGGATTCCAAAAAGTTGGTTCAATGGGACAACTAAACTATAAGAGTCCGTGTAAAATATTCGGAAGATTACATCCTCACCTATTCCCTAGAGAGCATTGAGTGTTTGAAACCTGCACGTGGTAATGATGTTAACTATTTGACTTTAATGATTCTTGGATACCTCAATGAGAGGTCAAGTATAGCAGGATATTTGGGTAAAGAATCACCTATATAAGTGTGAAGTGTGGCCGCTTCAACGAAACACTTATGAATCCAAAGGGTGTTCCAGGGCCGTAATGGACACAAACGTGAGAACTGATGATGATTGAGACAATATTGTGTCAATGTTATTGACTCAGTATACACCAAGGAGGACTAGTTCAAAGCATCACGTCCAATAGGTTGCCGGTATACTCGATGATATTGACTATGAGAAGGTTCAATGCCACAAGTCACCTAACCAAATGTAATAGCGTATCTTGAGGACTGAGCTAAGTGTCTGCATACATTTGCATATGGCTTTCTCACTCATGTGTGGGATTGTTGGAAATAATGGTTTGAAAATCATTATTTATGGCGGTTAATAATTTAATTATTGAGAATTAAATAATTGAGGATTAATTTACTTGTGGAGTAAATAGTCGAAATATGTTCATGGTTTCAAAACCATTATTTGGTAAGTGAGAAATGATATATTTATTGGGTATATGTATTGAGAAGTTATGTGTTTTGAATTCTTTAACGAGCTTGGACTCAGATAGTAGATATTGGGCATTCGATCAACAATTGGGTTGTACTTGAATTCCTGGAGTAGGCCCAACTGCAATTTATACACTAATTAAACATGGGTAATTCTAAACATAGCCCTCATTTTACTCTTTATAGCCCATAATTAAAAAAATAATTAAATTAATATTAACTATATTGATTTGCCCCTATAGCCCCTAAATTTTTTAATTAAACCTAAATTTCTAATAATCCTTGGAATTCATAACCCCCAATTCATCACATGAATATCATAAGTTCACACGAAGCAATAATAATGGTGAAGGTCAAAATTGATGTATGCCAGTAAACCAATGAACCAAAACAATTCCACCGCACCAATCACTACACCCACCCATCACCACCTCTAAAGTTGCCGAAAATTGCATTATTCCAACAAAAATTTGCAGAGTTTGAAGTCTCTACAAGATATGCATATTCTGCAAATTTACACAATTAGGAATCACCATTTCACCAGACACCAATAATATCAACAAACACTGAGCGAAAGTAAACTTTGACATTTAATCGAAAGCTTTCTTCCTCAAAACCGCCAACTCCATATTCATATCTGTCATTCCACCAATCCCCGTAATAGCCTCATATCCAATCTATAGGTATTGTTGCAATTGATCAAGGTAGACACCGCAGACATGTTAGCTTGAGAAAATCTTGATGATCCATAACTAATATGGTTGTTCTGCATCAACCTCTAAGATTTATGTTTTTGAGTTGGGGGCTATAGTCTATAGATACCGGTAGAAGGATATTTAATTTAGAGTTTATTTTGTAGGTATTAGTTTAATTAAAAAAATTTAGGGGCTATAGGGGCAAATTTGTATAATTAAGATTAATTTAATTATTTTTTAGTGAGGAGGCATTAAACATTAAATGTTTAATTATTTGGTATTCCAGCCCAATTGGTATAACACCTAAAACAAATGTTAAACAATTCATTGTTTAATATCAAGGAATTATGACTTTTAATGGCAACAGATACGTGTGTATGAATGATTTTACATGTGCTAAATGATTTGGTCTTCAATTTGAAATTGAAATTGCCAATTGAATGGCTAATATCATAATAACTATTATTTTTAATGGTGTAACTCCCAAAACTGCGAAGGTGAAGATGAATGCACATAATTTTTCAATTAATCCTTACATCATGATAGGAGGCATATCATTGCATTTGAGTAGGGGAATAGAGTAATCTGCATCTCATCTCTCTCGATATTACATAGCATCTTATAATTTGCTCAGTTCTCCTCCTTGTCCAGTTCGTTGGAGCTCTACAGTTTACGAGGCTACTACTGTTGAGACATGAAGTCGTTTATCTTAGGGACGAGCCACCAATCCGAGAGCACTACCGGGGCATTTCTCATCTTGCGGGCAGAAAGATTCCTTCGGGCAACTTCTTCTTTGAGTTTGTTTAAGTCATTTCTTGTCGTTAAGTTTCATATTTTGTATTTCTAATATTGTTACTTTTAGTGCAGCTCTTTGTTGTGAAATTTATGTTGTAATTTGCACGAGCGAGTAGCCCGGTTCTAACAAGTTAGTGACTGTGTTTCTAGCTTCCATCTTTACTTTCTATATTTTTTTTTTCCGGGACATCTAAGCTGTAGTAGACCTTGTCTGGGATGTTTGTATTTATTTATATTAAGTTTTACAAAATATAAATAAGGGCAGGGATTTGGTGAGACTAATATGAAAATGATACATTTTAATGCATTTTTATCACATTAGAAATACATATATATTGCAAAAATATAATCCACGCATATTCTAATGTATAATTAAACTGCATTAATTTAAGATTTTATCATGTCAAATAGCCATTATAGATAGTGAAAGGTAAATATTGTCAAAAACTTAATTTAACATAAAATTCTGGCAGATTTTGATGAGATGAGACAATTATACCCTTAATTTAAGATTTTTATTCAATTATTTTATTTCTGTATATTTCTATCTCTTCTATATTTCCATTCTCTCTCACATGTATTCTCTATCTCTCACTCGACTACGACGTAAATGGATCTCGCCCCCTCATCCTGTTGTCTGCTGCCGCTCGTAATTAAATGTGATTTCTACCAGGGCCCAAATTAAAATACCACGCCGCCAAAAAAGGGACAAGCCCTATCTGCTGCTATTCCCGTCGTGGTGTGTTGTCCGTGGAGTATTGATTTTTCGGAATTATTGGGGTGGTCTCTGCGATTCAAGAGTGTGGCTGATTTTTTTTTATTTATTTTTTTATTTTTTATTGGAGTTGGATTACACGTTGTTTGATTCTGTGCTTGGGATGAGAGATGTTGTTAGGGTGTTTTTTATGCTATTTCTGCTGCTGCTCATTATTTGGAATAGTAGCAGATTCCTGCAAACTTGGTAGCACAGGTACGAATTCGTCTCGTTCGTACAAACTAGTTGTGTTCCGTTACTTGGTACGAATGATCGCATTTGTCCCGTTCGTGCCAACTAGTGGCACACCATAACTTGGTACGAGTAGGACGAATGAACTCATTGGTACGAATGAACTCATTCGTTCCGTTCGTACCAATTAATGGTGCACTATATATTGGTACGAGTGGTACAATTGAATCATTTTCGTATCAATCTCATCACGATTTCGAATTTTTTTGGTGAGTTGGTGTTGATCCAGATTTTCTCTTTTCTGTCAGATCTATGTTTCGGCGTGTGAATCGGCGACGGATCTATGGTTTGGAGCCTCAGATTCGGCGTTGTTGCCGGTTTGTGAGGCGGCATAGTCATCAGAAGATTTTGGTTGTCCAAAGCTAAAAATTGCAAAGAGAAACGATTGACAGCGCCCGAATCTGTCGTTGGGAAACCCGGATGCGCCAAAATACTATTTGTAATTTCCTGGTGCCCACCACTAAGTACAATTAGAGGTAACTATATAGGGTCGAACCCAAGGGCAAGTAGGCTGTGATGACCTCCATGTCACTGGTTAGAAGTTGGGGTTTGGGGTTTGGTCACTTTCAACATAAACTAGAAGCAAGACTGAAATAAAATACTAAATAAATCAGATATGGAGGGCATGCTTGAGTTAGTTGTGATTTGGTTCGATATTTGTGTGTGCGTGTGTTTGGATCCCAGACCCTCGAATAGTCACTGCGTGAGCACGTCTCTTGGTTAGGGCCTCGACACTCACGCCTCTTTACTTTTACCATGTCACGCACGTGAGCATCTCCTTTCCAGCACTTCCTTTCAGCGTCGAGCCCTCCAAGTCACCTCGGGAGCCCACCTTACTGTCCACAGAATCAGCTCGCATCTGGAAAAGTCACCAATTGAGCTCTCTGCATTAGCAGCTTTTGGATCTAGAAGGCCCAAGATAGCTATAAGCATGGTTTTCGCCATACACCACACTCCAGTGCCCGCAACACGACCGGAGGTGAGGGGAATCCCTACACCTTTGTCCGGTATTGTGAGGGATTTCACTGCCGCAACTCCTCCATAGGCCTCCTGCGAAATCGTGGAGGCTCCACCACTTTGGAATCTAGCCCAGCACATTGGGAACGTGTCCAACAGCTCTCCGGCGAGCTTCCGGCCTCACCCTTTCACACACACAACACTCACATCTCACCACATCTTAACCAACCTAAGCATTAACAACTTAACTAGACATTAAAAAGTAAAGAACAAGCAAAGAAATAAATAAACGAAAGCATCATGAACATTAAAACTGAAAACGATTGTTTGCCTCACAGAGGCCTTGACAGAAAATGCAAAGAGTATTGTTTGTGCTGAAAATTTAAAATGCAGAGAGTAGTGTGCTATGTTCTTTGCTGCTATTTGATGGATGGAGATGATGATCATCCAAGTGAAGTAGGGCCGATGTCTTTTTATATGGCGGCTTTACTCAAGTGGTAGTTGGATCCATGGCTTTCAATTCCGCCTCCTAATCGAGTTTGGAGTCCGACATCCTTTGGTTGGCCAACCTTTCACTTTTAGTCCCTTGTTCTTGCTCTCTTCCCATTGGTTGTTGCTGCTGCTGTTGGAGGATGTTGGAGGCTACCGTTGGAGGTGTTGTGGCCCTGTCAGAACTTGTTCTTTCCATTTCCGGCAAAGGTTTGACTTCCAGTACACGGAGTCTTCGTGACCTTACCGTTTGTCGTTGTGATCACCAACAAGATCCTTGGGGCCTCTAGCGTCCTGCTGCACTCCTTCCTCTTTAATGCCCTTTGTATGCTCCATTGTGCTCATTTGCAAGAATTCCGTGCTTCTGCATACCCGTGTGTCATCCCAAATACAAAAGATCCAAAACTAAAGAGAAAAAGACTCTAACTAAACTTATACAGACACTGAAAAAGGAGCACGAAAATAGGGCCCATCAACGGTCAAAGAAGAGCAGTGGATGGCTGACAACGGTTGATTGGCGGCGGTTAAGAGTCGGGTTGAAGGAGTACAGTGAAGAGAGAGAGAATTAAAAGTAAAGGGTAAGAGCAAATTTGTCCTACCATCCTAAAATCTGCGAAAATTTCATGTTAAATTAAGTTTTTGA
This sequence comes from Schizonepeta tenuifolia, assembly GCA_029490685.1. Taxonomy (NCBI): domain Eukaryota; kingdom Viridiplantae; phylum Streptophyta; class Magnoliopsida; order Lamiales; family Lamiaceae; genus Schizonepeta; species Schizonepeta tenuifolia. The sequence continues at coordinate 44,675,268 of CM055957.1, read as the reverse complement.
CAACTTTTGTTTTTCATTGTTCATAGTGGTTGTTTCACATTTTTGCTCTTAATTTAATGCATTAACATCATAATGCATAAATTACAGTAATTTAATTACAGTAATTTAATTACAGTAATTTAATTACATTTTTGCTCTTCATTTTTCATCTAAAATAGTATTTTCACACGTCCTCTTCCATACGAGTAATACCAAAAATGAATATAAAATCATCAAAGAAACAAATGTCTCAAACAAACCAACATAAAATTGGAAGATAGACCAAGCAGAACAACATAAAGTTGAAATTATTATACAAAACATATAAAATTCATCAAACTCTGAATTGAGAAGCTTAAACATATAATTGATCAGTAGTGCAGAACAACAAGGTTGATCTCAACACTAGCCGCCCCAGTTGTGAAATTGAGATAATAAGCCTTCGTGGTAACAACTCCACGCGCCAACCGGAAAACACCGCTGCCGCCGATCACCGCCGCGTCGCACGACGGACTCAAGATCGGGCAGCTGCCCATAACTGCCAGGGTGCTGCCGTTATACTCCGCATTCGTGAATACAAAGGTAAAGGGGTCGAAGGAGGAGATCTCCTGCAGCGACGCCGCCGCGGAGATACCCTGTGCGCGACCTATACGCTCCGATGACTTCTCCGGCCCCACCGTCAAGGGGTCGTCCCTCGTGTCTAGTAAGCCGAATAAAGTCGGCGAGGCGTCGGTAGTGGCGGCTTTGGCGATGGTCACGGCGGTTGTGCCGTGGAGGTGATGGGAGAAAAAGTGGAGTTTGGTCAGCTTTTCTTGCCGGAGATTTTTGGCCCATTTTCCGATAACATTGGGGCTTTGATCTATAGGATCACAGATTGCCATGGCTATCATCATTGTTAAGAGTACTAAAAAGCAGTAACTAATTGCTTTCATTGCCATGGCCGCCGAATATGGTGTGATATGAGAGATGTATAACCAATGATATAGTATTCTTTTCGTCACGCTTGTATCGTAAATAAAGAGTAAAATAATAGAGTAAGTCTATCATTTACGAAGAATTTTGAAGTGTTAATTCTTTTCTTATTTGAAACATGATAATTTAAGTGGGGAGAGTAAAAAATATGAAGATAATATGAGTCGGATGAATGGAGTACTGTATAACAAATAAATTCTAGTAATTAATAAAATTTAATTACTATCCTAAGTATCGTCTCATTATTCTATTAATCACCTTTTAATTACTCATAATTATGGGTAACCCACACCTGAATTTTTGTTTTAATATTTAATCATCCATAGTCAAACTTCATTCTTAGACGGGTTAAGACTCGTTACACCAACATAAAAAACAAAATGTCACTGAATATAAGTTTTAAATTTATTTAAATATATACACATTAATATAAATAAAAAAAGAAACTCAGAAATGAAAGAAACTAGCTGGCTGCTATAATTATATTATATTATATTATATTATATTATAATATATGTATAAAAGGGAAACGATTCTTACTTTGAAAAAATTTATGTAGCACTTCTCTTAATCCTCCATTCCTATTTATCTAAATTCTCAAATTTTTGAATTTTAAAATATAAAGTAATGCAATAATTCATCATTAATGTATATTAATATAATTGTAATAAATATCAATTAAATTTCGATTCTCCAATTTGTATATATCATACGATTTACATGTTCCACAATTCTCATTAATCAATTATCTTATTGATGAAATGTATATTTTATTTACATTGTTAAGTCATATATATATATATATATATATATTCATAAAAATAAAGTATTTAGTTAAAGATAGGTGTTGATTAAAATATACAAAATAAATCAACATCAAAAAATTTAATCATCTATTCCTATTTACCTAAATTCTCAAAGTTTTGAATTTTTAAATATAAAATAATAGATTTTAAATATCTACAAAATCTTGTGTCCCACATCAGGTTTTCAATAAAAACTTCACCAATTGAAAAGCCTATAAATAACTTGAAACAATATGTATTTTCTCATATTGTGCACTACCACTTTTATTTGGCCAATTTATTTATCAGTCGACCGAATAAATAACTACAGTATATTTTTATAGTTTAATTAATTTAATTGAGTTTGACCAATATATTAGTTGGCCGAATAAATAATTATTTTTTGTAGGGAACCCATTCATTAAATGGCCAATTATTACCTTAAGGAAAAATTTACACACAAATACTTTGTATATAGTATCATCATTATTGTCACTATATCATCAATTAAACTTCACCTACTTAAAAGCATATAAATACCTAATGCGTATTTTCTCATCTTTTGCACTAACAATTTTATTTAGTAAATTTATTTATTAATTAATAAACAATTAAATTATTATAATTTAATTTAATTTAATTTGATCGATTTATCAGTTGATTGAATAAATAATTATTTTTGTAGGGAAATAATTTATCAGTTGGCCGAATAAATAATTATATTTCGTAAATAGTTTATTAATTATTTAATTTGGGCATAATAATTTATTTAGGCCCAATACATAGTTTGAACATTTAAAAATTAAAATATTCATTAACACAACATCTATCTTCTATATATTATATAAACGAAAATGACTCTGAAAAAACTTTATGTGGCACCCCAAATCCCTTAATTCTCATTTATCTAAATTCTCAAATTTTTAAAATTAAAAATTAATATTATAATATTTGTTTATGTGCTATTATATTACTACTATTATATATGAATAACTTATATAGATTTCTACCATATTATATATATATATATATATATATATATATATATATATATATATATATGGTAATGTGATTAAATAATCAAATTTTAACAAATATCCATTCTTAATTTTAATAGATATCCATTTTTATAATTAATTAATTTGGCATCTCACGAAAAAAATTTCAATAAATTTGGACATTTTAATAGCTCTCCTCCACCAATCTCAAAATTTATTCTCTGTATATTATACACTCAACCGACAGTTCACTTTTTTTTTTAAAGATATGTTAATTTCATAATGTATAATATTTAACATCACCTTTATTCTTATTGACAGACAATCTTCAATAAAGGAAAACAACTCTTAAATTTAATCTTTTAGCTTTTTATGAAGAGAAAGAAACAAGAGAAGGAGCGGGTAGTGAGAGAAACATGAAATATATAGATAGTGAATAATACTGTAGGGGTTAACAACGAGAACAAATAGTGAATTACTTTCTAATTAAATTTGGATTAGAATCGTGGTCAACAGGACAATTTCAACTTGGAACCGTGGTGGTTGACTGGCCGATTCCAAACGACAGTTCAACTTTTTTAAAATGAAATTATGCTAAATATTTTCTTAGTAAAAAAAATTCTATCACTATTGTCTAATTGATTTGATAATTTTATTAAATAATAATTTTCCGTCGATTTTTCTATATGAGACGAAAATGAGTAGTAAATCATTTACTTATTAATCGGATTTGAAAGATTTATGACTTTATATTTAGAATCATTTCGGGTGAATAAACTCTAGGTTCAAGATCATCGTCATCTGTTGCGATCAACAATATTAAGAGTCGTTTTTCTTTATGGAATCATTTATCTTCAATAAAGGAAAATGACTCTTAAGCTGAATCTTTTAGCTTTTTATGAAGAGAAAGAGACAAGAGAAGAAGCAGGTAGTGAGAGAGAGATGAGAGATATAGATAGCGAATAATATTATAGGGGTTAAGGACGAGAATAAATAGTTAATTACTTTCTAATTAAATTTGGATTAAAACAGTGGTTGACGGAACAATTCCAACCTGGAACCGTGGTGATTGACGGGCTGATTCCAAACGACAGTTCAACTTTTTTAAAGTGAAATTATGCTAAATATTTTTTCGTAGTAAAAAAAATTCTATCACTATTGTATCTCAAAAAAAGATTTGATTCCCGTCGATTTTTTCTATATGAGACGAAAATGAGTAGAAAAATATTTACTTATTAATTGATTTGAAAGATTTACGACTATATATTTATAATTTTTTTCGAGTGAATAAACACTAGGTTCATTATCATCGTCATTTGTTGTGATCAATAACTCGGAACGATTAAATTACAAAAGAAATTAATGGTTTTAAAAATTTATACTTTAAAAGAAAAACTCATAATTTTTTTTTATAACAATCAAATATATTGTGTTTAATTTTTTTATTAAATAATTAATTTCCCATCGATTTTTGATGGATTATATAATAGTTTATTTTGTTGTAATTTTCTCTGAGCGAAGGAATCATTAGAATGCAAAATATCAAGGAAAATTTATCAGCTAACCACCTATCGAATTTTATTCTTTTCCTTCACATCGTAAAATCAATTAATAAATTGTTTAATATTCTATTTGAAGTTAGAAGATGAAAGAGTTGTACCTAACGGCCACAATCTTGAAAGAATTTGTTTAGAACAATACCCTCCTTTGTTATCGAGTATGAGATAAAACTTAATATGTTTGACTTAAATATCTTATATGTATAAAAAAATAATATTCTGTTTGGTATGAAGTATTAAATTCTTTGCAAAAATAATAATTATAGTAATATTGTGTTATAATTAGTTGCAGTATTATGTATACTACCTCAGAGGTGGTATACGTAACAACAAAAATGAGTATAATTCATACATGTTCGAATTTTATAAATGATCGATACTTTGTACCAAACAACATATTAGGGTGTCATAGACATATTATACACCCTAATCGCGCCTACCAAATAAGCCCAACAGGTATAAAAGGAAACATGTAATGACACCCTAATCATAAGAATTTAAAAATTAACTACTGATATATATATATATATATATAGGATAGAGATCAAATAAAAAAGAAATTATATGTGTTAAATAGAAATGAATCGTGGTTGTTCATTTAGATAGATCTATGACCTAAATTAATGGAACTTTATAGTGTATTTTTTATTTTGCGGATATATAAAAATAAATAATAAGGGTAGAATAGTATATCTCATATTATCAAATGTTGACCACGTTGATGTACTGGAACTGCATATCATGCTCTCAACAATAACTTGTTTTAATTCCTTATTTTAAAGGATTATAAATTAACTATTGGATAGAAGTCTGCACCATGATTGTTTTTTCACGGTAGTTTTTCATGGAAGCTTCATCGAAACATCATCTCATGCACTCTCAAGGTATGTTAATTAAAAAGAAAAATGCTTCAATAATTTTGCTAAAAAAAATAAAAAACATTATAAATCAACAATAAACATACGATGTAATAAAAAAATTATCAGAATGCAATAAGTAATACAAAAAAAAAAACAATAACATAATATGCAGTAAGAAAGAAAAATACATTAATAATTTGCTACAAATAATAAATCAGTAATGAACTTAATATGCAATAAAAAAATTATTAGAATGCAATAAGTACTAAAAAAAATACAATAACAATATAAAGTAAAAAAAAAAAGCATTAATAAATTTGCTACAAACAAATAAGAAGCATAATTAGGCACTAAATATGCAATAAAAAATTGTTATAATGCAATAAAAAATTTGTTAAAATGCATGATAAGTAATACACGAACAAAATATAACAAGAGATAGACCGAAATATAAAATTTATTAATATAATATTACCTCTTTGCTTAAATCTTGAAAAGATATTTTAAGTTTCCTTAAAAACGTTTAAATCTTCAAGATATAATTTATTGTACTTTTACTACAAAAATCCTTTTAATATTAATCAGTCTAATTTGTTTATCAATCTCTAGTTAATCACAACCATTGAAAATTTTTAAATTTGTGGTGTGAATTTATTTTTAGTTAACTCAGAGGGAAATATTTTTATTATAATCATCTCATATATATATATATATATATATATATATATATAATAAGTTGACGCGGGGGAATATTGTTGTTGTAGCTATTAAGACCTTTGTCTTATATCTCGAATCGATCGGTTAATTGAGGACATGACTTAAAACAAAATTGACACGTTTCATTTTTTGTTTGATGTAATTATTGATTAAAACACTATGAAATCAATTAGGAAAAAGGTTGTATGTATATAATTCGTTTTATGTGGTCTATTAAATATTAGAGAAGAGCGCACTCATAAAACATTAATTCATTCAAATTGCAAACAGACACAAATTAATGCAATTAAATTAAACGGTATAATCTGTTACGATCACAACCCAATATATATGTACTCGATCCTATATACATTTTATTTCTCATCCTAAACTTTTGTACACATATGAACAAAAAAAAATGTACTAAATTAACCTTAAATAATGATAATTTAATTATCCGTATATAATAACACAATTATTATTTGGTGGATAAATAAAGAAATGAATTGAACAAATATCAATAAGTTACAGGAATAAACTATTGAAAGAGGAATTAAGGGAAACATTGACAATCTTGTTATACAAATGTCAAAACGTCACATTTACTCACCATATATAACCCCCTAATTAGAATAATAATAAATTAAATATATTTTTTAAATAAAATAGTGGGGATTGAATTTAATTGAGGTCTTAATTAAGTAATGCATGTGAGTATCCTTTGAGGAACAGTTAAGTAGTACTCCCTCTGTCTTTTATTAAGTGTCCTATTATGAAATTTGATTTGTTTTTTAATAAGTGTCGTATTTCATAAATTTTGAAAAAAATGATGCAACTTTTGAGAAAAATCATGCAAAACTTTCTATTTGACCTAAGTAATAAATGCTAATTATTTACATTTTAAGTTTCCTAGGCAATAATTATAGATGAAAATAGTAATATATTAATTTCCTTGATTTGTGTGTTTTGACGGCTGAGGACACTTATAAAAAACAGAGGGAGTATATCAAATCAAAAACAATAATAGTCAAGTAGTATTGGAACAACCAATTGCGGGAAAATAGGTAGTTCAACTATATATAGTAGTAGTAATTTACATGCATGCACTTAATTTCTTCATACACTAATTCACAAGTAAAACATGAAGAAATCAGTGATTGCTGCTGCAGCCACGCTAATTTCAATTTGGTGGTGCTCAACCATTTTAGCCACGGCCACTTCCTCATCATCCCAAAGCCCTAAATCCGTGGAGAATTGGGTGAAAACCCTAGCCCACAAACAAGAAAAGTTTACAAAACTCCACTTTTACTTCCATCGTTTAGGTGGCGCCGCCTCCACCGCCGCCACAGTTGCACATGCGAACATGACAATCCCAAACCCTACGAGTTTCGGTCTGACAGTTATAAAGGACGATCCGGTGACTGTGGGGCCGGAGCTTTCCTCTACCAACATCGGTTATGCACAGGGAATGTCGGCCTCGGCCTCCTTGAACGACGTCGTTCTCACCGAGTACTTCACTTTCTCTTTCAACGGCAGCACCCTCGCAGTCCTCGGCAGTAATGCCATACTGCACGCCTACCGCGAGCTGCCTATCGTCGGTGGCACCGGTGTTTTCCGGCTGGCGCGTGGGGTTGTCACCTATCAAACCCTTTTTTACAACACTACTACTCGCGATGCTGGCGTTGAGGCACATGCCTTCATCTACCATTTCTAGAACTTTCTTTCGGTTTGTTTACCATCACTTGTCTTGGCGTATCAAATGATGTTTAAATTTCATACTTATCTTTAAATTATGGTACCATAAATACATAGAATAAAAAACAAAATACATTCCCATATAAATTGAAAATATTAGCGTAATAACTTTATGTCCACAAATATTATAATCCTACTTATTTAATGTCACAATGATTGTTTATCAAACTTATTCAAATAAAAATAATTATTCATGAAATTAATATGAAAAATCATGTTATTGTCACATTATTTTTTGGCTATCGCGAAAACACGCATAACTACATATGTGGTGGTAATAAAAAAAAAAATACGTATGTAGTAAAAGTGATCTTCTTCATTTATATTCATCTAAATTTTTCTAATGGCTTTTAATAAAATTTTACTCCTAAAGAATCTGAAATAACTAAATGAGCAATTTGTGCATATAAATTGAATATGTTATTGCAATACTTAGCACAATTATTAGCACATAATATAACATATGAACTAAGTAAATAACACACAAAAATAGAATTTCAATTCGGTTAATCATTCTATGTCTGGGGGTCATCTGCCCAAGAGAGAATCAGTCTACTATTGTAAGTTGCAGTTACAGAGACTCTTAGAGCACTCATAGTAGAAATCCCAAATATTTGCTCTTAAATTAGCTCTTAAAGCTTCCCCTATGTTATTTGTAATCCCTATTTTGCGAATGGATATAACAGATCTCCTATTTTGTACTAATTATCTTATAAAATTGGGTGCCCAATTAAATTTGTGAGCTAAAAAAGATTTAGGGAGGTGTAAATTTTAGGAGGTTTATAGGAAGGTGTAAATATTTTTGTGGAGCCTACAGAATTTGAGAGATCTGCTGGATGAATATTTTAGCCTAAATTTAGAGTTAAAATTGATTTTGAGTGATCTATTGGGAATGCTCTTACTCATATAGTTCGTCAATCGTATGATACCTTTTCACTCGCACCCTTCCCAACCTAGCGTGAACCAACGATTGCTCAAGAGACACTCAAACAACCTAAGCTCGAGTCGCAACCCGAGGATCACCTCTCTCCCAAGTGTTCTTAAATGGAATGAACACTCTCAAGATTACAAATGAAACACACTCACTCACGTAAGTATACTCTAGTTATGAATATTAAGAAGCAAAGCTAAAGCACCGACAACCTCCAAATGATCTTTGTGTCGATATATAGGTCTTGAGATCTATAGATCTTATCTCCACCGATTTGTCCTAGTTTCCTTTTTCATGAAAACTTTCTTTGAAGATATGCCTTGTGGAACAATATGAAATATATCCGCAGGATAAGATCTTCTCCGCGTCAAGAAAGGTTAAGGGAAAGATTTCCGTAAAATCTGCATAAATATTGAAAGAATCTTCCGATTCCAAACCTGTTCCACTTCATTCTAGCTCACTGAAGAACATAAACTTCTTTCTGTTTTGGCACAACGTGTAACACTTTAGTCAATCTTGCTTCTACATAAATATGCCAACTTTATTGAGATACATGCTCGAATCTAACAGAATCTATATAAATATTTAAATCAATATTATATTTTTTCATCCCACAATTATTTTGAACTATTAATTTAATTTAACCAATTATTTTTTTGGCCAATTATAGAGCTAAATACTTAAAACATGACCGTAAAGTGTTTTCAGAAAACGGACTATAAGTTACAGAATTTGAAAACGAGGACTAAAACTTTCATTTTTGCATTTGCACTCCTATTTCGGGCCCAAAATCTATTATTTAGACTTTTTGGTGACACTTAGAGCCCGTTGCTGATGTGGCCGTGCCATGTCACCCTTTTTGGAAATTTATTTTTTCTTATTTTTTGTCATTATCGAATTGGAATCACCAATTCTCTTAAATCTTGTGATCAAATAATTGATTTTAGGCTCGAAATAGGGGTGCGCGCAAATACAAAAAATGAAAGTTTTAATCCTAATTTTCAACTTTCGTAACATATAGTCCGTTTTCTAAAAACACTAAAAGTTACGGACCTATTTTAACAATCAACTCCCAAATATATTTACAAGAAGTATTCCCAAAGCATCTTTGTAGCCCACATTTTTTTTAACGTGATTGGCTGAGTGAGTTGCAGATATTATCCAACAAGTTTGGGACTGATACGTATAGTATATTCTAATTTTTATGGCCGAGTTGGTTACAGATATTACGTATTCGAGTTTGGGACGAGTACATATAGTAAAGTCTGTTTTTTTACCTGGTTAAGATGAGATGGATATAGAAATTTTAATTCGGTTGAGCAATATATAATACATGGATACTCGATCCATTATGAAAAATTCTAGCTCAATTTTTTTAAACCTAATTGATTGACTGTGTTGAGATTTTACAGATATAATTTGCAATGTATATGAATAGTAAAATCTATATTTTCATCTGATTTGAGATGAAATGGATAAAGAATTCAGTTTGAAAAATATGTAATGAATTAATGTGAATACTCGATCCACTATCTCTTTTAACCGAGTGCGATAGGGTAAAAATGTGAATTTAGCTAGAGCGACGGTCACCCCGAATAAACAAATGTTTAATCAACTACTGTAATGACTATAATGTCCAGAGTAAGACTCCGGTGCAAACGCATGCACCGTGGAAATGGGCCGCGACCCGACCCGCCTACGCGCCCCAACCGACCTGCGTGTGGGCCTCACGTGCCCCACTTTTTTTTTCCAGATTTTTTTTTCCGACGGAGCCTTCGGCTCCGCCTTGCTCTGATTACTAAAATAAGGATAATCGGTGGGCAACAATTTGGACTTTTTCGGCTCGCTCCGAGGCCTTCAGTTCCCCTCGCTCGAATCTTGACCATAGAAGAAGTGGCAAACAAAAAAAAGGTAAAAAAAAGAACTTAAAAAAAAACTGAAAAAAAAAATCTGGTCAAAGGAGGATTGACCCGGGTAAAATCCGGATCAACCGGATCGGGTCGGGGCATCTGCACGGTGGAAAACATGTACAAGAGTTTTTGTCAATATCCAAAGGCCCATTTGCACCGTATCCCTTAATTAAAGAAAAAACTATTACATATATAGATATCCACTACTCCCTCCGTCTAATATCTGTGTACCCATTTGGGTGCTAGCACGAGTATTAAGAAAAATTGATAAAGTGGAGTTGGTGAGATAAAGGTGTATTTAAGTGGGGTAGTGATAAAGTAGTAATTGGTAGAATAAATATTATAGTGATAAAGTGGTAGTTGGTGGAATAAAGGTGTGGCTCCAAGTGGCAAAGGGTAGAAAATAACATGAATTAGTAAGGGTAGATGAGTATTTTTATACAAATAGGTATAACAATATTGGAAAGATAAAATGGGGTAAGTGGGTATACAGATTTTGGACGGATGGAGTATTAGTTAACTTTGAAAATTATTTGTCGATATATGAGTAAGCAGGAATATTGTCGTTGTAGCTTAATTAATTATTAAGACCTTAATTTGTTTTATCTGCTATCGATCGATTAATTGAGGACAGGAGTTAAAACAAAATTGACACACTTCATTATTTTTGATAATCTGTAATTATTGATCATTAAAAAATGAAATCTATTAGAAAATGGCGTCTATAATTCGTTTTATGCGTGGTCTATTAAAAAATAAGATATTAGAGAAGTGGAGCGCACTCATAAAACATATTGTAATTCATTCAAATTGCAAACAGAGACAAATGCATTTAATTTATAATAATTAATACTAAATGGTATACTTTGTGATGATCACAACTACTCATGTTCATATACATGTAATACTTATAAGGCTTCTCAATAACAAAAACTTCTTTCACAATGTGAAAATAAGCAAACTCCAAGGAGAAAAAAAAGCCGTTGGAATTTTGCCAGTTTTTGTTACCAGGTGGCATTTCGACAATATTATTTTTCTTAGACGAAGAAAATAGGATAGTGGGGATTGAATGCGAGGTGTTAATGTGCTATTGGAATAACACTACATTCAACTATAGATCAATATATACATGCACTAGCTAGTTTTCCAACATTAAGTTGAGACATACACCATAAAATCAATCAACTTTGGATGGAAAAGCTTAAATGTATAACTCAAAAGTGCAGAGCCACAAATGATTAGTTCCAAATTATAATTTTCACAGTAGGATTGGTTACGCGTACTATCTATTTCCTATGGAGGAAATTGTTAAAGGAGGACACTAACTTTAAGGGGTTGTGAAAGTAGGACACTTTTATCTCGCGCTTGTAAAAGGAGGACACTATCTTTTAAGTTCGACAAAGAAGGCCAAATCGAGATTTCTACGGGCTATTTTTCACATGACTTGCACGTGTGTGCTAACTGTGGCCTGAATCTGACGTGTCACAATGAAAAACTTGTAGGGAAGCTATTCGACAAAATACCACAATGAAAAAAAAAAGGATGGGCAACAAACTTTAACCTAGCTTTCCAATAGTAACTTTAACCTAGCTTTCCAATAAAAGTCTACCGATAATAACTTTAACCTAACTTTCCAATAACAGAAAACTAAAAAAAAAAAAAAAAAATAGTTTCTCACTGAAGGAAAAAAATAACAGAAAGTTGATGAATCAGCGGAAACAGATTTTCGAAAAAGAAATTCATATCGAGCATCAAATTAAGAGTCTAAGGAATTGCAGTAGCAGCTTGATTCGGCAAATCGATGCTAATTTAAACAAAAAATTATATGATTAACGAGAACTTAGTGTACATAGGTGGTGGACGTTTCAGCTTACTTGACTCTCGAACATACACCATGCTTGCTTAATAATTCTTTCTTTCGACCAACGCCGATGATGCTTCAACATTATGGAGTGCTTCGATGACAGCGATGTGGAATGCAACAGTTTTTTAAGGGAATATTGGTCTGGAGTGGTCCAATTTGAGGAAAATCTAGATTAGGGTTCTTCGGCGACTCAGATTGGGGGGAATGCGTTTAGGGTTCATGGTTTATCTTCAACAAACCGCTCATATACATTAGCCACGTCAGATTCGGGCCACAGTCAGCACTCACGTGCAAGTCATGTGAAAAATAACCCGCAGAAATCTCGATTTGGCCTTCTTTTGTCGAACTTAAAAGATAGTGTCCTACTTTCACAAGCCCGAAATAAAAGTGTCATACTTTCACAACTCCTAAAGTTAGTGTCCTCTTTTAACAATTTCCTCATTTCCTATACGTGTGTATGTATTCCAATACTAGTGTGCTTCCTCATCCTTGTTTCAATTTCTTTTCTGCTATTTACGTACGTACTTCATCAAAAACTTTGTAATTGATATATACATGTTTGTGTAAATTAATTAGCGCTAATTAATTCTTGTTAAATTTCCTAGGTTTAATTACATAACTACTGACTTAAAGTTTAATTGGTTCATTTTATATGCTTTCATATCTAAAATTTAATTGCTCTTTCCTTTTCTTGTCAAAATTTTGTTGGGACTTACTTTTAATTGCTCATTATTTCATAACCAAGATTAAATTTAGGTTTATACTCCCTCCATCCCGTTGAAGTTGGCCTAGAGTTCTTTCTAGTACGGAGATTATGAAAAAAGAATTAGATTCAAAAGGTGTGTTTAATGCATTTTGTGTAGAATATTCTATTATTGATAATAAAATGGTTTTTAAGATGAGATTGTGCTTTTCACTAAACCTTTTAATTAGATGGGTAAGTGATGTAAATAAGATCGTAGAATATATTGTATCTAATTTAATTATCTGTCTTAGTCAATAAGTTATTTGTTTCCTTTTAGATGTCTCGGGTTTAATATAAATAGGTGTTTTGTTTTATGTTTTAGGAGGGTTGAATTGAGAGTTGAAATGTAGAGTGTGGATTGTTTCCCTTCTCATGGTGTTCTTCCGGTATTCATGCGTGAATTAACGGATTAACCCTTATTGTACGTATTCCGGTATACAGTTGTTACCAACGGAGTTCATATATTTATCTTATTGAATATATTTCACGCTTTTCCCTGCATCAGTAAGTAAGAGCTAATTTTGCCAAAAAAGAAACATGTCAATCAAATTGAGTGGGATGCCCAAAAAAGAACACAAGACTGGTTGAACGGTATCGAGCGAGTGTCTTTTTCTATAAACTTAAATTTATTAAATTATTCTTTAATGCTAACCTATACTTTTTAATGCCAAACTAGTATGTTTTTTCAATATATTATTACTTTATCAAATTTGTAATTAACTTGTAAACTTTTGAATTTAGATATGTAGTAGTATTATTTTTTGGTTTTTAAATTTATTGTAATTAGTTGCACTCCCGAACAAAAGTAGTTACGGCCCCGTCGTTTGAATACATATTCACTAATCACAAGTTGAAATGCTCCTCGTAACCCTGTTAACGAATAAGACAGCCGTCGCCAAAATTTTATACAATTATTTTGTCAAAAGCCTCTAAAATTCAATATTTCAAGATACTCCAATATCTATGATAAAAAGCATGCGGGCTTTTTTCTGTATTTCTCCTCATGTCATGCATTATATTTATATTATAAATTGTAATCAATCTATGTAATATAATTCTAGTTTGTCTAAAACCAACCACCATATCACTTTAGATGATATGCTGATAGAATAAGGATACATAGAATGTTATAGTAACATTTTGTTTTCATTTTGGTGCAAAAGAAAGTTGGAACCATTCCCTCAAGCGTTGTCTCCTTATGTCTGTCTAGTAGTATAAGGTTCACAAAAGTATACATATTTTGTATTTGTATACATATTTTGTATTTGTCGTTTAAATTTGCAGTTTGATTCAAGTAGAGAAATGGAAAGGAACCGAAATCAATAGTTGTTATCATTATAGTGTTTGCTTCAATAAAAGAAATAAATAACTTGTAATGGTGAAATGATTCCGGAGAGGTAATGATTTGCTATTCATCTATAGTTTGAAGGGTAATATTTCTGGGTTTGGATTACTCTTAAGTAATAATAATTAGGCCATCACCTAAACCAAACAAGGAATAATAAATTCAGTTTACTTGAATCTGTTTCTAAACCCCAATAACACTCGATCAAACATGGGAGTAATGTTAACATTCAGAACGACGTACGCTTGCTAAAAAATATTTTGAAAATCTATATATATATATATTTATATATTAAAGCAAAACCAAATGTCACGATCATTTTCCCGCCTATTTTCATCTATTCTAGAGCACAATAATTTTTTAATATTTTTAATGCAGAATGTGCACATCTTCGTCGGTATTTGCAAAAAAAGAGACCTTTTTACATGCTTAGTTTTCAACTTCTTCTACAAGTTATTTTTCTGCCCGTGCAAGCTTTACCTTGGGAGCCCAACAATTTTATGATTCAAATAATTATTTCTGTCATTTTTTTCGTTCTCTAAAACTGTATTCATTTCCTCTATAAATATATGTTTATGATAAATATACGTTTATGTCATGTAGATGTAAAAATTCTGGTATGCATTTAATATGGGCTTCAAAAGTAATTTTTAAGCATGTAAAACTGTTTTTTAATATGGGCTTCAAGAGTAATTATATTACCATTTTATATGATACTTTTTATAATAATTCTAAAAGTAGTATTTGATAAATTAAAAATTATTGCTCAACACCATCAAATTCAAGAAGCTTGAATAACCAATGATCATATGACATCAACTTTATTAATTTTGAATCAATTCAAGAAGCTCACCATTGTATTTCTATATATATATATGGTAATTGTGTATTGTCCGGCAAAATCTTATCTTAGAGTAAGAATTTGTAGTAGTTTAAATATCTTAATTAAGTTGAGTAATATAGTTGCTCGTGTCCAATATTGGGTATATCCAGTCAATACCGGATCAAATATTTATTTATTTATCATATATAATATTTAATAGTTTTAATTATATTTTTACAAAATATGAAAATAATATTAATTTCCTTTACAAACACAACAAGTAATTCATCTTACCCTTATTTTACTGCTCTAAAATAGCAAGTCCAGCTTCGCCACTTCTCTCACCCACCCAAGGTAATTCATCTTACCTGTATTCTACTGTTCTAATTCTATCTACATATGTAACATTCCAATTTCCAATTTCAAATATAGAGAAAATGATTTAGGCCTTAAATTTTTATTTTGGTGGTAATTCGGTATGATGATTTTGGTGGATCCTGCTACTTGCATGCTCAAATAGCAAGTCTTCAAGAAATTTCAATCAAACTTAATTTCCTCTAAATATTTCAAGTCTTAAGTAGATCCTACAAATTAATAAAATTGAATCACACGCCAGCACCAAACATGTAATATTTCGAGCTGACAAGTCACAATGAATGTCATGCGGAATCTATTAGGAAAATTGTTATGCACTAAATTTGTAAAAATAACTTATTTAGTTTACAGGAAGTTAAATATTCTTTAATAGAGTAAAAATATAAATTAACCATCACGTTGTTTATATGGTGCAGCATAATCATTAATCACTATCAACTTATTTAGTGATTATTAATGTAATTACAGGTGATAGTACCGGCCTCTTCTTGGGCCTGACCTAAGGCCCAATCCAGGTGGGCCTATACATTCAAGCTCGGCCCATAGAGCTCGGCCCAATTACAGTCGACGCTTACCTTGAAGACCAAGTCACGAAGACCCCATTTTGGGAGAAGATAGAATCCTATTATGAACGGGAATTGGATATGCACGTACCAAGAAACAAGATATGTATAAGGAATCCAAATCCTAGAAAGATTAGGGCTCAATTCAAGGCTTATAAATAGATGCTAGATTAGAGGTTTAGATACGTTCAAATACTCATTGTACTTCCAAGTATAATAAAAGCTTTCTCTATTCTCTCCCGTGGACGTAGATTACATCGATCGAACCACGTAAATCCTTGTGCCGTCGCATTATTGTTATTTTCTGCTATCTCTACAAACCCTAGATCTATCATTGGCGCCGTCTGTGGGAACTGAACGATCGACGGTTCTTTGGTAGCAGAACTATGACGGTAACGCGATCACAAAACGTGCGGGGAGACCACAGCCAACGTGGGAACCCCGACGAAGCAGAAAGTCGCCCCACGAACAGGGGCAATCACCAAAAAGACAGCTCGGTCCCAAAGAAGGGGCACGACAATAACCCTATAGAAGAGGACCCTTTCAAAGGGATACCCGCGCTAGAGGACAACCCTCATAAGGGTCCACAAAAATCCGGATCGAAAGGAGAGGATTTTCTCGACGATTTCGACCTCGCCACTGCATACGCCGCGACTGAATTCGCAAGAGCGAATAGGGAGAGTTTCAAGCGCTTCCTCACAACAGCTAGGATGCCCCCAATATCCGAAGCTAGGGAGAGTTCCACACGGAAGTCTATACCCAAAACTTCACATCATCCCAAAACGCAGGAGCCCGAGCTGAAAAGAAAGTACGATACTCGGCGAAGCCCACTCCGCCGCCGGAGCTTCAGCCCGCAGCGGAGTCCCAAGCAACACCATCTCCCAAGGCGACATCGTAACCCAGGCAGGGACCGAAGTCCGAGCTATTCCAGAAGTTATAGCCCCAAGGTAAACCGGCACCGACGGGAAGGAAGATCAACCCGACTCGTCAGCCCGTTCACCGATGAGCTGCTCGATGCCAAGCTTCCCGCGACGTACAAGTTGCCCAACATACCACCCTATAATGGGTTGGAGGACCCCCTCAATTTCTTGACGCGGTTCAAGTACAACATGCACAATCAGGGCCTCACAGAAGAGCATATGTGCAAGCTGTTCCCAGAGATGTTGGTCGACTACGCCCGAGCTTGGTTCGACGGCCTGCCGACTGGCAGCGTAGGATCTTGGGTCTACCTCGAAGGAATCTTTAAACAAAGATTCTTTATAAAAGTCCAAGCTCGCCGAGACACGGCCTACCTCCTGTCCGTGAAGCAAAAGGACAGAGATACCATAAGGGAGTACGCCTCCCGATTTATGCAGGAAAGCTTGAAGGTCGATAAAATCGACGATGTTTTCCTCATCTCGGCTTTCCGAAACGGGGTCGCTCCTAGGTCCCTGAACCAGGAGCTCGCTAAGCAGAAACTCGAGACGGCCCAGGAGATGTGGAGAATCGTGTACCAGTTCGCAGACGGCCAAGATGCGGACCGGTTGAAGCGGGAAGAAACAGAAAAGAAGAGGCCTGAAGGTGATCGGGGCCGGAATGATCGTGATCGGAGAAGTGCCCACGAACGCCTTCAGCGGGGTCCTATCCAATCCCGGCTCGGACCTGGACCTATTCAGTCCCGGCTCGGTCCACGGCCGGGGTCGAAGCCCCCTCAGCGACCTCCCTTTGTGAAAGCAAATGCGGAGATCTTCGCACTTCATGAGGACTGGTTTACAAGACCACGCCCTATGTCGGGGTCGAAACCTCGGGATAAAAACAAATACTGTTCCTTCCACGACGACCACGGGCACTACACAGAAGACTGCCGCGACCTCGCAGTGGAAATAGAGAGGTTAGCCCAAGAAGGAGCTCTGAAGAAGTACGAGGTCGGGGGAAAGAAGAACAGAAGGGGGAAGCGAAAGGGCGGACAGGGCCGCTGCGCTCCTAATAATAAGCGAGCTAAAACCAGTCATGACGAGGAAGATGACGACCCTCAGAACGACGTGCCACAGTACGACGGGGTGGTGTCAACCATCTCCGGGCTAACCCCGGGCACAACAAAAACTAAGCTGAGGTCTGAAGCTCGCAGACCACCAATTCCATCGGAAGAGAAACAGACGAAAAAGAGGTTCAAGAAAGGCGAAACAGTCACCTTTTTCGAGGACGATCCTGTACCTACAGCAACGCCCCATAATGACGCCCTGGTAATACAGGTCGGAGTGGCCAACAAGATTGTCCACCGCGTATTTGTTGATAGTGGGGCCAGCGTCAGTATCATCTTCCAACATTTCTTGGATAGGATGGGACTCGACCCAGCTCGGGTAAACTCAGCGCCCCTGCCCCTCAAAAGTTTCACGCAGCATGAAACGCGACCTGAAGGGATCATCGCGCTTGACGTCGCCATTGGCAGCCCGCCGACCAGCGTCAACAAGCTAATC
Organism: Schizonepeta tenuifolia; assembly: GCA_029490685.1. Taxonomy (NCBI): domain Eukaryota; kingdom Viridiplantae; phylum Streptophyta; class Magnoliopsida; order Lamiales; family Lamiaceae; genus Schizonepeta; species Schizonepeta tenuifolia. The sequence goes on along the minus strand of CM055957.1, from coordinate 44,656,652 downwards.
CACTTCTACGTGGTCAAAGCGAACTCCCCGTACAACATCATATTGGGTCGGGATTGGCTGAATGCGGTCCGAGCCATTATCTCGCCATATCACTTGTTGCTGAAGATCCCGACCTCGGGCGGAATCCTGACTGTCCGCGGCGACCAGAAAAAGGCCAAAGAGTGCATGCAAGTCGCCCTTCGAGGCCAACCGCAAGCATAGCAATCAAAGTATCCCGAGGAGTTGGAAGAGGCAACAACGATTTCTGACGCCTCGGCGGAACAAGTCCCCTCATCCGAAGAAGACCCTACCAAATTTGTCAAGGTCGGCTTTGCAGGGGGGCCCCAAACCCGCCTGCAGATAATCCAGCTCCTTAGGGAATATCAAGACGTCTTCGCTTGGTCGTCAACAGACATGACGGGGGTGTCATCGGACATCATTACACATAAGCTCAACATCAACCCGAGCTCCACCCCAGTAAAGCAGAAGAGAAGAACATTTGCTGCCGAGCGGAACCAGGTCATCTATGATGAGGTGCAGCAATGGCTGAAAGCAGGGCTACTATTCGAGGTCAAATACCCAATTTGGCTATCTAACCCGGTGGTGGTCAAGAAAGAAGGAGGGGAGTGGAGGATGTGTGTGGATTATACCGACCTCAATAAAGCTTGCCCAAAGGACTGCTACCCCCTCCCCAACATCGACGAGAAGATTGAATCCTTAGTGGGATACGAGGTATTCAGCTTTCTTGACCTTTACAAGGGGTACTATCAAGTCCTGATGGATGAGGAAGACGCGATCATGACAGCTTTCGCCACGAGCTTTGGGGTCTTCGCATTCAAATACATGCCCTTCGGGTTGAAGAACGCCGGAGCAACTTACCAACGAATGGTCGACTTCCTCTTCCGAGATTACATTGGCGAGATCGTCGAAGTATATGTAGACGACATTGTCGTCAAAATCAAGGAAAAAGCTTCGGGGTGGTTGATCTACGAACGACACTCGACGTGCTAAGGCAGGCCAACCTCAAGCTGAACCCCAAGAAGTGCACTTTCAACGTGCGATCTGGGAAATTCCTAGGGTGCTGGATCTCGCCGGAGGGACTCAAAGCCAACCCATTGAAAATTAAAGCCGTCCAGGAAATGAAGGTACCCCGAACTATTCGCGACGTACATAAGTTGACAGGCTGCATAACCGCGCTAAGTCGTTTCCTCTCGAAAGCTACCGAGAAACAACTTCGGTTCTTCAAAATCCTCAAGAAGGCACCGGAGTTTGGATGGGGACCAGAGCACGAACTAGCCTTCGATGAGCTAAAGCGCCACCTAAGAGACTTACCAACTCTGTCGGTCCCCAAAAAGGAAGAATCCCTATCCCTATACCTCGCAGCGTCGGAGGAAGCAATTAGCGCAGTATTGGTCCGAGATGAAGGAGATCGGCAGCTACCGGTGTACTTCGTCAGCAGAGTCCTGAAAGATCCAGAGACAAGATATCAGCCCCTCGAGAAGTTCGCTCTAGCCTTGGTAAATGCAGCTCGGCGCCTAAAACCTTATTTCCAAGCTCACCCAATACAAGTTTTGACCGACCTACCACTCCGGCAAGTCCTCACTAAACCGGAAGCTTCAGGAAGGATCGCAAAATGGGCAATTGAGCTCGGAGAGCATTCCATATCATTCGTTCCTCGCCGAGCTATAAAAGGCCAAGCTTTAGCAGACTTCCTCGTAGAAGCTCAGTACACGGTCGTGAATAAACCAAAAGAATTCGAGGCCAAGGCAAAACTCCAAGAAATACGAGAAAAGACTCCCCCAGACTGCTGGGAGATGTACATGGATGGAGCCTTGGGGAAGAAAGGGAGCGGAGCTGGCATACTCCTGATCAGCCCGGAAAAAAAGGAGTTAACATACTCAGTGCGATTCGAGTTCCCCACTACGAACAACGAAGTGGAATATGAGGCCCTCATTTCCGGACTGCGTCTTGCCCAAACACTTCAGGTACGAGCTATCCAAACTTATTGTGATTCCCAGGTAGTGGTCAACCACGTGCTAGGAAAGTATGAAACAAGGAGTGAGAAGCTGAAGAAATACCTGGAGAAAGTCAAGCTCCTAGAACAATCCTTCCAGTTCTTCAGGATAGTTCGCATTCCTCGGAGCCAAAATACCCGAGCTGACGAGCTAAGTAAGTTGGTGAACTCAACCGGCTCAACTCTAATAGAAGAAGTTCGGAATCGAAGTATAGAAGAGGCGGAAGTCCACGCAATTGAGGAAGACGACCTGAACTGGATGACCCCCCTGAAGAAATATTTAGAGAGTGGGGAGATTCCTGAGGACAAAACGGAAGCCAGAAAAATCCTGGCTAAATCCATGCAGTACGTCCTCGAAGGAGGAATTCTTTATCGAAAGTCATACCTACAGCCCCTCCTAAAGTGTGTGGGACCAAGGGAAGCGGACTACGCACTGAAAGAAGTGCACTCCGGGTCATGCGAAAGCCACATCGGAGCTCGGATGCTAGCACAGAAAATCATGCGGTGGGGGTACTATTGGCCAACAATGGTAAAAGACGCGGAAGAATTCGTGAAAAAATGCCTGAAATGCCAGCTGCACGCCAAGGTGACGAGGGTACCCCAGACCGACCTCTCCACTATACAGAGCCCGTGGCCATTTGTGGAGTGGGGCATTGACATCGTGGGGCCGTTCTACCCGGCCCCAAAGCAAAAACGATTCTTAATAGTCGCCGTCGACTACTTTACCAAGTGGGTCGAAGCTGAACCTTCCACAAAAATCACAAGTGAGAAAGCCGTCGACTTCGTTTGGAAGAACATCGTGTGCCAGTTTGGAGTTCCAAGAGTCCTCATCTCGGACAACGGGACGCAATTCACGAGCAGAGCATTCCAAGAATTTTGCGAAGGACTCAATATCCAGCAAAATTTCACCTCGGTCAACCGACCTCAAACTAATGGCCAGACCGAAGTCACCAACAGAACAATAGTGAACGGACTCAAGGCCCGCTTAGAGAAGGACAAAACCGAATGGATCTACAACCTCCAAAACGTCCTGTGGTCATACAGGACTACACCCAGAACTCCAACGGGAGAAACCCCGTACCGTTTAGTATACGGAACAGAAGCGGTAATACCAGTAGAGGTCGGGGCACCAAGCCCCCGCACTATCAACTTCTCAGCGGAAGCCAATAAAGAGCAGCGCCAAACCGACCTGGATTTACTTGAGGAGAAGCGGGAACTAGCCAGCATAAAGGAAGCTCGGTATAAGCAGCAGATGACTCAATATTATAATCAAAGGGTCAAACCCCAGCAGTTCCAGGTCGGTGATCTTGTGCTTAGAAATAATGAGATAAGCCATTCAGAGAAGCTCGGCAAGCTCGAGGCCAAGTGGGAAGGACCCTACAGAGTGCACGAAGTACTCGGCAAAGGAGCCTACAAAATCGCCTATCTTTCAGGCGAGCTGATACCCAGAACGTGGCACATCGCCCACCTAAAGAGATTCTTCGTATGAGCAACAAAGTCCTGCATATAGAGTCTTTAAGTTTTTCTTTTTCCTTTTCTTTTCTTTGAGTCAGTGTTTTGTTTTTAACGAGCTCGTCAAAGCTCTCCTTTTTGTTTTGGTCTCTCTTTTATTAATAAAGTTTCTTTTCGTCTTGCATACTCTTGTGTCTTTTAGTTTGCTTATACGAAGTATCCAATGCGCAAAGAAAACCCTTTCGAGGTCCGAGCTCGTCTCCCTCCAAAAAGGAAGATCCTACGAGGTCAGAGTCAAACTCCCTCACATAGGATAATAAGATTTCAATCGGGGTCAGAACCAAGTTCCCCCGAGAGAATCACAATACGAAGTCCGAACTAAGGTTCCCTTGTAAACAAAAAGAGGTTCGAGTTCTACTCCCTCATAAATGCAACATGCAAATAAACTAAGAAAGCGATCTTCACGACGAACAGGAAGTTCAACGAACTCAATCTATATTTATTTATTTCTAACTACTTAGAATATTTCGTATGTACATAAGTTACAGGAAAAAACGAGCTAGTCTACGAAGGAGGAGGTTTCTTGCTAAAGTTAAGCCACCGATCCTCAAATGAAATAATTCCCAGGATGTCATCAATTGAAACCCGACCTCGACCTCGACCTCGACCGCTTCCAGAGGAAGGACCCCGACCTCGCGAAGTCGCCGACCTTGGCCTCGCAGCTCGACTACCTCGGCTCGGGCCGACCTGATGTCAATGCGAAACTGTTTTTACCTCGCGAGCAGGCACCGTCCGAGAAGAAAACGGGAGGTCGACACCCGCACCCTTGGCCAGCAGCGCACGTAATTTTGGTCGGCGTTCTAAAATACACTTATACCTGCTCGCACTCTCTTTGAGCATGTCAAAGGCACCTTGGAGCAAAGGAGACTCGGGACCAACTGCTTCTTTTAGATCGATATACGTCACCAAGTCTTCTTTCGTCTTTAGTTCCACCTCGGAAATGGTGATACCACCAGCACGTCGGATAATATCTTCGTACTCGGCGTGCTCCTCGGCGATCCTCTTATGATCCTCAGGAACAGGGTTATCTCGACCTTGGGCAGCTTCCAGTTCTTCCTCAGTCTGAAGAAGCCTAGCTTGAAGCAAGTCAGCCTGCTCTTGAGCAGCGACCCGCTTGATCTCAACCTCCACGCCAAGCGCCTCGAACTTCATTTGCCAATCCTTCAGCTCGGCTTCAGTTAATTTCAACAAAGAACACTTCTCGGCGAAAAGCTCTTCAGCTCGGTGGCACTTATTCATCCATTGTTGAGCAAAAGATCGCTGTTCACGCAGGTCGTGAGAAAGAAGATCCACCTGTTTGCGTAAAGAAGAAACATCGACAGGAACCGAGGTCTACACACAAGAAAAGAAAAATAAATTTCATTGATTCATTCCACTTCAGTACAAGGATACAATGTTCAAAAAAAAAAAAAACTAAGTACTAAGAATCGCCGACCTTCTCAGTCTCAGAAGGTGGCAGCTCGGAGCTCGGGTTCTCAGCATTAGTAGTTTGGGGACCCTCGGGAGGGACCTGCTCAGCATCACCTTCAGCCTCCCGCTCCTCTCCTATATCATCAGCATCTTCTTCCTCTTCTTCTTTTTCATCCTGAAGAGACTCGAAGATCATGTCCAGCTCGGAATCCCGATCTACCGAAGCAACCTGTTCGGCAGTTAGCAACTCCGACGAACTAGCAAGACACTCCAAGACGGGCAGCTGAGCGAGGTGATCCCGGACCACCCTTGCATACCGGGAAGGCAGAGCATCATCCCCAAGACGCTCGAAGCCGAACTTCGCCACGTCCAGATCGGGGAAGTCCTGGGCAGCCTTCTCCAGAGCGGCCACGGCGAAGTTGCCGTTAATGAGGTTGGCCAAGTCATTGGCCAAGCCGGCAAAGCCCTCCGACAGCAGAAGCCTCTTCGTATAGGCTCGGAGAACCTCACCTTGGCTAGCTGCAAGCTGGGCCTCCCTATCCCTTGCCGCGGCCAGCTCGGACTCCAGCTTCCGAGCTCTTTCCATCTCAGTCTGGGCTCTTTCTGCCTCAGCCCGAGCTCTCTCAGCCTCACCCTCGGCCCTTGCGAGCTGAACGGCCAGCTCGGACTTTGCAGCCTTCACCTCCTCGGCGGCCTTGATCAGTGCGGCCTCAGCTCTCTTCGTCCGGGCGTTGGAGGATATCAGCTTCTCAGAGTACCGGCTCTTCTCGTCCTCGTGCCGAGCAGACATCAGCTCGACGTTGTTCCTCAGCCAGTCCACAAACACATCAAGACCCTATCAAAGAAATATAGTAAGCTACATGGATAAGAATTACAGAATTGCAAAAGAACGCAATAATACTCACCTCAGGGAAAGGCAAGTCTCCCAGCCTGTTCGAGGGAGCTACCGGGCTTGTATCATCGCATGTCATGTCGATGATATTCTCAACGACCCTAGCCCGTTTCTGAGGAGGAGAAGGGGAAAAAGCAGCTTTCGCGGTAAGAGGGCTCGCATCCGCAACAGCAGGCTCCACCACTAAAGCCCCTTGAAGGGGGTCAGAAGGTCCTCCGACCTGCCCCGGATCAGACGAGGACGCAGATCGCCCCGACGACCTCGGCCTCTTACCCGAAGCCTTGGCACCGACCTCCTTGGCTTTAGTAGCCTTGACACCGACCTCCTTAATTTTTCCAAAGTTCTTCACTGCGAATCAAAGCACGAAAAGTGTAAGAATGATGAAAAAAAAAGGGCAATCCTAACAGCTAAAGCGGGGCCTCACCCGTCGAAGGATCCGCCATACGATGGGGCTCATACGGGCTCAACCCCGCTTCTGCTAGCGAGTCTTCGGTGTATCTCCCCTCGAAAGAACCGAGGTCCTTCATCGCTTTTACAACAGTCGCCAGATCCCTATCCACCTCGCATATTACCCACTCATAAGGTTTTTCTACCCTCCACGCTAGGTTGACAAAACTACTGTGACGGTAGAAGAAAAACTTCGAATGCCACTTATCTACCTTATTCTGAGTTCGCCCCTTGAACTCAGCTCGGGCTGATGCATAGTACCAGCCCGCATTATTTTTGAAGAGGAAGAGCTCGTGAATGAGCTCGGCGGATATCCGGTAACCCTCATTAGCGGCGGCCACACCCAAATCGGTGAATTGCCTAAATGAATTTGGGGTTATCTGCCCTAACGCCAGGCCAAGTTTCTGTTGGAGCCCGGAATAGTCTTCAGGCAGGGGCACTCGAAGACCCGCGTGCAGACTATCCTCATAGATCGTAACAAAACCCGTTGGGGGGGAACACGCCCTATCCTCTAGGCGAGGTTCTATTAACCCAGCGTCAGAAGAAAAATTGTACGCTTGAGCGAGAAACCTAATCCTAGTCTCACCTAAGGATGAGGCGTAACCATTCACCTTCCCCTTATTCACACGAGGGGGCACTACTAGAGTTTCAAATGTGGGTTCCGAAGATCCTAGAGTGAAAACCTTAAATTTAAAGCTACTATTGTTACTAACTGGCATAGGGGATTCGCTACTGCTACTACTAGTTTGAGAGGGGGAAGCCATACTTACTTGGGAGTGCGACCGGAAATGTGCAAGGCGACTGTGAATGGAAACCCCAACGGAATAAACGCCGGCGGAATGGAAAGCAAAAATTCGAAGATTTCAGGGGAGAAAGGAAATTTTTTGGGCAAAAGCTTTTTCTGCTAATAATGGCGGATGTGAAAATGAAAAGGGGGAAACGTTTTGTATCCAAAGGATATGCATTTGAATCCCGCCGTACTACATCAACGCGTGTAAACGTGGGCCCGATATTCTTGGAATATGAACCGTCCCTCAACCCAATTCAAACGGCCCATTACTTTTTCCCTCCCTTTAAGTTCGGACATGGGCCACATCCAGCACAGTAAAGTGGCCAGCACTCAGGTTGGTGTTTCTCCACTACCACCTCGAGCTCGGAGGATGAGCTCGGAAGATCAGCTCGATAATTCAACTCGTAGCGGTGATTTGCGCGATCAATCACCTCGGCAATTCGACCTCGTAGTCTACGTCTACACGTCTTCTTACCTCTTTTTTTGGGGGGGGGGGATGTGATAGTACCGGCCTCTCCTTGGGCCTGACCTAAGACCCATTCCAGGTGGGCCTATACATTCAAGCTCAGCCCATAGAGCTCGGCCCAATTACAGTCGACGCCTACCTTGAAGACCAAGTCACGAAGACCCCATTTTGGGAGAAGATAGAATCCTATTATGAACGGGAATTGGATATGCACGTACCAAGAAACAAGATATGTATAAGGAATCCAAATCCTAGAAAGATTAGGGCTCAATTCAAAGCTTATAAATAGATGCTAGATTAGAGGTTTAGATACATTCAAATACTCATTGTACTCCCAAGTATAATAAAAGCTTTCTCTATTCTCTCCCGTGGACGTAGATCACATCGATCGAACCACGTAAATCCTTGTGCCGTCGCATTATTGTTATTTTCTGCTATCTCTACAAACCCTAGATCTATCAACAGGGAATTGTTCTTCGAAAATCAAGCCACAAATAGGTGGAAAACTTAAAAAAATAGGGCTATCATTTTTTAAAATAGGTATATCCGGCCGCATATTGGGTACCTGGTTTGGCTAAATGGAATGAGTAAGATATTCATTTTCAGCTTAAAATGAAATGAGTATTCCAAAAAAAAACAGGTAGGGTACCCATAGGTAACCGTTTATGCTGCCTTACTCATTAGGGTCAAATCCGCCGCACAACTACAAATTAGGGAAATTGTGTTGAACTCAGAAGTAGGGCTGCTAATCGGTTCAGTTTCGGTTAATCGAACCGAAATTCTCTATTAACTGAAACTGAAAATCAAAGATTCTAATAACCGTAACCGAGATCGAATGGTTAATCGGTTAGTTACTAACGGGTCTCGGTTAACCGATTAACCGGTCAAACCGAAAAAAAAATATATTAAAGAATTTCAACTTCCATTATAGAGAATTTCAACCAAAAAATTTACAGAATCTGTAATATCTAGTTTAGAAATTAATACAATCTCCTAAGTAGGCAAATTTTTCCATTTGTAATCATGAATTATTACTAACCATCCTATTATATACACATAAATGTTTATATATGCTTTGTGTCTCACTGAATCCCTCCTCTCTAGCAGCAATCCCTCTAAACATCATTTCCTCTTTAATTAATTTGACTCCTAGTTATATGAGTGGATTTGTTTCATAAATACAAACACCTTTTTCTTTTTTATTTTTCTTCTTCGTTTTCTTTTTATTTTTGAGTGAATAGAAGAGATCAGAGAGAGAGATGATAATTAACTTGGTTGGTTACATATCACCCTCATTTCTGGTTTTACGCTAGCAATCATCATGCTTCTTTTGATTATTATAATGGATTAATAGATTTGAACTTTGAGATATATATATAAAGTTTAAACTTTTAGTTAATTGCCGGTTATTCGGTTATAACCGATAACCGGTCGGTTATAACCGAAATCGAAAATCTAAAAAAAACCATAACCGTAACCGAACCGATAAACCGATTATATCGGTTAACCGAAACTGACCGATTATCAGTTATTTCGGTTAATAACCGAAAAACCGACCAGTTATCGATTATTTTGGTTAATAACTGAAAAACTGAAACCGTTTAAGCAACCCTGCTCAGAAGGATGTGCAAGTTTTTTGTTTTTTTGTTTTTTTGTTGTTTTTTTTTTGTTTTTTTCTTTTTCTTTTTGTTTTTTTCTTGTTTTGTTTTTTTTTTTTTTCTTTTTTTCGAATAGCATGTAGTTGAGGAAGAAGAAACAGCTATGAGAAAGTTCTACGTCTTCATGCTTTTAGTTCATTTTCCTTTTTCTTTGATTTATTCAACTCAAATTATTTTTTGAAATTAGGTTTCGTGCATTGATTTAAGGTAACCAAAATAATTACATGCCCATTAACTTTTAATTGTTTAGTTTATACAAAACGCTGGTCTTTTCTCATACTATATTATTGTTAAGACAATGACTAATTTATATGATACTTCCTCCGTTCACGATGTATTGACCCACTTACCACAAAAAAATTCTCCATAATGAATCTACCTAATTTAATTTTTACAATCAAATCAACAATTTATACAATCAAATCAAGTGGGACCTTACACTATTCACAACTACTTCCACCCTCATTTTACTTTTTCCACTCACTGTAAGTGAGCCCCTTATTCCACTTACAACAACTTTAACTCTATTTTAACTTTTTTACTCACAATAAATGGGACTCATATTCCACTCACAATAATTTTAACTCCAATCTACTTTTACCACTCTCAACAAGTGGGACCTAAATTCCACTCACAACAACTTTACCAAATTTCTTAATCTCCGTATCCAACCCCAAATGAGTCAATACATCGTGGACGGAGGGAGTAATTTTTTTTTTCTTTTTTTAATTTGGGAAAAGGAGAGAGCGTGGAATTTGAACCTTAAATATCATTACTTGCAGACCGAAGCCTGCACTGTTTAAAAATACAATAAAATCCTAAGTACTATAACAATTACCAATATTTGTATGAGATTACATGCAATTGATTTGAAGAAGTACTATAAAATTCTTGGTGAATGATGACATCAAGGATGATTGTGATTTGTGAAAAATTGAGAGAACTCGAGAGAGAGGAGAGTGAAAAGAGGTGCAAGTGAAATGAAAGTATATTTTCAAAGAGTAATATTAATAAATATATAAAAAAGAAATTATGTCAAATATATTTATCGTGTATAAAAATAATATCATAGTTATTTCCCGTGCATTGGCACGGGCGACATACTAGTTGAGATAATACAATAAACAATTGAAAAACAAAAAAAAATTATCATGCAAACAGTCACAGGCAATGGAATCGCCAAATTAAAATAGCCATCTCGGTGATGTTGACAACAAATCGCGAGGGAGGAATTTCGGGAGTTTATCCGATTATCAAAATTGAAGTTATCACACTTAATTACTTTTTGTAGGATTATAATCGCCGCCACTTGACAGTCATTATTAAAATCAGACTAAAAACATTGCCCCTTTAATTAATTATTACGCGATTTAATAAAATACTCTTGTTTCCCTAAAATAAAATAAAATTATTACTCTTGTTTTAGCAATTATTATTGAAGAGATAGCTATATATATGATGGATCCAGCCGTCGATCATCACAACACCAAATATAATTAAGAACTCAAATGGCAAAGCATATAGCAATAATTTGGTCAATATTATTGGGAACCATCTCCATTGTTAACGGCGTTGAACAATCTCCCAAAGCTGTTGAGAAATGGTTCGAAAACCAAAAACAATCAAAAGAAAAGGTGACGAAACTCCATTTCTACTACCACAACTCTCGAAACCCCGACATGAACCTGTCGGCCGTGCAGGTGGCGAAAGCTCCAGTTTTCTCGGAGCAGCCGCCGTACTTCGGGGTGCTGACGATCACCGACGACCCCCTCACGGAGGGGCCGGAGTTTTCGTCGAAGAGGGTGGGCTACGGTCAGGGTTTCTACGCCACCGCTTCTCTGGAGGAAGTGAGCATGCTGATGGGGGTCACGTTTGTCTTCACCGACGGCAAGTATAACGGCAGCACCCTCGCCGTCCTCGGCCGCAACACCATCGGTGACCAATACCGGGAGCTGCCCATTGTCGGCGGCACCGGCGTTTTCCGCCTCGCTAGGGGGATTGTTACCTTGCAAACCTATTTCTTCAACTTCACCATGGCTCTTGCCATTGTTGAGATGAATGTTGTGGCTTTGCATTATTGATCTCTCGCTCTCTGGAGTTGTTGTTTTGTGTGTGCATCGAATAATCAAGTGTTGAGGTCAGATTATTTTGTTAGGTACCTTATGAATGTAATTATGCATACTCCTTCCGGGCGTGAAAAACTTGTACTTTGGAATTTATGTATTTTTTTCCCTTTTTTTTTTTATATCGTGGGAACCCGCAGCCGCTATCTTCGGAGCGCATTGGGTAAACCCCCGTCCCATGTGCAGTAGCATGTAAACCACACAGGGCAGGTAAACCACACTTTCCAAGTACAAGTGTGACAGGCTCGACCTATAGAGGCGTTTCATGAGGTTCGAACCTGAGACCTCTCAGTCTCAGGCGCTCACTTTTACTACTAGGCCATCCCCAAGGGGACGAAATTTATGTATTTATATTTATAAATATTGGATCATAAATTATACTCCCTATGTTCCGTTATTATTGACATGTACAATATTCCTTTTTGTGTTGTCCTGTTATTTTTGTCATGTTTCCTTCTTTGGAAAATAATTAGGAGATTATTAGAGTTCAATAAATTTATTAAGCAACTTACTTTACACCTTTCATCCTGCTTTTTCACCACAGTGCATTCACTATTTCTCATCTATTTACCTACTTTATTTTATTATTCACTCTCTCTCTACGCACTTCATTTCACTTTAAAAACTTCACTAACCATATCTTCTACTCTTAATTGTTTTCTCTTAAACATCGTGCCCAAAATAAACAGGTCAAACTTGATGGGACAGAAAGTATTTATTGATTTAAAAGATTAAGTCTCCGCACACTCTTATTCGTCATTAACTTCAGTTTTTATTTTTGATTTACTTTATAAGTATCCAAATTTAGCGTAAATGAAATGTTGTTTATATAGTTTAGATTTCATCTAAGATCATCCTCATTTTTCTATTAACTCTTAAAAAAAGAAAGTACTCCCTCCGATCCATTTATATTGTCATCATTTTCTTATTTAAGTGGTTTATTCATATATATTGTCATCTTCCAAATAAGAAAAGTTTTAAGACTTTAAAATTTTTCAAAAGTGATGGAAACTACCCACTTTATATCTTTTTACTGTTATTCTTAATTTTCATGACGAACAGTAACATGACAATATTAATGAGTCGGAAGGATTAAATAAAATTCAATTTTAGTAAAATATAAATTTGTAGATCCTAATTAAAGTGAAAGTAACATGTTTATTTTCCAAATATATTCACTATTGGTTTGTAAAGATTGGACATGCGGGGGGGGCACTTAATTAAAATATTTCTATTTAATTTTTGGCAAAATTGCATAGAAATTACTGACTTTATACCGAATTTGCATTTTAGGAATGACTTTTTAAAATTAGTCCTAAATTACGGGACTGATAATTGTATCGCGATTGGGTACCTCCGACGGGTTTCACCCTATTTATTTGCTGACATGGCTTTCGGAATGCTGACATGGCAAGTCGTTGGAGTAGATCGAACGATGTCGTTTAAATTTGACCCAAAACGACGTCGTTTTGTATTAAAAAATTAAAATTAAATATATGTCACCGGAATTGACGCCGGAGATAGCAAAAACTTGCCGGAATCTGGAAATCACACGGCTGCCCAACTTCAGTCACCCCTCCGGCAGCGTTTCAACCTTCCCAACCCCCACCAATCAACTCCCAGAGCCACGGCGAGTCCGGCAAAGGTGAGCCCAAGCTTCGATTCGCCGCCCGACAGCCGGAAATTGCAGGTTTTTCACCGGCGGCAACCTAAAACCAAAATAATGGCAGAATTGTTCCGGCAGCGAATCAGCCTACCCAACCACCACCAATAGATGCGCAAGAGCAAGACGAAGCGAATGATACCTGTCCCCCCCCCCCGACTCGCCTGGACGGCGCCAGAAATTGCAGGTTTTTCACCGGCGGCAACCCAAAACCAAAATAATGGCAGAATTATTCCGGCAGCGAATCAGCCTACCTAACCACCACCAATAGATGCGCAATAGCAAGACGAAGCGAATGGTACCTGTCCCCCCCCCCCCTCGACTTGCCTGGACGGCGCCGGAAACCTCAACACAAACAACGACAGCAGGAAAAAGAAAAAGCTCTGGCAATCTCAGCCGCCGTTGAATCGAGGCACGGAACCACCAACGTAATGTGCGCTTTGAGGAGAGGATTCCAACGGTATATGGCAGCGACGGTGGGTCGTTCGGACGGCGCCGGAATCTGCAAAAGAAAACCTCGCCGGAATCGCCATGTAAGCGACGGTGGGTCGTTAGATGATGTGTAATTTAATTTTATTTAATTTTAATTTTTAATACAAAACGGCGTCGTTTTGGATCAACGAATTGCCATGTAAGCTTCCCGACTTCCACCTCAGCATAAAATTAGGGGAAACCCGCCGGAGGTACCCAATCGCGATACAATTAAAATTCCCGTAATTTAGGACTAATTTTAAAAAGTCATTCTTAAAATGCGAATTCGGTATAAAGTTAGTAATTTCTATGCAATTTTGCCTTATTTTTTCCCTATGAAGAATGTGTGATTTCCTTTGTCTTCCCTTAAAATCAAAATAAAAGTTACTCAAACCATCTCGTTCAATATGGTCAGTTTTGCAATTGGATTTGTAAAGGATAAACATTTAAAATAGTATAACATACAAAAAGAACAAAAATTAAGAAGAATGGAATTATGTATAATAAAGTGCTAATAAATTATCTTTTTAATCAATAAATTGTTTTTAGTTAATAACATACTAATAAAGTATATTTTAAATTTAAAGTAAACCCTAATTATTTAAAAAAAAAAGGAAACATGCCATATATATTAAATACGACGACCCAAACAAAAAGGAAAACATATCCTATTGAACGGAACAAATTGAGCATACGGCTACGCTAACAGCTAGCCAATACGGTGGTAACACTCCGCTTTGAAATAATTGAATAGTCATCATCCCCTTGCGCATGATGGCATGTGGAGAAAATATAACAAACACCTTATATATAGCTTGAGTGGAGTATATTTCATCTGAATTTTCATTTATTTAACCCGTTTTAAACGTTTTCCAAACTGTTGTACATGGATTTATCCAACGCATGTGAAAGTAACATGCTACGAATTTCCACATCATCAAAACATAATAATAATAATAATAATAATAATAATAATAATAATAATAATAATAATAATAATAATAATAATAAATGCAAAATACCCTCATAATCAAGACAACGAACTTATACTGTACATGGTTTCGACCATGTAATTGCTGTTATCGATCATTCATATATATAAAGGCGCATTAAACATTGATAGTATATTTATTAAATGACATTGTTACCCCTTAGGAAGCAGAAGATGTCATCTATAATTTCATTCCGTCGATAAATCTCACTAGTATTCTACAATTATTTGTACTAATCTTAAGCCCGTTTCGGTTCCTCTTTTTGACCCAACTAATTAAAAGCCCACACATGAAAAGGATTGATCAGACTCAAGTGAATTAAATGGGCCTGAACACAAATCTCTAAAGTTGATCCATAGCCGACTCATCTAAATTTCATGCGTCAAAGTTTTGCCATATTCGAACATTCTATACTTCCATTAATACTACCAAACTTAAGAATATTGGTGGAATTTCACTCAGAGCAATAAAAATAAAATTTAAAAGAAATACCGTTTTATCATGTGAAAAGCATCTGGATTTGAATAGAAGAAACCCTTTCCAATCTGCCGTTGATTAAATATTTTGTTCCACAAAATATAAATCAAGAATTTCCAAGCTAAAATCATTACTAGCGTGCCTAAGTCCAGAAATATATGGTGAAATTCGAAGAGAAAATCAAAAGATACAATATATATAATGGGTAAAAATATCGACTTTCAAAGCATGAAACTTCTAACGAGGAGAAAGTCATATTCAAAGTTCTACGTCTAGTAATGCGACCAACATGCTCGTATGTGATGTCGTCATTTTATACAAATATATCGAATCAATTACTAATTCAAACTTAATTTATCTCATAAATTACTAATTCAACCAAGACTTGTTTTTACAACATGTGAAATTCAATCAGCAAAAGTGTATGCAATTAAATTCCTATAAGACGAGACAGTCTCGAGCAGGCGCGTGTTTTACACGCGCTGCAAAATTTTTTTTAAATCAATGCACGCGCCATACATAAAAAAAATAAAAATTACAGCGGCAACGGTTAACTCAATGGGCAAATAATCCATATTCACACCTCAAATCTCCATTTTTCTCCTACAATTTCATCTTTTTTTTCACATCTATTTCACATAATCTTCTCTCAAATGGATCCAAATAATCCACGGTCGTCGTCGTGGTGTCCTCTTGAAATGGCGAACGACGGTGCATACAAAGGATATACGCCGACGGGGCTCGATTCTATCAACCTTAACTCGTCCGTCGGCGAGTCCTTCCATACTGTGTTCAGCGACGAAGCCAGTCCCTCATCCGAAGAGGCACAAGCCAAAGGCAAGGGGAAGGCACGGGCCAAAGGCAAGGGGAAGGCACGGGCCGATCTCACCGTCGCAAATGTCCCTCCACCTCCTCGTCCGGCCGGCGACGCCAAACCAAAGAGGCGCAGTTACAAGGTGGAACAAGGGACCGCCGTCGCCCAAATCTGGAAAGAGGAGACGTGCAACTCCATCCTCGGCAGAGATCAAAGTGGCGACAAGTACTGGGGGCGTGTGGCGGAGAGGTACAACGTCATGTTCGACGACGACCTCAACACAAAGACAGTGAAGAGCTTCTTCGGGCGGATCTCCCACTGGGTGAAGAAGTGGATGATCGCCTACGACAAGGCGACGAAGAAAAGGCCCAGCGGCGCCTCCGACGACATGGTCATCGAGCAAGCCCAACAGATATTTCAGGCCCATGAAGGTAGCCGCTTCAAGCATTTTGGTGCATGGGAAATTTTGCAGGACTACACCAAATTCCTCCACCAGGAATTTCCCGACGTTCCGTCCATGAAGCGGACGAAGAATACGGCCGAAGGCGCCTGCACCTCATCTGGAACGCCGCACGGATCGAGCGAGGCAACAGAAGAGGAAAGCACGGCTCCACCCCACGCACAGGGACGAGACGCGGCAAAGACGGAGACAAGGGCGTCCAGAGGAAAGAGAAAAAAGAAGGTCAGTGAGGAGGAGGAGTTCGGGTCGATGATCGACTCTACAAATGAAAAGCTAAGCAACATCATCGCGGCGAAGAACAACCTCGCCGAGGCAATGAGGGAGTGTGCTCGGGCGAAACAAGACGCCATCGATGCAAGGATTATCAACACGGATACGTCAAACTACACGCCGGAGCAGTTGGAGCTCCATATGATAATGGTCATGGACATCAAACGACGTCGCGGATGGGCTTAGTTATTTTTTCCCCTACAACGGCTATGTTTTTTTAAATATTCTAGTATCTATTTTTTTTTTCTAGCGATGTAATTTTTTTTTTTCTAGTAATGTATTTTTTTTATTTCTAGTAATGTATTTTTATTTAAATTAATGAAATTTTCAAATTTTCAAATTATTTATTAAAATTAATGTAAAATACAAATTCAGAAATTCCTTAGAGACATTCTTTAGAGACAGCCCCATTACAGCTCACTGTCTTTATCTCAAAAAAATTCTTACAGACACTCTTTAAAGATACTACCACTCCAGGTAATCTAATAGTTTATATTGTAATCGTGTCAACACGAGTGTGACTTCTAGTGGTGCACGTAATTTACTAAAAGTACAAATATCCCAAAGAGGTTTTCTATGACCATAAACTTTCTGGTACGATTTTTATGTTTTAGATCAATTTAGACAAACAAGTTTCCTTTCACCCCACTTGGCAGGCAGTTTGCTCGGCTGATCTTTGTTTTTTTAAAGGATTTTTTTAAAAAAATATTATTTATCTGCCTTCTAAGTTCCTTCAAAGTTTTAATATATAGTTCCTTTCTAAACCTAGCAATGATAGAATAATTATGGAAACATGGAGTAAACAAAAAGTAGTGATCAGTTTCCAAATGGGCCAATTATTTGGTAACAAGTAACCGAAAAATCAAGAAGCTAGTTGCCAACTTACCAGTAGTTATCAGTTGCACGAGACAATAATCTCCCAAAAATATAAGAAAATTTGAGTGAGGCCAACTGCGCCAACAAAAGAAATCTAAAAAAATAATAACCTGATGTAAAACGACTTTACCTAATTGATGCATTACGACTACTATTGGACGACATAAATACTAATTGATGCATTACGACTACTATTGGACGACATAAATACGATACATCATCAAAACTCATTTTGATACTCAATTAGCAACTAATGATAATGACCTAATTTAAAATCTAAGATTTGGGCTTGGATCATCAACATCGTTATTACGAGTATTAATATGTTACCGACGTTGTTTTATGGGTAACTTAGCTTGCACACTACATGAAAGAGGTAAGTCAAATTTTCTAAATAAGTGTGACATACTTATCTATAAATAAATTGGTGGCTATGTTGCATAGGTGTGAAGGCATGGGTGTGGGAGCGATACGATATGGGTACGAGGATACAGATTTTTAAAAACATTACATGGTGCAATTCAGCAAGGATACATCAATTTATTAATATAATATTATATATACTCTCTCCATTCTACCAGGCTTCTCTAGTTTCTTTTGGACATGAAAAGTAAGGAAAAAACAATTAAGGCTACGGGGATACGAATTTTTAAAAACATTACATGGTGTAATTCAACAAGGATACGCCAATTTATTAATATTTTATTATCTATTTTAAATACTCTATTGGTCCCACTAGGCTTGTCTAGTTTCTTCTGGGCATGAAAATTAATGAGAAAATAATTAAGGGTAGAAGGTGTGTTTAGTGGAGTTATTAAAGTGAAATAAAATGGGTAGAAAGAGAGAGTAAATAGTAAAATAAAGTAGGTACAAATAGTGTAATAAAGTGGGGGAGAGAGAGTATAGTGAATGACACATAAAATAAGATGAAGAATATGATGAAAGATGTAAAGTGGTCTTGATTAACATTTCAATTGAGTCCTAATCCACTTTTAATTATTTCCAAAAAAAAGAAACATGATAAGAATAACGAGACAACCCAAAAAAGAATACAAGACAAGAATAACGGGACAAATAGAGTATAAATTTTAAAATTACATAATTAATATATGTAATTCACATTTTTCCTACCAAAAATATACTTAAGTATTTTTATTATAGTAATTTAATTAAACACATAATAAAGAATTATTAAAATTTTATTAAATTGTAAAATCTCCCCCAAATAATAAATTCGCAAAAACAGCTACATATGTACTTTCCACATATCGAACCCTCCCCCCCCCCCCACACACACACACTGGATTCGAGAATTTGACTTATTTAATATATTTTTTTATTTAGGAATCGCTATGTGGTGAATTCCGTACAAATTCGATGCGATCGCACCCACACCCCTGCATCCACTACATATTCAATATTATAACCTACTAATTTTTGGAGAATCCGTGCATCATAGATAGGTGGGTTTGAATCCAAGGCCATTTGTCTCAATATTTTTATTTGAAAAAAGAGGTACAATGGAGAACAGTGGAAATTAAGTCGAGACCTTTTTGGTCATAGATAAAAACCTATCACTGTTTGAACATGTGTGAAGGGACGACCTCATGAATATTAATTAGTCTTAAGTGAATCGTGAAGTAATGGTCTTAAGTGGATTATGATTCTATGAAGTAAAATGGGTTAGTTAATATTTATCCAATAAAAGATACAGTTAGTACTGTGTTTTAATCGAAGTCATGCATGTCCATTGGCAACGAATTATTAATCCTTTTCCCCCTTACTTATATAGAAAAACCATATAGTTTAATAAATATAACCAGCGTGCAATCTTTTCGACGGGGAATCATTATTACATAAATTCTTCTCAAAATTGATACAGAGTAAAGACTTTCAATTTTATATGAAAATTTAGGTGGATCCTTTTAATAGCAAATATCCTTTTTTGTCTCACATTGATTTAGAGAAGTAAAATCATTTTGGAGATTGTCAATGTGACCCAAAATATCTTATATTATAAATTCAATATAAAATTTTAAAAAAATCACTTGAATTATCGGTAGGAATTGACCCATCTAACTCTACGGTTCTGTGTCAGAACTGCCCTGTTCACCACAGTTTTAATCGATATCGGCCTGTCAACCCCACGATTGATCAGAGTCAAGCCATCTACACCACGGTTCTAAGTCAGAACCGCCCCGTGATATAACAGATAAAAAAAAAATTAATTTCAAGTATGAGTGCATAATTTATGGAATTCGTTTAGAATTTGTATAGATCAAAATTTAATTTTAAAAAATGATTGTACTATTCGTTTTATTAGAAAAAGTTGAAACGTCAGTTCTAAATCGGCCCGTCTACTAAAAAATCAGTTGAACTGTCGGTTAGGAATTGACTCGTCTAACCTCACGATTCTATGTCAGAACTGGCCCGTTCACCACTGTTTTGATCGGAATCGGCCCATCTACCCCACGATTTAGATCATAATCAGCCAGCCCACCCTATATCCCCACAATTCTAGGACAGAATTGATCTGTAATATAAAAGATAAAAAAAAAAAAATTGGTGGAGTCAAAAGGATGATAATTATGCATTAGTTTTAAGTATTTATAGGTTTTTTCATTGACAATTGATGTGAGATGAAAGATTTAATTATTACTAATATTTAAAGGAAAATGACAAAAAAAATTATGTGCAAATCTATAAATAAGGAAATTAAGTTTTATTTGTCCAGTTCAGTCTTCGTTCTTGTCCAGTTCGTCGGTGCTCGGTCCAGTTTGCAGTGCTGCTATTGCCGAAATGTTAAGATCTTTTTAACCTTTGGGGACGAACCGCCTTTTCGTGAGCACTACCGGGGCGTATTCTCGTCTTGCGGGCAGAAGTTTTACTTTGGACGATCTGGTTTTCTCAAATCTTATTACTTCAGTTTCATTGTAATCTCAATTTGTATTGCTGTTAAATTCATCAATAAAGTTCCGAATATTCATTGATATACACGTACGAGTACCCATTTGCTAACGATCCATGTATAAGTAATAATATAATACAAGAATTAAAATAAAGAAAAAGAGATTTGTTGCCCTACCATTAAAAATGCTTAATAATAATATGACGGAATTATGGATGGAAATCTAAGATATAGTATCTAATAATGATTTGATATTTTATCTCGTTAATTTGTGGAGATCTAATAATGATTTGAGATTTTATCTTGTTAATTTGTGGAGATTGATGGCACATAATATCATTAAATAATATGAAATATGATAAATATTTATTTTTAATTTACAAAATTTGAGAATTTAGAGGAATAGGAACAACCGAACAAAGGAATATGAAGGGTGTCATATAAGACTTTTTTTATATAGAGTCGTTTTCGTTTATATAATACTCCCTCCATCTACAAAATGGTTGTCACTTTGGCCATTTAAGTCCGTCCATGAAATAGCTGCCACTTCCATTTATAGTACATAGTTATGCCACATAATATATTATATTTAACATTATATTTCTCACTACTTCACTCACATTCTCACAAAAATACCCACTATTATCTACTACTACTCACTATTTTCTTAAAACTCGCGCCGTCCACAATGTGACAAATATTTCGTGGATGGAGGGAGTATATAGATAATAATAAATATATAAGATTCGAATTGATCCGGATCAACAGACAATAGGCAGTCATGCAATATCAATAAAAATGAAATGACTAATAAAGTTCTTGTAGCGTAGATCGCACCGTGCGGTCAATTCAATTTTGTAAATATAACATGTTGCTAAGTTTTATTTGAGAAAAATATGGAATCAATTGATTACTAATTAATCAATTACTGTATAGGATTAGGAAAGAACGCTATTTTGTAAAAGTTAAAACGTAAACTGCATAGTACAAGGAAAAGTCGCGTTAAGTGCAATTTTAAAGACTTGGCTTGTACGGCAATCTGCTCTCGAAGCACGTTAGCGTTTGTGGCTTAACGTGCGCACTTCCATGGCGAAGAGGCAGTGAGGACGGCCAAAGAAGATAGTCATCACAGGCGCAGCTCAGAGAGCAACTCCGAGTAGCTCAAGAACGGCGCAAAATGGATCTCAACAAGCAACATCACGAGTTATAGAGGTTTAAAGTCAAGTAAGCTATGCAACATTAACTTCTCAATCTCAACACGAACCGGAATCGTCGAACGCGACGAGTGCAAGGGCGGAAATTAGTCGCCGTTTCGAGATGGAAAAGACTCGGGAAGAAGGAAATCCAGCTTAGGCTCGAGGAAGTAAGGGTTTAAAACTTGATTTCATAGCTCCTACTCTCAAAGATAGAATTCCGACTGCATGTTTAGACAAATCTGCTTTTGAAATTGAAAAATCTAAGTGGAAGAATGCTATAATCCTATATGTGATAGGTGATTCTCCGATGATTAGCTTTGTTTATCTTGCAAAACAGTTTGAAGTGGTGGATCGGGAAATCTTCTATCACAACGAGGGGTATTTTGTGATAAGATTGAAGAGTATGGATGAGAGGAATGAAGTTCTATATTATGGATCTCAAACAATTCAAACAAACCAGTAATTGTTAAAGCTTGGGTTGAGGATTTGTGTTTCAAGGATGAGATACTGAAAGTTATTCCACTTTGGGTTCAACTGCCTAACCTTTCTCTTAAATGTTAGGGAGTTGATTCTCTTAGTTGGATTGGGAGTGTTCTTCGTAAACCTCTATTTGCAGATGATTGGACATCAACTCAATCTATAATCTTATGGTGGAGATTGATGTTACACAACCAAACAAATATGAGGTTCAATTCGGGGGAGAAAATGGGAAGAACGTAAGGCTGTCTGCATCCCTTAGAGCACTTTTAGGGTGCTCTAAGGGTGTTCTAGCACTCAAGCATCCTTAGAGACCTCTACCCCTGCATTCCAAGGGTGCTCTAAGGGTGCTCTTTCTTTAATATTAATTAATTTTCCATTTTCATTTATTAAATTAATTCATCTATTTATAAATAAATTAAAATACACTAATTAATAAATAATACAAATTTTTCATTAATATTTGAAAATTGAAAATTACATGCTGCATACAATAAAAAAACACTACATAATTAAAAAACAAAAACACTACATAAAACTAATAAATTAATCAAATCTATTAAATAAAAATATAAATAAATAAAAGAAAAAAAAAACTCCGCATGGACTTCTTCTTCTTCCCCTCTTCCTTTCCTCCCCCCCCCCCCCCCACCGCCACACCCGTCGCCGCCACCTCCCCTACCTCTGCCTCTCCCACCACCACCTCCCCTCCCCTCCTCCCCTCTCACCTCGACTTTCCCCCCCCCCCCCCCAACCCCCCACCTCCGCTCGAGCTGTGCTCGAGCACTTCCGCCCCGCCACGCAGCCTCCTCGAGCTCCACCGTGCTCGATCCGGCCTCGAGCACCCTCGCTCGAGCCCCGTTGCACACAGCCTAATGTAGAAAATAGTATATGATGGGACGCCTCCCCTTTTGAAAACATTGCCAAATGACTGGGCTTGATTGCAACTGGAAAACTCACAAGCTCATACCTAAAAAACAAACTAAACATGATGGTAGCCTAAATTCAAAGCTCCACCTACTCAGAAGCTGTCAAGTGGGAATGAGAGCAATGATGTTATCGAGCAAGAAAATGACAAGAGCAAAAAAAAAAGAAGCTCCACCTGCATTGTTTGCGATTTATTTTATTTCCATGTCTAGCTTATTTTTCTTGTGCTTGAGTTGGTTGAGATGCGGTGAGGTGTGAGTATTGTGTGTGAGAGGTGAGGTAGGAAGCTCACCGGAGAGCTGCTGAGTTTGTTCCCGACGCGCTGGGCTTGATTCTAAAGTGGTGGAGTCTCCACGACTCCTGTGGTGGAGTCTCCACGACTCCTGTGGTGGCCAACGGAAGAGTGGCGAGGGCGAAATCCCTGACAATACTGGGCAAAGGTGTATGAGTTTCCCTCACCTCCGGTCGTGTTGCCAGTGTTGAAGAGTGGTGTATGACGAAAGTCATGCTTCTAGTCATCTTGGGCCTTCTAGATCCAAAAGCTGCTGACGCAGAGGGCTCAATTGGTGACCTTTCCAGATATGAGCTGACTCTGTGGACAGTAAGGTGGGCTCCCAAGGCAACTTGAAGAGCTCGACACTGAAAGGAAGTACTGGGGTTGAGATGCTCACGTACGTGACATGGTGAGAGTAAAGGGCGTAAGTGTCAAGACCCTATAACCGAGAGACGGGCTCACGCATTGGCTATTCGAGGGCCTAGGATCCCAATACACACACACACACACACACCAAACCAAGTAAAGACTGACTCAAGCATATCCCGTCTATTTGATATATTTTGTGTTTTATTTCAGTCTTTGCTTCTAGTTGATGTTAAGAGTGTCCCAAAACCAAAAAACCTAATCCTGTCCAGTAACACCGAGGTCATCATAGCCTACCTTCCTTGGGTTCGACCCTGAATACTTACTCTAGTTGTACCTAGTGGTGGGCATCAAGACTTATAAATTGTATTTTGGCGTGCCCGAGTTCATGACAACAAACTCGGTGCCGTCAATGCTCTATTGAGCATGAATGCAAATAAATCTCCAAGCATGGACATGTTTAATGCATTTTTTTTTTCAAGAAAGATTGGCCAATAATTGGAAAAGAGGTAATAATGGTTGTTCAAAGTTTTTTCAATTCAGTTTTTCGCCCTCACAATGTGAATAACACTCTTATTACTCTTTTGCCTAAGACAAGTAGTCTTCACACTATTAGGGACTAGAGACCGATAGCTTGTTGTAGCATTATTTACAAGATAATTTGTAAGGTTTTGGCAAACAGAATGCAAAAAGGTGTTGGAATCCTTGATTAATGAGAGTCAATCAGCCTTTGTAAGAGAAAGAGTCATCCATGATAACTTCTTGATCAGTCAAGAGTTAATAAAAGGTTACACAAGGAAATATATCTCACCAAGATGTATGATCAAAGTTGATATACAAAAGGCCTACGATTACGTGGAATGACCATTTGTGCAACAATTGATTCTTGATCTAAGATTCCCCTATAAGTTCATGCAATGGATTATGGAATGCATAAAGTCAGTTTCTTACATGGTTACCATCAATGGGGAACTCACAGAGACCCTATCTCACCTTACTTGTTTATCATCAGTATGGAGTATCTAAGCAGTTGTTTGCTTGAACTACAAAATGATGGGGACTTCAACTTTCATCCTAGATTTAGAAAGCTGAATCTCACTCATGTTTGTTTTAGTGATGACTTGCTAATATTCACTAGAAGGGATTTGGTTTCTGTGAGGAAGTTGATGGCTGATTTTAACAAGTTTTCTAGTGTATCTGGTCTCAATGCTAATCCAACTAAAAGTTCTATATATTTTGGAGGGGTCAGTAGAAGAGAACATGAGGCCATTATTCGAAAGTTTGGATTGGTCTGTGGAGAATTACTTTTTAGATACATTGAGGTGCCACTTTCCACAAAGAAGCTGTCTATAATCCAGTGTCAACCTCTAATAAGGAGAATTTTGGACAAAATAGAGAGTTGGACTTCAAGATTATTATCCTATGTAGGTAGAATCCAGTTAATCAAAGCTATCTTGTTTAGCTTGAAAACATACTGGCGGTGTCAGGTATCTATGCTACCTCAGAAAGTTATAAAATTGATTCAACATGCTTGTAGATTCTTTCTTTGGTTTGGGATCTTAGGAGTTACAAGGAGAGAAGTAATTTCTTGGGAATATCTTTGTCAACCTAAGGCACCAAGTGGGTGGAATCTGATACATATGCAATTATGGAATAGAGCCACTATCTGCAAGCTACTATGGAGCTTAACTCAAAAAACAAGACAAAGTATGAGTTAAATGGGTGAATGGATTCTACATTAAAGGTCAGGATATCACTACCATGAACATACCACAACAAGCTACATGGGTAGTGAAAACGATCTTTGCAGCTAGGAAGTTTTTGGAGAGCACGAGAAGGGGATTAAGAGTGTTGCAAGATCAAAAGTTTTCCACTTGTTGTGTTTGTAAAGAAATGCAAGGTAGTGTTACTCGAGTTACATGGGGAAGAATGATTTGCAATAATAAGGCACCCCAAGTGCTTTCATAACTTGGCTGGCCTTATTGGGAAGAATGGTGACTTGTGATAACCTCCTTAAGGTTGGAATACACTGTGATCAAAGATGTATTTTGTGTGGACTGGCTGATGAAAGCATTCATCACCTCTTCTTTGCATGCTGCTTCTCAGCGTAGATTTGGAGGAGACTTACTACAAAGTAGGGTTCAAGGTTGGGAGCAAGAAACAGATTACCTAATAACACAATGTGGTTCTAATACTGCTAAACAAGAGATCTATAGGGTGGTGATTTATGTGGCAGTCTACTTCATTTGAAAGGCAAGGAGGCGGATTTACATACAACCAAGGGGATTCAATTGACCCTCCTTGTATTTTCATGCCAAACACTTACTATTATATATCCTTAATAAAATTTAATATAACCAATTAATTATAAACACTCTTCAAACTTTTATACCATGCTTGAAATACTATTCGTCTCTCTTCTCTGATTACAATTCTTGGAACTCTCATCTTCTCTCAATTTTGAAGCATAGCAGGCAACAAGAAGTAATTCGATCACATTCTTCAATTTATAGCTTAAAATATAACTAAGAGCATCAAATAGGAACAATAAATTATATAAATATTCTCTTATGAATAATTTCAATTATTTTAATAGATAATTATCTTGGTAATTTTGTGATATTCACGAGATAATAAGAGAATTGTGCTTATGAATTAATGAAAAGAAAGACAAGTTTATGAGTGTGGTTGAAGGACACACAAATCATAGGTCCATATAGGTAGAAGGGTTTAATTTTTATTTGTATTATATTATTATAGTTTTTTGTTATCTATCAAAATACTCAATACTCAAAAAATATAGTTTATGTTATTAGTATTATTTTTGTGAAAGATTAGTGATCAATGGGAGAAAGAAATATAATTGACAAATTTAGTAACTTCAACTAATTTCAATTTAGACCAATGGTTCGTAGAAAGGTCTCCTTAATGCTATTCCCTCCGTTAATCAGTGTGGTCCAATTTTTTTTTTTTTGGATTGCCCATGATAAGTATGATTCTTCTATAAATAGAAATTACCCAACTGACTCGCAATAAACATAGATCTCATTCTTTACGTACAATAATATATCTACGTAACCTGCTCCTAAAACTTGTGTCACTCTCTAAAAACCATAATTATCATGAAGGGAGGAAGTACAAAATTTTACATTTAAGTTTGATTGTTATAACTTTTGACCCCCCTTACTTGAACTTCTGGGGGTTCGCCGCTAACGAATATGCGAAGATTTCAACAGAAAATTGCCACAGTTGAGAACATTGTGAAGCAAAGTCAAGTGCATATATCTTTGAGTTGTAGTAAAAATAGGAAAATAGCTCCTTTTATGCGTAGCTAGAGATAGGAAAGGCTTGCCTTGTGTTTTGAGTACTAAATGTTTGCATTGTATCCTATGAAATAAAAATTATTTAACCAAAAAAAATTAAACTGCAAAATAGGAATAAGAACATAGAGTGCGTGGGGCCCTGTGTGTTTCGGGTAAATACCCCTATGTAAATAGACTCCCGCTATTTCTGCTTCTCTTACCCACAAAAAGAAACACACACACACACGCACTTGCAACTCTTACAAACAAATCAATTCACTCTCCCCCTGACCCTGATTATTTAATTTTTCATCAATTGCTCAATCCTTTCTTTTCCTAACTTCCATGGAGAATCCGACACGATGCTCCGTTATCATAGTTGGAGCTGGCATCTCAGGTCAATATCTTTCCCTTCTCTCTCTTCTTTCCTTTTTTTATATAGTTACAATTACAATATACTCTGCAAATGCTGAATGGAGTGAACGATCAATTTTCGCGTTTGAAACTCAGATGAGTAGTGATTAATGGTTTACGGAAAATGGATGGTTGTGTGTAGGCATAACGGCGGCGAAGGTGATGGCTGAGAATGGCGTGGAGGACGTTCTCATACTGGAGGCGGCGGACAGGATAGGGGGGCGGATTAGGAAGGAGCAGTTCGGCGGCGTCACAGTGGAGCTCGGCGCCGGCTGGATCGCCGGCGTCGGCGGCAAACAGTCCAACCCCGTCTGGGAGCTCGCTCGCCACTCCGATCTCCGTACCTGCCTCTCCGACTACAGCAACGCTCGTTACAACATCTATGATCACAGGTTCCATCTCCTCTAGCTGATTTCACTTCGAATCTCTCTCTAGAAACACACGCCTACACACACACGCATTCATAATTTTACGCGGCGATCATTTTCTTCTACTTATTTTCTTCAATTTCTATCCCTGAAATTCACCATTTCAGTGTGGTAATCAAACATCGGATTGTTCGATTATAATTAGTCATGATCCTAATTGATCGGTTGATGAATTGAGGGATGGGGACGTCCGGTGTGGGGCAGAGAGCAATGATTTTTCGGTTAAAATCGAGTCATTTCAGTGTGGGCTTTAAATTTAATGCCTACCTTTTTTTCTTTAGCTTTTTCTTTACAAGATTTAGCTTTATATCATGGACGAATAAATATATTTTTTTTGATGTAATTAAATTGTAATTGATTGATTACCGAGAAAAATCGAAAGCTCATAGAATTCATGTTCTGATAAGATTGCGTCTCCGTGTTTAGTAGTTTCTTAATTAATCCGATTAGGTAATGAATGCTCGTCCTTGATAACGACAGTCCATTAACGATTTCCTTTTTTAATATCCCCAAAAAAAAGAAGAAAAAAAAGTGATAGTAGTAATTGATAACCGAAGAAGTTTTGCTGCAAATTTATTTATTTATTTAATGTTGGAAGTGGGAAGATATTTCCAAGCGGCATAGCGGCGCACTCCTACCAGAAGGCGGTGGAGTCTGCTATTCAGAAGCTGCGGAAGCAGGAGAGCAATCCAGATGCCGATGCCTCGCTTCTCTCCGAAACGGCGTCGTACTATGCTTCTTCCTTCAACTTCATTGTTGATTTACCGTTTCCTTCATTTCTGCTAAATTCAACCTTTTTAATTGCCGTACAGAGCTCCGAAGACTCCAATAGAACTGGCAATTGATTTTATTCTGCATGATTTTGAAATGGCAGGTTAATTTTTTTAGTTTTTTTCTCCGTGCCTCTTGTTCTGATTTTTTTTTTTACTAAAGGTAAAAAGGGCTTGTTTGTTTGTATTCTAAAGAGGTGGAACCAATATCAACTTACGTGGATTTCGGGGAGAGGGAATTTCTAGTTGCAGATGAAAGAGGGTACGAGCATCTGCTGTATAAAATGGCGGAGAAGTTTCTCTTTACCTCCAAGGATGGTGAAATATCGGACTCGAGGTTAAAACTCAACAAGGTAAAATTAAAGCTACTAAGAAATTTCGGGTCCCGTGTACGATTTCTTTGTCTTTTCATGAGTTAATCATAAAATGCAAACAAAACTGAGAAAGATGGAGTAATAAATTTGGGAAGAAGAAGGACAAAGGAATTGGAGGGGACAAGAAAAATAGTAACAGAAAGTAATTATATTAGGATGTTCAAGCAATACTTTTTTCACTTTTCCTTTTTCTGTTTGTTTGGTTGCTGTTGAGTTTGTGGAAAGGGACATCTTGTCAATGGTATTAATTCAATTATATGATTTACTATAATTTCTTTTTTTCTTTTTTTCCCATTGGGGTAACAAATTTTAATTAGGAGTAAAATGTGCCTAGGACGTTGTGTTGGTAAACGGAGATAGAATGATATTGATGCATGGGAATAGGAATATTAAATGCAGATTTGATGAATTGTTGTTTTCATGAAAATTTGGGGGGGGCAGGTTGTTCGGGAATTGCAGCACTCGAGAAACGGCGTTGCCGTGAAAACGGAGGATGGCTGCGTTTTCGAAGCCAATTACGTTATTTTGTCTGTTTCCATTGGTGTTCTTCAAAGCCACCTCATTTCCTTCTCACCACCGTTGCCCGTAAGTCTCTTCCCTATTCCCTTAATTTCTTTCATTTGGAAATTACTACTACATGTTCTTAATTAAGTTCTGAATTATAAGCTCCTTCAAGGAAAAAGAAGACTCATATAGAACTATGCAAATATTTGTGTGCGGTTGACCACACCGTAATTTTTTAAATTTAATCAAATTAGTTTATTAATTTATAATCGTAGGTTAATTAATTTTCAAGATCAAATTAGATTTAAACAAAACACCAATTTAATTAATTGATTTAAAATTAGAAACTAAAAAAGTAATTAAGGAGTGGGCCTCACCTTGCGGTCATCGGAGCCCACCCCACATACTTAGTCACACACTATTATGCTAACCCCTCCTTAGATCATTTGTATTGAAATATATAACCAACAAAAACAGTTGTTAATAAGCGATAACTATGAATTTTGGATCCTATAGGCTATAGACACAAAACATCATATCAACGATAATGGACTGATTTCTAAAGAATCCTGGCGCCGTCGGCTGTAAACATGTTTGTTTTGATGTTTAATTATGGTACTTTTCGTCTGGTGATTAATTATCATCTTATAGTTATTTCTCCATGTTACATGAGTTGATATAATTTGACAATGATCATGTGGATATGATCCAGTGTGGGTCCAAATATTGCGACTCGAATTAGGTATTTTTTCAATGAGATGAGATCTGTAGGAATAGAAAGACATGGGTCCCATTTTGAGTAGGATTACCTAATTGGTTCACCTGCACAATGAACATCATCGAACAGCAGATTCTGGAGCTGATATTAAATAAGAATAGTTAGAGGAGATCTGAATCGATTATGGATTGTGAGCAATCATATTTAGAGGAGTATTATTTATTGATTTAATTGACCCTAAACATGTAGGCCTGGCCTGTTTTTTACTTTATTATATGAGCCCCTTATTTATTTGAATCCAAATACAGTGGGCAGCTTGTTATCAATCCACAATATTTTAGTTCTGGCCTCATATAGAACAGGATTAATTAACTGATAATGCCAAGTGTAGGGTGTAGGAATTTTGAGGCTTTTTCTTTTTTTTTTTTTTTTTTTTTTTTTGTGGTTTTGTTTTGTTAGGCAATTCAAATTCTTCATGTTTCCCCTAAAAAAAGTTATATGTATATACCTTTCGTGTTTTATTGTACCAGATGAGGTCATAATCACTTCTTGATAGACTGATAGTGATAGTGGTGAATGAAACAGCCACTAAACCGATCTCGCTTTCCAAAAAAACCTATTTGCATTTGCACTTATGTTGGTAATTTCTTTGTTGCTTTTGAGTTTATTAAATATGTGTGCTGTGTGTTTTAAAATATATAGTCATTAACGTATATATGAAGTTGAAGTGCATATATTTTCCAACATGCATAGTCTTGAATTTATGAGTTTGGGGGAGGGGCATGAAGATCGAACTCAGGTCTCTCACCCTTACATGTGTGTGACACTTGCATTTTATTTCCTACATGTTAATATCTTTGTGGCACAACATATAAATACTACTAATACTACCATTCAACAGAGATGGAAAACCGAGGCTATCTCCAACTGTGATATTATGGTGTACACGAAGGTCTTCTTAAAGTTCCCACACAAATTTTGGCCGTGTGGTCCTGAAAAAGAGTTTTTCATCTACGCCCACCACCGAAGAGGCTACTACACGTTTTGGCAGGTTAAATCAAATTAACTATTCTTCACTTAATTATGCTAACTCCGCTCTTTTTTTTTCCCCTTATAATTGCTGCTTTATCATATACACAAATTCTTGGTTTGAACTGATTTTCATTTAATTAGATGCGACTTTTGAAATGATCGATGATTTCTGCCGATCATCCTAGTTTATAATTTAAGTCTATAGCAACTAATGAAATTCTGTTGCAAACTTTTTAGTTGGTGCATTATTAGTGTTGTATATATTTAGCTCATCGTGGAGTGATATATTGTCAAGCTAGTTTATCTTAGTTTATTGATAATAAAACAAAGTGGGCTCTATGTCCTATTTTTTCTGCTTATGAGATTCAGATTGATGGCTATATTCTCCAAAATATATACTAAATCTGTACATCATTATTGATTTCTTCATGTAAAATAAACTGTAGTTGCTGTCATCTTCTTAATGATAGAATTATATACATCTCCCCACCCTCACAAATTTTAATTAAGCTGTAAGAGAATAGGGCCATATTAGTTGATTGCGATGTGCTATGCTACATTACTACTGATAACTGACAAAACTATCACACCGAGCAACAGAAACCCAGTTCACACCTCCTTCTCTGTTTCTTGATTTCTTGTCCAAGCTAATTATGTTTTAAACATTAGAGAAATCTTTGATATGCGACATATCTAATAATCAAAGGTTGCATCCAAAACTTGCATATAGTATAAATATTAAGCAATTATTTAATGTCCCTGGTGATTGAAATTTGTGTATTCCTATCACCTTCAGCTTTTTCATCTTTTGCATATCAGCTTATATAGCAAAGTACTATGGACAAACTACTGATTTGCTAATCAGAATGTGAATGTTACATTGGGATGGAATTTTATTGTTTAACTGATCTTGGCTGTTATCTGACAACCATCAGCACATGGAGAATGCATACCCCGGATCCAATATCCTAGTTGTAACTTTGACGAATGGAGAATCAAAAAGAATAGAAGCACAATCAGATCAAGAAACTCTGATAGAAGCAATGGAAGTCCTAAGAAACATGTTCGGACATGATATCCCGAATGCTACAGACATACTTGTACCACGTTGGTGGAATAACCGTTTCCAACGTGGTAGCTATAGTAATTACCCGATTTACATTAATCATCAGCTTTTAGGCGACATCAAGGTATACTAAGATTAACAAGAGCCCTTTAAATCTGTGTAAATTTCCCACCACTGTTTTGATGTTCGACGTTTTCCTCCAGGCTCCAGTGGGACGGATATTTTTCACTGGTGAGCATACCAGTGAAAAGTTCTCTGGCTATGTGCATGGAGGTTACTTCTCAGGTGAGAAGTTATGCCAACTCTACAACCTCTGATCATGCAAATTCTATAGCTTTGGTATTACAAATATGTTAATCATCTTTTACTATATTGAGCAGGTATTGATACTACTAAGGCTTTACTCGAAGAAATTAGAAAAGAAAAGGAGAGAAAAAATGAAAACCAATCTTTTCGAATAGAACCCTTGATAGCCTTGAGTGGATCCATACCGTTAGCTCAACAAGATGCAGTATCAAATCTGCACAAGTTAGATATCCCTCGACAGCTCTTTCTTCGTACCAGCAACCTCGGAGCTCCAGAGGCTATCTTATGACTATGAAAAATCACCTGACAAGTATGTATCAAGCAAATGTAACACTCTGACTTTTGAAGGAAATCGAGAGCAGTGACAGAGATTCGATCCCCTTGATAATGCTGAAGCATAAATGCGAAAACACGAGTTGCTGCTGAATCTAGCAATTTTCCTGGTGGAGTTACACAAAGATTACAAGTAGATTGGAGACTTTGGTTGCTTCAGTGTGACGAGAAACTATAGTAGATTTTTTCTTCTGAATTTTTTTTTTCTTTCATTTCTACTCACGAACATTTGCCTAAAAGTTAAGGCAACACATGTATGTGTAGGCATTAATGTTGTATAAAATCAAGTTAAGTTCACTGAGTTATCTAGTTGCTCGTCTTTGGTGAGTCATTTTGTCTTGATGCTGTGATAGCAGAACATAAGTGAGAAAATCTGCTTCATCAAATAAAATTCCAACTTTACATGTTCCAATATGTGGACACTGTTGTAAATATTAATTTTTAAACTCGTAAACCTTTTGTATAAGCATGAATATGCTTGATAGTACGTGACTTTTTCAATAACATATACTTAAAGTTATTTTAATAATTAATGGAATCTATTTAGTAAGCTAGCACTGTTTTGATCCCAAACATGTGCAAACGGAAAATCTTTAGAAATTCTAGCTAGTCTATGAGCCGCCGTAATGGCCCCCCGACTAACATGTCTTATGCAAAAATCACGACTAGAATCCAAAATTTGACGACAAGAATACCACAGTTCCCAACTCTGAATCATCAACCACACGAGCATTGATGGCATCATAAACAATTTTGCTGTCAATCACAAATTCCACCTTGCTCAATCCTCTTTGCTTAATCCATCACAAAGCTTCACTCAAGCCCATTGCTTCTCCTTCGTCCACTCTCATGCAGCCACGAAAACAGATCACTCTTGCTGCGATGAAAAACCCAAACAATCATTCCGGCTCCCGTCGCATTCAAGCTTGCAAAAAATGCAGCATCAACAGCGAATTTGTACCAGCCATTTGGTAAGTTGTGCCACCCGTTGCATTTTCTTTGGCCTCCGCTCCGATTAGAAACAATCGCCGCCTTTTGTTGTGCTGACAACCATTTTTTCCTGCTTAATTCAGATGCCACGTAAGCCTGTTGTGGAGAAATAAGTTTGTTATTCCACACAACATCATTTCGACATTTCCAGACTTGCCAAATAAGCATCCCTACTCTAGCCGAAATCTCAACATCATGGTGATCAAAGATGAAGAATAGAAAATCCTTGAAGGAGTCGCTATTTTCAACACCACTACAAAGCACTTGACTAAGATTATAAGCATCCCAACATCCCTCTGCAAACCAACATGCCACAAACAAATGCTACAGGGTCTCAAAATCGCCATTGCAACATCCACATTCCCCCATTTAGTTGAATTCCCTAACTCATCAAATTTTCTTTCGTAGGCAAACAATCGTGTGCTGCTCTCCATAAGAAATTCTTAACTTTGTGAGGGACGTGAAGCTTCCAAATCTTCTTCCAATTCCCTTGGACGACAAAGTTGCTATTTATGGTCATGTTGCATGCAAGCAGTAGCGTAGCCACGAAGTCGACTCAGGGGGGTCCAATTTTATTTAAATAAAAATAAATTAATTTAATATAATTATAATATTTTTTAAATTGTATACCAAATTAGAGAAACAAAATAAACGTGATTGCTACAATATAATAATTTTTTACTATAACAAAATGCTCCTATGGTTTTTTATACTAGTATATTATAAAATAGTAAAAATAAAATTACTTAAAATTACCGACATGCATGTCTAAATTTTTTTAAATTTTATTTAGTTAAGTTATATTGTATTTTGCATCAAATTATTTCACACACGCAACAAAATAATTTAAATGACATTTGCTATACATTTAGTTAAGCAATGCCATTTTTTTTATTAAGAAACATATTAGTGAGTAACAAGATATAAAAGGAACTTTAATATATATGAATAAAATTAATTTAAAAAATTTCAAATTTTCTATCAAACTTCAACATATATCAACTAGTATGAATACTTTGAAACCTTCTCTATATGCCCACCAATAAATATAAAGCAATCTCTAATCAAAATTTAATATTGTTGTGCAAATTATATATACATACTTAAAGATAAGAAAAATTAAAAATCATACACAAATTGTGTTAAAATAATTATAATAAGTAGTGGGAATCCCAAATTCCCAAGAGAGAATAAGAAAGAAACAAAAAATGATAAAATGTAATTTGTAGGTGGGTTGTGCCATGTTATTACTAGGCCTCTTATTAAAGCATTCTAAAGTGCAACCCAATTGCCCAAATCAGCAAATTTACTCTCCCGTTCTCTATTTCCTTTCTTCCTTCTTTCTTTGCGGTAGAAGACTATGTATAGGTAGTATATTTTTTCTAAAAGAGAGGGGGTCCAGTAACCCCACTGCCCCCGCCCCCCAGCTACGCCCCTGCATGCAAGATGATAAGCGGTACGAATAGAATACCCTCTTTTCCGATCATAGTGCCACATTATCTTATCCACCAAATTAGATTGGTTCAACGGAATTGATAAAATTTCCTTCGCCTCCTCCTCACTAATTAAATAAGTTTAAAATAAGCTCTGCATCTCACATTCGAGTTCCTGGAATCATCAACTCATTAACTCTCATATTGTGAAGCTCAATAGAATGGTCCAAGGTAATATAGAACATTGTATCCCTCCACAACCATGGGTATTGGAAAACTCGCACCATTTCTCCTCCCCCTATTCTCCATCTTAAACCACTTCGCAAAATATCTTGAGTCGAACAAATGCTCCTCCGAGTGAAACTTGGATTGTGCCCACCACGGCATTTAAAAACTCCTTATCTGGAAAATATTTAGCTTTAAGAATCCTGCATACTAA
Source organism: Schizonepeta tenuifolia (assembly GCA_029490685.1). Taxonomy (NCBI): domain Eukaryota; kingdom Viridiplantae; phylum Streptophyta; class Magnoliopsida; order Lamiales; family Lamiaceae; genus Schizonepeta; species Schizonepeta tenuifolia. Next base: position 44,621,081 of record CM055957.1, on the reverse strand, counting down.
AGCATTTGGGTCGGTCAAGAGGCGCCAACCTATTTTCCCAAGCATTGCCAAGTAGAAAAGACGGAGACTATGAAAACCTATCCCTCCAAGATCTTTCCTCGTACATTGTCATTCCTAACGCATCCAATTGATGCCCCGAGCTCCATCCGCCTTATTTCCCCACCAAAACGAGTTCATCATTCTCTGCAGCTCCTCCGTCAAACTAACGGGAATAAGGAACGTTGTCATACACTACGTCGGGATCGATTGAGCTACAGATTTTATCAAAACTTCTTTACTAGCTTTTGATATTTTCTTTCCTCGCCAACTCTTCAATTTGCTCCATAATCTATCCTGGAGGAAACTAAAAATGGCCTTTTTATTTCACCCAATTAAGACGGCGCACCCAAGTATCTTCTCGTGTTCAAAGGATTCTAAACCCTCAAGATTGCTGAAATTTCGTTATGAGTGCTCGTCAGAACGTTGGTGCTAAAAAATATGCCAAATTTTTGATAGTTTATAGCTTGTCCAGAAACTCTTTCATATTCAATGAGAATCTCTTTCAATCTTGTACATTCACCAACAGATGTGCGGCAAAAAAGAATACTATCATCAACAAACATCAAATGAGAGACCGCAAGACCTCTTCTTCCCATCTTCATGCCATGCAAATTTCCTCTTTCCATTTCATGATTCAATATAGCTGAAAGACCCTCAGCGCACAAGATAAAGAGATAAGGCGACAAAGGATCTCCTTGTCTCAAACCTCTTCCCGAAGAAATGGGCCCTACAAGCTCTTGAGCAATCAATACTTTGTAGTCAACACTACAAATACACATTTTGGATCCATGCTACCCACTTATCGCAGAAACCCAACCTTTGCAGCATAGTTGTACCCCCACTCAACTCTATCATAAGCCTTGCTAATGTCGATTTTTAAAGCCAAATCCCCATAACGACCTTTAACTTTGCGTTTCATCGAGTGAATCGCCTCAAAGGCAATCAGAACATTATCTTGAATTGCACGACCCTTGCTAATGAAAGGCCATCGACTGGGCTTGATCGATAATTTACATTCTCCGAGTCCAAACTTTTCGTGTTTCATTTTATAAGAACCCTCATCTTTTATATTAAATTATTTATAACATCCCACACATTAATAACAAATTATTTTTCAATGTCTTTTTTTTCACAACATTTCCGGCCATTTTTTGGCTCACATTTCTAATTTGTTGGCTTACTAGTAGGGTTGTAAACGAATAGAATCGAAGCGAATAGTGGTATATTCGCTTTGGATTCGTGACATTATTTGCATATTCGAATCAGTATTCGAATCGACTTCGAATATTTTTTTTGATTCGTATTCGATTCGGAATGATATTCGCGAATATCTATTCGAATCGAATATTCAGTTCATTTTTTGAGTTGATTATAAACATAGTATTCGAATATTCGATTCGAAATGATACACTATTTGATTCACAATTTTGAAACATATTTTCTTAAATAATATTTCACCTAAGAAACAATTAATTAGTAAATCCAATAACAAATGTTATATCCAATACATTTGCCTAATAAACACTCAATAATAAATTTCAAAAACATAGATACTGGTAAAAGAAAAAAAAAAGATAGGGTTACACTGTTTCATAAATAGTTTGGCTTTTAGTTTAATTTTTAAATATATACATACATATATATAAATATATAAAAATATATTCCAAATCGAATATTTTCGAATATCGAATCGAATATCATGATTTCGAATTCGTATTCATTAACTAACCGAATCAAAAAAAAGTATTCGTATGTGTATTCGAATCATAAATTTTCGAATTCGAATATCACAATTTCGAATCGAATACCGAATCGAGCCAAAATTATTCGGTTCATATACAACCCTACTTACCAGATTGTCCACGTCATTCGATTTTTTTGACAATGAAAAAATAAAAAACAAAAACAAAAGTTCTGAAAAAAAAAAAGAACTGAAATTAAAAAATTATATCCGCCTCTCTCTCTTCGATCGGCCCCCACAACCGTCATCCCTAACCCGGCCGGCGAGCACATTCGTTCTAGGGTTCACAATGAATTGACAACAGAGTTCTTAAATTTGTTTCTACCGATGTTGTGTATCCTAATTGCCATTTTCGGCGATTAACCAGGACTCTTTTTTATTTTATTTTATATTTATATTATAGTAATATAGTTTGTGAGTTAACAAGTTAAGTTTTATAATTCTTAAATCCATAGTCAATAGTATTTCTTTTTGTAAGTTATTGATTTGTAATTTTATAGATACTTTTTTGGTAATTTGTAATTTTATAGTTAGATAATGATATAATGCATGTTTATTGAAGGAAAAAAAAAAAAGGTTGTTAAGTAGTTTTATTTTACTTGGGCAATAAGAATAAATAATATTAATTAATTCCATCTGGCATCTCCATCTCCGTTCCAATTAGTATGAGGCTATGAGCTAATAACACTCTCCACTTCCTAATCCTACATTAAATCCAAGTACCAAGTTGTAATCCACTTACAACTCTGATTATGAGAAGTGTGTGTATATAATTATGTTTTCCCATGATCAACTATATATATAGCATATATCTCATCGACAGTAATCATCAAGCAGAGAGAGAGAGAGAGAGAGAGAGAGAGAGAGAGATGAGAATTAGTAGTCATAGAGGTGAGTGTTCGAGAAGTAGAGATTATCCACTTGATAATCTTCCGCCGGGGTATCGCTTCAAACCCTCGGATCATGAAATATTTTATCACTTGCACCACAAAATCATCCACGGCGAATCCCTTATGCAGAATATCAGAGATGTCCATCTTTACAACTTCCACCCCCAAACCCTCACAGGTATATTTATTTATTTATTCATTTATATATAGGGGTAGGAATAGGAATAGGATCTAGTTAGAAATATATGATGATAATGTGAAAATAATGCATCTTTATCACAGAGAGATTTTGATGCATGCCTAAATTAACAGTAACATTAAATCATAAATGAAGAAAGATATGATGAAGGCCGTTATTCGTAAGTTTGGTGGCTAGCTGGCTAATTATATACTTATTGAATTGAATTGAATTTGGATGCAGAGACTTATCCTGCATTGGGAGACAAAGAATGGTATTTCTTCACGTCAAGAAATCGCAAGTACCCAAAGGGATCGAAGCCGGATCGATCCGCAGAAAACGGGTATTGGAAGGCAACAACGCCACAGAAAGAGGTCATGTATGAGGGAAATGTGATGGGCAAGAAGCAGAGTTTGGTTTTTGTTGAAGGCGATCATCGAAATGGGATCCAGACTAGTTGGATGATGCATGAATTCACAGTCCCCAAGAAACACAGACGTCACACTACTTTGCTCACTACCACAACTCCCACCAATCACAATTACCACAACATCAATCACGATGGCATCGTACGTCCAAACCCTACCTATCTACATATATCTTTTATAATTTAATTTCTTCGATCAATCGATATTTTAATTTGTTAAATTTGTGATTAATTAATTAATTAATTAATAAATTGTAAGTACGTTTTCGTGCATTGGCAGGTGGAAGAGTGGATTCTGTGTCGAGTGTACGAGAATGCAAGGAAAGCAAAAGAAAGCCCACAACTTGATACCTCAGAAGTAAATACACAAATCCATCAAACATTAATTGACACACCAGCAGCAGCAGCAGGGGGATCAGGGGGCGAACAACTCTACATTAATGGCAACGACCACGTTTCTCCAGCAAGTATGGGAGAAGATGATTTGATCTGGACGCTACAAGATTGTCCTCATCCATATCCTTATGATCAAACAGTTTGCAACAATGTTAATAATCCACCACCACCAGCAGCTGCAGCCGCACCCGAACAATTCTACAATGCAAATGGCGGCGGCTACTTTTCCTCACTATTGATGATGGGAGAAGATTGCTATCCATATCTTGATCAAACACTTGATTATCCAGCACCAACAACCGATCAACAATTCTACAATGGCAGCAACCAACCCATAAATCCACAAAATTTACCTCCATATCTTGATCAAATCACAGTTGACTGCCCAGCAGCAGCAGCCCCAGGAGCCGGACAATTCTACAATGGCAGTGGAAGTATGATAAGTGGAGAAGATTTGAGGGCAGTTGGACAAGAATGCCCTCCACCATCTCTTGATCATGCTCATCTTCTTCATCCCGATTCTCATCTCAATACTCCACATTACCCAGACTTTTCAGTTTCCGACTGCCAAGTTGATGATAATCTTTGGTCACACCCTTTCTGACTTTTTTTTTTTTTTTTTAATATATAAATGTTTAGAGTTTGTAATTCTGGAAGATCAAAATTTCGGTGGTAATGTTAGGATTACAATTAATTCTTCAATGTCTGAATGATGAACCTTTTGAGGCTGCCCACACGCCCTAAAATTTATTGCTCTTTCATTGTTTTAATTTTGGTAATGATTTGTATCTCACACTAAACCAACATTTTCCTGGGGTATTTCAAACAAAAAAGGAAATGTTGTGAAAATCGAAAGATATAGTTGACTATTTGATTGAATTTTTTTTATAGTTTGAAATATATATATATATATATATATATATAGGATAAAGCCATTCGGATCAAATTGATCCGGATCAATTGGGGTATAAGGGTCAAATTTTCATAAATAGAAACGGACATTATCTATAATGCCCTTATTAATTTATGAATTTTGTAACTATAAATTTAAAAAATTAATTAATTTTGCAGTTTCTCAATAAATCTTTCAAACTTTCAAAAAAGCCAATTAATTACTTCATACTCATTCAACTTATCATATGCAATGTACTTACAAAATTTCATATGAAAAGTTACTAAACTTCTCAATATATAAGAGACGACCTCATGTTTAACTCATATATAGTCAGTACTAACATATACTAAAACACAAGTAATGGACAAATGGACTTCAATTGCATCAATTGAACTATATGAGATTCAATTAGTAACAATTCACAACATTTCCTTTTTTGTTTGAAATACCCCAGGAAAATGCGGATCGGATCCTCTGTCCCAGATCCCGTGTCCCAACTTGTGCCAAAACTCAAAACTCAGCGTTTTCAATTAAAATCCACATCTTATTCAATCAGCTAAATTTTCTCTTTCTTTCTATCGGCTCGGCTAAGCCGATTAAGATTCTTTCCTTTTCTGAATCCAAATCTTTCCCAATGCAGAAAAGGGATTCAGTTTCAAATCTTTCCATCGATGGATATCGATTTCTTGTTTTCTTTATTGTATATCCTTCTTTCCTTCCTTTCTCGAGTTTCTTTCTCGCTCGCCTACGAACAGATTACAACTCTGGATTTTGTTTTCTTATGCACGAAAAAATTCTGCTCCCCGCCAACTGTTCGACGAAAGGTATGTTTCTTAATTCTGTGCACTTGTTCTTTTTGCATTTGATATTGTTTGCTGCTTATTGAATAAACTTTCAATGCCGTCATTTTATTTATTGAATGTTATCTGCGTAGGATGACCGGATGAAATTCGAATAACAAGCATTCTACAGAATCATCACTCTTTTTAATAACAAGTTGCAATTTTTTTGCTGTGTTTGTCGAGTTTGGGAGCTTGTAACTTTTTATCAGACATGATAAGCTAAATTCAACAATATGATGTGTGAATGTCATTAATGTAGTAGCTGTAAGTTAATGTGGACTCCCTTGTAGTTGTTAAGCTCTATTTTAATGATCATATAATATCAGCCGAGCTATTATGCAAACATTTAGAACTCCATTTTAATATCATAGATGTACAGCTCCATATTTATCCAACATCCAAAACTCGTTTCTGCAATCTCTCAGTACATGTGACAACAGTTTACTAACAAACTCTGTTTTAATCTTCAGCATTTAGTAATTATGTGGGCACACTTTGTTATTTTTAACGTACACATTTCGCTTACAAATCATGACAGTATTGCTTAATCATATAACAGTAAACATTCGGTAATATAACTTGAGCAAAATACATGTTTATTAAGATTACTAATTTGTCATCACATTTGAGTTCTAATTTGAATATTTGTCCAGGGGGTCGGCGAATATAGTCTCTGTTTTAATGCTGGACTTGACATTTGTTCCACTTCTTTTGTAGGTCAACGAGTTCGAGCCACTACATGATGATTGATGGCTGATGCTCGATTGATTTAGCATAATATGGGATAAATGTATTTTCTGCCATAAATTGTAGGCAATAGTAGTTTGTTGTTGAGCAAAGCATACTATTATATTGCACTGTGAGAAAAGGTTGCATAAATAGATGTTGGCCATGCTGGGAAGAAGAGAAGATAAGACGAGATTGTTGTGGTGCACTACATGATGCTTGAGTGATTTAGTGTAATGTGGGATCAATTTGCTTTTTGCCGATAAATTGTAGACAACGGTAGTTTGTAGTTGAACAAAAATGTTGCACGACTCCTTTCTCTTATGAATATATTACAATTTTCATCTCTCAAACTGTAAGGTCGTTGAGTATTCTCGCATATTTCCAGATATATTATTTTCTTTTAATCGTCAATTTCAAGCATCCATATTGCTCCAATTTTGTATTAGTCTTCTTATGTGTGTTTTTATTTACTGTAGTAGAATAATTTCATCTTTTTTGTCAAGCCATGTAGATTTTCTTTTGCCAATGTTGGGATGGTTTTTTCGATTTTGCATAATTACCAAATACTACTATATATTGTTTGTTAGAGTAAAGAGTTTCATTATAATTTAGACCAGACGTAAGAATTTACATAAACTTATTCAATTTACATAAGAATAACTAATGCAAAGAGTTTTGAATTATCAAAATATCAGCCGATTCCATGTGAAGAGAGTATACAGCACTACTTACAACCAAACAAACTCAAAGCAAACAGAACAAAGAAAACCTATTAAGACTTTAAATATTTCAAAATTTTGGCCTGCTTCGCCCCTGCAAAAGAAACAAAAAGCTGACATTGTCAAACAAGAAATGTTAGGAAATAATAACCACACTATAATTACGAAAGCAACTATAACTTACTTGGCTTCTCTCTGATTGTTGCAAGTCGTCGCCACAAGATGGAGGCCTCAAAGAGGAAGATGGAGCACATACCAAAAATAACTGTGATGGGGAATGCATTAACATACAAAAGAAGTGGAACAACTATCAAGTCCAGCAAATAGATAGTAGATGAAAAAACTAATCCTTAAATGAGAGACTATATTCGCTAATTCCTGGACAAATATTGATATATAGAGCTGAAATATGTGCCAAATTAGTGATCACAATAAACGTGTAGATTTTCTTTTTTTAATGACTTATGATTTGGGTCATAGCCATTACAAACAGTTCATCATCACAACATGAATAAAACTTAAATGGAAGAACTAGAAGATGTACATAAATAATATGATCAAATATCATTGCAACTAGCATCACCAACAGAAGATTCATTGTTTAAACCGTAGCTTCCCAATGAGTCAAAGTGGAGTGGTTGTTGTGCCTGAAACAACAATAATGAACAATAATAATTACTATATTGAATCTATATATATAGACATCAATATTATCGAGCAAAAAAAAATTTATATACCAATAGTAAACTAGTCATGCTCATTGAACTTGAAAATCCACCAAAATTTTGTTGACTTGAACTTGTACCAACTATCTGCACAATAATAGATAAATCAATGCATTTAATAGAATGAATATATTGAAATGATGACTTTTATTCAAAATATTTAAAACCAACCTCATTCCTATTGCCTCCCTGACATGATGTATCATGCCTAGTAGAAAGAACGTCAAGATTTTCTACTTCATCCTATTCCATAATAAACACATAAAATCATAAGTTAAGAACATAAATAATTTCTGATTATAATTTATAAAACCTAAGATGTTTCATACCTGCGTATCCTCTAAATAAGAGGATAGTAATGGAGATGGAGCTGTACTAATGGTTGATGATTGAGTTTTTTTCATCCCTCTCTTTTTCCTTGAAGCCTTTTCTAAGCCACTTCTAAGCCTCTTGCCTGAAGTTGTCTTATTTTTGTATTTAATACCTTTGGCTCCACGAATGTTTGTTTCATTAGTGTGTACCTCATCACCATTTAATGACAAACTTGCATGACCAGCTTGTTGGTCAAACTCTTGACCTTGTACAATGCTATCTTGTTTCTCAGCTGATGTTTTACTTTGCCACTTGTCATCCACCATCTCAAACAACTTCAAAATATTATCTTTGACAATTCTATAATCATCTTCATTCTCTGATGCCTTTGTAACCAACTGAAGATACAAACTGCACAGTTCTTTGTATCGTACATTTTGAAGTAATTTTGGATCCAAGTTACAAATGCTGACATTTGAATCTCCAGTATATCCAACTTTTGCTTGACGCGTCCATCTTTTCATTATGTATTCACTTGGAATCTTCTTAATAGTTTTCATCATAAATACTTTCAAAATATGAGAGCATAAAATCCCAACAAATGAGAATTTTCTGCAACTACAATCTATTTTTCCACTTGACGATTCAAATGTAACTATATGGTGATGACTCTTCCTGTGAGGGGTAATTTTATAATGCACTATTAACTCCCCTTCATCAAAGCATTCCAATCTAGAATCATGAGATTTGTACCACTCCTGCTCAAAATATTTATATACTGCAGGGGTATATATACTAGCAGCATGCTTTAAAATCTCAACTGGATAGACCAAAGATGGAACTGAGGTATTTGCTTTAAAATCAGCCACTATCTCTTCATATCGACGATCTTCAAGAAGCCTCTGGAAGTGATTAAAAAATTCTAAAAACTTGTGCTTGTAATTGACATACCTCTTCACAATACTGTTTACACTCTCACTTCTTTGTGTGGTCGTCATATCAGCACAAAAGATTTGTCGTCCATAGACCAAAGCCCATTTTTTCTTTAGATTAAACATGCGTTTCAGCCAGTCATTATCTTCAAGATGATACTTTCTTAACATTTGATCCCATGCTGCTATAAATTCTCCTTCGTCCTCAAAATCATATACACATGCCCCAAAGTCTTTAGCAAAGTCTTTGAACTTCGAAAAAACACTGCTCAAATGGATTGCTGCATTCTTAAAAAGATGCCAGAGACATAAACGGTGATGAGTTTTAGGCCATATGGAAGCCAGGGCCTTAGCCATTGCCGCATCTTGATCCGTAAGAATAGTTATCGGTTTCTTCTCAAACATGGCTCTAGTAAACGTATCAAACAACCACTCAAAGGATAACGAAGTTTCATCATATAACAATGCAGCACCAAATATCACACTCTGTTTGTGATGATTCACACCTACAAACAATGCAATAGGACGACCTTCATTGTTTTTCCTGAATGTTGTATCAAAACAAACCACATCGCCAAAGTGTGAGTAATCTGTTCTCATCCTCGCATCAGACCAAAAAATATTGGTTATCAAGTCATCTTCATCAACTTGAATGGCATAGAAAAAATTGGGATCATCAAATTGCATCTTTTGTAAGTATTCTAATACTCCTCCTGTATCTCCTATTTGTGTAGCTCTTGTTCTCTTAGATCGCAAATAATTTTTGTAGTCTTGAGGAATGCAACCCAAATTCTCCCTTCCTCCTACTTGTCTTGCCATAAGATCATGAGATGCTTTAGGTGCGATGCCCACATCATTTGCCATTTGAATTTCTAGTGCTGTCGATAGAGTGATCTTTCTGTGACTTCTATGCAAGTGTATCTTGTTCAGGCTTGAAAGATAATGATTATGATCATCAACAAAATCAACTACACACAGCTTTTCAGTTTCTCGACTACTAATTTTCATTTTAGCTTGACAACCAAATCTTGTTTCTGGACGAGGTTTTTGCACATAGATATCACGCTTATCATATATTCTTTTTCCTTGAGCACTACAGCAAAAAATCCTATCAACTACTTCACCAGATTTGTTCTTATGGCTTTTGCTCTTTCGTATACCGAAACCCACTCGTTTCGAATAATTCAAATAAAATGCATAAGCATCATCTTCACAGCCAAAGCTCATCCCAATCTTAGGAATATGTTCCTCATTATTCTTACTCATAGAGTTGACTAACTCATCAGAATTATGATCATTGATCATATCATGGACATGCTGATTGTCATCTTCATTAACATCTTCAAAATTCAACCGATGAGAAGATGTGCAGCCACTATCCATGATAGTAGTTCCTTCAGTATTAAAAATAAAATCAAATTAAAAACTTAACTTTTGCAACTTCAAAACCATATCACAAAAAAGGTAACAATTCTAGATGTTTCACTGCAAGAGTACTAATAATATATTCCACTCTTTTGTGAAGCATACATAGTCAACAACTTGCAACTTATTATTTAAAACCAAATTTGTGAATGGATGAACAACCAAATTTTCAAAACCATATCACAAAAAAGATTAATGATTCTCATATCCTCATCCTAAACAGAGAATAATTCAATTAATAAGACTACATGCAAAGTTCATTTGTATTGCAACAAGCGATTCAATGTAAAGACAAGTATATGGTATAGAATATAGAGCTGTACATCTATGATATTAAAAAATGGAGTTCTAAATGTTTGCATAATAGCTCGGCTGATATTATATGATCATTAAAATAGAGCTTAACAACTACAATGGAGTCCACATTAACTTACAGCTACTACATTAATGACATTCACACATCAAATTGTTGAATTTAGCTTATCACGTCTGATAAAAAGTTACGAGCTCCCAGACTCGACAAACACATCAAAAAAAATTGCAACTTGTTATTAAAAAGAGTGATGATTCTGTAGAATGCTTGTTATTCGAATTTCATCCGGTCATCCTACGCAGATAACATTCAATAAATAAAATGACGGCATTGAAAGTTTATTCAATAAGCAGCAAACAATATCAAATGCAAAAAGAACAAGTGCACAGAATTAAGAAACATACCTTTCGTCGAACAATTGGCGAGGAGCAGAATTTTTTCGTGCATAAGAGAACGAAATCCAAAGTTGTAATCTGTTCGTGGGCGAGCGAGAAAGAAACTCGAGAAAGGAAGGAAAGAAGGATATACAGTAAAGAAAACAAGAAATCGATATCCATCGTTGGAAAGATTTGAAACTGAATCCCTTTTCTGCGTTAGGAAAGATTTGTCTGAAGAAAGGAAAGAATCTTAATCGGCTTAGCCGAGCCGATAGAAAGAAAGAGAAAATTTAGCTGATTGAATAAGATGTGGATTTTAATTAAAAACGCTGAGTTTTGAGTTTTGGCACAAGTTGGGACACGGGATCTGGGACAAAGGATCCGATCCGCATTTTCCTGGGGTATTTCAAACAAAAAAGGAAATGTTGTGAAAATCGAAAGATATAATTGACTATTTGATTGAATTTTTTTTTATAGTTTGAAATATATATATATATAGGATAAAGCCGTTCGGATCAAATTGATCCGGATCAATTGGGGTATAAGGGTCAAATTTTCATAAATAGAAACGGACATTATCTATAATGCCCTTATTAATTTATGAATTTTGTAACTATAAATTTAAAAAATTAATTGATTTTGCAGTTTCTCAATAAATCTTTCAAACTTTCAAAAAAGCCAATTAATTACTTCATACTCATTCAACTTATCATATGCAATGTACTTACAAAATTTCATATGAAAAGTTACTAAACTTCTCAATATATAAGAGACGACCTCATGTTTAACTCATATATAGTCAGTACTAACATATACTAAAACACAAGTAATGGACAAATGGACTTCAATTGCATCAATTGAACTATATGAGATTCAATTAGTAACAATTTGAACTTTAATTTCATCAATTGGGCGAGACTCAATTAGTGACCAATTGAACATCAATTTCTTCAACTAAACTACAAGGTACACTATATTAGTGACCAATTGAGCTTCAATTGCATCAAGTGCACTAAGAGTGAGCAAAATAATCAAAAATTGAATATCTCAATCCAACTGAATCGAACCAAACAGAAATATTAATATAGGTTTAGATTTTTAAATTATTAGTTCTTTTTTATTTTCTAAAAAAATTCGGATATCGGGATCGGTTCGACTTGGTGTTTCAAAATTGAACACAACCGAAATTCGAATTATATACAATAGTATTTCTTTTAATAATTTAACATTTCTTAAAATGAAATGAAAAACTAAATTTGTAAGTTGAAATAAAATTATCAATAATTAAAAAATTAATTTGGTTTTGAATTTTTCAATTTTTTCAGCTCAATTCAAATTTTAGACTAAGATTTCTGATTTTTTTTATTTATTTTGATTTAGTAATTCGATTTGGTTCAATTTTAAAAAACTATATACAAATTCACACTTTACTCATGAATAATTATTCAATAAATAAATATATAAATTATCATTCGTATTTGTTCAGGGATGTGATGTGGTGTATATATTATTATTGAATGAAAAATATATAAAGGGTATGACTGTCTTTTAAGATTGAAGTTTGACTAATTATTGAATTTGATCCGGATCAAATTGATCCAAATAGCATCACCAATATATATATATATAAAATTGTGAAAGTTGAATAGTTTGGCAATTTAAATTTAAACTACCCAATAATATTTAGTATTTCATATTCGTAATATTTATGGTTAATTATTTTCTCATATTAACAATATTTATATGTATCGAACAAGAGAAAAAAACTGATAAGCTTTCAGAAATTAAGAAGAAACTACATATAAATGTTATTTCATTAGTCAATGATTTTGCATTGGTGTGATGCACGATAATAATTCTAGTAAGTGAAATAGTAAAAATAATTATAACTAATTAAATTGTAAAAAAACAAATACTCATTCTATTATTTTAGTTAAAAAACCAGACGATAAAATGTTCATCATTTCATCATCACAAGAAACAAAGTGTACCAGACATATATGTAATAATTAGAAACCACATACTGTACTTACTATGTATCGCAAGTCTCAATTAATCCACGCAGAATCATCGCTGAACAGTTATAGACCAAACATCTGACTAATTTCCTTCTCCAAAATCTTGTCTTCAATGAAAGGTGAAGGGGCTTCGACACGTACCCCTCGTCTCCATAATATTGTAAAAATAGTTTTTTTTTTTTTTTTAAGAATATATAGTCATGTAGCCACAATAATCAAAACAAACCCAATTTTACATCACCTTCTTCAAAAATACAAATTATAGCCATTTTAAAAAAATTGAGACTTAACTGCCCCTTACCTCTTCTATCCGGACCCATCACTGCTTGATCTCTTTTTTTTTTTTTCTTTTTTAGATTTTTTGTTCTTTTCTTTTTCTATTTTTTTTATTTCCAGGTTTTCTTTCTTTTTTCTGTTTTTTTTTTCTTATTTTTTTATTTTTCAGATTTCTTTTCTTTTTTATTTTCCAATTTTTCTTTTCTTTTTTCTATTTTTTTCAATTTTTTTCTTTTTTTTTTTTTTCCAGATTTTTTTTAATTTTCAAATTTTTTTCGCCTCTTCGTTTTTTGTCTGTCTCTTCGTTTTTTTGTTTGTCACTTCTTCTTTGATCAAGATTCGAGTGAAGGGAGCCGAAAGCCTCAGAGCGAGCCGAAGAAATCCAAATTATTGCCCGATGATTATCCTTATATATATTAGTAATCAGAGCAAAGGTGGAGCCGCAAAATCGGAGCAATATAACTTTTCATATTCAAAAGTAGACATTGTCGTGACGAAATGTAATGATTGTGAAAATTTGGTACGTTGACACTAATGATCATATTAGTGCCAAAAGTACCAACAGAAAGCACACAAAAAAATACTAGTAATTTGATACTTTGGCACTAATAAAAATATTAGTGCCAAAAGTGCCAACAGAAAACACAAAGAAAAATAAGTAATTTGGTACTTTGACACTAATGACCATATTAGCAAAGTGCCAACAGAAAGCACAAAAAAAAATTAAGTAATTTGGTGTTTTGGCACTAATTACCATATTAGTATCAAAAGTGTTCGACTCCTTATACCCGAATCCGACCCAACCTGCACCCTGACCCGACCCGCGCGCCCTTGATTAAGGGTATTTTTATATCAAATTCAGAAAAAAAAAAAAAATGGCTAAAATTTATGTTTTTTAAGAGGATGGACTAAATTTGTATTACTCAATATGGCTATATCAAAATCTCACTTTTTTTTTTAATCATGGAAATGTAGCTCATATAATAAAGTAATTAATTTATGTACTTCGAATCCCCTCATCTCTGTTGTCTTGGGTTCAAACTCATCATTTCCATAAATCTATTTAAAACGCTAACAAATTAGACATAATCGGTTGCTTATTATTAGCCCCATCGAAACTAACAAAAGGCCCTAAAATTAATTGTACCTCCATCATGGCGGAGTCGGCAAAATTGGAGTCATTTTCACAGAAAATCTAATACAGGAGAATTTTGTTAGAAAAATCAATAAATGTTAATTTTCTCGTAAAACACGAAATTACCACTGTAAATTTGATTGTAAATTAATTGTGAACTGAAAACTGTGTGCTTCTAATATAAATACTAGAGAAGAAGAGAAGAAACGTATCAGTAACAATTTAGGAAATAGGAATGGTCTACAATTTGTGTAATTATTAAAGGATGATAAAATAAGGTTATTCTTTTAATTGTAATAACGAAGTTCTCCTTCAAGAGTATCAAAAGTATTTAAAAATAACAAGAGTCAAGAAAATCTAGAAAGTACATAAACATAAGAAAAGAAATAGGAAAAGAAAACAATTAAACTTTTACGAGAATACTCTCAAGAGGATGCGAGCTCTAATAATAAAAAGACATACAAAAGGATAACGAAAAAAATGAAATTTCAATAACTTCAATTTGTCTGGAAATATGACTTTGAATAACGTTACGTTATTAGACGATTCGCAGCGGCTGTCTCGTCAGCCGTCTCGAGACAGCGGCGATGACGAGACATGCCGCTGCAAGCCCCTGTGTCTCGAGGCTGTCCCAAGCCGACGAGACTGTTTCGAGTCGGCGCGTGTATTACATGCGCTCGACTTTTTTTTTTTTTTTAAATCGGCGCGTGCATTGAACGTGCCATACAGAAAAAAAAAATGGACAACGGCTAGATTGCAAACGGTTCAAAACGGCTATATTGCCGATTTTGAATTTTTTTTTTATTACCACATTTTACAACTATAAATATCACATTTCACCACACCATTTTCACACCTCAAATCTCCACATTATAATTACATATTTTTTCCGCATAAAATTCATATTACCATCTCACAAATGGATCCGAACAATCCTTACTCGTCCTCGTGGTGTCCCCATGAAATGGCGGACGACGGGCAATACGGCGGAGAAGAAAAGACAGAGCGGCACCTCCGATGACATGGTCAGGGAGCAAGCCCAGGAGTTATACCACGCCCATGAAGGGAGCTACTTCAAACATTTTGGTGCCTGGAAAATTTTGGCGGACTACCCCAAATTCCTCCACCAAGAATTTCCCGACGTTCCGTCCATGAAGCGGACGAAGAATACGGCAGAGGGTGCCTACACCTCATCTGGAACGCCGCACGGATCGAGCAAGGCAACCGAAGAGGAAAGCACGGCTCCCCCTCGCCCACAGGGACGAGACGCGGCAAAGGCGGAGGCGAGGGCGGCCAGAGGAAAGGGAAAAAAGAAGCTCAGCGAGAAGGAGAAGTTCGGGTCGATGGTCTCCTCAACAAATGACCGGCTAAACAACTTCGCCGCAGCGAAGAACAACCTCGCCGAGGCAATGAGGGAGCGTGCTCGGGCGAAACAAGACCTCGCCGATTTGAAGATCATCAACACGGATACGTCAAATTACACGCCGGAGCAGATGCAGTTCCATATGATGTTGCTCAACGACGTCAAGCGCCGCCGCGGATGGGCCTAGTTATTCTTTTTTTTTCCAACGGCTATATTTTTTAAATATTGTAGTATTATTTTTTTTTTATCATTTCTAGTAATGTAATATTTAATTTCTAGTAATGTATTTTTCTTAATTTGTAGTAAGCTATTTTAACTTAAATTATTGAAATTTTTAAATTTTTAATTTATCTTATTAAAATTAATGCAAAATAGAAATTCAGAAATTCTTTAGAGACAGCCCTTAGAGACAGCCGCACTGCAGCTCACTGTCTCTATCTCCAAAAAATCTTTAGAGATACTTCTTAGAGACACTACCACTGCAGGTAGTCTTATTGTCCAAGATTATCAAAATATCATTCAGAATGAAAATAAATGGAAAAGGTCGAACAACAAATATATTAGATAGGAAGTAATAGGTTAGAACAACTTATCCTTGCACACTTTAGCTTAATTTCGAGGCCGAGACATCTATATCATATTCAATAAGAAATTTGGGTTATTGGATTTTTTCAAGCAATACTATAAATACTTTTTTGTTTTAAGAGAATTATATAGGGGAGGATTATATATGAATTCATGTTTAGGTAACTTGGCTCGCTGAAGGTGATAAAAACACTTCGTTCTTTCACCGCACGGCTTCAGGCAGAGAATCTAGAAATTCTATTAATCAGATTAAAAATGATTCAGAACAATGGGTTGAGAATGAATTTCTTATCTATTTTCATAACATCTTTCGGAGCGAGCTAACTTCTCATGTGGATGATGTTCTTGCTGCCATCTCTCCTAAAGTTTCTCCAGATATGAATCTGCAACTCTACACCCCTTACACTACTGAAGAAGTCACCTCTGCACTCAACCAAATGCATCCGCTTAAAGCTCCGGGCCCGGACGGCCTCCCGGTTCTCTTTTTCTCAAAGTTTTGGCCGGTTGTAAAGAATGATACCCTTGCTACTGTTCTTAGTATTCTGAATGAGGACTCACATTGTGCTCATGCTGAAGAAGAAATCCCCTGAAACTCCTCGTGATTTCAAGCCTATTAGCCTTTGTAATGTCGTCATGAAGCTGGTCTCCAAGTGTATTGCTAATCGTCTCAATTCTTTCCTTCCTGATATTATTAGTCCTGCTCAATCAGCTTTCATGAAGGGCAGGCTTATCACGGACAATGCGATGGTCGCGTTCGAGCTATTTCACACTATGAAAACCAACCGCTCCAAACGCCTTGCTAGCTTTGCTCTTAAGCTTGACATGGCTAAGGCCTTTGATCGGGTTGAACGGGATTCACTGATCCAAGTTATGACTCAACTTGGATTCTGCCACAAGTTCACTGAACTTATCCGGAACTACATCTCTACAGTTTCCTACTCTATTTTGCTTAGTGAAAGGCCTTCGAATCCGTTTGCTACCTCCCGCGGAATTCGCCAGGGGGATCCTCTTTCCTTCTACCTTTTCTTGTTCTTTGCTGAAGCTCTCTCGTCAATGTTTTCTCTTGCCGAAACAAATGGTCTTCTCAACAGGGCTCATGTTTGCCGTACGGGCCCTCCAATCTCTCATTTGTTTTTTGCAGACGATAGCATTATTTTCGGAAAGGCGTCATCTGATGAGATTAGTACTGTCTCTAATATTTTAAACCAATTCTCTCAAGCCTCTGGCCAAAGGATTAATTACAGTAAATCTGAAATTGCTTTTAGCAATTCTATCTCTGAAGCAGATGCTATCTCTCTCGGTGCTCAATGCGGGGTCCCGGTTGTTCAGAAACACAGTATTTATTTGGGACTCCCAACATCGGTTGGTCGTTCTAAGAAAGAAGTTTTCTCGTTTATTGAGGAACGAGTGTGCAAGAAACTCAAAAATTGGAAAATTCGTTCCCTTTCTCAAGCCGGCAAACTCACTCTCATTAAATCTACTGCACAATCAATTCCTTCATATGTGATGAGTTGCTTTATGCTTCCTTCCTCCTCCACCAATCGAATCAACCAGGTTATCGCCAATTTCTGGTGGGGGCAGCGCTCCAAGGAGAGAAAGATTCATTGGTGTAGATCGAATACGACATGTGCTCCCAAGGCCTTGGATGTTCTAGGGCTCAGAGACTTTGAGTGTTTCAACCAAACGTTTCTTGCCAAATAGGGTTGGCGCATCATCACCCAACCTCACTCTCTCCTTGCTCGTTGCCTAAAAGCCCATTACTTCCCGCGCTGCAATTTTCTCGATGCTCAACTTGGCTAATCTTCTAGTTATACATGGAGGAGTATGCTCAAGGGAAAGGATATTCTTTCTGAAGGCACTCATTGGACCATCCGTGATGGTCGTTCTGTTAATATATGGAGTGATCGCTGGCTGCCTGAACATTTTCCCTAACGCCCCCATCTCCTTGTTCTTCTTCTTTGCAGGAGTTTCATTTGGTTCGCGATCTCTTCACTCCCGATGGACTAAGTTGGGATCATAATTCTCTTTCTCGATGTTTCTCCTCGGATATCGCACAAAAGGTCTCATGCATTCCCATCGAATCTACCCCTCACACGGACTGTGCTAGATGGCTTTTCACGGAGGATGGTTCATTCACAGTCAAATCCGGCTACTGGAGAGCGAATAAACTGAAAGATGCCGCATCATCGACGCCTTCTTCGTCTTCCCCAACTAACCCGAAATTTTGGCGTTGGTGGTGGAATCTTCGCTTCCCTCCCAAAATCTGCATCTTTGTTTGGCGATGCCTCCAAGGTATTTTACCTTCAAAGACTAAACTTTAAACTTCGGGGACGAGTAATTCTCATTGATCCCATTTGACCCGAGTGTGGACTTGCTGAAGAAACCATCGAACATATCTTTCGTGATTGCTGCTGGACTAATTTCTTTTGGAAGGCTTGTCCCCTCAGGATTGATCTCCAGACAACTGCTTCATCGATGACTCTTCAAGATTGGATCCTCGCCATAATCAAACGCAAGCCTCCTGAGTTCATGGAATTATTTGTTACTCTTCTCTGGAGCATCTGGAGAGCTCGGAATTTTCTCCACTTTGAGTGAAAATCTTCTCACCATGTTGAATGCTTCAAACTCGCTTCTCAGCTCTTGTCCGACTACCAAAGTGACTATCGTAAAGCTTCTCCACTACTCCCACCCACTGTTTACGCCGCTTTCTCACTGGACTCCTCCACCTCTGGTGCTTCTCAAGTTCAACTCCGATGCCTCACTTGGCCCCAACGGCGATGCGGGGTTCGTGACCACCAAGGGAATCTTATTCTCACCCTAGCTTCTCTCCATCCTCTTTGCCAAGATGTGGAGATTGCTGAGGGCCTTGCTTGCATGTAGGGAATTCGCAAAGCTCATGATTGTGGATTTCAAGATATCATTGTAGAAATGGACAATAAAATGCTTGCCTCGACACTTCACAATAGGTCGATCCCTCGTACTCCGGTAGGCACGATTATTGCTAATATTCTTCACCTTTCCTGCTCCTTTCGTCGTATTAGTTTTCAATGGATTGGACGACATCAAAATGGTCATGCCCACTTCCTTGCTTCCCAAGCTCGAAACTCGGACTTTTCTCTTGTTGTGGACAATTCATTTTCTGTAACGCTTTTGCGTATTGTTGCTAAGGACGAAGTCCCATTCCTTAATGAAATTATCTAGTTTTCTCTCAAAAAAAAAATCAATTGATTTTTTTTTGATCTACGGTTAACATTGATTGATACATTAGATTACTATTATTTGTGTATTAAAAGTGTATTAAATAATTTGTGTATTAAGTTAGTGTAACATAAGCGAGTTACTACCAGATCCACACCATATATAGGTATATATATATTTGTCGAATAAAGCATTGCACCAATAGATGAAACATCTAGACCATACAACGTGAGACTACTATACTACACATATGCGAGATCACTATACCGCTGCACAAAATAAGAATATACTATACCACATAAATGCACGATTAAACCTACAAACTCTCGCTAAGAAAAACTTGTGATGCATCAACCAATAATATTATAAACGCAAAAACTCCAATGTCTGGATCCGGGTCAATGTCAATATACTATAATTTATATTGGACGAAGATACAAACAGAGCCATGCTAGCCTAGTGGTTGCGCAAGCCGGCTAAATCTGTTCCCTAGTAGCCTCCAATGTCGCGGGATTGATCCTCATGCTATACAGTTCTTAAATTCTTTCCCTTTCCTTGTTTTTATCTTTTTGTTACTTTTTCATTTGTGAGAATGTATTTTTAAATACCTTTTTATAAAACATAGAAGTTTTTTACACCCATTCATAAGAACATAAGTTTTCTATACCAAAATCATGTAAAAGACTAAAATACCCTTAAGTAAAGGTATTGAGATTTTGACTTTAATTTTTAGCCTTTTTTTTTAATCTTTTTCAGCTGACTTCATTTTTTTTTTCGTTTCTTCTTCATGAACCCAAAACCTAAACGAAAAAAAAAATTATCTCCACCTTGAACGCATTAAATTCACGATAGTTAAAAAGAAGAATGAGGTAAAGCTCAAACGGAAGACTTTCGTGTTTTTGGGGTAGAAAGAAGGTATGCAACTATATTCATCATGTAAAATATGATTTTTTTCGACGAGTTTTTATACCCACGATGGCAACCCACGATGGATTCATTTTTGCACACGATGGTAGAAAATTTTCATGTACATGAATTATATGTTGATATTTAGTCATAAGAGAGTATATTGCATTTTTAGAAACGTTTTTAGAAGTAAAATAGCCGAAAAATATATTCACTGTCGTGTGTATGAGAATTCTGCATTTTCTGGGCAAGTTTTTTGCAACCCACGATGGCTACCCACGATGGTGCCATCGTGGGTATACACGATGGGCACCATCGTGGGCACGACGGTGAGCCCACCGTGGGCACAAGAACAACATTCAATTTTATTTTTTGTTCGGTTCCTTCTTCGATTTTGTTGTTTAGTGATTCTATAATAGCTTATTTTTCATTTGAAAACTACTTAACAACAAAATCCAAACAGCCACATGTAATCTTCATCTAATTCATTAGAAAATCAGGTACTTCGTACAAACGATGAAGTTAGTTATACATAACCATTTGATGGTCCCGAAACGAGTTACTGGTGTATGGGGGGGGGAATACACCAGTTAGGATTTTAAAAACTTAACCCTTAAAAAAAATTGCTTCAACCGAGTAAAACGGACTCAGTTGGAATCTCACAGCTGAGTAAGCAATCTCAGCTGGAAGAGTGAGGCTGTGCGGAATGTGGTGGGAATAAAAACTCGTTATAGCAACTCACGCTTTTTAGTGCTGGGTTGGTCAAAAACCAAAACAGTTGAATATGCAAAAATGCAGTTTGTATGCTGGTTAGTTTGAACAGATAAGAATGCAATAAGCAACTGAATGAAAATAAACACAGACACACGGGATTTAACGTGGTTCGGAGATAACCCTCCTACGTCCACGGGGAGATGTGAATCCTCACACCTCAGTCCAAGTTCTTCTGGACAGTTCCACACAGCTTACCCGGGCTGTGCAACCGTTGCAATAAGTTTACGGGTACTTATCAACCTTTACAGTTAAGTTTGCGGGTACTTAACAACCTATGTCAAGTTTGCGGGTACTTGACGACCTAGTTACTCAATTACAGGAAGAGTATAATCCTAACAGACACTTTTTAAGGTGTGTATGTGGGTGGATTTTCCAACTACAGCTCGATCACAAATGAGAGCTGGATCTATGGCTTGAACGAATAAACACTCAAACTAAGATCTAAGATAGATTAAAACTCTATGAACCCTCAGCTACTAATGTTCTATCACTCTTGAACTCTCAACTGTTGATGTTCTTAGAATAAGATTTTTGCAGATTTTTCTTGCTCTTGATTTACTTGTGATTGCACTTCTCTATCTCTTGTCTCGTGTGT
This sequence comes from Schizonepeta tenuifolia, assembly GCA_029490685.1. NCBI lineage: Eukaryota > Viridiplantae > Streptophyta > Magnoliopsida > Lamiales > Lamiaceae > Schizonepeta > Schizonepeta tenuifolia. The sequence continues at coordinate 44,599,291 of CM055957.1, read as the reverse complement.
GTATATCTCTCGAATGAGAGAATGCCTCTATTTATAGGCGGAGAGAATCAACTAGCCGTTGGAGGAGCTGTTGATCTCTGATCGTTGAAAGCGATGGCTTGTCTCTCATCTCTGCAGACTTTCCCGATATGGCATCTGAGTTCTTCTGCTTTCCTTCTGAGACAGCCTTGTGTTGGGCCAGATGGGGTAATGACTGAACGGTCAAACCCTCATGTGACTTCCTTTTGAAATTCAAATCTTAAACCTTTCTGACAGTCAACCTCGATTAGTTGGTTGAAAATCTTGATCTTTATCTGAGTGGTCTTCAGCTGATGTTCTGACTGAACCGTTGAACTCTCAGCTGACTTTGAACTTCATGTTGTTGATCTTCTTGTTTGAATTCTACAACTGAGGTTCTGAAACTGAACCCTCAGTTGTCTTCCTTGTATTTAGACAGTTGGGTTTGAACCCTCAGATGACTTTCTTTTTCATCTGATGTTCTCTTCCTCTCTACTGTTTCTCATCTGACGAATCCTCAGTTGGTCTTTACAACTGATGTTCTGAAGACTTCCCCCTCATTCCATCTGAACAAATGAACTCTCAGTTGTCTTTCATCATAACTGATGTTCAGTCTGAGTAATGCCTTGTTGCCATCTTCAGCTAGAGACCTGTAAAGATAAAATCTTACCTTTGCTCAAACAGCGAGCCTAAATTCTAACATTAGGTTCTGGCAACATCTACTCGGTTGGGGTCAGTCGGTTTTGGAATTCATCAAAACTCTTACTAATAAATTTCCCAACAATTTCCCCCTTTTTGATGATGCCAAAACCACTTACAACTTTAAACCACTATTGATCTAATCCTCACTAACTGACCTAAAATCTCAGCTGAAATTCTAGACAGTCTATAAAATAAAACATCAAAGGGTTAGCACAGATGAAACATGGTATTTAAAAGACTGCGATTCATAGCTTGGACAATGAGATACTGTGCGTCAAGTTGAATCGTATATATACTTTGAAGTTTTTGTTACAACTGAAGGTTACAGGGTTAAGCACAGAACAAATAAAGATACAACAGTTGTTTCAAAAACTACAACATCCAAAAAGAAAACTTCATTAGCTCAAAAACTTCGACAGCTCAAAAATATTGTTGATCGTACTTGCTGAAGATACGGTCGAAAATCTCTTTCTTCGCAGCTGACTCGATCCCAGTGTTGACACCATGTTCCTTGCAGACTTGTCTCGCCTCAGCCATGATCGCATTTCTGTTTGGCGTGCTCGTGCCTTTGATCATCTGAGGGCGGTATCTGCACATCTGCGGAACTGGAACGGTGTTGGGATCGAGCTGAGCATTCAGCATGGCTCGCTTGAACTGACTAAACATTCCAGAGTCTCCAGATCTGAGTTCCCACAGGGCTTCCTTGAAGGCTTGCCTTGGGTCTTCAGTCGAGTAGACTTTCCTGTAATAGAAGTCATTGATGAATTCATGCTTGAACTGCTCCCAGTCATCGTTCCACTCAGCATTCATCCACTTGTCAACATGTGGGTACCGAGACGGGAGCGGGACATTCTTCTGCAACTGATGTGTCGACTTCCTAGCCTCAGCCTTCATCTGGTGCTTGTTGATTCTTCGCACGCTCCGGCTGGCTTTATTTCTGTCGACGTTCTTTTCCACCTTGGTCAGCTCCTTCTCGAACTTGGCCACCTTCTTGGCCTGATCGGCAGCGAACTTCTTGATCCAAGAGGGATTCAAGTACTTCTCCTTGGACTCCCCCATAGCTTTGGCAGCTTCGATGCAGTCTTCAACAGATATTCCTCCGTCAAGTTCGGCATCGAGCTCGGCCGTGAGCTCGGCTACGAGGTCGTGGGAGATTTCCAGTTCTTACTGTTGCGATCCTTCAGCTGTTCCTTCCGCTTCAGCTGGCACTCCTTCCCCTTGCTGAAGAACAGCTTTCCCTTGTCCAGCACCAGCTGCTGGCTCCTTGTCTTCCCCCTTTTTGGCATCATCCAAAAGGGTGGCAACGGTGCCATCCAGGGAGGTCAACTTGGCCTCAGCCTGTTGAACGCGGGAAAAGAGTTCTTCGACAGCATCCTTCTCTTCTCCCTGCTTGGCCAACTCCAGGTCTTGGCGCTCCTGTTCAGCTCACTGCAAGGCTGCAAAGGTCGCAGAGACCTCTTTGTGGAGGGTGACGAACTCAGCTCGGAAATTGGCCAACTGAGACATCCACTCCTGGTCCTGAGTCTGCTGGGACCTTGCCAGATCAGATTCAGCAACGGTCTTGAAGACTTTGAAGTCCGAGCTGAGGCCCTGAACGGCCTTCCTCAGAGCCGTGACTTCCGAGCTGGAAGAAGTGGAGAGATCTTCAAACTTCTGCTGCAGGGAAGAGGAAAGGTGTTCCAATTGATTCTTCAACCTGGCATTCTCTGCCATCAGCTGCTGCATCCTGTCGGCATCCTCCTCCTTGCTGAGCTGGATCTTGGACAACATTTCCTGCCTCAGCTGATTGACCCTCTCCGAGATCAGCTCACATATGGTATCGGTTGAGAGCGCTGGCTGATCGGAGGGTCCGGCCAGGTGTTGTGGTTGTGGCTGGGCAGATGGCTCCATGACAACCAGGGCAGATCGGCTGGCGAGGTAGGCCTTGAGCTTGTCTTCTTCCTTCTTGGCCGCCTCTTCAGCTACATCGACATCCTCCATGCAGTGGGCATTCTTGGCTAGCATGTCGTCAAGAAACTGAACAGCTCCAGGATTGTTGCACAGCTCCCTGGTGTCTGTCCCTTCTTGGATGCTCTTGTCCAGACGTCGACGTAGCACAGCCACCTTCTGGTTGTATGCCACCTCCAGGTTCTGGTAGTCGAAGTATACCCTCAGGTTGGATTCTTCGACCTTCAACTTGTCCCAACCATAGATCCTGAGGGTTTCCTCCTTGACGTACCAGTAGCTGAATATGACGCTGAACTGGTAGAGCAGTTCCATCCCGAGTACGGCAAATACGGGCATTGAGGCTGCCTCGGGGAACATACCAATCAGCTTGCGGAAACAGTAGCTCAGCCTTCCTTCATATTCAGCCAAGATCGCCTAGCGGTTGGCTTCTTCATCAATTGGAGGGGGGTCAATATCGAAGGTAAGGGGTTCGACGGTTTCATCAACGTTGGCCAAAGGAATGGTCACAACATTGGCATCGAGCGAGAGGCTCGGAATATCTGACTGAGGACCAGTTGAGAGAACTGGATCCTCTTTGGGTGGTGAGTCGGCTGGCGCATGTGTTTCTTCAGACACAGGTGGGATTACCTGGCTGGCATCAGCTCCAGTTGGACTGTCGTGGGACTCCTCAGATGAAGAAGAGTCATCTGAGGAGGAGTTGGATTCCTCCACGTGGATCTCCACGCCTTCAGCTGCTTTCTCCTGACGAGGTTGAAGATTGAACCCAGTTGGGTCAACTGATTGGCTGGATTCGGTTGACTCCTTCTCCTCAGCTGGCTTTACCACCTTTGGACTTGTTGTAGATGGTTGAGCCGCTGGCTGGATGATGCGAATCTTGGGCCTCTTCTGGAGGGGTTCCTCCTCGTCTTCTTCTTCGTCTTCCTCTTCCTCAGCCACCTCCTCTAGCTAGCGTTTCGCAGGCTTGGACCTCGAAGGACGGGGAACAGCTGAGTCTGACTCCACAGCTGGCTTGGGGGCACCCTTGGGAGTGTAAATGGCCTCCACAACGTCCCTGGCCTTTTTGGCTGTGGGGAACAGCGTCAGCTTACTGAACGGCGTGTCCTCACTCCTTTCCATGTTAACGGCAGTCCCTGTGTGGCTTGGAGGATGAAGGCAGATATTTTTGTCCCGAAGTTGAGTGTCCCCTTGACACTCAACAGCTGTTCTCCGGACTCAGCTGTCGACTCGGAAATTTTCTGCTGCTCCATCAACAGCTGGCTTTCAAGATATCTCAGCCAGTCGACCTGGTGCAGTTCCTCCAGGGCCTTCTGTTGCTTAAGCTTCGGCCTGCTAATGTAGCCGAAGGCTCCTCCGTATGCGAAGGCGCATTTGGATATCACATCGAAGAGAAGTCGGTGCTCCGACTTCAGCTTTGTTCTTTGCATGCTCCCCTTCAATGGTTCGGGAACAAGAAGGATGGTTTGAAGGAAGGCATCAGCTTCCTTGTCAGTGAATTTCCCCAGCACATCTGTGGCTTCGCGATTTCTGGGGATGATCTTCTCCAGTTCCTTGGATACTTTGATTTCTATGGCGGTGTCTTCTATCGTCCGGGAGGTTTTGTGTCGTTGCTTGCACGGGATGATTGTGACAAGCCCATCATCTGCAACTCGCTGCAGATTCCTGTAGAAGTGTACGACCTGCTTCCTGAGCAATTTGGACGGAGAGAGAGTTGCCCAGTCGAGCAGACGGTGGTCGGAGAGAATGGCGGCGACGGGAGCGAGTTCAGGCGAGGTCAAGGCCACTCTGGACAGAATCCGTTCAAAATGAATCTTCGACATCACCATGTCGAACGATTCCTGGAAAGTAACAGGCTCTGCCGGAAACCATCTTCTTGGAAGCTTTAGATTTGGGCGCCATCTCAAGGAGATATATATGCAAAGAAGAAGGAAAATCTTTACTGAAAATGGTGAAACAGGTTTGGAGAGGATGATGAATAGTAATTAAAGATATGCACGGAATAAGAAGGCAAGGATCACTTCCTGATTTGCCGTATTATATAATCTTTGACTCGGATAATATCAACGGCTGGGGTTAAATGGCGCGAATCCCTCAACGGCTGAGATTGCGCGACTGTTGGGTAATTTTGACTGATACTCCACGCGCGCGAGTGAGAAGGTGAATAGTTTGAGGTGTCAGCCCAGTCGCACTATAAAGTAAGGCTATAGGAGTTCAGCCAGACTTTGCATTAAATGCGATATGATGGCTTGTTTAGTTTAGCTGACATGTTCATGAATGTTTGAATTTATTTCAAACATTCTCATTTAATATCATAACACCTTCAGTCATAAATGATACCTGCCAGCTGATGTCGAGATCAGCTGTATACCTCAGTCGAGTTCCTCAGTTGCCGCATACCATCAGCTGACTCGAGTTCGTCTGTTCAGCTGATGTTTGATGTCTTCAGTTGGCAATTCATATCTGAGATTCCCCCTTCATCTGAGCTTCCCCCTCAGATGGATATTTGACTCTTCAGCTCGGATGGATCCTCAGCTCGGATCCAATAGACCTAGAAGATCACACAGCATCTTGAACCGTGTTTCAGGAAGAGGTTTGGTGAAGATGTCAGCTCTCTGAATCTCAGTTAGGATCTTCTCCATGAACACATCCTTCTTCTCAATATGATCTCGGATGAAATGATGACGAATGTCGATATGCTTAGTCCGAGAGTAGTGAACAGGGTTTAGAGAGATAGCTATGGCACTCGAGCTATCACAATGAATCGGAACCTGTCCAGTTGCAACTTCATAATCTCTCAGCTGTTGCTTCAACCACAATACTTGCATGCAACAGCTTCCGGCAGCCATATATTCTGACTCGGTTGTAGAAGTGGCAACACATGCTTGTTTCTTGGAGAACCATGAAACCAGCTTGCTTCCCATGAATTGACAGTGTCCAGAGGTAGACTTCCTGTCCAACCGATCTCCTGCTAGGTCCGCATCTGAGTATCCAGTTAGCTGGATATTGTCATCAGTTGGGTACCACAACCCAACATTGACAGTTCCCTTCAGATACTTAATGATGTTCTTTGCTGCCAACATGTGTGCTTCTCTTGGTTGGACTTGAAATCGAGCACACACTCCAACTGCGTATGATATATCTGGTCGGCTGGCAGTTAGGTAGAGCAGCGAATCGATGATCCCTCTATACTGGCTGGCATCAACGAGCTTTCCCTCAGCTCCGAGTTCGATCTTCCAGTTCGTATTCATAGGGATTCTTGTTGTCTTACTTGTCTGCAATCCGAACTTGGTGATGAGCTCCTTTGTATATTTGGACTGGTTGATAAAAATCCCTTCAGGTGACTGCTTCACTTGTAATCCAAGGAAATAATTCATCTCGCCCATCATTGACATCTCGAACTTCTCCTTCATGAGATCTGAGAATTTCTTGCACAGCTCTTCCGACTTGGAGCCGAAAATGATGTCATCCACGTAGATTTGCACAACAAGTATATCTTCTCCAACTTTGATGGTGAACAGAGTTTTATCAACTGAACCTCGTTTGAACCCCGAGTTCAGAAGAAATCCACAAAGAGTGTCATACCATGCCCTTGGCGCTTGCTTTAGACCACAGATAGCTTTCTTCAGCTTGTACACTCTTCCATCTCCAGTCTCAAAACCAGGAGGCTGTTCAACATATACATCTTCTTTGATATCTCCATTTAGGAATGCACACTTCACATCCATCTGATACACTTTGAACTTGTGATGTGCGGCATAAGCTAGAAAGATCCGGATGGCTTCCAGCCTTGCAACTGGTGCGAAGGAATCTTCAAAGTCAATTCCTTCTTGTTGGCAGTATCCTTGAGCTACCAACCTTGCTTTATTCCTTACAATGAATCCAATGGCGTCTCTCTTGTTTTTGAAAATCCACTTCAATCCAATCACCTTGACACCATTTGGTCTTTCTACCAACTCCCATACACAATTGCGTAGAAACTCATTCAGTTCTTCTTGCATTGTTGTTGTCCAGTGGACACAGTTGAGAGCTTCCCCAACATTCTTCGGTTCTGGTACATCAGCTACAAAGCAAGACATCATGGCAACATCTCCAACTTGCTCGAACTCCTCTAGAACTGTCAACTCCTCAGCATACTGGGCGTAAGTGTTGGAGTTTCCTTCAGTTGATTCTGGATTTGCAACTCGGCTCCTTGTACGCACACCCTCGGTTGGATCTCCAATGATGTCGTCGGTGGAATGAACTTCATACCATCTTCGGTTGCGTCTTCCTTCTTCTTCCAACTGTGGCTGTTCAGAAATCTGAGTTGGAGTCTTTAGAGCTGGTGATTGATCAGCTGTTGAGTCTGGATCCTCAACATTGGTATTAGGTTGAACCGGACTCGGTTGGGCTTCGGATGCTGAAGCAGTTGGAGGTGCATCAACTGAAGTTCCCCCTTGGGATGAGCTGGGGTCTTCGCATTCATCTTCAGAGGAATATGGATCCTCATCATCAGTTGCCCAAACCAGTGGTTCAGCTAGGTTCTTTTCCCTTAGAGCTTGCGATCTGGTGAGAACTGGTGGAACAGTTTGATCTGCTTGTTGTCCTTTAACCTGTTCCCTGCACTCAAAGGTAGATTCATCAAAACTAACATGAGATGTTATTTCCACAACACGAGAGCTGTTGTTGAAAACTCTATATAGCTTGATCCGAGCTGCATATCCAAGAAATATGCCCTTCGAAGCTTTGGCATCAAAAGTTTTCAACTGAGTCTTCCCATTGTTGTGAATATAACACTTAGACCCAAAAACGCGAAAATAAGAAATATCTGGCTTTATGCGTCTCCACAGCTCGTAAGGCATTTTTCCCAACCGCTTGGTGAGAAGAGATCGATTCTGAGTGTAGCATGCTGTGTTGATCGCTTCAGCCCAAAATCTCTTTGGCAGAGCTGAGCTTGCTAACATGGATGTGGCTGCATCCTTCAGCGTTCTATTTATTCGCTCAGCTACGCCATTCTGTTGTGGAGTACGCGCGGCTGATGTCTGATGGGTTATGCCACTCTTTTCACAATACTCAATGATGGTTTCATTTAGAAACTCCGTTCCACGATCTGATCGGATGGATATGATCTTCATCTCTTGTTGGTTCGAAATCCGATCCATCAGCTTGGGCAGCTCATCTCGGGTTTCACTCTTGTAGCGCATGAAGATGGTCCACGTATATCTTGAGTAGTCATCAGTTACAACCAGGGTGTACTCGTTCTCGTTCATGCTCTTTGGTGTAACTGGCCCGAAGAGATCCATATGGATCAGCTGTAACACTCGGTCAGTTGAAGGAGTTGACTTCAACCGAAAGGAGGTTCTAGCGAGCTTTCCCAGCTGGCATGCACTGCAGATGTGTGTTGTTAAAAACACTCGGTTAGGTATGCCTCTTGCATGTTCTTGTCTGGCGAGTTGGTTCATCGTCTTGAAGTTCAGATGGTTGAGCCTTTTGTGCCACAGCCAGCTTACATCCGAACTGCTCTTTGATAACAGGCAAGTGTCAGGGAGGCTGCTGTTCCAGTCAGCGTAGTAAACATTCCCTGTTGGAGATCGATTTCCCAACAATATCACCTGCTTTGATCCGACGTCTTTAACTCTGCAACCCTGTGCATCAAACTTGACAAAGAAACCATTATCACAGAATTGGCTGATGGAGAGCAGGTTATGCTTCAATCCATCAACATAAGAAACATTAGAAATTGAAACATGATTGGTTTCAAGGGTACCGTAACCTCTGGTGTAACCTTTTGAGTTATCACCAAAAGTAACTGATGGACCTTCTTTCTCCACGAAACTTCCAAGCAAATCTTTCAGATTCGTCATGTGTTTCGAGCATCCACTATCCATCACCCACATTGTAGCAGACGCCTTCTTCTTCCTCAGTTGTTTCTCCTGCACCTGCAAAGAGAAACTCGCTTAGGTCCCCAATTTCAGTTGGGTCCTAGAGGGTTAGAACCAGTTCCCGCTGGAACTGTGCGTCGCTTTTCCCTATAAACTCGGATGGATTTATCATTCCAGATTACTTTTCCTTCATCATCAACTATTACAACACCTCGGTTATCCTTAGGCTTGTTGTTAGTAGTGATGTTTTGTTTCTTGGGAGGAGTTGGATTTCTCCCATGTTGAGCTTTAGGAGGTGAGGCTTTCCCCCTGTTTTGATGGCGATTCTTATCCTGTTGAGTTTGTCTGTGAGGTCGGATGCCATGTTGGAATCTTTGTGGCTGATTATGATTCCATCTTCCTAAGGGTTGTCTGTAGCTGTTCATGCCCTGTTGATGATTCATATTATGGCATGAATATCTCCAGTTGTTTGACCAGTTCCTCATTGGTTGACTCGGTTGGAACCTTTCGTCGAACTGATGTTGGAACCGCTGTTGATTCAGATGATTGAACCCATGTCTGTTCTGAGGTCGGTTCCATTCCTTCTGACGTTGACTTTCAGGTTGATGCAGAGGTCGGTTCTGATTCTGAGATCGGTTGCGGTTGTGCCTTCGACGCCTCTGATTTCTCTTCTGACTTTTGGAACATTCCCCCTCGGTTGATACCTCAACCGATGGAACATTATGTCCTACATCAGCTACTCCTTTTCCCTTCTCAGTTGTAATCCTATTGGTCGTTTGAACTTGTTGAGAGGTAGAGGTTGAATTAGCTTCAGGAGACTCAGCTGTGTCTGGCTCGACAGCTGTGACTTCTACAGCTTTGATGAAGGTTGCTGGTGGAATCCCAGTATCCTTGACAACATCATAGCCGAGACCTGACACGTCATCCATCTGTCTACTATAACTGATAAGATTCTCTATGATCTTGGATGACTGATACAGCTTAATTAGATTGTCCTTCTCAGTTTGTAACTCTTTGACGAGTACAGCTATGTGCTAGGTTTGTCCATCTGACTTCTTTATCAGCTGTTCGATATGAGCATCTTGATTTTTCAACTGATCTTGCTGTTGCTTTGTCAACTCCTCATCAGCTAGAGCCTTAACCTCGTTCAGTTGACTCTTGAGATTCTCAATCTCCTCGGTTTGGCTTTTGATCAGATCGTCCTTTTCGGTTAAGGAATCTTCAAGTTTGACGAACTGAGCTTGAAGACTCTTAAACTCAACCGATTGGTGATGCAGCTCCTCACTGAGTTCTTGAAAATCACTCCAGGAGGGTTCCAACTCATCGTTTAGAGATTCCTGCATGTTAGAAGTATTGGAAGAGTTTAACTGAGCAGGATTAGATTGTACCTCAATATCATCTTGGTTGGTTCCAAGTGCCATGAGGCATTGATCCTGACTGATGACGTTGTTGGTAGAAGTCAGCTCATCTTCATCTTCGGTGTCAGTGAAGATATCAATTTCGTCAGCTGCTTCTTCTGCAACCATGGCCTTATTCTTTCCAGCTTGTATGGCCCTTAGAGCATCTCTCTCTTTCTTCGATAGATCTGGGCAGTCAGCCTTGAAATGACCTTCCTTTCCGCATTCAAAGCAACCATTGGTGACTGGCTTTGAGCTGTCTCGAGTTCGGTTTGATTTATAGAACCGTTTATATTTGCCGAACCGAGTGTCCATTTTAGCTAGCTTCTTTGACAAAGCTGCAATGTTCTGTTGCAGTTCCTCTCTGCTTGGATCCTTTGCAGTCGTGTCAGCTGATCTGGTTGGCCTTGATGATCTCGATTTTGAGTAATTAGCTCTGAGAGCAACTGACTTTGAGGCTGACCCAACATCCTCAATTCTACTTGTCTGACCTGAGGGCTGCGATCTCCTTCTGTTGACCTTATACTCATTTCCTTTCAAGATTGAGAACAATCTTTCAGTTCCCATTTCACCAAGGTCAGCTCGGCTCTCGTGGATATTTGTGAAAGTATCCCACTCAGCTGGTAGAGCTTGCAACACTTTGAGGTTGATTTCTCTTAGTGTGTATTTTCCTCTCTGGATGGACTGGATTCTTCTGATGATGTCCATAAACCGGAGCTCTAGCTGATCGATAGTCTCATCAGGTCGCAGACTGAAGTTGTCGAAATCTTGACATGCATGTGAGAACTTGTTTTCCTTCGTCTCGTCGCTTCCTTCACTTAGCGATGCCAGGATGTCCCACATCTCTTTTGCAGTCTCACACTCCTCTATCCAAGGCAGATAATCTTGTCCAACTGTGGACATTATTGTGCTCTGAGCCCAGATATCCAACTGGCTCACCTTGGCCTCCTCTGGAGAGTAGTCTTCTGGCTGTTTCACCACATACTCCACCACTGTATCTCCATCGTTAGGATTTGTGGGAGTGCGAGCTATTCTTTCTTTAATGACGATTGGTCCGGAAGAGAGAACTTGTTGCATCCTGTGATGCTTTGACAGAAGGATCTTCTTCATTCGAGTTCTCCATGATGTATAATTGACCACTGAGAACATGACGACGATCTTGTCCTTGACGTCCATCTGCACGAAAAAAAACAGGACAAATATGCGAGCAAATATGCACTAGCGTGAAAAGATTTGTTCAGTTGGCCACTGAAGAAAATTTCTCGAATTCACACCTTGTGAAACAGAGTCAGCAGTCTTTTGAACCACTGCTCTGATACCACTTGATGGTCCCGAAACGAGTTACTGGTGTATGGGGGGGAATACACCAGTTAGGATTTTAAAAACTTAACCCTTAAAAAAAATTGCTTCAACCGAGTAAAACGGACTCAGTTGGAATCTCACAGCTGAGTAAGCAATCTCAGCTGGAAGAGTGAGGCTGTGCGGAATGTGGTGGGAATAAAAACTCGTTATAGCAACTCACGCTTTTTAGTGCTGGGTTGGTCAAAAACCAAAACAGTTGAATATGCAAAAATGCAGTTTGTATGCTGGTTAGTTTGAACAGATAAGAATGCAATAAGCAACTGAATGAAAATAAACACAGACACACGGGATTTAACGTGGTTCGGAGATAACCCTCCTACGTCCACGGGGAGATGTGAATCCTCACACCTCAGTCTAAGTTCTTCTGGACAGTTCCATACAGCTTACCCGGGCTGTGCAACCGTTGCAATAAGTTTACGGGTACTTATCAACCTTTACAGTTAAGTTTGCGGGTACTTAACAACCTATGTCAAGTTTGCGGGTACTTGACGACCTAGTTACTCAATTAAAGGAAGAGTATGATCCTAACAGACACTTTTTAAGGTGTGTATGTGGGTGGATTTTCCAACTACAGCTCGATCACAAATGAGAGCTGGATCTATGGCTTGAACGAATAAACACTCAAACTAAGATCTAAGATAGATTAAAACTCTATGAACCCTCAGCTACTAATGTTCTATCACTCTTGAACTCCCAGCTGCTGATGTTCTTAGAATAAGATTTTTGCAGATTTTTCTTGCTCTTGATTTTCTTGTGATTGCACTTCTCTATCTCTTGTCTCGTGTGTGTGTATCTCTCGAATGAGAGAATGCCTCTATTTATAGGCGGAGAGAATCAACTAGCCGTTGGAGGAGCTGTTGATCTCTGATCGTTGAAAGCGATGGCTTGTCTCTCATCTCTGCAGACTTTCCCGATATGGCATCTGAGTTCTTCTGCTTTCCTTCTGAGACAGCCTTGTGTTGGGCCAGATGGGGTAATGACTGAACGGTCAAACCCTCATGTGACTTCCTTTTAAAATTCAAATCTTAAACCTTTCTGACAGTCAACCTCGATTAGTTGGTTGAAAATCTTGATCTTTATCTGAGTGGTCTTCAGCTGATGTTCTGACTGAACCGTTGAACTCTCAGCTGACTTTGAACTTCATGTTGTTGATCTTCTTGTTTGAGTTCTACAATTGAGGTTCTGAAACTGAACCCTCAGTTGTCTTCCTTGTATTTAGACAGTTGGGTTTGAACCCTCAGATGACTTTCCTTTTCATCTGATGTTCTCTTCCTTTCTACTGTTTCTCATCTGAAGAATCCTCAGTTGGTCTTTACAACTGATGTTCTGAAGACTTCCCCCTCATTCCATCTGAACAAATGAACTCTCAGTTGTCTTTCATCATAACTAATGTTCAGTCTGAGTAATGCCTTGTTGCCACGATGGCACTATCGTGTGTACCCACGATGGGCACCATCGTGGGTTGACCATCGTGAGTAGCCATCGTGGGTAGCCATCGTGGGTGTCCACGGTGGCAACCCACGATGGCCATCGTGGGTTGCCCCATCGTGGGTTGCAAAAAACTTGCCCAGAAAATGCAGAATTCTCATACACACGACAGTGAATATATTTTTCGGCTATTTTACTTCTAAAAACGTTTCTAAAAATGCAATATACTCTCTTATGACTAAATATCAACATATAATTCATGTACATGAAAATTTTCTATCATTGTGTGCAAAAATGAATCCATCGTGGGTTGCCACCGTGGGTATAAAAACTCGTCGAAAAAATTATATTTTTCGACTATTTTACTTGCTCCTCGTTCGAAATAGATATCGACGCCGTTGACTTCCCATCGTGGTCGGATTGGTCACTTATTGCCGCCGTGTTTGTGTGTGTGTTTTCATCGTCGTGTGTGTGTCGAAGGTTGAGAGGGAGAGAGAGAGAGAGAAAACTTATAGAAAACTTATTTGTTTATTAAAAGTAAAGGTATTTTAGTCTTTTGAGTGATTTTGGTATAGAAAACTTATACTTTTATAAAAGAGTGCAAAAAACTTCTATCTTTTATCAAAAGGTATTTAAAAAGAGTTTGCCCTTTTCATTTCTATCACCTTTTCTTCTTTTTGTTTTTGCTTTCTAGGAAATTACGATTATATCTTATCAATAGTTTCAATTTTTTTTGGTCGTTTCTTCAAGTTAATAAATTCTATTTTTTTTTATTAATTGTCTAATCAATTTTATTTTTCCATTTGTTTTTTTATATTTAATAATTTTATTTCTTTCATCTTTTCTTCTTCCTTTTTATCAATTGTCTTGAACAAAAGTAGTATTTGTTCTTATGATAAAAATCACTCGGCTTTATTGATAGAATATCTAGTTATTAATTAATATAATAATGATATCTCAAATGTTATTTTTATTTACAATAATTATTATTTTTAAAAATATTACTTTTGTTTACGTCAATTGTTACTTTAAAAAAATATTTCTTTTGTTGATGATTATTGTTACTTTTTATTCCGACAAATATTACTTTGAAAAAAAAAATTGCTTTTATTTATGATAATTGTTACTCTGAAAAAATGTTATTATTCTCCACAACAATTAAAACATTTTATCACGCCAAATATTACTTTGAAAAATTAATTTTTTTACGACATTCATTTTTATCCCGACAAGTGTTACATTGTTCATAATAATTGTTACTTTAAAAAAAAAGTTACTTTTGTTTATGACAATCGTTACCTTTTATCGCGATAATATTACTTTTGTTTACGAACTTTTAATTTTTATCACAACAAATATTACTTTTGCTTATGAATGCTACTTTTGTTATGACAATCGTTAATATGAAAAAATATTACTTTTATTTACGACAATCGTTACTATTATTTCGAAAATTTTACTTTGAAAAATATTACTTTTGTTTACGATAATTATTTTTTTTTATCCCAACAAATGCTATTATTTACAACAATCGTTACTTTTTATCCCGACAAATGTTACTTTTGTTTATGATAATTGTTACTTTGAAAAAGTATTACTTTTATTTAGGACAATTGTTACTTTATCCTAACAAATGTTACTTTGAAAAACATTACTTTTGTTTACGACAATTGTTACTTTTTATTGCGATAAATGTTACTTTTATTTACGGCTATTGTTACTTTTTATCAAGACAAATGTTGCTTTATTTATGCTAATTATTATTTAAAATTTTACTTTCCAAGACAATTGTTACTTTTTATGATGGTAAAAATTATTTTTGTTTACGACAATTGTTACTATGAATAAATATTACTTTCATTTACGACAATTGTTACTTTTCATCCAGAGAATATTACTTTTGTTTACGATAATTGTTACTTTGAAAAAATATTACTCCATCCATATTTTTCATTCAGTCCATTTTACCTTATTTGGACGTATCATTTCATTAAGTCAATCTCCTAAAATGAAAATGCACCATATAATAAATATCCCTATATAACTCATAAGTTATCATAATGTACGTTACTAAAAAGCCACTAACTCCATTCTCTCTCTTACTTGATGTGACAAAAATACTCCCAAAAAGTTACTTTATCTTTCCAACTTTATTATTGTAAACACAAAATATTGTATTTATTCAATAAAAATAAATTTGAGTACAAATATAAGAATATCGAATATATGCGGGTTCAATCTCTATTTGATCCTCCGATTCTTCTCTCCACTTTAACCCTTTAACGGTCTTGAAGCAACCTTTGAGATTTGTTCTAGAAGTATGTCTCCTAGATCTCCTTGAACTTGATCTTTAAGCTTTATACATTGATGTGGATGACTTTCGCCTTGCTTCTGAGGTAAACGTTGAGATTTGATCTTTGTGCTTGATGACGTTGACTTGATCTTTGAAGTTGATGGTGTTGACTTGAGCTTCGGAGTTGATGGTGTTGACTCGAAGGACTTTCATCTAGTTTCCGAAGTAACGTTGAACGTCAAGTTTTATAACGTCGACTTGGAGGACTTCCGCCTAGTTTTCGGATCAAACACCACTTGATATGATTTCACCGAAGAACGCGTTGTTTTCCCGAAGAACGCCTTGAATCTCGCTGGGACACCTTGAATATTGAGAGAGAAATTTTTGAGAAATTCTCTCTTCAATTCTTGAACTCTTGAAGATGATTTTTAGGTGTGATTTGATGTTGTGTAGAGACCCCTATTTATAGTTGTAGGAAGAGAGGAGTTAAGTGGGCTTTGGACTCCATCATAGGCTCTAACGGATTAGGTGGCGCAATTTAATTGGTTCTTGAAGATTTATATAGTACTACTTCCGGTCCCCAAGTCTCTTCCTAGGAGGAAGTGGTACAGGTATTAAGGAAAAAATTGTTGAGTTAGTTATGAATAGAGAAAAAGTGATTGAATTTGTTGTGAGTGGAGAAAGGGCCCCACATTGAGGGTAGTGATATATTAATTAATTGAGATAATGATGGATCATATGTGGTATTTTAGGTAAATAAATTGATAAAGTAAGGGTAAGAGATAATAATTTGTTGTGAGGTAGTGTCCAAAAGTAGCTAGGAAGAAACTTGGGGACCATCCCAAAAAGGAAAGATAGGAAAAGACTTAGGGACCGAAGGTAGTATATATTTTACTTGTTTCCAAAGTAATAAATATTTATCACGATATAAAGATATATTTATCAATTAAATTACTTAATTTAATATGGATATCATAAGATTTCATAATAAAATAAGATATTGAAATCAATAAAATATTTCATTAAAATTTCGAGCTCTACAATTATAAATAATTTATTTTCTTAATATGTGTGCTCGACCAAATGACCATAATGAAAAGATACGGAGCGAGTAGTACTTTTGTTTATAATAATTATTACCATTTATCTCAAAAAATGTTACTTTTGTTTACGACAATTGTTATTTTTCATCATGACAAATATTTCTTTTGTTTATAGTAATTATTAATTTTTTATCCCGAAAAATGTTATTTTTGTTTAGGGCAATTGTTATTTTGAAAAAATATTAGTATTTTTTTTTGCGACAATTATTACTTTTATCCCAACAAATTATACATTTGTTTACGATAATTAGTACTCTGAAAAATATTACTTTTGTTAATGATAATTGTTACTCCCTCCGTCCCCCGTTAGTATGGTGCGGGGGCCGTGCACAAATTTTAAGAAAAAGTAGATAAATATTTGGTAGGGATAGTTTAATTGGAGAAGGGACCCACTTATGATGTGTTGTTAATTTTTTAGTGGATGAAGAAATTTTATTGGAGTAAATAAATTGAACTTTTAAGGGTAAAAAGGTAAAAGACATGTATTAAAATAGTAACACCATACTAACCAGGGACGGCTAAAAAAAGAAAGTAACCATACTAACTTGGGACGGAGGGAGTACTTTTTATCCCAACAAATATTATTTTTGTTTACAACAATGGTTATTTTGAAAAAATGTTACATTAATGTCTATTTATTAAATTTTATTAAGTGATAATAATAATATTCACCTTTGAAATATATTAAATGACCACAAATTCATTCAAACATCAAAAGTATATTTGTTGTAAATTATAAAGTGTACCCGACTTTATTTCTATAGTACTCCCTCTGTTCGTAAGTTAATGTCCACATTGATCTGGGCACGGAGTTTAAGAAAACTAAAAAAGTGAAAGTTAGTGGGGTAAAAGTTAGAATGTAGGGGTATTGTTAATTATAGTGATTAGTATCTTAATCCTTGTTGGGAAATTTATTAGTATGAGTTTTGATGAATTTCAAAACCAACTGACCCCAACCGAGTAGATGTTGTCAATTCCTAATGTTAGCAGTTAGGCTCGCTGTTTGAGCAATGTTAAGATTTTATCTTTACAGATCTCCAGCTGAAGACGGCAACATAGCAACACTTGGATACAACCCCGAATGGAAGATCGGATGAGGAACATCAGTTACAAGACTCTGTCTGATGAGAGAGTTATGCCAAAAAGGGGAATGCTTTTTGACAACTGAGAGTTCAAGCCAACTGTTCAGTTAGAACATCAGCTATAGAATGCCATCCGATAAAGAGAATGTTTCAAGAAGGGGGAAGTTATAAAGAAGTCTCAACATGAAGTTCAAAGTCAGCTGAGAGTTCAACGGTTCAGTCAGAACATCAGCTGAAAACCACTCAGATGAAGATCAAGATTTTCAACCGACTAACCAAGGTTGACTGTCAGAAAGGTTTGAATTTGAAATTCAAAAAGGAAGTCACGTGAAGGTTTGACCGTTCAGTCATTACCTCATTTGGCCCAACACAAGGTTGTCTCAGATGGAAAGTAGAAGAGCACAGATGCCATATTGGGAAAGTCTGCAGAGATGAGAGACAAGCCATCACTTTCAAAGAACAGAGATCAACAGCTCCTCCAACGGCTAGTTGATTCTTTCCGCCTATAAATAGAGGCATTCATTCATTCGACAAATAGATAAGACAGAGAAAATTTGAAGTGCACCCACGAGAGAAACAAGAACAAAGAAAATCTGCAAAATCACATTCTAAGAGCATCAGCAACTGAGAGTTCCGAGTGGTAGAACATTAGTAGCTGAGGGTTCATAGAATTATAATCTGTCTTAGATCTTAGTTTGAGTGTTCATTCGTTCAAGCCATAGATCCAGCTCACATTCATGTTCGAGCTGTAGTTGGAAAAATCCACCCACACACACACGCTAAAAAGTGTTTGTTAGGATCATACCCTTCCTGTAACTGAGTAGATAGGTTGCTGAATACCTGTAAACTTAGCTCAGGTTGTCAAGTACCCGCAAACTTGACTGTAAAGGTTGATAAGTACTCGTAAACTTATTGCAACGATTGCACAGCCCGCGTAAGCTGTGTGGAACTGTCCAGAAGAACTTGGACTGAGGTATGTGGACTCACATCTCCCCGTGGACGTAGGAGTTCTCTCCGAACCACGTAAATCCTGTGTGTCTGTGTTTATTTCTGTTCAGTTACTTATTGCATTTTTCAACTGACCAAACTAACCGGCATACAAACTGCATAGTTACATATCAACTGTCTTGGTTATTGACCAACCTTGCACAAAAACGTGAGTTATTTTACGAGTATAATTTTCACCACATTCCGCACAGCACCACTCTCACAGCTGAGTTTTCTTACTCAGTTGTGAATCCAGCTGAGACTCTCTTTACTCAGTTGAGGTTTTTTGGGGGTTAAGTTTTCAAAGTTGAAAATTCCTAACTGGTGTATTCCCCCCCCCCCTCCCCCCCCCCCTCATACACCAGTAACTCGTATCGGGACCATCAATCCTTTTCCTTTTTCCTTTTCCATTTTCTTTTATTCTTTAATTTGTTATTCTCAATTAATCCTTATTTTATTTTTTTCCAAGTCTTTTTCTTTCTTTTTTTTGTCTCCTGTTTTTTTTTTTTTACAGGCAATAATTTTTTTTGATCTTTTTTCCTGTTCATTTTTTTTTACTGAACAGTTTTTTTTTCTTCTTTTCGATTTTGTTCCATGTACACAAAATGGCTGCAAAGGAAACCTGTATTGATTTTTTTAATGTGAACAAAGCTGTAAAAAAAGCATTAACAAGACATTGATGTGATCAAAATTTCAAAGAGGGAAATCATGCATTAAATTAATGAGCAGTTTGTACATTTATTTGAAAATTCCCACCAAAAACAGTTTTGGTGGGAAACTACACCTAAGACACTAACTACAACCATAAATAGCATTGATTACAACCATTTTCTGCACCAAATCCAGTCCACAAAATTCTCAAGTCTATTAAATACATATTCTCTGCAGAAATGGCTCCAAATGGAGCAAATCTCACTGATGAAGACAGAAACATTCTTGCGCAGTGGCTTCTTCAAAACTCAAACTGTGGAGTTCTTCGACATGGAGCTCAAACTGAGGCTGCAAAACTGTTCCAGAAATCCACCAAGACAATCAACCGGATATGGAAATTTGTGGCAGAACAACAGAGCAATGGATTAGCTATACACATAGTTGGCATGAAGAAAGGCAGAAGGCAGAAAAACAGGAAGGAATTAGATGAAGAAAAAATGAGAAACCTGACATTTGTGGAGAGAAGCAGCATTAGAAAGCTAGCAGGTAATCTTAAAGTTTCAGTTGGTTTATGTCATAGATGGGTCAAGGAAAAGAAAATCTGTGCACATTCATCAGCCATCATACCTCTACTGACAGAGGCAAATAAACTGTCCAGACTTAAATGGTCACTTAGTATGCTTTCTAGAATTAGTCAAAATAGAAAGATTGTCTTTCAGTCTATGTTTAACATCATACACATAGATGAGAAATGGTTTAATCTCACAAAGATATCATCAAGGTACTACCTTGTAAAAGGAGAAGAACTGTCGTATAGAACATGCAAGAGCAAGGCCCACATAGAAAAAATCATGTTCCTATCAGTGGTTGGCAGACCACATATAGATGAAGAAGGAACTGAAATCTTTGATGGCAAGTTTGGGATATTCCCTTTCATATTCAAGGAACCAGCAACAAGAAATTCAAAGAATAGAGCCAAAGGAACCATCATCACAAAGGCAATTCCAGTCATTAACAGAGAATGCATGAAGAAGAGTTTCTTGGAGCTGGTAAATAATTCAATAACACTATCAGAATGCAAACACCATTCATCATTTAGTCTCATAAATTCTTACTGTAATCTCACTGCAGGCCATACCATGCATTAAACAAAAGTGGCCACAAGGAGTTAGCAAGAACATAATAATTCAGCAAGACAATGCAAAGCCTCATATCAGTGACAAGGATCCAGATTTTCAAGCAATAGCACACACAGATAGGTTCAATATCACACTTGTCCATTAGCCACCTAATTCCCCGAACACAAATGTCAATGACTTGGGGTTTTTCAGATCAATACAGTCACTTAAAGATCAGAAGAATGCAATGACAGTGTATGATCTCATCAACAATGTGACAGAAGCATTTGAGGTTTATCCAAGCTACAAGCTTAATGATGTTTTCTTGACTCTACAGCTATGCTATGAGGAAATCATTAAAGGGAATGGAGGGAACAACTACAAAATTCCTCACATTGGCAAAGGTAGACTTAGAAGGGAGGGAAGAC
The DNA here is from genome assembly GCA_029490685.1 of Schizonepeta tenuifolia. NCBI lineage: Eukaryota > Viridiplantae > Streptophyta > Magnoliopsida > Lamiales > Lamiaceae > Schizonepeta > Schizonepeta tenuifolia. The sequence continues at coordinate 44,578,941 of CM055957.1, read as the reverse complement.
TGCCATTGTGCATTGAAGTGGATGAGCAGCTGGTTAATGAGAGCTTGGAGTATTTAAATCTGCAGCCAAGTGAAGGAAATGGGCCAGTAGCAACCATTGAATCAATTGTTGATAGCATGGAACATGTGAATCTAGCATGACAGGACATAGGCAGTTTTTTTGCATAATGTTTACAGGGACAAACATAGATGAGTTATGTCTTATGTTTGGAATGTAAATGTCCCTTTTGGATCAGTTTTTTTAGACATGTGTTAACTGTAAATGCCCCTTTTGGAAAGAAGGAATGAAGTATTGCATGCATTGATTACCTAATGATCACCATCAGCCTCCTAAACTAGGTGTTTTTACTACCTAGTGGTGGCATCATATGATCATGGCATGAGAGACACATGCAAACATCATTCATCATTTGCCTCAGATTTCACAGAAATCATCATAGGCAGGGCATAGAACAGCTAGTAGGCATCATAAAATCATAGGCAGGGCATAGAACAGGTAGTAGGCATCACAGAATCACAGCAATAAGGCCTCAGATTTCACAGAAATCCTCATAGGCAGGCATAGATCAAGTAGTAGTATCACTGTCATCATCATTCATTCATCATAGGCATCACAGAATCACAGCAATAAGGCATCAGATTTCACAACATTCCTCATAGGCAGGCATAGATCAAGTAGTAGTATAACTGTCATCATCAATCATTCATCATAGGCATCACAGAATCACAGCAATAAGGCCTCAGATTTCACAGAAATCCTCACAGGCAGGCATAGATCAAGTAGTAGTATCACTGTCATCATCTTTCATTCATCATAGGCATCAGATTTCACAACATTCCTCATAGGCAGGCATAGCACAAGAATCATATAATCTCAAAAATCACAGATTCCACAAGCATCACATAATGACAGCCTCAAATCATCAAATCGCATGACAGAAATCCAGAAATAGCACCACATAAATCAACAAATGGCATCACCAGCCCCCAACACCGAATTACACCGTAAAAATCAAACAATAGAACCTGGACAGCAAGCCTAGTGTTTCCCAGCCTTGACAAGGTGCAGGTATTTTGCCTTCCAGTCATCGTAGCTTAGATAGACATCAACTTCATCGTCAAAATCTGACAGTGGAGTTTGTGGGACCTCACTGTCATTGTCGGAGTCGGCCTCACATTCACAGGCAGGAGATGGCTGCCGCCTAGCTCCGGTGTCCATGGCAGGAGTCGCCGCCTGCTCAGATTGCGAGGATGGCTTCAAAGGGTCGGATCCAGCAGGCGGTGGCGACGAAGCGGCGGCCGCCATCAATGGAGACATCGATGGCTGACTGTAATCGTCGACGCTGAACAGAGTCTCCTCAACACGAGACATCGATTCGGAGAAGGTGAGTTGAGGGGTGGTGATAGGAGATTGGGGGATATTGAGGGGCGGTGACATCGATGAATCCATAGATTGGGGGAGATTGGCAGTAGATCTAGGGTTAGGTAGATCGATCTCAGAGAGTGCAGATCGAAAATGAGAGAGATGATGGAGAGTGGCTGCGATAGATCTAGGGCGAGGAAGAAGAAGAATGAGAGAGGATGGAGAGTGGCTGGAGAGTGGCTGCGATAGATCTAGGGCGAGGAAGAAGAAGAATGAGAGAGGATGGAGAGTGGCTGCGAGGAATCGAGAGAGAATAGGGTTAGGGCACACACAGAAATGAGAGTGAGATCATTCGATCTAGGGTGGGTGGGGTAGGGTGGGTGGGGATAATGGGGGATTTAAATAGTGGTTTAATTAACATTTTAATTAAGTTAGTTAATTTTATCCTAATTATTTGATGGTGGGGTATTGAGTGGCAAAGGGTAGTAATTTGTGTGAAATAAAGAGGGTATATGTGTACGAAAAGGTGAACTGGACATTTAGTTGCGAACGGTGCTACTGTAGCAAACTGGACATTAAGTCACGAACGGAGGGAGTATATAACTAGCGTATAACCCGTCAAAAATCGACGGGAAATTATAAAAATTAATAAAATTATTAAATAGTACTAATATGTGATAGATTAAAAAAATATTATTTGTCAGTTATTTTAGCGTTAAATAATTCGATTATACAATTTACTAAACTCGCTTAGAATTTATATCCCTTGAACACATCTCAAATTCAATTAAAAAGTAATTTTACCACATGTTTACGTCTCAAACCCATATAGTTATGTTTGTTAAAAATTATACTAACTAATATATTCTCATTACTTTCGATAATTGTTAAAGCTCTGTTCTTTTACAAAACCGATGTGGGCAAAAATATATTTCTCTCTCGGAGGAAAGCGACTCTTAAGATGAATTTTTTAGCTTTTTATGAAGAAAAAGAGGCAAGGGAAGAAGCGGGTAGTGAGAGAGAGAGAGAAAAGATATATAGATAGCGAATAATAGTACTATAGATGTTAAGATTGTCTATAAGATGAAAGTGGCCCTAAATAGCCCACATTACGAATTCGACACAAGATTAAGAAAAAAAAATTAGTTAAACCACCGTTTCACAATCATCCCGTCTACCCCGATGGTTCCGACCTGGAACCGACCTATTGACTACAATACTGATTTTGAATTATATAAATAATCATCTTTCAAATATATTCTCAAAAATATTAATGATGACATTTATTTTCTTTTTACCTAAAATTAATATTTAATTATATACATAACTATATTCCAAAAATATTCACACAATATTTAATAAATTAAAAAATAATTATAAATTGTAGTATTATATAAATAATCATCTTCCAAATATATTTATAAAAAAATAAATGATGACATTCGTTTTCTTTTTTACCAGCTTCGAGAATAACTTTTTTAATTGAGAATAGAACTTCAAGAATTGTTTCACTATGTACTTGGTAGTTTTTCCTTTTTACAAAACTTTATGTGGAATGATTGTGATTCATAAAATTATTTAGTCAATTATATAAGATAAAAGTTTGTCATAAATATTTTTAATTTTATGAGTTCAAAATTATATAATATATTAAAAAAAAGTTACCCCGCAAGTACTGAATTGACCCATCTACGCGCACGATTATTGGTCAGAATTGACTCGTTGATAAATCATTAGTAATTTTTCTGTCAATTTTCCTACATATATTCTACGTTTTCCAACGGCGACGATTAATTAAACAATTTGAGATGATGTGTTTAGGATTATTCAAACTTGTTTGAAATTTATATACTCGTACTTGTTTGAAATTCGATTAAAAAATTAGTCATTTGTGTTCTTTTCTAAAAAAAATCTGTATATTAGTCTACCGCCATAATTCTGCGTCGGAACTGGCCCGTTGACCATGACTCTGATTTATAAGTGCGTAATTTATAAAATTTATTTAAAATTTATATAGATCCAAAAATTTAATAAAAATAATGATTGTACTATTTGTTATCATCCTTAATATAGTAATATTCGTTAATTAAAATTATAAATTATGCAAAGCTGGAAACCCAACTACAAATAACGTAAAAAATTATTTCATGGATGACGATTATAGATTTTAGAAAATACATGGAAAAAAAGCATAAAATGAAAAATTTCTCGAGTGTCGGTTGGGAATTGACTCGTCTACCACCACGGTTCCAGGTCAGAATTGACCCGTTGACCACGATTTTAATTTATAAATGCACAATGTATGACAATTCTAGATTTTAGAAAATACATGAAAAAATGAATAAAATGAAAATTTTAAAATTAATAAGAATAAAGAATAAAAATGTGTCACGTGGGATCCCGAGTTGAGGTACCCGTCAGTTGGAAATTGGCCCGTCTACCTAATTAATTGACAAATTAGAAATTACTTATTTTTTATCAAATTAAATAAAAAAATATTAGACTATTTCCAAATTTAATTCGGTCAACCAATAAATTATCCAAACTATTTTGAAACCATTTATTCAGTCAACTAATAAATTGATCCCTAATAAAAACAATCATCTATTCGGCCAAATAATAAATTGACGAAATTAAATTGAATAAAACTATAAAAATATAGCAATTATTTATTCGGCCGATTAATAAATAAATTGGCCAAATAAAACTCATACGAAAATTAATTATCTATTCGGTCAATTAATAAATTGATCAAATTAAATTAAATTAAAGTATACAATATAGTTATTTATTTGGCCTATTAATAAATAAATTGGCCAAATAAAACTGGTGGAGCAAGAGATGAGAAAATGTACATTGATTCTAGATATTTATAGGCTTTTCAATAGGTGAAGTTTCATTGAGAAACTGATGTGGGACACAAGATTTTAGTATAAATATTTAAAATCTATTATTTTACATTTAAAAATTCAAAAATTTGAGAATTTAAATAAATATGAATGGAGGAATATAAGGAGTGCCACGTAGGATTTTTTCAAATCAAGAATCGTTTTCCTTTTAGTAATATAATGATTATTGCTCATTATATCATGTATAATATTTTGTTTTATGAGTGATGAGAATATTATTCACCCACCACTTAAAACATATTTAGGAATAAAACTCATTTGAATATAGAAAATTATATTTATCGTGGATAATAGTATTATCGTGAAGAAAAGTAGCATTTGTTTCTAAGATGAAAATCATCCGACTTTATTGACACAAAATCTAATTATTAATAATATAATACAATATTTTAAATAAATTATCATCCTTTAACTAATAATAAATAATTACAAAATTAATTGAATTATCATAAATTAATTTAAAAAATATTATTTAGCTGTTGATAAATAAATATTTTAGAGGATCATTTTCAACATGGAGAGGTAGCTCATATTGTAAAGCAATTGAATCTTATAAAAAGTATATTGTAGATCGTAGATATACATGGGCATGTGGCTCATACGGTAAAGCAATTGAATCTTATCTTCAATGGAAAGGGGTCTGAATCCCTTCATCTCCAATTTTTTTTTTTTTAATTTAATTTTGATTGCTCTATTAGTTAAATAAATATTTTTAATTTTTAATTTAATTTTGGTTGCTCTATTAGTTAAAAAAATATTTTTGATAATTAAATTTTTTTAATTTAATTTTGGTTGCTCTATTAGTTAAATAAATATTTTTGATAATTAAATTTAATATGGATATGTAGCTAATATGGTAAATCAATTGAATCTTATCTTAAACGCGTTCAGATCCCCTCATCTCCATTTTTTTCTTTTTTGTGTTGATCTTTTATTAGTTAAATAAATATTTTAGAAAATTATTTTTCTCGCATCTTAAAATTATTAAATAGTCTTTTGTTCTTTTCTTTTGGCCCCTTTTCAATTTTACTTTTTAGGTAACCGTCAAGCCCTATTTTAGCACATGAAAAGAAAGAAAAAGTAAAATGTGTAAACAATCTCAACGGCGAAATGGATGGAATTATTATTTTTATTTTTTTCAGAGAGATGGAATTAAATCCAAGTAGAACGAACCAATAACTAGAGGCTTATGGGTGTACAAATTAATGTATGGCAAATATAGTAGAATTTTGAGTTCTCCAAAAAAAATTGTTCTTCATAATATTCGCAAACCTTTGGCGCGTTACAAAATTTTCTCAACTATCAAAGTCATTATCGGAAACTTGTCCTATCAAATGTGCCGGTGCATTTTGGTTAAGATAATGCATTCAAAAAATGAACCAATGGGCAAGAGGATATGGCAAGATGTTTGTCAATATAACTCGAGCGACTATCAAAAAAAAAAAAAAAACAAAAAAAAACAAAAAAAAACTTAAGTTAAACAAAGGTATTACAAAATTATATATTAGTATATAATAAAAAAGGTATTACAAAATTAAACAAAGCATGGACATAAAAGGCAAAAAAATGTCATGACATTTATTAGGCAAGCAATAAACATCGTCCGAGATTAGAGGGAGGGGCATCCTCGTCATTCAGCAACCAAGCACAAATCTGTTTTATTGCTCTTTCCCTGCATTGTCTTTCAGGTCATTCAGCAACCAAGCACAAATCTGTTTTATTGCTCTTTCCCTGCATTGTCTTTCAGTTTTTCCTTTAACTCACCAGTCTGCACAACGAATGAGAGCATTAAAACGAAAGGGACATGCCGATCAACTTAGAGACAAAAGGGGAGGAAAATAAAGTAGAAAACAAAAACCTGATGCATGTTAAGAATGATATCAGATCCCCCGACAAACTCCCCTTTGATGAATATCTGAGGGAATGTCGGCCAGTTGCTGCAATGGGTACACACAAGCATAAGTTTCCGTGCAAAACAATGCAACTTCTATGCAATCCTTATATTGCATAGCTGTTCCAACAAATGATCAACTGAGCTGCTCAAATCAAATAGACATATCCTGGTACTTACGGGCAGATTATGAACACGTGTGCCCTTTTAATAATGTTAAGCACACACCTCCAAAAGATTAGGGTTGCTATATAGAAGAAGTTTCCATAAAGAACAAATTCCTATTGTAGATCTATTATTAGCTAATTTAAGGAACACGACGCGTGAAGAGAAATTACAAAGTCCATGTTGTGAATGCTTACAATGGTACCAAAATCTGAAAACCAGTTTACAAATATGACTTATTCTTACCTCCTATGAACTGCAATAGCCCATCACCAAATTTGACAAACTACTCGACAATTTCATTATTACTAGTATATAACAAATTCTACGGACATTAAGCAAGGAATATTTCATGCCAGTGCCATTTCCAAGGCAACAGAAATCTAGACATATATGCAAAATACGCTAAACTTGAGTCGAGTTAGAAAACTAGTTAATGTCTTTAAAATGGTTCTCACTAATGACCATCTTATCAATTGTAAGTTGAAGCACAAGGTGTTTAAAACTGGAAGTAATACATGGTTGTAACCCACTCATTATTATGTACATACATTTTATTCCATGGCTTTAGACTTTCCATATACTATAAAACACTGAAAAAATATCTCTTTTAATTTCTTATCCTCTAACCTGGAAAAAAACCATCACCAAACTTACGACAAACCCTGAAATATACAAGTAAATAAGTTACCTGAAGGCCTTTACAGCATTCTTTAGGTCTTGGTCTTCTAATATATTTCTTGCACCCAGACGAACATCTGCAAAAGCCATATAAACAGGACAGTGTAAACAAAAAACAGTACAATATAAATTGCACTAGTGAGAAACCAACAATCTACATAATTTTGTGATGGACCAAGACGTAGCTTGTTTCATTTTGCAACATATGATCTTCAGCATATCTAAGCCACATCATATAAAACATGCCTAAAGGCATGACACACATAATAAATCAAGCTTGAATTAGATGCTCCAGAAAAATAAATAGCTCCTTCTTGTCTATTATTCAACTCACATACCAAAACTAACACCCAAAAAAAAGAAAAAAAAAATGGAAAAGTTGGCCTGAACATAAGGAATGGTACAGAGAATATGTTGTATGACTAGTTCAAGAAATGAGCAGGGTAAGTGTGGAGAAATAAAGTAATAGTAGATTGTGTATATAAATCAGTAGAGAGACCCCATATATATAGGGGTAGAAACTAGGTTACAATATAGTCCTATAAGGAAAACTAGATAAACAAGGAAAACTTAAATAAATTAGGAAACTAAATATTCAGTAATTATAACACTGATTTTACTAGAAACCCTAGATACATAGTCAAGATACTCTAACACTCCCCCTCAAGCTAGAGCATACAGCTTGCATCAACAGTTGAGGATTTGGTGAAGACATCCATGTAAGCAGAGGGCAGGCAGAACCGAGCAAAATCGGCAGAGAGATAGAACCGAGCAAGATCGGTAGACATAGAGTAAGAACATAGTTCGAAAAGTAGTTTGATCGGCAGACACATAGAACCGAGCACACAGAGAGTAGGAACATAGCTCCAAAAGTAGTTTAGAATCTGAATTCAGCTTCAAAGAAGAGATATTCAGAGGCCCAAAAATCAGAATTCGGGCAAAAAGTAGAAACCCTAGTTAGGGTAGAGGCGGCGGCTGGAGAACAGCAGCTAGAGAGAAGCTCTGCGGCGGGGAGACCCGGGCAGTGGTGGCAGCTCAGAGAGCAGCAGCAATAGTGGAGAAACGGTAGAGTAGACATCAGAACGATAGAAGAAAATAGGGTACAGAATGAGATGAGCTGCCCTGCCCCGAACTCCACAAATTAACAGCGGAGTCGGGGCAGAGTGTAACTAGTTCAGAGAAGGATTCAAACCCGCTCTGATACCATGTGGAGAAATAAAGTAATAGTAGATTGTGTATATAAATCAGTAGAGAGACCCCATATATATAGGGGTAGAAACTAGGTTACAATATAGTCCTATAAGGAAAACTAGATAAACAAGGAAAACCTAAATAAATTAGGAAACTAAATATTCAGTAATTATAACACTGATATTACTAGAAACCCTAGATACATAGTCAAGATACTCAAATAGTAAGCATGCACAAAAAGAAATGTTCTTCATATCTTACTATATTCCCTCAAGACCCTCACTGCCATTGCACTGAACCCACATCGAGGGAGGTCTGGAACCCCTTTCATGTATATCATCACAGGGTTTTCTTTAATATCCTGTATATTCAGATAAAATCATTAACAGATTCAAGCTAGTTATTTTATGAAAAAAGAAATGAAAACTAGAAAACAAGGAAAGAAAAGAAAGCCAAAATGGCTAATGGAAAAACAAATATTCGGAGTATTCTGAAATTTGCTGACACCAATTCTTCATATGCTTACTGATTCAGATCACGACTGCATAAGTTTTTCATAATAAGGAGTTTTACCTCCTCAATACAGTCCTTCAAGCAGATACCAGAACTCTTAGTAGTGGGTTTAAAATCTTCATGTGTATCAGGATCACTGGGCACAGTCGTGGAAAAACGAAGTACGCCCTGATAGAAGGATCCAGATGCCTAGAGGATATAGCATAATGTTAGAAAAATACAGAATCAGAATTAGTTAAACTCTCACATTAAAAACTTATATACTAATAGCTGTTTGATTTCATCGAACACTTATAATGGTAAGCATGAATCCAGTACTGGCCAGAAGACTGTATACTGAAAAACTAATTCATGTTCAACACCTATTCACAAGTAGATCAGCAAATATGATAGCTGATCAGCCAACAAAACAGAAAAATAAAACTGATTACAAGTTAAGCAAATAAGTTAACATAAAGATTGAAAAACTACAGCAGATACACATAATTCCTGCCTCTAGGCCCTCTACTCAAGCACTTGCAGTGTTGTTCTCAATCAGGTCCTTTCGCAAGTTGTTGAAATTTTCAAAAAAAGAACAATTTGTCTTTATGGTATGACCAAGGTTCATTGTAACCTTTCTATTGACGTCATCCGCTTCTCACATTTCAGGACATCAGAAGGCTCAAGTGTGTAGGCAACTTGGCATCAGTATCTAATCTATTCGTCCAAACCAACAATTTTCTCTCATCCAACAGGAATACTAAAGATCATGCTTCCTATATAAACGTAACAAACAAACAAACCGATCTGTTTGGCAATTGACAGGTTGCATATCCCTAACTCAGCCTAATGAAAACAGAAAAAGATTGCAAGGAAACTGCAAACAAGTTCTGGGAAAATGCATAGTTCAGAGATCTTCAAGCAACATAAAGCTAATTAAACTTACAGTTGATCTAGCAGTTGGAAATGCAGCAACGCCTTTGTAAAGAATATTAGCTAAAGATCTTGCCATTCTCCCAAAACTGCAAATCAGTGCGATTAAAGGTTATTTCCAGACTCCAAGCAGTCTATATACATTCAAGAGCTCTTGATGGACTTCCAGAAATAGATTTCTATATATACATAAGGTAGATCTGAAGTGAAATATGTCTGATTGTTAAGACTTCATACATGAATCAATTAATTAACAACATTAACACAACTTGCATACAATTTGAAGTCAAGCTGATCTCAACAACATGAATAAGATACCCTTGTAAATACCAACCTAAATTTCAAATATTGGAACTACGATTATCTGAGGACCCTGAGAGTGAGAAAACCTCAGGGACTGACAATAAAGGTCCTGATTTGAATCCTACGGTGTAAAACAAACGACCTCCTCTCCCTGCTATGTGAATGAAACACTTTGACCTCATAAGGGCATGACCGTAAAATTAGCTGCTTTTTCCCTCTTCTTTTCAACCCCCACCCCATTCAGACAAGTCACTTGATTTTGGAAGTCCCATGCAAGAAGATCTATATTGTTGAAGCAGTCACAGCCAAATTCAGAGTTATTATTATGAGTTTTCCAGCATAACAATTCCAGCCAATTCGGTATAACTTGTCATCATACTTTATCTCCTAAACTTATGCAACTTCCGAGGTAGTTCCTTGTACATTAAAGTTTCTGAAGAAGTGTAAGCACGTAAAAACAACACCACCAAACTCTTCGGAGCACATTTCAAATAACAACACAAATATTACTAGTATTAAACAAAATAATAAAAAATAAAGTTTTTCTATTTGATATCAACCAAACTGAAATTAATTAATGGAACAGACTTGCCAGAGGAGGGTATACATGAGTATGACACTATACCGCTTGTACAATATTTCAAAATAATATCTTGAAAACCGAATTGAGAAAAAGAAAACATCTCACACAGATGCGAACCATAAGACTATTGCATCATCGAATAAAATCTAATAAGGAAAACGGAAAAAAAAGTTAAAAAATTAGACATTACCTACTATTGGGGTGGAATTAGGGTTTTGCTTGTTGGAATTTTTAATTCCTTTGGGAAAAAAATATGACTGTGTTGACGGGCAGGGCGGCCAACGGCGAGGGGAAGAGCGAGAGGTGACGGCGGTGAATAAGAAGGAATTTGGACTGTTGGGGGGGGGGGGGGGGGGGGGGGGGTTCGATTGAACTATTTGAAGGTGGCTGCGAATGGGAGGGCTGAGTTTGCAAATAAGATCATTGATTTGTCCTTTGGAATATGTAAGGAGGCATCTACTTTGTTATGGAGGTATTCATTCAACCTAGAACGAAACGAGCGGAAGACAAGGAAGATAACTACAATTACAAATTAGCATTTAGCTCTAGAGGAACATTGAATAACTCTGACAACCAAACGCTATTTAGTGGTAAGACGTTTCTTCTTAAGCTAAAAAGTTTAGTGTTCGAGTTATTGTGCATCCATAAACTCAAGAAGAAAAAGAAAAATCAATAATTCTATTCTCTCAAAAAAAAATATTCTAATAATTCTGAGCATATGCTGCTGGAACAGAGTACAACGAAGAAAATTAATAGTGCCGTGCGCATAGAAAACATGATTACGATTTACGAGAATAATTTGAACACATTTCGGGTTTAAACCGTATCACTCTCCCTTCTAGTAAAAAAATTCAATATTTATAAACAACATGAAGTAATACACATACTAATTATTTGGAGTGACATGCTTCTGGATTTAAATCGTTGCATATTACTTTTCTTCTTGATAAGTTTAATGTGTAAAAAAAAATTATTCTTATAAGCTTACAATATATGTTATACTTTATACCATAAAATATATATGAACTCCAGACTCAATCTAAATTCTTTAAAAGTTGAGATTGGTATTCAATAAGGATGTGTTTGGTAGACAAGTTAGGATATAGCTAGATAGATTAAAGTCAAGATATGTTAGAAAGATAAGGTATGATTGGTATGCAATACTTGTGTTTGGTAGATAAGATATGAAGCTCAGACAGATAAGTTAGATGTTTGGTACCCTAGTTATAAATCTAGTTTAGCTAAAATTCAACAATTGAAGGCAGCCAACAAAACATGCAATTAATGAATATAATATTCTGATTGCTAAGCAACCATATTATATATATAAACCACATATAGTCCAAAAGAAAAAAATTATTATTGATAAACATAGAATTACAAATGAAATAGTTTAAAAGAATACAATGTTGCTTCAGGTAACTAAGATATACTGATGAATGCAGAATTACAACACAAAGTTATTGCTCGTACTTCTTGCGCATAGTTTATTTCTATTTCCTACAATGAATCCAGTTATATCCTTGCGAATTGTATTGTAGAGTGACTAGAGTCATAAGTTTATTTGGTTAACACAAGAAAATATAGACTTAACTCTCAGCCTTACAAGAACTAACAATAAATAATAAGAAATTAGCAGTAAATCTATCTCAAAGAATCCATAAATTGGAAAGCTTCACTCCGAAAAACCTCATCTTTTTCAGCAATAACACTAATAAACAATTATAAAGGAGGAAAAGTGAACGAAATTTATCACTAGAACAATATCAAATCACGCAACAATTAAAGGTGAATTACCTCAACGAACAATACTTACACTCAACTCTATATTCATAATGGATAAATTGAGAAAAGCCAAATTATGCGTAATGCACTTTTCCAATATTCAAGAAATACCACTAAAAAAGAATCCAAACCAGAAGCGAGAGCAAAAGTCGGAAGAAACAAACCTAGTCCGAGTGTAGCAACAATTGGAGAGATCCGAGGAAGCAATTCAAATTTCTGAAAGAGGGAGAGAGAGAGATAGATAGAGAGAGAGATATATTAGAACAGAAGAAGCATAGAGGAGATTGTCAGGGATAGCTTGGCTTTGTGCTTATCACACACACACACACACGCAATGAATAACCATATAAAGTTCAACACATTGCAAAATTATGAAAACTTACAAGCATCAAATTACACACACACAAAGGTGAAGAGGATGAGGGAAAATAATGAAAGTGTGAAAAAAAATAAAAACTAACAATCGATTGCTTTAATTCCATTTTTATCAACCTAAAAGATGCACCCCTAGCCTTCCTTTCTGTCTATTTCAGATCAATTCGAGCTTTTGCACCTTGCAATATCATCCCATCCAATCTTATTTTGTCTCCCCAAACCAGATTACCAAAAAAAAAAAAAAAAAAAAAAAAAAACACACACACACACACACTCTACTGAAGCCACCCAAATGTTACAGCATATTGATGATTAATTCTTTGTTTCATCGGTACTAAAACCCCAGAATCTCCATTATCCCTCATTCAATTCCCACCCGCCGCCGCGCGTCGCTGTGCTAAACCTCAAAATGTCAACACAAGAGTGAAGGTTTTTTTTTTTAATTTGTATTTACCATCAGGATTCATGTCATTTTCGATAGTTCCTATACGTGTGGAATTCTAGAGAGAGAGAGAGAGAGAGAGAGAGAGAGAGAGAGAGAGAGAGAGCGAGAGCGAGAGCGAGAGAAAGAGAGAGACTTACCTGCGAAAGCGGCGATGATGAGGAGAACGCGACGACAATGGTGAGAACGGCGCCGGTAGACAGTTGAAGACTTCTTCAATCAACAGGGGTGGCAGCGTGAGGGAGATCGCCAGAGAGAAATATATCTTCGAAGCCCTAAGATTTTGGATTTGTGATTTCTGCTATATTGAAGATGGGTATTTTGTCTTTGACTAATGATATTCGACCACGGTCGCAACCCACCCTTCCACTAAAAATCGTAATATAAATTTTGATGGAAATATACCGAAACATAAACATTAAGAAGAAAATATGATTATTTTCATTTTTAAAGTAAATTTTCATTTTTTTTTATATTTATGGCTAGCTACATACTCTTTATCTTTATTTTTTTACATATTAATTTAAACGGGTGTATTGAATTAAAATTGGATTTTTTTTTGGACTTTAAAAAGGTCCATAGATTTTCCAAGACTTTCCAATCCATTGATTTTGTGTGGAGTATGTTACCAATTTTTTATCAATTTCACGTAGATTTGTGACGATTTCATTAGATTTTAAATTTATTATTTCAGTGCTCGTTAAGATACAACGAGCATTTGAGCAAAACCCAGCAACCATTGGACCTCAGTCACAGCTGAAAATAAAAGCCAGCAACCGCTGCACATAAGGGATCGCTGGTTTTTTCTCTATTTTCCATGCTGTTTGCGAAGAAGTAGAAAATGAGAGAAAGAAAAATATGAATATCAATATGATTATGAACACAATACTTACCTTTTTTTCAAATTATTTTTATATTTAAATGGGAAATAAACTACTACTAGTATTCTATTCAGAAGAAAAAAGACATGTTACAATACTTGTATATAGATTACTATATTATATGTTATTATGGGCTTGTTCGGATGGCTATATTATCTCTGACTAAGCTCCATATTAGATATAATCTTGTGTTCGGTTTACAAGATAATTTAACAAAGAGGACCTTGACTTAATCCTATGAACAACAAGCCAGTTCCTATTCCGTACTTATCATGTGATTTCAAGTCGGAGGTTGACCCTAGCGATAAAATTATCTCACATAAATTACCATTTTGTCCTTTGCATTTGTATCTCTCGCCCCTCTCTTTTCCGCTGATAATAATAAATTAACAATTGTGAATTACAAGCTGGGAAGAAGGAATTGATGGGAATTTTAACAATATTGAAGAAGAAGAAGAAGAATGCCTCTAAAATTTCCTAACTATTTCACCACCCATTTCAATCCTACCCTTCCAATCTCCACATATTTCACAAACCCATTTTAGCTCCATTCGCGGTGTTGTACTCTGTAGATTAGTTCAACATTATATCTTGAATTAATTGTTTGTTTAGGGTTATGAAATGGGGTGGCAAAAGTGTGCCAGATTGTAGATCGGGGAAAGCAAAATAAGGGTGTGATAGTGGCGGCGCATGTGCATGAGGATGGAAGAGAAGGGCGATGGTTGTGGCAGCGGCGGTGGGGCAGGACTACATAGCAGGGCGACGTGCGGCGGATGAAATTTTTAGAATAGATAGAGAGGAAGAGTAGAAAGGCAAAGGTGAAAGAAGGGTATATTAGTAAATTATAATAAATCAGTATTATATAATTAAATATATTTTTATATAGATATAAATAGTATGTCTAACCGAACACATTATTGTAGTCCTGATTCAATATTGGTTTATCCCCAATTATATCTCATTGTAATCTCATCTTAGAAATCAAACGACATCTATATGTATAATTGTGTGATTGTGAGTGTGGGAAGATTGTGAAGGGATATTATAATAATAATCTGTAGTTAGTGTGTGTGTTTATCGTGAGCTACGGTTAAAGGAGAGAGGGAGATTGATGAAACCCCCACATGCCACAACTTTCCCCCACCCAAAATCCAACCTCAGCGGCCGCTAGGTCTGGGCTGCGGCTGAGATGGATTCCCAACGCGTTTCACCCAGCGCTGGAGTGTTCGATGCTGAGCGCATCAGCGACCGTTGGGTAACAACCGACGCTGAGGTAAATGAATCCATCGAAATCTGGTAGGGGAAGGTCGGATTTCATCCTTTGTAATTTTGAAACGAAATCCATCAGAATCCATGGATTCTTAAAATCCACAGAATGTTGAATACCACTAGATTTTTAAAGACTTTAAAAAGTCTGGATTGAATACCTCTGGATTTTAAAAGACCTTTACAAGTTTGGATTGAATACACCCAAACTTTCAAAATCCTTTAAAATCCTACAGAATTTCAATCCAATACACCCCTCTAAGTTACTATTCAAATAAGGTTGCACTATCTTGTGGTCTACATGAGTTGGGTTTTACAAAAAAGAACAATGATTTTAGCACGGGCCTTGTCATAATATCGGGCCATCATTGCTATATATCATGGCTACCAAACACTTTGATAAGGTTAGATATGTATACAATATAGGCCTTATCAGGCTATCAAACAAGCCCTAAGCTTACAATATTTATTGTGACATCTTTACGGAGTCAATTTTTTTTTTTTTAACACATCATTGAATTTGAATGTTTACTTCCACCAAATTAAAGAAGGACCACCCGTGATCAATTAACTATACTCGAAAATTTACATAATTTGATATAAAACGTTAGGTGAAATTTGATTTTGAATTTTTTTCGTCACTATTCACGAATGTTTACTTCACCATGGTTGCTTCATGCTTGACCGAATTCATTATTTTTAGCTTCATCTACTGAAGTATATTTTGTGATTTGCGCTTCTATTTAAGTTCACTGAAATATTTTTCACGATTCACCACGAGAAACTCTAATTTTTCTTAGTAAAAATTTCGTAAAATTGTCTTATGAAATCCATTTCCCTTACACTAAAAAAGAAAAAGAAAATCCCTCAAAGAAAAGAAAAAGAAAAAAGAAAAGAGAAAATACACCCAAATAGCCATTTTGACTAGGTGGAATACAAATTTTGTTAAGGAACTTAATATTGTCAAATTCTAGCCATTTTCGTGAATTGTGGACGATTTTGCCCTTACTTTTCACTTTTTCTCTTTTTCTCTCTCATATTTTTTTTTCTCTTTCTGCATTTTTTGTTGTGAGAATGTATTTTTAAATACCTTTTTATAAAACATAGAAGTTTTTAACACTCATTCATAAGAACATAAGTTTTTTATACCAAAATCATATAAAAGACTAAAATACCCCTAAATAAAGGTTTGACTTTTTTTTTCTTTCTCTCTAAAAAATCGGCTAGTTTAAATTATTATTTTTTTCTTTTCTTCTTCTCTTCTACTGCAAAACCCTGAATTAAAAAATCTCACCAATCAAGCTTCAATGCATTCAATTTTGAACTACACTCATTTATGTTTTGTAAGAGAGGTTATTTTCTCTCATTAATATTCCACAACAACTACTACAATTCTCTACATCTCTATTTTCTATTCTCCACCAAAGCAAAACTCACGATAGTTGCAAGAAGAGAGAAGTGGGTCTTCAAGAAAACTCACGATAGTTGAAAAGAAGACGGGGTAAAAATTAAACAGAAGGCTTTTGTGTTTCTAGGGTCCATAAAGAAGGTATGCAACACTATTCACTACGTAAAATATGATTTTTTCGATAAGTTCTTGTACCCACGGTGGTAAAAAAAAATTATGTACACCAATTATATGTTGATATTTAGTTATAAGAGAGTATATTAGCATGTTTAGAAACGTTTTTAGAAGTAAAATAACTGTAAAAATATATCTATTGTCGTGTGTATAAGAATTTTTCATTTTCTGACACGTTTTTTGCAACCCACGGTGGCAACCCACGATGGGCCATCGTGGGTTGCCACCGTGGAATTATCAAGTGAATCCCAACATTATACATATAGTATATAATACATTTTGTTAATTCATTGATTACTATTTCAATTATGTTACATTTCTTGCAAAATATAACTTATATAGACGGGGATTCTTTTTTTGTCTTCATTGATAGTACCACAGTGAACCGTGCAAACCTTGTTGAACTTATTGTTGAAGGGTTGGAAAATATAAATCCGACCGACTACACGTTGTGGTACTTGACACGCATGAGCAACGGAAATAAAGTAAAACTTTTATTGCGGAGTGATATCGAGTTACTGCGTATGTTAATTGAACAGAAAGACGATCCGGAGGTTTACGTTGATTATGGCGGCTCATCCGCCCCCGAGGTTAACTTTGGTGGTCACAGCTCTGGATTTGAGCACCGCGACATTGACAACTGCATGCCCTACTCACATGAGCAATATGAAAAAGATGAGGAAGATGAGAATGAAGATGGTGACTACGACGAAAATGAAGAAGATAAGGCGAGTTCGTCCGAAGACAAAGCAGATGATCGTCGTAAAGAATTGCTTGATTCGTTATCTATTGATTTTCATGCTTGGATGCGACAGCCGGCACAAATGGATAGGGTTTTTTTTCATTAGAACTTCACATCGGACCATTAGTCCGAACGCGAGACTGAGCATCTGTGCGCAATACGCAATTGGATCATTCCATTCTCCGATCCTGACAGCCAGGGTGACTAGGGTGGGTCGAGCAACCACCACCAGTGCGTGAGGAACTCGAAGTGGGGGCCTTATTTAGGTCCAAGAAAGACTTGAGGATCACTGTTGGAATGTATCATCTGGAGAATTTTTTGGAGTATAGATCGAAATCTTCGGCTAGTAATCATACGACGTTCCTATGCAATATTGGCAGAAAGAATTGCAGCTTTAGGATTTGTGCTGTTGAGGGCGGCACCATTTAGAGAATTACTAAGTTATCCTTGGATCACACCTGTCACCACGATTCAAATCGTGTTGCTGCACGGTCGGTATCTTCTAATGTTGCTGCATTTTATTTTGCCAAGAGACTGATCGGCGAGGCGGTTACTTTGAAGCCAAGGGAGATGATGGAAGAGATGTGTAGAGTGTTTGGTAGTAACATTCTATACAGTTTTGCTCTCCAGACGAGAAACATAGACATAGAGAATACGTAAGGCGACCACATCTCGTCGTATCAGAAGATCCCGCCATATCTATACTTGTTGAAGCAGCATAACGCAGGAACTGTTTATGACTTGGAGATGACCGTCGAGGGTTTGCTATGTCACTTATTTGTGGTGCTCGGACAGAGTATTCGAGCATTTGATAAGTGTCTACGGTCGGTACTTGTAGTAGACGGGACCTACCTTAAGAGAAAGAACCGAGGAATTTTATTTGTAGCCGTCACATTGGATGGGAACAACCATGTCTTTTCCCTTGCAATTGGCCTCGGTCCCAAGGAGAATGATGAGTCGTGGGTATATTTTCTCTCCAACCTACGCAGATGCTACAACCCTCCGGATGATTTACTGATTGTAAGTGACCAGCATTTTAGCATTAGGAATGCAGTTCGAGCTGTCTAGCATTCCACAGGTTGTGCTACCACCACCTTCAGAAAAATCTCATGCCCTACGGAAAGCACGTATCCACTATCTTCCAAGTTGCAGCATATTGTAATTGTCTCGAAGATTTCGACGATTTGTTCTCAAAACTACATCAAGTGAGCTCCAACGGAGCTCACAGACGGCTTTCTGACATTGGACTGGAGAGGTGGGCTAAGGGTAAGTGTCCGGTCCGACGCTATGACTTTTTTACCTCTAATTATGCCGAATATTTGAACTCTCGTATGCTATGGGCGAGGCGTCTCCCGGTGCACTCGATGATTGAGAGGTATCGTTTCATTGTAGAGAATTGGACCGATGAGAAGCGAGAAGCAGCTGCATCGAGAGATCAATAGTTGACACAGAACGCATTGGAAAAACTTTCTTTATCTGTGCAACATGGTACCTGCCTTGCAACTCGAGATAATACCACCACACATGTTTACAAGGTTGAAGAAAGAATGTTTCTTATCACCTTGATCTAAGAACCAGGACATGTACGTGCCGAGCGTAAGATTTGGATTTGATTCCATATCGCCATGTTGTTGCCGCTATAAGGTAACATGTTCAATTACTAAATATTGTGTGTCTTAAATTTTTGAATTAATATCAATTTTTTTAGTGTGTAACACAATTGTTTATTTTAACAGGCGTGTAACTAACGATTTGTCTGTGTATGATTTTGTAAGTCATTATTTCAAACAGAAGACATTCAGAGAGACTTATATGGAGCATATTAACCCAATACCGCATCCAGATGAGTGGAATGTGCCTTCGGAGATCTCCGCAATCATTTGTCTTTCTATAGATGAGGTACGTCAGGCTAGGCACCCAAAAGATAGTCGTGCACAATCTGCAGTACAAAATATGGTGAGATGTCCCCAAGTGTGCGGTAGGTGTCATAGAAGGGGCCACAACAAAAATACTTGCACAGCAACCATCCCATTCAGTGGTGTTAACTTGAATAACCCCCCTGAAGATACAGAAGAGGTCGAGGGAGAACAGGCAAGGAAAAGACGTCGACGGAAGAAGAAGTGTATCTATCATCAATTGACGCATTATGATGTGTCGCTGTTAAATTGATGAGACGATCAACATACATAAGGGTGTAGGGGCCACAATTTGTCCCGTCGGTCTGGATGAATTGTTCATCCTCAAGCATCTTATTCAACAACAGAGGGTCTTTGAGCCTTTGCCTGTAGCCAATTTGCTCCAAGAAACCTGATGCCAATAACAATCAAGGTAAGAGATCGGTGACACGCTGTAATTGCTCCTCGCGCACTTTCGTTTCCCTGTGATGGACCATGGTCTAGTCATACAGCTCGACAGTCCATTCTTTTAGATAAATGCGTATCGTGACCCAATGATTACCCCCGACATTGCACACTGTTATGACATGTACACGACAAGGAGCAATTTAACTATATCAAAAAAAATATAGTATACTACAAATAAGATATTATTTTAAAATATAATCAACTTACATGGTTAGCTTGCCACCAAGCCGTTGCTAGTTTTCTGTGCCATCAACCATTTGTTTAAGAGCTTCAAGTACTTGCCAATTATGATATAGTCTAAGCCCTGGAGAAACTTTATTTCTCTTGCCACTAGGATCAATAGGGTACAACCTATCCCACTCATTTCACAAAGAATTCTAGTAATACAATAAAAAATTACATAAATCAAAGAGAATATTAATATAATCAAGAAAACAAGATATACATAAATTAAAGAGAAATACTTACATAGAAACCAGTGCCGACTATAATGGTGGTTGTCTCGCATACTCCATCAGCTGTCAACCTATCTAAATATCTCACCTTGAATCGCATATAGTTTAGGTACAACTCTATCACCTGCAATGTTATTTAATTTTGTTAGTTAATATACTATTACGTTTGAATTATTGTAATAAAGATATAATTGTACCTCTGCCCACATCATTTGTCGACTATCCTCCAGACGATCGAAAACAGATTGTACAACAATGTGGTCAATCATCTTAATTGTGATTGTAGCATCGTCTCCAGATTTTCTATGCTTCTTGTACATACGTGTTGGGAAATTTATAAGTATGAGTTTTGATGAATTCCAAAACCAACTGACCCCAACCGAGTAGATGTTGCCAGTTCCTAATGTTAGCTGTTAGGTTCGCTGTTTGAGCAATGTTAAGATTTTATCTTTACAGATCTCCAGCTGAAGACGGCAACATAGCAACACTCAAATACAACCCCGGATGAAAGATCGAATAAGGAACATCAGTTACAAGACTGCCTGATGAGAAAGCTATGCCAAAAAGGGGAATGCTCTTTGACAGCTGAGAGTTCAAGCCAACTGTTCAGTTGGAATATCAGCTATAGAATGTCATCCGATAAAGAGAATATCTCAAGAAGGGGAAGTTATAAAGAAGCCTCAATATGAAGTTCAAAGTCAGCTGAGAGTTCAACGGTTCAGTCAGAACATCAGCTGAAGACCACTCAAATGTAGATAAAGATTTTCAACCGACTAACCAAGGTTGACTGTCAGAAAGGTTTGAATTTGAATTTCAAAAGGAAGTCACATGAGGGTTTGACCGTTCAGTCATTACCCCATTTGACCCAACACAAGGCTGTCTCAAATGGAAAGCAGAAGAGCACAGATGCCATATCGGGAAAGTATGCAGAGATGAGAGACAAGCCATCGCTTTCAACGAACAGAGATCAACAGCTCGTCCAACGGCTAGTTGATACTCTCCGCCTATAAATAGAGGCCTTCATTCATACAAGACACACAAGACACAAACAAGAGAAGAAACACTCGCTTCAGAAATCTAAGAGCGAAAAGAAAAGAGTCCCATTCTTATCGAGCTGAACTGAATCTCTTAGAACATCACTTGTTGAGAGTTCTAGAGTTAGATAGCTTTTGTGTCTTTAGATCGAACCTTGAGAACATCACTTAGTGAGAGTTCGTAGAGAGTTAGATCATAGCTCGCTTCAAGTTAGAGCTTTTAGTTGGAAAACACTTTCTTTCACCTGAAAAGGTTTAGGATTCTACTCTTCTTGCAATTGAGTAGTTAGGCTGTTTAGTGCCCGGAAACTAAACTGCAAGGTCGATAAGTACCCGCAAACTTATCCTTAACGGTTGCTCAGCCCGCGTAAGCTGAGTGGTTTGTCCAAAAGAACTTGGACAGAGTTGTGTGGACTCACAACTCCCCGTGGACGTAGGAGGGTTATCTCCGAACCACGTTAAATCTCTGTGTGCTCGTGTTTATCTTTATTCAGTTATTTCTTGCATTCTTAACTGACTGACTAACCAGCATAAAAACCTCATTTGCACATTTTCAACTGTTTTGGTTTTTGACCAACCGAGCTATTTTGGTTCTTAACCAACCGAGCTTAAAAGTGTGAGTTGTTTTAACGAGTTTAATTTCCACCACATTCCGCACACCACCACTCTCACAGCTGAGTTCTCTTACTCAGTTGTGATTTCAGCTGAGTCTTTCTTTACTCAGTTGAAGTTTTTGGGGGTTAAGTTTTCAAAGTTGAAAAATCCTAACTGGTGTATCACCCCCCAATACACAAGTAACTCGTTTCGGGACCATCAATACGTTTCAACCTCTTCACGACCTTTGCAGTCATGGCCACATAAGGCGTCTGTATGGCGGCAGAAGGTCTCGTCTTACGATGACCTTGCACATCGTATCGCTCTGCCAATTCGTAATCTTGCTCAGCAGACTCCTCCTTAGAGGATGACGACCACTCAATATTAACAGGTGAAACCTGGTGTCTGAGCTGCTCGTGTGTGGTGTCCTCAACAGTAGAAAAAAACGGCTGATCCTGCCGGTACTCAAGCTGGTAGGGAATCTGCTGCTCTTGTGGGGTGTACTCGGCAGTAAGAAAAAAGTGACTGCTACTGTCGTCGCATGGAAACACTGACTGTTGCTGCCAGATAGAAGATTGAAACATCGGAGGCTGGTACGTCGGAGGCTCGTACTGATGCAGCGGTCTACTGCTATAGCCGAAGAACATCGGCTGCTGCTGCTGCTGGTACGTCGGAGGGTTGTATTGTTGTTGTTGCTACTGATACCCCCATGGATGCATTGGTGGCTCGCTCTAGTGGGGTATAAGGTCAAACGACTGTCCTAAAAGATGGTGCATCGACTACTCGGTAAGCTCAGGGATGTGAGGAGAGTGTTGACTATGCCGACTGTGTTGTCCCTGTAGAGTTGCAGCTGCAGAGTGATGAGGTGGGTCCGAAATCCTCCTGTGTCATCTAAAAATCTCTGCAGAGTGACGGTGTGGCTCAGAGCTCCTCCTGTAGCTCCCAACAGACTGTTGTGGAGAGCTCCTAGATCGTATGTGCCTCGGACCGAAGTACTCATTCACCTGAGCAAAGAGCTTCCGGGATAAGCTAGCAAATAAGTCCTTGTCAGACTCGTCCATCAAGACCGCCCTCAGCCGACAATCGATGTAGTCGTCTCTGTCATCCTTCGCGTGGTCAGGACAAGGATATCTGTGGACACAACACACTCTATCTTTTGGTCTCTCCTGACAGACCGGTTGTGCTATCTCAGCTGTATGTACTTGTGGTGGAGTGCTCTGTTAGTGTCGTTTTAGGATTTTCTGTGCTGATGAGGTCGGTTTAATTATCTTCCCCACAACCTCCATAGCCTTCGCCAATTTTTCCTTCTTTTCACCTTCATTTTCGGGGAAACCTCTCGAAACTCTCCTTTCTGTATTCTTCTCTATTAATATTTTCGGAGGTTCCTAGTGTACATGATACACTGAGTCAAGACTGTACCAATACAACTCCATAGTGTCTTCCACGAGAATAGGCATCGGGATATGTATGACAAGACCCTAAACAAGATATGTAAAATTATTATTAGATCACAAATTAAACTTGTAATATAAATGATAAAATATTATAAAAATAAAGGCACGTACCTCTCTCTCGAAGAACGTGCTAAAATATGCCTTGAAGAGTTTTGTAGTCCACATAAAATATCGAGGAACCGTAACGGCGGCTGCTCGAGTTCCACTATACTCTCCCAACAAAGGAATACACTCGTAAGACCAAATTTGTAAAACCCAAACCGGTCCGTAAAAGTGATAAGTTTCTATGTCTGCTTGGTCGGGTTTCTTTGTGGTGTTGTTGATGTAGTAAGTGAATGCCTGATATGTGTAATCACCCCAAGGAAACCCTTCCCAACGTTCCGAATCCTCAACTAGTGCCCATGTCCATTCCTCGACCTCCATTTCACGTTCCCAACAAAGGAGAAATAGGTAGTAAACCAAGAGTTTGGCTACCTTTACATAGTCTGCGAAGTCGTCTCCCAACTTTAAGGCATTGAACATATTGCGCATGTCTCTGACTTTAGTTTTGCCGCCTTTGAATACTCTATGGAAAAAAGACTGTCAGGTCGGAGGAGATGTCTCTCATTTGGGTCGAAATCTATCCTTCCGAAATTCAATCCATTAATGCACGCATAGTCGCGTGCGGTGAAGCGGAGGGTTCGGTCGGAAATTTGGAACCACGTCTCATCCAGGGGGATCTCAGGACCCGTCAACTGACGGGCCAATAAGTGATGTAGGGCACTATTTGTACTTCTCTTTCTCTTATGTTTAATGTAATGGCCAACAACTCCTGCCGTAAATTCACTATACACTTCTTGATACCGTCTTGGATTGACCGTAAAGTGTTGAAATACCTTCGCTATTTCTTTGAATACGACCTCACGACTATATAAATTCAATAATTTGTTATGATGATGCAATTCAGGTCTCATCCAGTCACAACCGGGCTGCAATATAAACACACAAACCATAAGGAAGGAAGTTCGAGCGCTCAAACCAACAAAATCACAATACACAAACATATAAAACAGTCTTGAGTCAACCCACGACGGGGCAACCCACGATGGGGCTGCCCATGATGGGTCAACCTACAACGGGGGCTACCCACGATGAGCTCCCACAGTGGGTTCAAAAACACCCACCGTGGGTTCAAAAACACCCACCGTGGGCAATCCCAATTTCTCACATTAAATCCACATTTCAACGACAAATCTTAGAAATAACACTACCAATACTCATACAAACATGTACATTGTTTTCATATTTAATAAATTGTCCATAAACACACATTTAGAAGCATACATTCGAACTTTACATAATTCAATTTCGTAGGTTGAGAGAACTAACCGGCGATTCGTTTTCGCATAAATTTACTTTCTCCTCACCGGAATTAGATGTCAACGCCGTCGACTCCCCATCGTGGTCGGATTGGTTGCTCATTGCCGACGGCGTGTGTGTGTGTGTGTGTGTGTCGTGGAGGGTGAGGTCGTGGGTGAGAGACGGCTTAGTGTGGGTTGAGAAAAAGAGAGAGAGAGAGAGAGAGAAAGTGATGTGTGGGATGGGGTAGTGGGGGGGACCGATAAAGATAGGTTTTTTTTATTTCATTTTTTTGTCTTTTTCTTATTTGTTTATTTAAAGTAAGGTTATTTTAGTCTTTTAAGTTATTTTGGTATAGAAAACTTATACTCTTATAAAAGAATGCAAAAAACTTCTACCTTTTATCAAAAGGTATTTAAAAAGAGTTCTCCCTTTTTTTTGTTTCTGCTATTCTTTTCTTCTTTCCCGCTATACTTTTTGTGATTTCTCTCTTAGCTCTGCGATTTTTTCATCATTTTTCGAATCATTTTTTTCTCCTTTCTTCCCACTGTGTCACCGTCGTCTCTCTCCCCTCACCATCATTTCTCTATCGTTGTCGTGGTTCTGCTCTCTCTCGCCTCGTCGTAACTTTTCTCCGATTTTTAGTTTTCTCGTCGTCGTTCTTCTATTTTATTCAAGCTCTTTGCAGTCGTAGTCGTAGCTGCAAATTTTGAGGTATTATTTTGTATTTTGTAGCTTATTAATTTTGATTGTTGGATTGGTTGCTAGGTTTTTTTTGGTATCCGTGTGTCACATCTGTATTTCAGTTTATTTTCACTATGTTTTCGCTATGGTTTCGTTGTAGTTTTGGATTTGGTTATGTTTTTTGATTTTGTACTATGTTTCGATTTGTTACGATTTTATTTTTATGTTACGATTTGTTATTTTCGTAACTGCTTTATCATGTAGTGTGGTGTTCTGATTTTATTACTTTCATTACGAAATTAACTTTTCATAAGATTTAATGTGTTACGATTTGTAAATTTCATAACTAAACGATTTGTTACGATTTTGTGTTTGTGTTACGATTTGTTGTTTTCGTAACTGCTTTATCATTAACTGTCGTTTTACAATTTTGTAATTGTTACAATTTGTTATTTTCGTAACTGCTTTATCATGTAGTGTGGTGTTACGATTTTATTACTTTCATTACAAATTTAACTTGTCATACAATTTAGTGTGTTACTCTTTGTTGATTTCATAACAACATAATTTGTTACGATTTTGTTTTTGTGTTACGATTTGTTGATATCGTAACGCAACGATTTGTTACGATTTTGTTGTTATGATACAATTTGTTGTTTTCGTAACGCAATGATTTGTTACGATTTTGTTGTTGTGTTACGATTTGTTGTTTTCGTAACTGCGTTATCATGTAGGACAGTGGGATAACACTGTATGAATTTAAAATCTTACTCTTTTTATATAGATAAGTCCATCTTGTTTAATTGTTTGCATGGAGGACAGTGGGATGGGAATATGTACGTGGGGGTGGGAGAAAGAAGCACAATGTTACAAAATTCAAAATTCGTATCAGCAATAAGTGTTGTGAAATTACACTTCTTAATCGGGTTAAAACAGGACAAAAATATGTACATCGCACAAATGTGTTACGAAACTCAAATTTCGTAATGTCGTAACCACATCTCACACAACAAAATTAGTTACGAATTACGAATTCCGTAACACCTGTTACGAAATTGGTAACATTTGCTACGAAATACAAAATTCGTAACTGTGTAATTAGTGTTACTAAATCGCACATAAAAACTTAATAAGCATAAAAAGGACGATACGAATTACGAAATTCGTAACATAGATACAAAATATGCAATACAAAAATCTAAATTCGTAACAAAGTTATAACCTTATTATGAAAATCACATTTCGTATCATTTATTCTTGCTTTTCGTTAATTACCCAAATGTGTTTTCGTAACCACATCTCAAACAGCTGAATTAGTTATGAATTATGAATTTCGTAACACTTGTTACAAAATTGGTAACATTTCTTATGAAATATGAAATTTGTAACAACATAATTAACAGTGTTACTAAATCGCACAAAAAAACTCAATAAGCATAAAAATGACGAAATTCGTAATAGAGATACGAAATATCCAATACGAAAATCTAATTTCGTAACAAAGTAATAACCTTATTATGAAAATCACATTTCGTATAATTTATTCTTGTTTTTCATATCATCACTCCAATACGAAAATCTAAAATCGTAACAGAATATTCAATACAAATTTCAATTTTCGTAACATGTGTAACAGATCTGAGAAAAAAACAGGCGATAATAACAAGATTCGTATGATTCACCCATCAGTTCAACCACAAATCGTATCAATTCACCAATTCCATTTACGAAATTAGCGGATTATGAAATTCATATCAAGCCCAGGATCTGAAAAATTCAAAATTTTACCAGTCACTCCTCATACGGAAGTGGTCGATGCGGTTGATCGGCTGCAGTTTCTTCTTTCTCGTCGTCTTCACCGGCGTTAATCGCCATGCTGTCTTCAGAAGCGCCGACGTCACTTTCTTCTTCCCTTTTTTTTCTTTTCGTTCTTCTTCCTTTCTCTTCTCTTGTTGCTTCTTTCTCTTTGTGCATCGACAGTGGAATCTGACTCACTGGCTTTCTGGTTCATCACCGGAGTCAGATTTGTGGTGTTGCTCGTCGTAATCAGAGGCGCCGGCTATCTTGGATTGCTCATCATGCTCGCTGCCGGAAGCCATATAAGATGGAGGAGATGAATGATGAGGCAGCGGAGTAAGGGGCGTGGCGAAAATGGCGAGGCGGAGAATGGGAGAAGGCAGAGGAGAGAATTGTCAATGGGTGGTTAGAGAGAGAAATTTTAGGGAGAGGGAAAGTGGGTTTGCAGTTTTGGTAGGAAATGATAAATAAAATGGTTTTATGTTTTTTGGGTGGGTAAAAACCTAAAAAAAACTTTCATCCTTTAGTAAGGGTAAAATTGTCCACAATTCATGAAATTGGCTAGAATTTGACAATATTAAGTTGCATGACAAAATTTGTCATCTAAGGCAACTAAGAGCACCCACAACGGGTATTGAGTAAGACCCCGAGTCTATCACCGGGAAACGTAATTTCAATGATTGGTGGGGTTGAGTAAGACCCTGGTAAAAATTTCTAAAATGATGGGGTTGAATAAAACCCCGGGTCTATAATCATTGACAATGATTGAATTATTTTTATTTTATTTTATTTATTTATAATAAATAACATTAAAAATACTTAATTAAATTTAAAAATTAAAAAATGACAATTTTATTTAATTAAAAAAATAAAACATACGCTAATTAATGAAATAAAAATACAATAATTAAGAAAATAAAATTATAATAATTAAGAAAAAAAAATTAGGACAACTACTGCCACCCAAATTATTTTGCAAATTTGGCTCAGACTTTGAGATGCGCCTCCAATTGACCGGAATTCATATTCGTCGTGTCTCGCGTAAAAATATTGTAGGCCCACTTATCCCTACTTTCACTCTTCGAGAGAGTCTTTAATTCTTCAGCTACGGTAGCCAACTCTGCCCTCACCGCCTCCTTCTTCCCATTTCCCTTCCTCCCCTTCTTGATAGCTTTCATTCATTCGGGACGAATTTGCAAGGTGTTTGTATCGCTTGCAGATGTCGTGAATGTGTTGCCGCTAGCAGACGAAGTATAGTCGCCGTCTTCATTTATCCTCGTCCGCTTTGGAGCTGTTGCCGTAGTCGAGTTGGAAAAAAACTCAGGATATTCTTGAAGAGCTCCCACGCCGTCCTATAGGGGAAGCTTTTCCTGTACTGGACGGGGTAATTATCTTCGGCTATCGTGTACAGATCGAGGTCGTTCTGCGCGCTTCCGAGTTCGCCTTCGAGTTTGATGTAGATGGCGGTGAAGTGCTAGATCTGTTTCTTGGCGCCGCCCCACGCTCACTTCATCAGACCCTTCTTGTGCGGCACGGCAGGAGCTATGTGCTCGTTGAAGCGGTCACATATTTTCCTCCAGAAATGATTCTGGGTTTGGTAGTTGCTGGTCACCGCGTCCAATCCGAAATCAATGTAGCACCGTGCGAGGAACTCTATATCGTCAGGTGTGTAGTTAGGACCTCGCAGTGGCCTCGATGCAATGCTTGATGCGGTGGGTTGTTTGCCCTTACGAGCCTTCCCCTTCCCCTTGGCCAGAGAAGTGGGCGTGCTTGATGTGGCGTGAGCTTTCCCCTTGCGGCGTGGCGATGTTGGCTCGCGTTCCTCCAATTCCTCTTGTTGGGAATCTTCATCAACCTCTTTCTCTTCCTCTTCCTCCACCTCAACATCGTCGCAATCATCGTTGAGGTTGATGCGTTTGATTTGAGCTATTTTTGATGGCAGCGTGTCGAATGCACGATATCCATCGGGTGGAGTGGAGAATTGGGAGAAGCCGGATGTCGGGGGGAATTAAAAAAAACCCCGCAGATTGTGAGTAGCCGAAAGACGGGGGTATTGAGAGAACCCCGGAGACTGCAAGTAGCTGTAAGATGGTGAATTGGGAGAACCCCGGAGACTGTGAGGAAGATGCAAACCCGACAGTCGAGTTTGGATTCGGTGGATTGGGAGTTTGATTCGGTAGATTTGCACCAACCCATTATTGGTACCACGAATTGAACTCGTTTTCACTCATTTTTTTGCATAAAAAAAATAAGATTTGATGATTGAAATTGAATAAGAAAGAGATTGGGTATATATTGTAGAGGCCAAATCTACAATTGAGGGTGACGTTAAGCACGTTGGGTTGATCGGGCACTAGCAACCTGTCAACACAATACAGACAGAACGTGAGAGCCCTAAAGTGAGCATCGGCGGGGGGGTGTCGATCGAAGAGCCTCCGACGCTCAAGGTAGTACGATTATAAAGTAAGCAGAAAATAGATAAAATAAGTAAAGAGATTGTGCAGAAAGCCGATGGTGATCGGGATGGATCGGGTTAGGTCAGAGGGTGACGACAGTGACGGTGGCAAACGAGAGTGTAGTAAGATTGCGGTGGGCGTGACGGGCAACTCCGACCTTCTTGAGACCGATAGAGAAGGCTATCAGGAGACTGAGCAAGCGGAGTAAGCGAAGAGAGTTCAGAGAATGAGAGTACGAGAGTCCAGATGGTCTTGTTTGACCTAATAAAGTCGTTTATATAGAGCTGCTAATGCCCTTTAGGGTTTCTCTCTGTCAACTTTATCCGTTAGCCTACTCTGCTAGGCAGTTTCTATCTTGACGGAACCACCTCATCTTGACCTCGTCTCAAGCGGATATGGCAATGTTAAGTCCCATCAACCGTCATGACCAACGTGGCGGATCAAGGGTTTTAGAGATAGCTTCTCCAACCCAATTATGAGTTTGAATTTGATATACTGGCTATTGGGCCAACTCGTCTGTCATGTCTGGCTCGTCTGGTCTGTCAAGTAAGTTAATGGAGCCTTGTACGAATTTTATCCACTACAGTTTGCCCCCCTCTCTATTTAGAAGTATTCTAAATGGAGAGTTGATAAAATCGAACAAGTCGAACTCGCCGAGAGCAATTTACTGGCGTGCTCGTATAGAAAGTTGATAAATATCAACTTCCAATTAATAAATGCCATTCATAGCTGAATCTTTAAGGCCAAGCCAACTAAACAGGGCTTGTGACCCATGTGGGAGAATATGCTATTTGGATGTTGGGCCAACTCATCCCATGGGCTTTTGTTTGTACAAGGAAAATATAGATAATGGACCATTCTTTGTATTAATAAAATATCCAGCCCATTGTGTGAAATGGGGGAATACAGACGCTCAAGGAGACATCCTTGTCGGCCTCATCGGCATGGTCGGCATGGTCGGCCTCGTCCGCCTCGTTAGCTACGACGATAACATATTTGGCTTAAAAGTATCATAGGCTCAAATATAGATACATTGCTCTCTCGTCCGCCTAGTTGGGTTGGGTCGGGCACGCAGATGGAAGCTCTTGGGGGCTTTCATCCGTCTAGTCGGGTTGGTCGGGCACGCCCACCTTGTCGATCTCCTTTTCACACTAGTCTCGTCGGGCCATATAGTTGATACGGAAAATATTAGGGGATCAAGTAGGCGGCCTCATCCGCCTCGTCGGCTTCGTCGGCCATGGCGGTATATATATTTGATCTAAAATAAATAAAAATAAAGAGAGATTCAAGCAAACGACCTCGTCAGCATGATGGGCATGGTCAGCCTCGTTGGCCATGACGGGCAATACAGTTGATCTTGGGAGAAATAGAAGCTCAAGTAAGTGGTTTCATCGGCCTTTTCGGCCAAGTAAGCGGCCTTTTCCGCCTCGTCGGCTTCGTCGGCCATGGCGGTATATATATTTGATCTTACTGATTGCTTCGATTAGTCAAGCCAAATTCTATTTTCCATTTCTTCTTCTTGATAAATATTTATCAGAATATGGATTCACCACTTCCCTCATGTGGGCCCCTATATGGGGCTATTAATAGCAAATGCTACTCAAAATCTTCCAATAGAAAAGCTAGTCGTGTATATATTGGTGTTCAGTAGTAGCTTTATTTTTAAATTTTGCTACCATATTGTAGCTAACTCAACATCTTTATTTATTGAGTATTAGGTGGGTAAAGATGAATGAATGCTCAGATTTCCCTTTTACACATATACATAGGTCTACTCTACTGCTTGTAGTTGACCAAGTTGCATTAATAAGGGACTGTATATTGATAAATCTAGGGTTTGCAAGAGTAGCTAAAAATAATAGTAATACGATGACACAGGAATTTACGTGGTTCGATCAATGAAATCTACGTCCACGTGAGAGAATATCTAGCTTTTATTATATTTGAGGATACAATGAATGTTTGATCGTCTAATCTATCAACTATATATAGGCCTTGAATCGAGCCCTAATCCTCCTAGGATTCCTTATACATATCTCGTTTCTTTGTACATATCCAAATCTCCTTCATAATTGGATTCCTTCTCCTCCAAGGTAAGGCTTCATTACTTGGTCTTCAAGACAGATAGCAATTTCGTCTGGGCCGAGCTCTATGGGCCGAGCTTAATGTATAGGCTCAATTAGATTGGGCCTTAGGTCAGGCCCAAGATGAGGCCGGTCCTATCATATATGCTCTATCTTTCGAAGTCAATAGAGTAGTGCATAGGTTTAAAGTAACTGCTCGGTTGTTACCTTCACTTTATAAAAAAAATGGAGCTTGCCTTCTTGTTCTTCCTCACTCCCTCGTCATACCAGCAAAGTGGAATTACTAGTAGTGAGAATAAAACGTCATTATTTCTTCCATCTTGTCTTGCAGCGTCGTCGGCGACATCAAAGGAAAAGAAAGTAATGTCGTAGCAGCTGATTCGTTCCACCTTGAACGAGAGAAGATTGAGGGAGAGAAGCTCTATCGTCACAAAGTTGAAGCTGCAAAGCTATAGTCGTAGGTGACGGATCGAAGATGATGCGGTCAACAAGTTTGTTAGCTAAGTATTTACCGAGTTTGTAGGCTTTAAAAGAGACGAATCCTTGGCGTCGTGAGGAAAGATCCAGCTGCGTATAGTGCGGCGTTTTGTAGTTGAAGATGGCGACGATGACAGCGGGTCCGTTTGCTTGACTCTGCCAAGCTATCAATTAAAGAGGTGAATATCTTTCCCTACCATGTAGTGTCGCTCCAAGATTTGTTCTCTCCTCTTTTGTTCATCATTTGGTTTTGCTTGGCCAGTTAGGAAGAAGAGCTAAGGATCTCGGCAGCCATATACTCTTGGAACAATGGTGGTAGAGCCTCGTTGTACGGATCTGGACTGTCGACGCCTTGAAACGTCAGGGAAGGAAAGAGCTGGAACCGTAGCCTGAATGGTAATTTTTCTTTCTAATCCATCAACCAGGAGCTTTTAAATGCATTAAAATTAATCTTACGTATAAGATCTACATAAGCATTATAAAGTATACTCTATATATATATATATATATATATATATATGCAGTCGATTTTTTTTTTCTTTTTGTAATATTTGTATGTAGGTGCATTTAATGCTTCCATCTTGCTTATAAGAAAGTAAATAGTGATTTTATTTTCACTTCACTTCTCATTTGGTAACTTTGTAGAGAGAGGAATCTTGGAGAGCAAAAGAGCACAAGATAGTGCTAGAGAGAGGATTCTCGTATCTTCAAAGGTTAGTTTCTCTTTCATCGTTCTTCGTCGTTCTTCGTATATTTCGTATGTAGAAATGAGTTTTTATCTTGGTAATTTATTTTGATTCGTGTTTTCAATGTGTTTGTGCTAGATCATTGAGTAGTAGTAAGTTAGTGTTTTTGTTATTACCCATGTCATTGCTCTAATGTTGCTTGCATCTGCTTGGTCGGCTTGGTCGGGTTAGTCGGCTTGCTCTACTTAGTCAGTCACTTATAGCTCAAAGCACATAGGCGTGACAATTTAGTCAATTATGAGAGGTTGGTATGTTCCATGCATGCTTCTTACATGTTTCTCTTTTCAGTTGCTCTTGGCATGATAGCATATGTTATTGTTTTGGTCAGCATGTCTTCTCATTGCGAGGATGGTTCGTCGGGATCGAGTAGTAAACATTTTGTGGTTCATAGTGGCAATGATAGTGATGTTGATAATATTCCTTGTGGTGTTTCCCTTGCTTGGCCGACTCGTCTGGATGACCTACAAACTACTTTTTATTAGATAACTTCCCGAGTTTGTTGAAGTTGGTTGATATGATAGAGCTTCGTCGTATGCATAAAATTCCTTTAGATATTGAAATGCATGCTCCATGTAAAGGCGCAAGGGTGGACTGGGACTCCCGGGTATGGTCTATCTCTATGAGATCCCTTTCAGATGGGGTTTTAGGTTTCCATTACCTCGGTTGGTCATGGAAATCTATCGTTACTCTGTTATCTCTCCCGGACAGTTGGTGCCAAATGGTTGGCGGACTTTGATGGCTATTGAAGTATTAGCCGAACTAAGGGGTATTAAAATAACTTATCGGGAGGTGTTGGCTTGCTATTCTTTGAGGACGGTCAGTTGCGACCATAGTCGGTTTCAGTTGGGTTGTAAGTCTGCTAAGATGAGAATGATTGCTAAGCTCGATGACCCTAACAAATTATGGAAGCAAAAGTATTTCTTTATATCGTTTGAGGCGTTGGGGTTGTCGCCTGATTGCGGCATCCCTCGTTTATGAAACATCGCTAGTGAGTGTGTTGTTTGTCTAGTCGGTTATGATGTTTCTTTATCTCTTATGTTTGATTATATATTTGAATGATTAATCTTCTATTTTTTACTTCTTTCAGGCGCTCTTGATAAGCCAGCCCCGATACTGTGTGATCAGTCAAAATTAAGGCTTGAGAAGTTCTTTGCCATACCTGAAGAAGAATGTCATTGGGAGGTTGTCTTGACGCCTTCTAACCTTTGTCGTAGCGGCTTCTGGGAGTCAGTGCAGTCACGTCGGGAAGGTATTGTTTCAATCTTATCAGTTTTTTGCTCATGTCATACTAACTTGAGTGTTCAATTTGATGCAGAGGATACCATGTCGAAGCAGCCAACGTTCCCTTTATCTGGTGATGATGCTATTGAGCAATTGCTCCAAGTCAAGAAGGGCACAATTAAGAGTCGTGCCACTGGGAAGGCACATGCCAAGGAGCCTGTTCGAGTTCCTACTTCGTTTGTTGCTCAAGCCAGCAAGAAAATGATTGTTGATGACGACGCTGCCTTCTTTTCATGGAGGATGTTCAACTTAGCTTACCAATGACGGCTCATGCTTACACCGAGTTTACTCCCCACTCTTCTAAAGTTCAGAAGCTATTGTGGCATGAGGATGAGTTCACTTTCAGACAGCTTGGTTCGGAGACTACTAGTCAGACGAACATCGCCAATATCTTTAAGGTACCTCCAACTTTTACACACGATGATCTATATACCTATGTGTTTCGCAATGTTTGGTTGCTAAGTTGTCTTTGGTTTATAGGGATTACAGTTGGTGATTTACTTGACCAAAAAGGTTGGAGAGCTGGAGGATCAGGTGAAGCAATTAGCGTCTGACAAGACTGGTCTCAATAAAGAAGTACGGGCTCTCAGGGAGAGAATCAAAGAGCTTGAGATGGTCGAGGTGGAGCGCAAGGCTTTGCTGAAGTCGAGAGAAGCTGATGCCGAGCGTTTGAAGGTTGCTCTTGCGGAGGTGGATGCCCTCCGATCTGACATGGAGGAGAATTGTAGGGTGGCTGCTCTTCAGATCGAGGTAAGGCTTTGGGAGCAATTGTACATGAATTTCAAGATAGGAAAAGATGAAGAGTGGGATGGCGAGAAGATCTGTGCTGCAGCAGAGAAGTTGAGGAAGATGGAGACAGCTGAGGAGGACGAGACAACAGATGCAGACGAGCATTTTGATGATGTGGTTACCCTGGATTTTATAGGTGGAGATCAGGCTGGTCAGGCCGGGCAAGGAGGTCAGGACGAGCTCGAGGGTTGAGCTTGCACCCTTGTTTTAGAGACTTAGTTTCTAATATGTATCGCTTGGACGATTTTTATTTTTATTTGGACGGGTGCATGTACGCGATGAATGAGCATGTACTATGAACTCATGACTTATGTTTTTCTTATCATTTGTAAGGGTTCATATCCCCATTTTTCCCCCTAGTCCAAGTCATAGTTGGAAGGTATGGCTTGGATTGGTTGTTAAATTATAGATGACGACCGGCTCATCTAGGCGTTCCTTTGTTATTTGCAAGGTCTTTTACTTGTTTTCTTTTTTCTTCCACACGGCCGGCCATTGGAGGTAGACAATTGGAATGGTCTTCGGACCGGAGGTTTGAATTGAGAAGGTGAGATTGGCTAAAGCGTCTGTGTGACTATTCTCTTCTCTAGGCACTTGGCCGACAGTGAACTCTTCAAAGCTTGACTGCAGCTCCTTCACCTTGTCTAGGTAAGCCGTCATCTTGTTGTCTCGAGCCTGGTAGGTTCATTGCATCTGATTTACTACCAGCTAGGAGTTGCTGAAGACATCGATTCTCTTTGCTCCCAGTTTCTTAGCCAATCCAAGTCCAGCTAGCATAGCTTCATATTCAGCCTCGTTGTTGGTTGCCTTAAATCCACATCTTACTGCTTGCTCAATGTTGTCACCTTGAGGTGATGAAAGAACGAGTCCAAGTCCACTTCCATGTTTGTTAGTTGAGCCGTCCACGAAGAGTTTCCATGTTCCAGTTGATTCATCTTCGGTGAGTCAACATAGCTCTTTGTCTACCTGCATTGAAAGGTTAGGCGTAAAATCATTTACGAAATCAACTAATACATGTGACTTCAAGGAAGTACGCGGCTTGTAGGATATGTCGTGTTCGCTTAGTTCGACTGCCCACTTGGCTAGTCTGCCAGACAACTCTGGTTTGTGAAGGATGGTCTTCAGAAGGTATGTTGTAAGGACCACAATTGGGTGACATTGGAAGTAAGGGCTAAGCTTCCTTGCTGCGTGTACGAGGGCGAGGGAAAGCTTCTCGAGCAAGCTGTATCTTGTCTCTGCGTCCAACAAGGACTTGCTGACGTAGTAGACCGATGATTGTTTACCCTCATCCTCTCGGACTAGGACTGCACAAATTATTATTTCCGACACCGCCAAGTAAATGTATAATGGTTCACCATCTTTGGGTTCAGATAGGAGCGGCGGGCTCGTCAGGTACTGTTTCAGCGGGTTAAGTGGTTCTTCACACTCTGGTGTCCACTCGAATGTTTTTTACTTCCTCAATGTATTGAAGAATGGATGGAAACGCTCCGATGATCTCGAGATGAACCGGCTGAGAGCCGCCACTCTTCCTGTGAGCTTTTGTACATCTTTGACACATGTTGGGGATGCAATTCTTTGTACGGAGTCAATTTGAGCTAGGTTGGCTTCTATCTCTCTTTGGATCACCATGTAGCCGAGAAATTTTCCTGCAGTCACACCAAATGAACATTTAGTCGGATTAAGCTTCATATTATACTCACGAAGTATGCCGCAGGATTGTCGGAGGTGGTCGATATGGTCTTCTGCTCGTAGAGACTTCACGAGCATGTTGTCTATGTAAACCTCCATTGTCCTCCCCAACAATTCTTCAAACATCCTATTGAGAAAACACTGGTAGGTTGCTCCCGCATTCTTCAATCCGAATGGCATATATTTGTAGCAATAGATGCCTATGTTGGACATGAAAGCCGTCTTCTCCTGATCGTTGGGATGCATCAGTATCTGGTGGTATCCGGAGTATGCATCCCTAAAGCTGAGTAGCTCGTGTCCAGCTGTAGCATCAACGAGCATGTCTATGTGTGGTAGTGGAAATGAATCCTCAGGGCACGCCTTGTTCAAATCTGTGAAGTCTATGCACACTCACCATTTGCCATTCTTTTTCTTGACGACCACCACGTTTGCTAGCCAGTCGGGGTATTGGATCTCTCTGACCAGCCCGGTGTCCAGAAGTTGTTTGATTTCATCATTGATGACTTTATTCCTTTTTGGAGCGAACTTTCTTCGTTTTTGCTTCCTTGGAGGGTAGTCAGGATCGACATTCAACCTATGAACAATAATATCAGGGTCAATACCAGTCATGTCCGCATAGGACCAAGCGAAACAATCATAGTGTTCAGAAAGAAATTGAATAAGCTTTCTCTGAGGTCGGGCTCAAGTTTTGCTCCGATCCGGACTTTATTGTCGGGGAAGTCTGGGTGAATGGAGAATTCATCTAGCTCCACTGCATCAGGTTGATCAGGTTGAGCTTGTTGACTCGGCTGGGGTCAGATGATTCTCCTTGTTGTAATTGCTATAAGACGGCTTGCTTAGTCTTCATGGTTGTCTGATAGCAAGATCTGGAATCTTTTTGATCTCCTCGAATTTCCTTCACTCCCCATTTGGTCGGGAACCTTAAGACTTGGTGATATGTAGATGAGACTGTCTCCATCTCATGTATCCATGGTCGTCCTAGAATGACGTTGTAGGCGGAAGAAGAATCCACCACTAGGAAGTGAGTGCAGAGATTAACTCCATCAGTGTAGACATGTAGGTTGATTTCACCAATTGTGCTCTTTTGTTCTCCGCTGAAGCCGATAAGGACTGTCGCCTTGCTGATGATCTTTGTTTCATCGATCCCCATTTCCCTAAGAGTAGACAAAAAAAAGGACATTGGCAGCTGCCGTTGTCTATTAGAACACGCTTGGTTAAGCAATTTGCAATACAAATTGAAATTACTAAAGCATCATGATGAGGATTAAGTAGCCTGGTTAATTCAGATGTGGTGAAAGTGATGGTTTGTGCCGGCAGGATGGTTGTGCTTCTTTGAGCTTCGCCATGTTCTGGTTGGAAATGTCCAGCTTGTCTGGTATATTTCCTGGCTGCTGAGTGAGTGATTCCACTGACTTCTGACCCGCCGGTTATCACGTTCACCGTTCGATCAAGTGTCGCTGGTCTAGGCGGGGTGACGTCTGCATTGCTTTGTTGACGACCTTGGGATTGTTGCAGGGTCTGACGTCCTTTGTCAGTAAGGAGGTCAGTCAGGTGACTCTGCTTCAGTAGGTGCAATAATTCTAACTTCAGCGCGATGCAATCTTCTGTACGGTGTCCGTGATCAGCATGAAAATCGCACCATTTCGACTTGTCTCTCTAATCAGCTGGTATTCTCATCTTTTCTGGCCATTTAACTTTGTTTCCAAGTCCGTTGAGAGCTAAGACCGCCTCAGCTGGCGAGATGGATTAGTTGTACTCGGGTATCTCTGCCATTTCACGTGGTCATGTCTCGTAAGGGCGATCATATTGTCTTCTTCTGTATTTTTTTCCGTGGAGGCGGGTAAGGCTCGGACCACCTATCATTCGCCCTCGTATCCGCCCTGGAGTCTCTTCTAGTGTTTCTGCTTGGTGAAGATCGGTGGTGGTTGTATTGATCTTCCTCCCACTTTATTTGTGCCTACGCCTTGGCTAGGACATCTTCCATCTTCTGCAAGGATACTTGGTGAGATCCTTATATAAGTCCAAGTCGGGCAGGAGACCCTTTCGGAAGGCACTGACCGATGTATGGGTGTTGCAATTAGTTATGGACACCTTCTCCTTGTTGAAGCAGCCGATATAGTCTCGAAGAGACTCTCCACGCCGTTGAACCACGACATACAAATCCTCTGATATCTTTTCAAGTTTCCTGCTACTGGCATATTGCTATACGAAGATATCCGTTAGTTGAGCAAAACTTGAAATAGAATAATTCGGAAGGTTAGTGTACCACTGGAGGGTCGGTCATGTCAGACTAGAACCGAACCCCTTACACATGCAGGCCTGCCTCAATTCACAAAGAATTGCGGCGGTGAACATCTTTTGCTTGTACTGAGTAATGTGATCTGTTGGATCAGTCGTGCCGTCGAACATCTGCATGGTGGGGAAGTTGAATTTGACGGGTATCTCAACCAAGGCAATTTTATCCACGAATGGTGAGTCGGCATAGCAGTTCTCCAAGCTCTTGTGGATTGGTGTCGGCGGACCAGGAATTCGCTAGATCAGGGCCTCCATTTTGGCCAATTTTCGTGCCAAGTCCTCATCTCTTATTGCATAGTGACCGGTCATGGCTGGTTGAGCGAACTCGTTGGCAAACAACTCATCCGGAGTGATTTCTCTTTGACCAGCTCTATTCGTCTGGTGGTTAACATTAGTCGGTGGAATCCTCTGGTTGGGTACCGATATGGTTGGTTGCATGCCTCCAATAACAGCGTTACTCATTGCTACGTCGGGGGTGGTCAAGACAGTTCGAGCATATTGTCCCCCTATGGTGATTGTTCCATCTGGTCGGGCTGTTCCTCTAATTTCGGCGGCATCCGGGTTTATTTGCCCCAGATCACGTGCTTGCTCAAGCGCAGACGGCGGAACGTTGATACCTGCATTCAAGATACCATAAGCCGGATCGGTTGGGTTACCAATGACATTACGGTTTCTTACCGAAGGTGACGGGTCTGTCACGAGAGAGTTTGATCCATCATTGCGAGTGATCGATGTGTCTCCCAGAGGCTGCATGTGAGGCACTTGGGCCCGGAAGCTGGGAGGTTCAATGATCTCGACAGGCTCCAAAGCCTCGAGACGGTCGTACAAGTTGGCGTTCTCCATTTCCAACTTATTACATCTCTCCCGCTTCTGATTCATCTGCTCAGTGAGGGCGGCGATCTGGGCGGCTAGGTCAGCCTGAGCAATCATGTTGGGTGCATCGGGAGTTTCAGATCTGTCACGTCCGTCAGACATGATTGATGGTCGAAGAGATCTACGGAAAGCGCGTTGATTCGCTTAATTGCTAGGCCCCACGGTGGGTGCCAAATTGTAGAGGCTAGATCTACAATTGAGGGTGACGTCAGGCACGTCGAGTTGATCGGGCACTAGCAACCTGTCAACACAACACAGACAGAACGTGAGAGTCTTAAGGTGAGTACCGGTGGGGGGTGTCGACCGAAGAGCCTCCGACGCTCAAGTTAGTACGGTGATAAAGTAAGCGGAAAGTAGATAAAATAAGTAAAGAGATTGTGCAGAAAGTCGATGGTGATCGGGATGGATCGGGTTAGGTTGGAGGGTGACGACGGTGACGGTGGCAGACGAGAGTGTAGTAAGATTACGGTGGGCGTGACAGGCAACTCCAGCGGTCTTGAGACCGATAGAGAAGGCTATCAGGAGACTGAGCAAGTGTAGTAAGCGAAGAGAGTTCAGAGAATGAGAGTACGAGAGTCCAGATGGTATTTCTTGACCTAATAAAGTCGTTTATATAGAGCTGTCAATGCCCTTTAGAGTTTCTCTCTATCAGCCTTATCCGTTAGCCTACTCTGCTAGGCGGTTCCTATCTTGACGGAACCACCTCATCTTGACTTCGTCTCCAGCGAATATGGCAAATCAATTTGTTAAGTCCCATCAACCGTCATGGCCGACGTGGCGGATCAAGGGTTTTAGAGATGGCTTCTCCAGCCCAATTATGAATTTGAATTTGATTTACTGGCTATTGGGCCAACTCATCTATCATGTCTGGCTCGTTTGGTGTCAAGTAAGTTAATCGGGCCTTGTACAAATTTTGTCCACTACATATATATATGTAACCGGACCAATGGGACCCATGCCATTGCATATACGAAGTCGAAGGCGGTGTCGAAATTTTGACACCACCCTCGACACACCCCCTTCGATCTACCTATGTCGATCCTTCCACTACAACTTCGATCTCGTGGTGTCGAGGGAGCCGGGGTCGACACCGCTGCTCGACCCTTATAGTGAATGCTCTAAATGACTACTTCCCTAAGACTGTCCGCAGCGGGCTGTCTCGAACGGCGGCTCGAGACACCCGCTGCGATGAGACACGGCGATGCAGGGCGGGAGACTCGAGACCGTCTCGCCGCGACGAGACAGTCTCGATATGGCGCGTGGCAGCCATGCGATGCAGATTTTTTTTTAAAAGGCGCGTGCATTGCACGCGCCATAAATAAAAAAAAAAAAAGAAAATTCGAGACAGCGGCTATGGAATCCAACGGCTATACAGCCGATTTCTTTTTTTGTAATTCATCCCTATAAATACCAACCTCCATACCACAATTTATTCCACACCAAATTCATCTTCCTCCTTTTATTTTCTCTCTAGTTTTCTCTCAAATATTTTGCAAAAAAAAATGTCTTCGTCGTCCGACTCTTCAACCGGCTACTCTTCCCATGGCACCGACGACGAGATTATGTTGATGGTGACGAACCTCCAAGCTGTTGAGGCTCGACTCATCGCCAAAAAGAAAAAAAAGAAGGCGAAGAGGACGGTCGTACACCGCGATCGGGAGGCGGCCCTGCAGCAGTTGATGGCCGACTGCTTCAACGACAACCCGACGTACGACCCAATATTTTTTCGCCGACGTTTTCGGATGTACAAGCATCTGTTCTTGAGGATTTGCGAGACATTGGGGCAGAATGTGCGATACTTCCAGCAGAAGCAAGATGCAAACGGCAAATGGGGCCTCACGTCGGTGCAAAAGTACACAATGGCCATTCGCCAACTAGCCACCGGTGGAGCGCCGGATACATTCGACGAATACTTGAAGATCGGCGGTAGCACCGGCCGTCTTAGCCTCCGGAAGTTCTGCGAAGGTGTCATCCAACTATTCGGTGACGTGTATTTGAGGAGGCCAAATGCACAAGACACCGTTCGGCTGCTGCGGATGCACGAGGAGAGGCACGATTTTCCGGAGATGCTCGGTAGCTTGGACTGCATGCACTGGGCGTGGAGGAATTGCCCGAAGGCGTGGTCGGCTGCCTACACTCGAGGAGATATAGGCGTGCCTTGATTCTTGAGGTCGTGGCGTCTCAAGACTTATGGATATGGCACGCCTTTTTTGGAGTAGCCGGCTCCAACAACGATATCAACGTCCTCAATCAGTCACTCCTATTTGAGGACGTGCTTGAAGAACGTGCTCCGCCGTGCCAGTACGTGGTGAACGGAAAGCCCTACGACGGCGATTACTGCTTAACCGATGGGATCTACCCGGATTGGGCTGCTCTGATCAAGGCTCCTCCGCTTGCAACGGACGAGAAGGCGGCGCGGTTCAAGAAGATGCAGGAATCGGCACGGAAGGATATCGAACATGCATTCGGTGTTCTTCAGGCCCGATGGGGAATTATCCGGAACCAGGCGCGGAACTGGTACACAAAGCACCTCCACAACATCATGTTTACGTGCATTATTTTGCACAACATGATCATTGAAGACGAGAGGGAGGACGTCGAGAACTAGAGAGAGGACACAGAAACAACGTCGGGTAGTAATGTCACTCATGTCCCTGTTCCGCAATCATGGAAGAATTTTCTCAAACGGGACGCCGCATTGAGAGATGTGAGGAAGCACCATCGGCTCACAAATGATTTGATCGAGCATCTTTGGAGCCGATTTGGGTCGGTTGACGAGTAGGATGTTTTTTTATTTGTTTAATTTTAATTAATGTAATGTTTTTATTTATTTTATTTCAATTAATGTATTGTATTCCCTCCGTCCAGTTTACATCTACCTACTTACCACAAAAAAATTGTCATTTTATGTCTACCTAGTTTAAGAATTTTACACTTATACCCTCATCCCTTTTCCATATTTACTACCTTTTGTCATTGATGACCCCACCTCACATCAATTTTATTTTTACTTTTTTATCATCCCAGCAACTTTATTCCTACTTTTTGGTCAATACCATATCTTTTTTTGTCATTACCACTATTTTTTTGTCATTATCTCACTATCCCTCAAATACACCTTTATTCCACCAACTACCACTTTATCAATTTTCTTAAAATCCGTACCACACCCCAAATGAGTAGACATAAATTGGACGGAGGGAGTACTATTTATTTGTTTAAATTAATGAAATTAGAATTTTCTTATTAAAATTAATGCAAAATAGAAATTCAGAAATTCCTTAGAGACAGC
Organism: Schizonepeta tenuifolia; assembly: GCA_029490685.1. Lineage (NCBI taxonomy): Eukaryota > Viridiplantae > Streptophyta > Magnoliopsida > Lamiales > Lamiaceae > Schizonepeta > Schizonepeta tenuifolia. The sequence continues at coordinate 44,535,660 of CM055957.1, read as the reverse complement.
CCCACTGCAGCTCACTCTCTCTATTTCCAAAAAATTCTTAAAGACACCCCTTAGAGATACTACCGCTGCTGGAAATAGTCTAATCTCTCAAATGAAAATCTGTTATTTAATTAAGAAAAAAAAAATAGAAATTGTCCCCAAGAAACATGAAATTAACCATAGTAAAAAAAATTTGATGCAGTGTGTGTATTTTAACAAACAAAACTGTCGGCGGTCGGCGACAAAATCGATACATATTCCATTTGATTTCCGTGCACTCTCTCTGTCTCTCTCTCTCCTCCATGCTGACTTGCTACGATATGTTTCGTTGTTGTTGCAGCTCAAGCTTCAAACTAGATCCTTGAACACTTCATTCTGTCATATGAGAGAGAGAGAGACAAGAGAGATTCTCTGCGACCGAGTGTGTGTGTGAGCGAGAAAGACAAGAATTCCATTTGTTGATCCGCTCATTCTAATCAAATGATCGTCCAAAATCATCCCTCCACTAAATCTTCAAAACCCCATTACCCTCTCAATCACAAAACTTCCAGTAAACCCCCACTCTTCTCCGACGCCAAGAATCTTGATTTCACCTCATGGGCCTCCGACAACTCCTTCAAATTGCTCATAATCACCGTTTTAACCCTCACCGTTGCAGCATACTTTTTCTTCTTCCACAACTCCATTGTCACCAGCCCTACCCCCCTCTCCTGCTCCCAGAATTCCCACATTCTGCACAAGCATCTCGAATTTCCAAAACCTAATTTTAATTCCATACACCCCATTTTGGATAATTCCTCTCCTTACTCCTCATTCCACTCAGAGCAGTGGATAATAGTCTCCGTCTCTGATTACCCCTCAATTTCACTCCAAAATCTCGTCAAAACTAAAGGCTGGCAAGTTTTAGCCGTAGGGAATTCCAAAACCCCCAAAGATTGGAGCTTGAAGGGTGCAATATACTTGTCACTGGATCAACAAGCCGATTTGGGATTTAGAGTTGTGGATTATTTGCCTTATGATTCTTATGTGAGGAAGAGCGTAGGGTATCTTTTCGCGATCCAGCACGGTGCAAGAAGGATTTTTGATGTGGATGATCGTGGTGAAGTGATTGGTGGGGATCTTGGGAAGCACTTTGATCTTGATTTGGAAAGTTCAGTGGTGAAGCAGCAGAGGATTTTGCAGTATAGTGATGGGAATTCGAATAGGACCGTTGTGAATCCGTATGTGCATTTTGGGCAGAGGTCGGTTTGGCCGAGAGGGCTGCCATTGGAGAATGTAGGTCAAGTTGGGCATGAGGAGTTCTATTCTGAGGTCTCTGGAGGAAAACAATACATACAGCAGGGTATATCTAATGGTTTGCCTGATGTAGATTCGATTTTCTATGCAACGAGGAAGGTAGGATCGGATGCGTTTGACATAAGGTTTGATGAGCATGCTCCAAAAGTGGCGACGTCTGCAGGTATAATGGTGCCTTTAAATTCTTTCAATACATTGTTCCATTATGACGCACTTTGGGCTTTGATGCTTCCTGTTTCCGTAAGCACGATGGCTTCTGATGTGTTGAGAGGCTATTGGGGGCAGAGGGTATTGTGGGAGATTGGTGGTTATGTTGTAGTTTATCCTCCAACTGTTCATAGGCTAGATAGAACTGAATCTTTCCCTTTCGTCGAAGAGAAAGATTTTCATGTGAATGTAGGCCGTTTGATAAAGTTCTTGGTTGATTGGAGATCGGAAAAGCAGACATTGTTTGAGAAAATAGTGGACTTGAGTTATTCCATGGAAAAAGAAGGGTTTTGGAATGAGAATGATGTGAAATTCACAGTTTCATGGCTGGAAGACTTGATTGCAGTCGGGTATAAGCCCCCGAGGTTGATGAAGGTAGAGATGCATAGGCAGAGTATGAAGAGTGGTGTTGCTGATAGAAAGGAATTTGTGCCTCGAAAACTGCCTTCTGTGCATCTTGGAGTTGAGGAATCGGGAACAGTTAATTATGAAATTGGGAATCTTATTCGATGGAGGAGGAATTTGGGTGATGTTGTGCTGATTATGTTTGTTAGCGGACCTGTGCAGCAAACTGCCTTAGAATGGAGATTGCTTTATGGTAGAATTTTCAAAACTGTTGTTATTTTGTCAACACAAGCTGATGCAGATCTTGCAATCGAGGAAGGCCAGTTGGATCGATTATATAAGTATGTTCTTCGATTTAAGATTTGTTTGCTTTGCATATTTTTGAGTTGATGCAAGTTTTGCATTATATACTCACTCACACTTCACTTCTTTTGCACAGGTATCTTCCCAGGATTTTCGATAGGTTTAACAGCACACGAGGCTTCCTCTTCTTGCACGACAATACAGTTTTAAACTACTGGAGCCTGTTGCAAGCTGACATGTCTAAGTTGTGGATTGCCAACAAGGTATCAATGATTGATTTTATATCTGATGTTTCCAAAAGATGCTCTCTCGTACTTGTTTAACGAGATTGATATGCATAGGTGCCTGCATCTAGACCGGTGGTTGATGGTAAGGACTCGACATGGTTTGCAAATCAAGCTGACATGGTAAAGAGAGTAGTGAGTACTATGCCAGCTCATTTACAGATCAACTACAAAGAAAGTAGCCCAAGTCAGCAAACTCTGGCTTTTTGCGGCTCTGAGGTTTTCTACATTCCCCAGCAATTTGTTTCAGACTTTGTTGATCTTGTTGATTTAGTGAGTGAATTTGACATCCATCACAAGATTGCTGTGCCGATGTTTTTCATGGCGATGGATTTACCACAAAATTTCGACCCCGTTTTGAATAATATGATCTACAAGGCAAACATGGTGCAAACGAACTCTTTCAGTTTCTACTCTGCTCAGGTACCAGCTGTATACCCTCTTAACATTTCCAGTGAGTCAGATTTTGTAAGGTTGATAGAGCTCATGGCAGCAGGGGATCCTCTTCTTATGGAACTGTTTTAGGATAATATTGATTTGTTCGCTCTATTCAAATTGTTCAAAAAGAAATTAAATACATGTGTTCCCATTACCACATTTTCAGTTTCCGTAAATTCATCTCTTTTACAAGTGTATTTTCTTTGAACTATTCATTTCACCTCAAATGTAAAGTCAAATACCTGTAACAATTTCACCAAGTGAAATGAAATCATTCATAGAAGCAGAATTCTACAAAGTGCCAACCAACTTAAGGTAGACATGGCAGATAACAGTTTTAAACTATAACCACCGATGAAAAAAAAGGTTATTTATTAGCCAACAAAACTTCTCCTGTACCATAAAGCAACACTAACTAATCCTCAGATAGAAGGGTGTCGATCTTTCTCTCGAGATGGGCCTCGTGATCTTCGAGACGAGCCTTCACAGAGCCGTTTTCCCAACGAATCAGTGTAGGAACTCCAGTAAGCATGAACCTAGAGTCAACCCTCCATGGGTGCTGAGAATTCCTCCATGTCGGTCTATCTCCAACATAGGCCTTCAACAATGCCACATTACCTGAAGCTGCTTCTAGCTTCTTGCATATCACTGGTTCAGCTCTCACACAGTCTGAAGTAGAAAACCAATCAAATAATCACTGAATAGAAGATATTACTTGATGTGAAACGAGATGATGAAATACAAAGAACGGATTTGCAAACAAAGCTGATTTCACAGAAAAACTTCAAGAAAACACAAATATCAATAGAATAGATCAAACATGGGGAGAAAGAAGCTTATAGTTTCCTGGCTAGTAATGAAACGAATTGCGGAATAATGACGGAGCAAGCATGCTCTGTTCGTACTACAACGGGACACAATTTTGGAACCAGATAACTTCGCTAAGAAAAATAAACTGGACAAACAACGCTTTCTTTATTGAATGTGTGCGAGTGTAGAGTGAAACAAAGCAAGAAATAGAGTTGGAGGATAAAGTATAAACTGCTCCCCCGATGTACAAAGAGACGGCACAACCTTTCTAGTTAAACACTTTACTTAGGTAGCCTAAGGGCATAGAAACGTTTCTTCAAGTACATAGAGATGTCACAGTATTAGAGTACGTTTCTTCAAGTACGTAAGAATAAGCTTCTTCAAGTACGTAAGAATAAGTTTCTTCAAGTACATAGAGATGTCATAATCTTTGAACACTAGAATATGTTAGGCTGATGAAAATTCAAAATTTCAAAGGTTCAGGCCTAGTAAAGTAGAATGCTTCAAAATTAAGCGGACATTCAATTCAAGATGAACAAGAGAATATCCAAGGATTGCAGAATAGGATAATGACCCTCAATCCTCGCTTAAACAGTCTCGACCTTTTTGGTATTACTTCTAGTTAGTCGAGAATTTATTAACTTCAAAGTTTGCTATTTCAATTATTTAATGGAAAAAAGTCGACCTATTCCAGAAAGCCTTTCTTAATAATTGTTCTATGAATTGTCGAAATTCGTTGAAAAACGATCTACATATAATTTATCTAACCAAAGAAATGCAGAGCTCTTTATCGGATTTGAAAATATTTTGTTTCATTAATATGCGCTTAAGTAAAGTGACTTAGAACTATAACAAAAGTAGATGGATACAAATGAAGACAAAATTAAGAAAACGAACGCAGTTCTATATTTCTGTGATTGCATATGCATCCTCAGTAAAGAAACTAACGATTCAAATATCAAAATCTTCTTCAGACTCTGAACACTACAAACTGTCGTCGCCAGATGCAAAAACCACTGATTTGTGATCAATCAATTCATCAATAATCTAAATTACACCAATCAACTCTGTCTCTCTAGCAAAAATAAATGAATAAACAGAGTTTTAGAGAAAATGAAAAGAAGTGAGTTGTGTACCTGGGCACCAACTAAGATTGGTGGATGGGTCGTTGTCAGCCAAGAAAAGGATAAAATTCGCCTTGTGATTGGCTGCTTCAGTCGTAAATTGCTGGAACACGCCATCAAATGTTGACAATGTTGCTTCCATCGCCTTCATCGGCATTTCTTTGCCTCCTCTTTCTCCAAAATTAAAATTAGGGCTTTGGCTCTCTAGTTTCTGAGTTTGGGCGAGATAATAATTGAAAGCGAATAATAGTTTTAGGCTTGAAAATGCCGCCACAAGGAGGATAATGGTGACAATAACTGTCAGAAGTGTTGTTTTCATTATGGGCCTAAAAATAGACAAATTTGCTCAGCCCACACCCAGACCATCTATCTGTGTATCTACATTCTACAATCTAAATAAATTATTTCTAATACATTTGAAACCGGAAAAGAAGAATAGGATCTCAAGATGGAATAGAAACATGAGGTAATAGTGCAAAATAACTCTTTTTCTAGTAAAAATAATGTTAAAATGTCACTCACATTTTAAAAGTCGTAGAATAGTCTTTTAGTTTATGAAATGACATAAATATCCTTAATGAGTATATAAGAAGACTAACTTTAATTTGAATCATACAAGACAATTAGTTTCTTGTATGAATTTCCGCGGGAAATTTCCAGCTAACAATTTCCGGCCAAAAAATTCCGACGAAAGTTTTCCGACAAAAAATTTCGGCGAAAATTTGAATCATATACGAAGCCTAACTTTATGTATGCATCATACATGAAAACTAATCTTCGTGTATGATGAATACATTAAATCATACATGAAGATTAATTTTCGTGTATGCATCATATACGAAGAAAAAAACATACACGAATGCATATCTCATACAAGAAAAAAACGCACAGAAGAACGATCTCATATACGAATGCATAAACCTATACACGAATGCACACACCCATACAAGAACAATCTCATACAACAAAAAAATTGCATACAAGAAGAAGACTGTCGTCGCCGGAGAAGTCGACCGCCGGAAATTTTTCGCCGGAAATTCATACATGAAGTTTTATCTTCGTGTATGATTCAAATTAATGTTAACCTTTTTGTATACCTATAAGGGTAAAAAAATCATAAAAGAAAACAAAAAACTATTTGGACAACTTTTTCTTCAAAGTGACAAAATTTATCTTTTATTTTTAGGAATGACTATTTTGACTTTTTGCTCTAGAAAGAATGTCATGACAACAATAAATGTCATCTTTATTATCTCAAAAGAAGTTCAAAATAATGTTTATTGAGTTTATACACCCAAAACGTATTGTTAAAAATAAGGTTAATGGCCTGTAAATTTCCAAACTTTTTGAGTTGTCTCGTTCTGCACCTCAGAAAAAAAAATCTGTCTCACAATTTTTAAACTTTTTATTTTGTCTGTTTTTGCTAACTGACTCATTTTCCGGCGATTCTGAGCTGACGTGGCGGTCGGAAAAATGACGTAGATATCTTTAACTTAAAAAAAAGATTTATGGCCTGTAAATTTCCAAACTTTTTGAGTTGTCTCGTTTTGCACCCCAGAAAAAAAAAATTGCCTCACAATTTTCAAAATTTTAATTTCGTCTGATTTTGCTACTTGAATCGATTTAATTGAAATGACGTCATTTAATCAATCTTGTAACTTGAATTAGAGAAACACACATTGCTTATTCTAGAAAATTTGTTGGTAGAATGGAAAGAGTTGGGGGAAGAAGGGTCCACGGGGAATGAATGGGAAGATCGAAAGGTTGGAAGAAGAATGGATTTTTTAGTTAAATGCATGGAATTGGCTAAGTATTTTCTTCGAACAAATATAGAACTAGAATGGATGATTTTGTGTCTATTACCGATTCTTCCTCCCGAGTTAAGACCTATCATTAAGATAGATGGGGGTAAATTAATGAGCTCAGATATTAATGAACTCTATGTAAGAGTTATCTATCGGAACAATAATACTCTTACCGATCTAAATATCAAGATAAATTTATAAGAAATAAACAATGTGTATTTCTCTAATTCAAGTTACGGGCTTGATTAAATAACGTCGTTTCAATTATATCGATTCAAGTAGAAAAATCAGATGCAACTAAAAGTTTGGAAATTGTAAAGCAATTTTTTTTTTGGAGAAATGCAAATATAGACACCCCTGAAAAGAAAAGTGCTAATATAGCCACTTTTTTAAAAACGATCAAATATGGTCATGCATACACGACTAGCATACACGACCAGTATACACGACCTAAACTGGTCATGTATGCTGACCATGCATACACGTCTAGCATACACGACCATAGCAATTTACACAACAATGCACACACGACTAGCATACACGACTATATTAGCATACACGACTAGCATACACGACCATATCAGTATACATGACCTGCATACACGACCAGTATACATGGTCGTGTATGCAGGTCGTGTATGCAGTTTGTGTATGCATGACCATATTTGATCGTTTTAAAAAAAATGGCTATAATTACACTTTTCTTTTCAGGAGTGGCTATATTTGACCAATCCTCTTTTTTTTCTGGGGTGCAAAATGAGACAGCTCAAAAAGTTTGGAAATTTACAGGCCATAAACCTTTTTTTTAATTAAAGATATCCACGTCATTTTTCCGACCGCCACGTCAGCTCATAATCGCCGGAAAATGAGTCAGGTAGCAAAAATAGACAAAATTAAAAGTTTAAAAATTATGAGGCAGATTTTTTTTCTGAGGTGCAAAACGAGACAACTCAAAAAGTTTGGAAATTTACAGGCCATTGACCCTAAAAATAATCATATTTCTTTGTCGTGGGGATAATTATGAATATTGAACTCGACCGATCAGCTCAACGACGAGTATTTCAAAATCGAGTAGATTATTGACATCATACGATCATGGATCTAATCTAACTTGGAACTCAATTCTTTAGCCGTTTTAATTATGATTAATAAATATTTCAAAGATTTAACATCATTAAGAAGATGTAGCTCATATGACAAAGCAATTAAATCTTATCTTCAATAGAAAGGGTTTTACTCTACTCCCCTCATCTCCAAAAAAGATTAATTTTTTTTTTTTTTTTTTTTTTTGGTAAGGCTCTATTGCTCTAAACATTCGGCAGTTAAATATGGAAAATTAATATTTTAGAGAATTCTATACAAACATGGAGATGTAGCTCATATGGTAAAGCAATTGAATCTTTTTTTTTTCTATGTCGTGGGAATCCGCAAGGGCAGGTAAATCACAATTTCCAAATACAGGTGTGACATGTTTCGACTTATAGAGGCGCTTCATGAACTAAACTTGAAACCTCTCAGTCTCAAGCGCCCACTTTTATCACTAGGTCATTCCCAAAGAGATGCAATTGAATCTTCAATTCAATACAAAGGGGTTCTACTCCCTACATTTCCTAATTTTTTTTAAAAACATCCAAATTAAAAAAAAAAATTATTTGGCAATGTTCTATTATTCCCCACTTAATATGAGTAATTAATATTTTAGATTATTGTTTACGAATATGGAGATGTAGCTCATATTGTAAAGCAATTCAATCTTATCTTCAATAGCAAATGGTTTCGACTTCCCTCATCTCCAAAAATAAAAAATAACTGTTATTAAAAATTTAATTGCTCTATTGTATGTACGGTAAAGCAATTGAATCTTTTTTTTATTAGAAAGGGTTCGGCTCCCGTCATTTCCAATAAACGAGCATGTCTCCCATGCGACCAGCTGTTGTGCATGCGACCGGGCTCGGGTCGAGTCGACCTGGTCAATTTGGGTTTGACCTGTTGACCCGATCAATTTTTTTTCAATTTTTTTTTTATTTTTGATTTTTTTTTCGTCTCTGCCTTCGCTCCGATTACAAATATAAGGATAATCGGCGGGCAATATTAGGACTTTTTCGGCTCGCTCTGAGGCCTTCGGCTCCCCTCGCTCGAATCTTGACCAAAGAAGAAGCGGCAAACAAAAAAACGAAGTGGCAAACAAAAAAATAGGTGAAAAAAAAAGTAGATTTTTTTTTAAAATTAAAATAAAAGCTGGAAAAAAATTCAAAAAAAAAAAAATCAGCCTCGTGTAATACATGCGCCTCGCGTGGGCGGCTGACGCGTTTATTACACGCGCCACGCGCCCGCCGCATAGCATGCGACGGATCGCATATGAGTAATTGCCCCAATAAATTTTTATTTTTTAATTTCTACATTGCATTAGATATTTATCCCACTTTTAAACGCCAAAAGTCCCAAATCGCTTCACGGTCTTGCCATTTTATTTTATTTTTGTTATTGTTACTCCATTATACCTGTATAATTAAATCTCTCAACCATCAAAATATACAATACCAAATGACATTTATATTCAAAATAAATAGCCTTCGCCACTGAGGAAAGGAGGAACGATTAAGCTCCACCCAAACAATTTTTTTTACTCTAAAATATTACTAAAATTAGTATCAATTTTTTTACAAAGCACCACTTATTTTCCTATTATTAATAAGATAATTATTAAACAAATAATTAAGAATGAAAACGAGTTATATAATTTATATTTAAAAAATGAGGATATGTATCTATTAAGAATTGAGACATAGTATATAATATTAATATTATGAATTAATAATACACAAAGCTTTAAAAAAGTGTGAATAATAATAATAATAATAATAATAATAATAATAATAATAATAATAATAATACATGTGAGGCATGAAAAATTATTATATGAATATAATAAATAATATATGTATATTATTATGAATTAATAATGCCAAAATTACCAGAATTAAAGAAAACTGAAACAAAGTACAGTAAAGGGAGCACCACTTATTTTCCTATTATTAATAAGATGTAACACCATAATTTAATAAATTATCTTCCACCTCGAAAAATGAGAGAACAACTTGACATAGGTTTCACCATATACTCAAAAATTTGACCAATACTATACTCTTGGTATCATTTATCATCCGAAGGTCATTCAAATTACATCAGGAAAAAAAAAAAAAAAAAAAAAAAAAAAAAAAAACCACACACACACACACATTGCTCATCAGCCTTATTCAACATAGATACAAACGAAGGAATTGGTGCACATTGATAAAATATCAGAAACAATATGCAAACATGTTCATGCCATGCTCGTGCCGTGTCTCAATTTTCATGTCCTAAGCGAAATATTTGTGGTAGAGCTCCTCCGCTATAGCCACTGCATCGCCCTGCGCCTTCAAGGGGTAAGGCTCATCTCCTGCCTGCCACTCATTTGAGTATGCAATCCACTCTTTTCTCCACTCCAACAACTTAAATTCCTCATTTTCATTCAAGCTTCTTAACAAACGCGTAAAATACATAGATGCTCGTGGAAGATAGTATTTTTCCAGCAGTCCGCTCCAGAACTTATTTGCTGAGGATCACAACACAAAGAAGTGGTGCAAGATTTTACAAAGAAGTGGTCAAGTAAACAAGAAGGAAAGGAAGCCGACTCACCATAGTCATGAAGCTGGCTCTGCTCATACTCAGTGTTGTCGTACCACATTGTTACTTGCGTCCTTGCATTCCACTCGTACTAAATCAATCACACGTGATTTAAGATAAGAAAAATTCAGTTCCCAACATGTCTAGACTATACTAATTGACTGGCGATTAAAAGTTCTGTGCAGAATGATGAGAAAAGGCCCTAACCTGCTTCCTCTCCTCTGCATTAAGGGACAGCCTTTTTGCACTGTCGAGCCAAGGGCCTAGAAGAAAGTTATCATCCGTGGCAAGAAGTTTATCGATGTCTTTGATGAGATGCAGGAACTTCAGAGAGTGGGAACTTAAAGCTTGTGCATCCTTATGCCGGAAAGCATATATTGCATTCAGATATACCTCGTTTGCAAGCTTTGAGAGCGTCTGCCTAGTTAAGTCAACCAAATCATACCTGCAATGAATGCAATGTTCAGCAATGTCAGTGTCGATTAACATACCTCGATTGAGTTAGTAGTCTAAACAAGATTGCATTGCATGATGGTTATTAAAAAGTTTATACCTATATGTTGGAATTTCAGCGAGTTCATTTCCAGCATCAAGGAATAAATTCAAGGCACTGATAGCATCCCGATTGTTATACCAGAGATGGGGCTGAGGCAAGGAAGAAGTTGTTTCATGGAGAAAGAACCTTCTGTTTGGTTGCATACCATCGAGTCTATGCCTTTTAACAAACTCATGTGTATCACGTTGTTTATAAGTTGATGGATCCCAATCAGGAAATTTTACTATGTAATCTGTGTTATGGTCCTGCATCAAGAGTATTTTACAAAACAAATAAATAAGCATAGGTAGTAGCATCTATACTTATGAAAGAACTGTTAAATATATCAGAAGTGAAGAATAGTCAGAACAAACATACTGCAATTCCATCACTGCAGTTATATATAGTGCGATGAAGAATTTTCCATGCAGCCTCAACTTGTTTAACTGATTTACCATACCGTCTTTGGGAGTACGTGGTCAACCATTCCTGCAAGATCGAGTCAAGAACATCCTAAAGTTACAAACATTAAGCAAAGTGACGATGAATATACTTCCAGCGCAAGTCATACAAACAAAATTTGATAAGACGGACTTTCAAGCTGTACAATATCATTCGATTGAGGAAGGCATATGATACATTTAATTTATTTTGAACATCATGCAACTGATGTATAACCAAGGTTGTTCTGGTAGGTGAGATAGGAATACTTCATTTACCTCCATATCAAATGGATCATGTCGGAATGCCATTTCAGACATCAGGTCATACACAACGGGGTTTTGTTCTATCCCTTCCATGCACATGCCAACACCAACCTGTCCTGGAAGGAGATAGTGAGAATACTAAAGGGGATAGGACATTAGACAAACAAGCTTATGTTCAGAAATATCAGGAAAGTTCCGAAGATGCCTGTTTCTTTTACAATAAAACTCAATGGTTCGATTAAAAAAAGAAAAAGATAAAACGAAAATTAGTGCTTTTCATAAAGCACATTACACTATTCTGGCTAACACAAAAGTGCAGTATAAAAGCATATTGAAGACAAAAAATGTAAAGGAACCAAGCCTACCATAGTTGAATTATTGCTAACACGAGCATCAACTGGGCCCGAAGCAACTGCATCTAGAACGCCATACATCTCAATATTTCCACCAAAGTTATGCAACATACACCTGCTACATACTAGATGTTAGTGGATGATAAACAGAATTTAGATTGGATCTAAGCGATTAGGAGGTTGACGGATGACAAAATAGCAGAAAAAATATCATACTATAAAGCAAAAGATAGGTAAAATATATTGAATGAGTTACATGCCATATATAAGGAGTGTGGTAAAATTGGGACGACGATTTCCAAACTGGTTTGACCTCCGCAAACAGATCAAGCACTATCATTTTCCCAAATGGAACAGAATGTAAGAGTGCCTGCGAGACAAGGATTAGGTTCAGAACGATAATCTTTATAAATCGTCAATGAGTGATTCAAGCATACAACCCAAGCAATTGTGATTAAAGTATAAAAGAGTACATATGATATAAGAGGATGGCTACAATCCGGAGATGGAGAAATGAGAAGGTGGAGATACTTTTTTAAATCAAGAGTAGCTCATACCTTCATTTGTGGAGGCTTCCAAAATGACGAATCTGAATAAAATAGCCAACCCTAGAAGGAAAACAAAAGGTTATAATTAAGCACTAAATCGGGAAAAGCATATATAAATATAGATCTTCATCCTGCCCCACTTTAAGGCCCATATACATGTGCAACTGATTTCTTTCTTTTTATTTTTCTTTTTCTTTTTTGGGGAGGGGAGGTAGATGACATGCTTTGAGCAATCCTTTGGAGGCAGCAGGAAAAGGAGGATGAAAAATGAATCAAGCTCCTAGCATACTTTGCAGAAATGTCTTTCCTCAGTTCATGATACCGTCAGTATTATAAAAAGAACAACCAACACCTTCTTCTTTCTACAAAAGATTGTGGAATTGTGGGCTTCACCTAATGCATTGTTTTTAATGTATCAGTCATGAAATTAACAAGTTAAATGATTCAAATAAATAGATAACAAAATGCCAAAGGACCTATTATCTGCGTTCTATTGATTCTCGGGAATCTAAAGTTTGTTTATAGAGAGAAATGCTTTATTGGCTTCACCCACGAACTGACCTAGAAATCCATGACTTTGATTTGAGTATCTAATCAGAGAACTGCAGAGCACTTACATAAAGGTAACAACTAGTAAAAAAAAGACTGGAGTCAGAGAAGACTAGCAGCATACCTGCATTAGCCATACTGCATCTTTGTTGGCTTTACACATTGCCTTATATACTGCAGAACCAAGGGAAGCGATATACGTTGGGTCACTTGTAGGTGGAGAGTTCTCATTAAATGTATCACTGCAACCAAATAATTCGTCATTCAAAACTAGGGAATGCACCCGGGGAGGATCTCTTATATTGCTCTTTATATTACTAAAACACCCATACATCATCAGAAAATGCAATATTTGTTAATTATGCTTCTACGCATCAGTTTTCTACAGCAAACCAAGTACTTAATTCTATTAATTATTGTTGCCTCAACGTTTTCTGTATCTCCTCAGACTCTCAAATGCATTTCTCCAGTTCTCAGTTCTTAGTGATCATACAAACCCTATCAAACATCTAAGCCTGCCCTATCATATATGCTCAAGATTTCTCATGTAATGCCTTAGAAAAGGAAGCTATAATGAGATGACTAGTAATGCAACATTTAAGATAGTTATAATTTATTTAAGTTAATTCATTCTAAAATTCGTGCACGCTTTCCTATCTGTTTATGATCCTTGCCTTTTTCTTTCAGTATTAGGGGAAACAAACGCTAGCAATAGTGCTAATGCGCAATTAACAACAATTACATGCCTCTTTTTGATGACAAAAGCTGAGTCATTAAGGTACGTATAGAAAACTCTCCACATAATTTTTGCCAAAAGAGAACTAATATATCTAGTAAGTTGCAAAAAGTACCAGCTATAAATGTCTGTGACAGCTCCATATTCTGCAGAAAACATATAATTAATTACTTGAATGTGGAAGAAAGAATAATATCTAGAAACAGATGGTAGACCAAAAAACTGAGATGATAAAAATGTCAAGTAACAAAATTTATGAATTAAATACTCCCTCTGTTTTTTTATTAAGTGTCCTATTATGAAATTTGATTTGTTTTTTAATAAGTGTCGTATTTCATAAATTTTGAAAAAAATGATGCAATTTTTGAGAAAAATCATGCAAAACTTTCTATTTTACCTAAGTAATAAATGCTAATTACTTACATTTTAAGTTTCCTAAACAATAATTATAGATGAAAATAGTAATATATTAATTTCCTTGGTTTGTGTGTTTTGACGGCTGAGGACACTTATAAAAAAACAGAGGGAGTAACTGTTATAAATCTATGCAGCTGATAAGTGCTTCTCATTTTGTATTATTATATAAAAATACAGCAGTCTAATGTACATCAAAGAATTGCCCATGAAGTCAATTGCTAACAATCTCATCTTATCAGATTCATATATTTTTCTTGCACAACGTACTCTTTTACTATAAATATAAATAAAAGCTCTTCCATACAAGTTCAAAGTGTCAACAAGTTGAAATTAGAAAACTCTTCAAATACAGGAGAAAGATCATTCATATTTTTTATTGCTCATACAAAAATCTTGCAGGGGGCGTAACATTCAGAACAAGTAACAAGAATAATCTATGCGTAAATTACCTTTAATCTGTTGTATCATGAATGCTTCTCCAATTTCAACAAATAAAGGATCAGAAGGATCTAGAAGATAAGTGCAACACCATCGTGGATCACCACTAACAGTGTTCCTGTATTTAAACAGAAATATGACTATATGCTAAATAAAAGAGCTACAGAACTTCTAATCAGAAAACCCTGAAATTCCTAGAAAAAAATTGAATATTCGACTCCTGTTCAATCTTGAGAGGAAAGAAAAAGCACAATACACTAGTAGCTGAGTTCTCACATAGAAGGTAGCATGCCTGACCATATATACTCATACGATCTCGATCATCCTGGCAAATAGGCTGCATGGTTATAGGAGATTAAGATAATTGGGATGGCCATCTACTTCTAGCTATAACTAATAACTAAGTATATCATAAGCTAATCAACGCTACCAATTAATTAGAGAAATTTATGCAAAGCTTTTTGCTGTGGAACTAGCAAAAAGTACGTATCTTTTGCATGTCAATAATCATTTTCTAATAAATGTATTATCTCTTCATTTCATACATATTAATTATTTTTAGTATTTATTAATTAACTGTCGTGCAAATATTGAAATAAACAAGATGTATATGAGATTATTAGTGAGTTTAGACCCTTGGTGGCTTTTGTATTTATCTTCCTAAAGTAAAGTAAATTTAAGTAAAAATAACAATATACCATGTATGCCCAAACATGATAATTAAAGTCTAAATCTTAATCATTTTATACACTTGACGATCTTAAAACTAGTATCCAGGATGATTTTCTCTTTTCATGACAGTATAACAGTGTCCTGAGATTAGGGTTCAGAACCGAGATTTGAGTAATAATGCGATTAACTGGATAATCAAACAAGTTGGAACCTTGTTTTGATTCCTAAATGGGTATATGGAGGCAAAGGTATAATGAACACCACCGCCAATAAACAAAAGTACAAACATACAACAGCAACGAAAAAAGGGAGATGAAACATGTGATAAAAGGTAACATAATAACTCCCAAAAAGAAGGAAACAAATGAAAAAAAAAAAAAAAAAAAAGGAAGATAAGGAAATACCAGTCCCCAAGTCTACTGATGTTTGCTGAGGGGAATATTGCCTTTAATGCAGCTGGAACATTTCCAGAAAATGACGGAAGAACTACCAAGATTCAAGACAACATGGTATGGGTTGATCAGTGTATGCCACGTAAACATAGAGAGGAAAAATATGAACTTCATCATTCAGTTCTTAAGATACTGGTTTAAGCCTTAGACTCCACAGTAACTGAATAAAGACAAGTCAAAGAATACAAAAAAGTCCCTAAAAAAAGTCATACATGACTACATGAGTATGAACTTGAACTGTTGAAAAAGCATACCTGGGGTCATCCCGAGCTCTAGCATTCGAAATAATATTTTCTTTTGCAACATTAATTGTTTATCGAACCAATTCTGAGTCAAGGGACCACCCCATCTGTAATTCAAAAGTTGGAGTTAAACCTCTTGAACTAATAAAAACAAAGTCTAAAAAGGTAAAGATAAATTAAGCATAATTGGCAACAATGTGATAGCACATTTATCTTTCATCATTCCCTGTCAATAACATAAAGAGAGCTGCAATATTTAGCTGCCCAAATTGCAAATGCTGTGAAACGAAAACTTATTCCTGAACAGAAAAATCTAGAAGATGTAACAATCAGCGTAGAGTCACAGACTTTCCCATAAGAATATTGCACAAGGATCTTACAAATAGATGATATTTTGATTTATTACAACTTGCAACCAAACCAAAGAGTAATAAAGGAGTGATGTGCAAGGAAGTCAATGCTGCAATTACCACTTCTATGTTCTATGTTTCAAACTTTTAGCCCATATATGTGAAGCTGTAGACAGATCATAAAAACCAATACGTGCATGTCTGCTAAGCGAAAGTACAACTGTTACTATAAACTTCTAACATCCCTGTAGTGTTGTTCCTTTCTGATATCCGCATTTCTTTTTTCAAAAGTGATCATTATTCTAAGGTGAAAGATATACACAATCTGACCTTACGTTATCATAACTAATTCATAGTATGAATATATAAGCTCTAGGACATCACATATCTAAATAGCACTACAACTCTGATTATGAACTGTAACACTATTCCATAATGAGGGTTTTCACCAATTACATAGGCTTTAGAAAATGAATGGTGGTATATGACTAAAATAACCTCATTTCGTTTCTCTGATAATCATTTATGTCCCTACATATAGCAGCAACAGGCCCAAATAAAATAAAAACAAAATAACAACAATAACAATAATAATTTAAAATAAATGAAAGCTTGAAATGCAAAAGGAAGAAACAGGCAGACCCATGTAAGTTGCCCATACGTGCCCAAGCGAGAAACGCAGGTCCCCCAAAGAAATCATTTAAATGATGCTTAGTAATATTAAATTCCTGCAATCAGAAATACAAACTTAAGCTTCTTTGGAATAGGCTAACACAACCAAGTGTTTTGTAACATAGTGGAAGATTCATGAACCAGTCACAAGCACTCCGAAGATTGGTATTTACTCATCAAGTTATGCACTGGCTTTTTTTTTATAATTTTCTTAGGGAAAAAAATGACTGCAGAAAACAATATTTAGGTTGACAAAATGGGCCTTTGAGACCTAGCTAGGTCCATCACGAGTATCAATAAACAGAAAAATTGGGTAAATTGTTTGATGTTTAATGTGTGTGTGTCCTTCATGAGACGTAGCATTGATTTCTATAATTAAAGCAAGGCATTAATTGAGTGAGATCCATGAAAGAGGATAAATACCAACTCTTAGACAGAGCACATAAGTGACAATGTCTCAGAAGCAGACCACACAAACATAATTTTATATAATTCTGTGAAACTCGAGGAGTATTTGACTACGTAAGTGACTGAGAAACTTAAATGATACGATGAAAGATTTTAAAAAAATTGTCAAAACATACTGCAAAAACTTTTTGCCAAATAGCTTCCTGTCCTGTGAATGCCAGAGGAAGGTTAACTCCTTGTAGTGCCATCCAGTCGATCTCTTTCTCCCACCTTTCCCAATCCCACCAAACATAGGAATCTATGGATAACTTCTATATGTTAAGCTATTGACAGCCGCAATTATATTGAAACAAAAGAATGCATCTCAAACTTCTCAACTGACTACATATTTACATGAGTTATAAATAACATGTGCAGGTAAGGAGACCTACATCAGTATATTAGAAACTATGGTCTAACAGCTCTAACATCCAAAAACTGTATATAGTAAATCATATTCAACCTTATTGACCCTTTTTTAATGCCTAGTGCTGTGATTAAATGTGAAGGGTACAGTTTTTCAAGATTACATGAAAATATTTTTGTAAATGAATGTGAAAAGTTATAGTATCAAATACACAACGAGCATTATATATTTAGGACATCACAAACATGAATAAACATTGTGGTGTTGAATGCATCTATCTGATACGGGTAAACCAAAACGTCAGGGTTCAGAGACTCAGAAAATAATAGGTAATTGAACTAAAACAATTCCATACAGCTAGACGTGACAACATTTTGGTAGTAGTTCCACGGCACCGGACGTCGAATCATCACACCCTCATCTTTCACGGGAGGGAGTGAGCCTGGAGAGGGAACTGAACCAAGCTGTACACCACCAGTCTTGTCCCAAGATACATGAGCACCACACCAGTATTTAAGATACCAGTGCAGTCCTGATATGATATCAACTGCTGCAGTTCCTTTTATCCTGGCTTAGCCATCATGAAAAATGAAGTATAAAAACAGATAATAAAGAAGCCACATCATTTTAACAGATAACCATTAGAGAAAGGCTTCTTGGATTTCAGAAGCTTTCTA
The DNA here is from genome assembly GCA_029490685.1 of Schizonepeta tenuifolia. Lineage (NCBI taxonomy): Eukaryota > Viridiplantae > Streptophyta > Magnoliopsida > Lamiales > Lamiaceae > Schizonepeta > Schizonepeta tenuifolia. The sequence goes on along the minus strand of CM055957.1, from coordinate 44,517,238 downwards.
GGCCAAGAGGCCCAACTTAAGGTGAGTTCTTATATGACCCTACATAGAACACTTAACTATTTTTATCAATCAAATTTCAATTTTTTGTTCTTTTGGTTATAATCAAGAATCAGGAATAGCCACACAGACCAAATGTCAATTCTCCATTTTTGTAAAGGTAATAATAGCAGCATCCAAACACACCAATTTAATAATCAATATGAAGAAAGCTCAAATGGAATGAACCTCAAAAAAAGAATTGTAAATAATCAGACAGTACCTACATTATTTCAGTTGTATCTCTATTTGAGCTCTTGTAATTGCTAAGTTGAAAGCAGCTATTTCCACCGCAGGCATCCTAGTATTATAGATCAATCACATATAAATTTAAAGATAGTTAAAAAGTGAAATAAACACAAACACACAAGCTTTTAGAAAATATGGGATAGAACAATTCAAGAAAGTCTGCTAGTAACCAAAGCCACCAAAAAAATAATAACGAAAAACTAAGAAGTTGCAAGTCCTCAGTTGGTATCAATTTGAACTGCTATATTGCTTTCAACACAAGAAGTTGCAACAGCACTGTCATCCTAAGAAAAATTAAATTAAACACCAAGGATTTCTACAGTACTATTCCTTCACCCAATTAAAGAAGAAAAGAAGCATTCTTCAAAATTTTAAGAAGAATAAGAAAATAACATAATTATACCTTGGAGATAATCTTGAACGAAAAGCTGGATAAATGGGTCGGAAGCAGTCTCTGAAGAACACCTTTGGCGGCCGATTCTTGTTCTGTTGGAGACGGTTTCTTGCTGTCCAAACGCTTCAGAATAGACTCTATTGCTGCTTCGGATTCTTCAACTGAATGTGAGGAGGAACACAGCAATAAATAGTGTAGTAAAATTGTTGCAAACAACAGCTTGGAATTCTTGTTGAATTTCATGTTTCTTGATTTTTTTTCTTTTTTCTTGTTGATCGTTGCGAATTTCAACTTCAACTTGGGAGAGGCCGATAATATGCCGGCGCACCCCCCCCCCCCCCCACGCTGTCGCTTTCTTCTTGCTCTCATTTCGAATTTTTTTCTTTTTTCTAAAATCACTATATAGGAGTAGTTTATAGTGCCATATAAATAAATATTTAGAGGGTGTTTGGCTTAACTTAAAAGCTCCTGAAAATAACTTCTAAGCTTCTAATTTTTTAGTAATGAATAACTTTTAAGCTGTTTTAAAGAACTTAAAAGCTTAGTCAAACACCGTCTTAATCAATTGTTTTTTACTTGCACCGTTGCACGGTTTTTAGGGCTGGCAATCGGGTTGGGTTGGATCGTTATCGCGTCAACCCGATAACGACCCGACCTGTTAAGGTCAAATCCGAACCCAAATCGGGTCAGGTTAGGTTGTTATCGGGTCAACCTGATAACGACCCGACCTGTTAAGGTCAAATCCGAACCCAACCTGTTAAGGGTTTGCCAAATCCGAACACGAACCCGACACGAAAAGTCTAAACCCGAATACGACCCGAACCCGACACAAACCCGAATTGACCCGAATTTATTCGGGTTGACACGATACGATAATGACTCGAATAACATTTTAAATGATTTTAATTAAAGAAAAATAATTTAAAATAAGATTTAATAAGAGAGAAAAATAAAATTTTATGCCTTTTGATGAATTAGAAGGAAATATATGTGTATAACATCATTTTAAAAGTTGACATAGATAAAATATATATAATACTTAAAAAATTAAATCCTAATTGGGTAATCCGAACCCGACCCGAACCCAACTCGAACCCGACCTTAATTTTTCAGTTCCTTATTGGGTCGACCCGATAAGGACCCAAACCCAATAAGACTCGACCCAAACCCATTAATTTCGTGTCGGTTTGTATCGGGTGATCGTGTCGTGTCGAAAATTGCCAACCCTAACGGTTTTAATGCAACCAGACATCACAAATAAAAATTAAATTAAAAAAGTTCTAATTCGGGATGGCTTTGTGGTAGAGTGGGTTGTGTGAGATCGAAAGGCCAAGGGTTCAAATCTGATTAAATGCTTATATAGGTTGAGTATGTCACACTTGTACTTAAAAAGTGTGATTTACCTGTCTTATGTGGTTCGCAGGTTATTGCATAAGGAGCGCACGGAAGTCGAGTATGCCTTATACTTGAAAAGTGTGGTTTACCTTGCCTTATTGTGGTTTGCAGGCTAGTGTGTAAAGACGGAACTTTACTCACTGCACACCGAAGATAGCAATTGCGGTTCCAATAATAACAATAATAATCACTCGTTTGGTATTTGTATATGTATAATAGTCATCCAGGTACGTGTGACTCGCAAGGAGTGACATAGGTTTAAAGAAATAAATGAAATAATAATCACTCGTTTGGTATTTGTATATGTATAATAGTCATCTAGGTACGTGTGACTCGCAAGGAGTGACATAGGTTTAAAGAAATAAATGAAAGTGTGTGAGAGTGGGAGAGTCGATACGTTAATTTTAGTAGAATGAAGAAGAGTGGGTGAGAGTGGCCAAGGTAAAAAGATATGAAAGAATTCATCTCATCTAAAAGTTCGAACTGTTAGATAGATAGGAATCAAAATCATTTATTATATTCTCAATACCTCTTTGGGAAGGAGGCCCAACAAGTAGTTCTTTTAAATTTGGGTGGAGTTACTTTTAGCGGGATTTGAATACGTGACTTTGGCGTTAGCCTAAGGCTCTGATACCATGAAAGAATCTATCTCATCTAAAAATTCGAACTGTTAGATAGGTAGGAATCAATCCATTTATTATATTTTCAATATGATAATATATTAATGTGTTGTTAATTTCTTGGTGGATGAAAAAACTTTATAGGAGTAAATATATTGAACTTTTAAGAATAAAAATGTAAAAGATGTGTTGTAAAAATAAAACATCATACTACGTTGAGACAACTAAAAAATGAAAGTAACTATATTAACCCAGAACGAAGGAAGTATAATATATAGATATATAGATAGTTATAATGACAAGATTGTTGGGGTATGCAATCCAAGTCCCACATCGAAAGAATAAGGAAGGGAAGACTTCCTTATAAGTGAGAACACACTCCTATTAGTATGAGACCTTTTAGGAAGGAGCTCAAAAATAAATCTGTGCGGGCTAGGTCCAAAGAGGACAATATCATACTAATGTAGAGCTATGTGTGCGTGCGGCCCAACAAGGTGGGTAACTCGGGCCCAACAAGTGGTGATGGTCCCGAAACGAGTTACTGGTGTATGGGGGGGAATACACCAGTTAGGATTTTAAAACTTAACCCTTAAAAAAAATACTTCAACTGAGTAAAACGGACTCAGTTGGAATCTCACAGCTGAGTAAGCAACCTCAGCTGGAAGAGTGGTGTTGTGCGGAATGTGGTGGAAATTAAACTCGTTAAAACAACTCACGCTTTTAGCACGGTTGGTCAATCACCAAAACAGTTGAGAATGTGCAGATATGCAAAATGTCTGCCGGTTAGTTTGGTCAGTTAACAATGCAATAAGTAACTGAATAAAATAAATACAGACACACAGGATTTAACGTGGTTCGGAGATAACCCTCCTACGTCCACGGGGAGATATGAATCCTCACACCTCAGTCCAAGTTCTTCTGGACAGTTCCACACAGCTTACCTGGGCTGTGCAACCGTTGCAATAAGTTTACGGGTACTTATCAACCTTTACAGTTAAGTTTGCGGGTACTTAACAACCTATGTCAAGTTTGCGGGTACTTGACGACCTAGCTACTCAATTACAGGAAGAGTATGATCCTAACAAACACTTTTTAAGGTGTGTATGTGGGTGGATTTTCCAACTACAGCTCGATCACGAAAGAGAGCTGGATCTATGGCTTGAACGAATAAACACTCAAACTAAGATCTAAAACAGATTATAACTCTATGAACCCTCAGCTACTAATATTCTATCACTCTTGAACTCTCAGTTGCTGATGCTCTTAGAATGTGATTTTTGCAGATTTTTCTTGCGCTTGTTTCTCTTGTGATTGCACTTCTCTGTCTCTTGTCTCGCGTATCGTAAACCTCTCGAATGAGAGAATGCCTCTATTTATAGGCGGAGAGTATCAACTAGCCGTTGGAGGAGCTGTTGATCTCTGATCGTTGAAAGCGATGGCTTGTCTCTCATCTCTGCAGACTTTCCCGATAAATAGCCTTGTGTTGGGCCAGATGGGGTAATGACTGAACGGTCAAACCCTCATGTGACTTCCTTTTGAAATTCAAATCTTAACCTTTCTGACAGTCAACCTCGGTTAGTCGGTTGAAAATCTTGATCTTTATCTGAGTGGTCTTCAGCTGATGTTCTAACTGAACAGTTGAACTCTCAGCTGATTTTGAACTTCATGCTGTTGATCTTCTTGTTTGAGTTCTACAACTGAGGTTCTGAAACTGAACACTCAGTTGTCTTCCTTGTATTTAGTCAGTTGGGTTTGAACCTTCAGATGACTTCCTTTTCATCTGATGTTCTCTTCCTCTCTACTGTTTCTCATCTGATGAACCCTCAGTTGGTTTTCTTCACAACTGATGTTCTGAAGACTTCCCCCTCTTTGCATCTGAACAGAGAGCTCTCAGTTGTATTTCATGACAACTGATGTTCTGATTGGGTGATGCCTTGTTGCCATCTTCAGCTGGAGACCTGTAAAGATAAATTCTTAACTTTGCTCAAACAGCGAGCCTAATTTCTAACATTAGGTTCTGGCAACATCTACTCGGTTGGGGTCAGTCGGTTTTGGAATTCATCAAAACTCTTACTAATAAATTTCCCAACAAGTGGTATCAGAGCCAATGGTTCGGATGGGACACTGAATCCAATGTGACTTGGTGTTGAAGCATGCGGGTGTAGAGCGGTGTGGCTCAATGGCGTGAGTACAAGTCTTTGGTAGTGTTGTGTGGGAAACCCTCAATGCGACCTCGCGATTGAAGATCTGTGGTGCCTTGTATCGAAAGCCCACTTGATATGGTGGTCATGTGGCGTGTTCCGTGGTGGTAGCGGCAGTACAAGATGGGAGATCTGTGCTACGGTGTTGTAGTCTTGCGTCGAAAGACTACGTGACAATGTGGATGGTCAGGCGGCGAGTCCTGTGGATGATAGCGGCAGTGCAAGATGGTTTCGATGGAGGGGAAGCCATGAGTTATGTGGTCCTTGGCTTGAGGGGAGGATTGTTGGGGTATGCAATCCAAGTCCCACATCGAAAAAATAAGGAAGGGAAGACTTCCTTATAAGTGAGAGCACACTCCCATTAGTATGAGACCTTTTGGGAAGGAGCCCAAAAATAAATCTGTGCGGGCTAGGTCCAAAGCGGACAATACCATACTAATGTGGAGCTATGTGTGCGTGCGGCTCAACAAGAAGGGTAACCCGGGCCCAACATAGATGGGGGAAGATTTGATTTCAGAACTAACCCATAATTTTTCTACTTAGCTTCGTATATGTATTTTGCTTAAGTAGTGGAAGATTTGATTTCAAAATTTTACCCTCACCCTCTCTTCATGGTCGAAACGTTATCCTCACCGATATCATGATCAAATCTGAACAAATTATATGATAGAGAGTTCAAATTATCGGCCATGATAGTTGGTTGTTAAATATCTCAAAATCCTTGCATTGAAATTCTTTAGGGTACATATATAGTTAAATTAAATGAATTGACTTGTATCACATAATTATATGCTCGATTCAAATTACTAAAATAAATCACATAATATATATTTTATCATTTCCTTTTATGAATTTTAATATTTCGATATTACTTTAAAATATTTTAATATATACTATCAATAATAGTTAACACTAATCATCATCATTATATTATATTATATTATATTATTAAAAGTAAAATGATTCTTGCTTTGAAAAGATCCTACGTGGCACCTCTTATATTCCTCCATTCATATTTATCTAAATTCTCAAATTTTTAAATTTTTAAATGTAAAATAATAGATTTTAAATATCTATACTAAAATCTTGCGTCCCATATCGGTTTCTCAATGAAACTTCACCTATTGAAAAGCCTATAAATACCTAGAATCAATATGTATTTTCTCATCTTTTGCTCCACTAGTTTTATTTGACCAATTTATTTATTAATCGGCCGAATAAATAACTATATTTTATAGTTTAATTTAATTTAATTTGGTCAATTAATTAATTGACCGAATAGATAATTATTTTTTGTAGGAGTTTTATTTGGCCAATTTATTTATTAATCGGCCGAATAAATAACTGCTATATTTTTATGATTTAAGTTATTTTATTTTGTTAAATTTATTAATTGGCTGAATAGATAATTATTTTTATTATAGAATCAATTTATTAGTTGACAGAATAAATAGTTCCAAAATAGTTTGGATAATTTATTGGTTGACAGAATTAAATTTGGAAATAGTCTAATATTTTTTTATTTAATTTGATAAAAAAATAAGTAATTTCTAATTTGTCAATTAATTAGGTAGACGGGCCAATTCTTAACTGACAGGTACCTCAACTCGGGATCCCACGTGACACATTTTCATTCTTTATTCTTATTAATTTTAAAATTTTCATTTTATTAATTTTTTTCATCTATTTTCTAAAATCTAGAATAGTCATAAATTGTACATTTATAAATCAAAATTGTAGTCAATGGGTCAATTTTGACCTGGAATCGTGGCGGTAGACGAGCCAACTTTCAACCGACACTCGAGAAATTTTTCATTTTTTGCTTTTTTTTCATGTATTTTCTAAAATCTATAATCGTCACCCATGAAATAATTTTTACGTTATTTGTAGTTGGGTTTCCAACTTTGCATAATTTATAATTTTAATTAACGAATATTACTATACAATTAAGGACGATAACAAATAGTACAATCATTATTTTTATTAAATTTTTGGATCTATATAAATTCTAAATAAATTTTATAAATTACGCACTTATAAATCATCATCATCATTATATTACTAAAAGGAAAACGATTCTTACTTTGAAAAAATCCTACGTGGCACCTCTTATAATCTTTCAATAATATTTATCTAAATTCTCAAATTTTTAAATTTTTAAATGTAAAATAATAGATTTTAAATATCTATACTAAAATCTTGCGTCCCATATCGGTTTCTCAATGAAACTTCACCTATTGAAAAGCCTATAAATACCTAGAATCAATGTGTATTTTCTCATCTTTATCTCCACTAGTTTTATTTGACCAATTTATTTATTAATCGGCCGAATAAATAAATATATTTTATAGTTTAATTTAATTTAATTTGGTCAATTAATTAATTGACCGAATAGATAATTATTTTTTGTAGGAGTTTTATTTGGCCAATTTATTTATTAATCGGCCGAATAAATAACTGCTATATTTTTATGATTTAAGTTATTTTATTTTGTTAAATTTATTAATTGGCTGAATAGATAATTATTTTTATTATAGAATCAATTTATTAGTTGACAGAATAAATAGTTCCAAAATAGTTTGGATAATTTATTGGTTGACAGAATTAAATTTGAAAATAGTCTAATATTTTTTTATTTAATTTGATAAAAAAAATAAGTAATTTCTAATTTCTCAATTAATTAGGTAGACGGGTCAATTCTTAACTGACAGGTACCTCAACTCGGGATCCCACGTGACACATTTTCATTCTTTATTCTTATTAATTTTAAAATTTTCATTTTATTAATTTTTTTCATCTATTTTCTAAAATCTAGAATAGTCATAAATTGTACATTTATAAATCAAAATTGTAGTCAATGGGTCAATTTTGACCTGGAATCGTGGCGGTAGACGAGCCAACTTTCAACCGACACTCGAGAAATTTTTCATTTTTTGCTTTTTTTTCATGTATTTTCTAAAATCTATAATCGTCACCCATGAAATAATTTTTACGTTATTTGTAGTTGGGTTTCCAACTTTGCATAATTTATAATTTTAATTAACGAATATTACTATACGATTAAGGACGATAACAAATAGTACAATCATTATTTTTATTAAATTTTTGGATCTATATAAATTCTAAATAAATTTTATAAATTACGCACTTATAAATCATCATCATCATTATATTACTAAAAGGAAAACGATTCTTACTTTGAAAAAATCCTACGTGGCACCTCTTATAATCTTTCAATAATATTTATCTAAATTCTCAAATTTTTAAATTTTTAAATGTAAAATAATAGATTTTAAATATCTATACTAAAATCTTGTGTCCTACATCGGTTTCTCAATGAAACTTCACCTATTGAAAAGCCTATAAATACCTAGAATCAATGTGTATTTTCTCATCTTTTGCTCCACTAGTTTTATTTGACCAATTTATTTATTAATCGGCCGAATAAATAACTATATTTTATAGTTTAATTTAATTTAATTTGGTCAATTAATTAATTGACCGAATAGATAATTATTTTTTGTAGGAGTTTTATTTGGCCAATTTATTTATTAATCGGCCGAATAAATAACTGCTATATTTTTATGATTTAAGTTATTTTATTTTGTTAAATTTATTAATTGGCTGAATAGATAATTATTTTTATTATAGAATCAATTTATTAGTTGACAGAATAAATAGTTCCAAAATAGTTTGGATAATTTATTGGTTGACAGAATTAAATTTGGAAATAGTCTAATATTTTTTTATTTAATTTGATAAAAAAAATAAGTAATTTCTAATTTGTCAATTAATTAGGTAGACGGGCCAATTCTTAACTGACAGGTACCTCAACTCGGGATCCCACGTGACACATTTTCATTCTTTATTCTTATTAATTTTAAAATTTTCATTTTATTAATTTTTTTCATCTATTTTCTAAAATCTAGAATAGTCATAAATTGTACATTTATAAATCAAAATCGTGGTCAAAGGGTCAATTCTGACCTGGAACCGTGGCGGTAGACGAGCCAATTCCCAACCGACACTCGGGAAATTTTCTTTTTTTGTTTTTTTTTTTCAATGTATTTTCTAAAATCTATAATCGTTATCCATGAAATAATTTTTACGTTATTTGTAGTTGGATTTTCAACTTTGCATAATTTATAATTTTAATTAACGGATATTACTATACGATTAAGGACGATTAACGAATAGTACAATCATTATTTTTATTAAATTTTTGGATCTATATAATTCTAAATAAATTTTATAAATTACGCACTTATAAATCATAGTTGTGGTCAACGGGCCAGTTCCGATGCAGAATTGTGGCGGTAGACTAATATACGGATTTTTTTTCAGAAAGAAACACAAATGACTAATTTTTTAATCGAATTTTAAATAAGTACGAGTATATAAATTTCAAACAAGTTTGAATAATCTTAAACACATCATCTCAAATTGTTTTATTAATCGTCTCCGTTGAAAAACATAGAATATGTAGGAAAATTGACAGAAAAATTACTAACGATTTATCAACGAGTCAATTCCGACCAAGAATCAAGAATCGTGCGCGTAGATGGGCCAATTCAGTACTTGCGGGACAACTTTTTTGTTTAATATATATAATTTTGAACTCATAAAATTAAGGATATTCATAGTCAACTTTTATCTTATATCATTGACTAAATAATTTTTTGAATCACAATTATTCTACATAAAGTTTTGTAAAAAGGAAAAACTACCAAGTACATAGTGAAACAATTCTTGAAGTTCTATTCTCAGTTGAAAATGTTATTCTCGAAGCTGGTAAAAAAGAAAACGAATGTCATCATTTATTTTTCTATGAATATATTTGGAAGATGATTATTTATATAATACTACAATTTATAATGTCATCATTTATTTTTCCGCCCATATGCATCAAGCAACTCACAAGAGATTCTCAACCGTCAAATGAGAAAGATGAAATCTCAAGTAAGCATCATTATCATCAACTTAGTCAAAATCGAGCAACAATCAAGCATAGCTCATAAATATCACTCATTCACTCAATATAGTATCAAGGACAACCACACAAAAACAAGATTCACGCAGTCGCGATATATAGCAGTCAACTTGTAACTTAAAAAGGTCTTTGTTCATTTGGCGTAACGGGGCTAAGGACCATTCGAAACGTTGGTAGGATCTAATAGGTTCCTAAGCTTCAAAATAAGAACAGAGTATCGTGCATGTCCAAACTGAATCATCATCCATAAACAATAGGCATCGCGAAAAAAAAATCAACTAACTCATCCTGAGCTAAAAACTACCCATAACAGATCAAACAGTATGCTCAACTCAACTAGGTGCAAAAAATATTTTCTTATTTTTTTTTCTTTTTTTTTTCTTTTTTTTTCTTTTTTTTTCTTTAACAAATAAAACAAGAATAAATAACAACAACCCTTTTTTTTCTATACAATGCAACGGCGAGCAGCACATCTCAAAATATCCCCAAGCAATTATCATCCAAATCCAATCTCCAATGCCTTCGTCTGCCCAAACAGACCACAGATCCATATATGCAAGTACAAGACAACGGTTTGGGCAAACAGAACATATAAGCACAGCTTCCTCTTTTCTAACAAATAATGGAATGAAGACCCGAATTTTGAACATGCATAATTGGCCAAAGAGAGTCTAAAAACAGCCTTGGTTTCATATTTAGTGACTTAAATGAAAGAACATGGTCAAGGCTTCAAAGTGGCTCACTAGGGGTTAATCCACAGGTTAGGCAACGAAAAGCAGGCAAAAATTGGTTCATCCTAGTGCCTTTTATCATTTATTACACACGACACACATGATATCGCAACCTTGTGAACAAAAATTCTCTTAGAAAGAAAATAAGTAGAGAGTGCTCTACTATGAAGGCTCAAATCATATATAAGTGTGGGTAAAAAAGCTCAATCACTGCCCTTTTTCATCGTTCCAAGTATCATCGATAAATACTCAAATTTTAAATCGCACCTCTCCATATGACAGTATATTGAACCACCAAGTTTATCACAAGACTCATACGGGCAGAGTATATTCACAAACATCAACAAATTCGATAATACTTGGCTTACTTGACACATAAACTCGACTCAATAAAACAAACGAACTTAAGCACACATAGACAACCTCCTCACACTTAAGCTTTGTTTGCCCTCAAGCAAACAAAGATAAGCATAAACAAGGAGAACAAACACAGACTCAAACACAAAAAATAAAAGAATAAAATTAAATAAATAAAGTAAAAGGAAAGCAATTACCAGAGCCTTTTTCTTTCGAGTTTAGGTGGCTTAAGCTCCAACTTGGGTAGCTTCTCATCACATGGGATGGATTTGTCATAGACGTTCTGTTTGGTCAAACAGGACATATTTCCAGAACCTTGAGCATCAAAATCAGTCGCCTCTTTCATCGAAATTAGATCTTGTTTCTCCTGCTTAAATTCAGTCTCAAGGTATTCTTGGACAAGAGAGTCAATCACATCAATAGCATAAACATTTTCAGCATCAAGAGGACTTTTCATGGCATCATTAATACTAAAAGTAAATTTTTCTCCATGATAATCCAAACAAATAGTGTCATTGCAAACATCAGTGATCAACTTTGCAGTTCGTAAGAAAGGACGACCTAAAAGAACACCAGACGAATCCTTTGACTGCATATCACTCATTCTCACCACATAAAAATCAGCTGGATAAACAAAATCATGCACCTTCACAAGAATATTTTCCAACAAACCTTCCGGATAAACACATGACCTATCGGCTAACTGAATCACAACCCTAGTATCTACTAACTCCACACCAGACAGACTATTATAAATAGCTAAAGGCATGACATTAATAGAAACTCCCAGATCACACATCGCATGTTCAATTTTTGTATCACCAATGTAGCAAGGCAAAGAAAACATACCTGGGTCCTTGCATTTGGGCAGCAATTTCTTTTGTATCACGGCTGACACGTTCTCACCCATTACAATCTTTTCAGAATCCTTAGACTTTCCAGCAATGAAGTCCTTCACAAATTTGCTCAACGGCGGAAGCTTGATCGCTTGAAGGAATGGAAGATTAATCTCCAACTTCACGAATATCGACATGAAGTCCATTTGATCTTCCTCCGCCTTCTTCTTTGCCAATCTGCGAGGAAAAGGAGCAGGTATCACAATATTAGAATCATATAAACTCAAGGGCTTATGTACCCTAGTTGGCTCCTCCGATGCAATTTCCTCTCCGACCTCCTTTTCCTTTAACACAACTGTCGGACCACTGTCTTGTTTGGCCAAACAGGACTGTTTTTCAGCCTTTTCAGCAGAAATTGATGTTCCTTCGAAATTCTTGAATTTGTGCAGAGTTGTTCCTTTCCCAGACTCATCACTCGAGAAATTTCCCGACTTCTGGACAGTAGGCTCACTCAACTCCTTTCCACTTCTCAAAGTGATCTTGTTCACATTCTCTTTGGGATTAACTTGAACTTGAGACGGCAAACAGCCTTGATTTCCCCTCATCTCGTTCATGGAAGTCGAAAGTTGAGACATTTGACGAGCTAACCCCTCAATGCACACTTTCTGCTCAGCTTGAGATTGGTGTAGTTGCTGCACATTATTCTGCAAAAATTGTTGTGAGCCAATCAAGTCTGCAATCATCTCCTCAAGAGATTTGCCTTGCTTTTCTTGTGGAGGTGAAGGACGTAACGTCTGCTGAAATCCTCTTTGATGAGGAGGTCGGTAGTTTTGCTGCTGTTGCTGCACTTGTGGGGGCTCTTCTGTGTCGAATCTCTCCAACGGAAATTCGGATGATCTCTCCAACCGGGGTTATAGGTGTTCGAGTATGGATCTCTCTTCGGTGGTGGATCGGGGCAGCTATAAAAATTAAGAGATGCGTTCACTTGAGCGTGAAGGTCTTCATCACTCCCATTACATTGCAAGCTCGTGTGGCCAAAATTACCACATGCTCCACACGGTTTCTCCATCTCTCCAACACTTCCAACCTTCTCATCCACAGTGTGCAGTATCCTTTCCATTCTTCCCATCCTCTCTTCAATCTTCTCTTCAAAATTGGAGGAACTTGTTTGTGCAGCTTTCTTGAGCAAACTAACTCTAGGCTTCTCATACTCCCTTGTTGCTTCCACCAAGTATTGAATGAGGTTCTTTGCTTCACTCACCTTACAACGAGAAAATCCTCCTGTCCCTGATGATGAGTTAACAAAATCCTTTGTTTTGCTATTCATGCCTTGGTAGAAATTCTGCAGCAAATCACCGTCAGAAAATTTGTGATTCGGGCAACTATCCAACAATCTTCTGAACCTTGACCAGTAAGCACTCAAGGTTTCATCATATTCTTGCTTAATTCTGTTGATCTCCTTCTTCAATGCATGAGTCTTACTAGGCGGAAAGAAGTGCTCCAGAAACAATTTCTTCATTTCAGACCATGTTGATATGGAGTTCGCGGGGAGACTACTGAACCATGCATTCGCCTCTCCCACTTGAGTGAAAGGAAATGCTGCTAGTTTGAACTGTTCCTCAGAAATTCCAGTTGGCCGTTTCTGGACCTTGCATATCTTAATGAACTCACTCAGAAAATTGTATCGATCCTCTCCTCTCTTACCATAAAACTTCGGTAAGACATTCAACAACCCCAGCTTAATCTCGATCGGTGCCTCCAAATTTGCTAGATTTATCGGAGTGGGAGGATCATCTTCCAGATGGCTGGAAAGTTCATTCAACATCGGATCTGCCTCTGTCATGTCGCCTTCAGTAATCGCGACAAAAGTAGACTCAACTCCTTCTTCGGAATCTGCTTCTGCTTCAGAAAAATGGTCTGTTTGGGCAAACGGGAAACCTTCAGTATCCGAGGCACCACTGTCTGAATCGTGTTCTGTTTGGCCAAACTGAGCACTTTCCGATTCCAGTAGTTCTCTTTGCTTTCTCTCCCGAGTATCTTTCAGCAATCCTCTCGCGAACTTATTGACTTCAGGATGATATAGAAGTTCCGAGTCAAAGGACCTGGTCATAAACTGCAAAAAAGTAACAAAAGATCAATAGGAAAAAAAAATAATAAACACCGTTCCCCGGCAACGGCGCTAATTTGGTGAGCGTCGTAGACTCCCAAATAATTCCTGCAAATCTGCTCAGAATCAAATGAGTATAGCAATAAGCAGGATCGAACCACAGAGAACGGGATATAAGTTATTTTCCCTATAAATCAGTTTTTGGTGTAGCCACCACGCCTTAAAATTGGGTTTTTCTATTAACTAAGGAAGCAAGAAAATGAACTAAAATAATAAACTAGATATTAATCAAAGAAAGGTAATTCGGCTTCGAATAAATCCACACTAGTCTAGGCTCTGATCATCGATGCAAAGATTAATTAATTAACTAAGACCAACCAGTTATAGGGTACCGTGAATGCAGCGGACGTACCCCAATTCCTACGTACTTTATCGATAGTTAGATGTAGACGCCACACCTAACTATTTCTCTTATTAAAACATAACCTAGCTGGAAACGCCAGTCCTAGATTTAATGCTCTAATAGCTTTTAACTTTGAAGGAACCTGATTTAAACAAATTACCCAAGAATGCAAGTAATAACCCGTTTACCAATTTATTCCTACTACGAACATGATAGCTTTATCACTAATTAGCCCTATTCCAACAATTACGGATTGGGGGAACTAATTGACTGTAATCCAATTTAATCTAAGTTGATCAGGCTTAAATAAAATCAGAATTAACTCTAAACACAAGGAATAAATTGAAATCCTAGCCAATTAATTATACGAACAATTAAATCTCACAGATTAGTAAACTAGTGCTTTAATATTCTCGCCTAATCAAAAAATTTAGCTACACATACTAGTAAAATTAAATACGATTAAATTAAAAAGATAACATAATAAAAGAAACGAAAATAAATGAAATTTGTCACTAGTAATTCGCCGAACCAGGGTTTGCTCCAAGAAGAACACTAGAAAAATAAAACTAAGTCGACTTCTGTTCCTAATCCAAGAAGCTAACGAAAATATAAACAAAAGTATGGAATACCAATATTCTGAGAGTTTGGCGGCTAAGAGTATATATATATGGGAATAATTAGCCGCCAATGCCTAATCAATAACCTAGAAAAATAATTAAATAATCAAATCCTAATTATATAATAATTTTAATAATATTCAGAAAATAACATCCGGTCAATTTAATTCTCTTCATCTTTGGCTTCTCTTAAAATTGCAAGAAATTCTTCCTTCTCGATTTCTCTCGTTCAAATCTCTATGCTCACGAACTCTTCACTTCCTACACAAAACGACATAAAAAATGCAAACTATATCCAAATAAAATCATAGAAAAACTAATAATATGAACAACCAAAACACACACATCAGTATTGTAGTCCATAGGCCGGTTCCAGGTCGGAACCGTCGGGGTAGACAAGATGATTGTGAAGCGGTGGTTTAACTTATTTTTTTATCTTAATCTTGTGTTGAATTCATAATGTGGGGTATTTAGGATCACTTTCATCTTATAGATAATCTTAACATCTATAGTATTATTCGCTATCTATATATCTTTTCTCTCTCTCTCTCTCTCTCTCTCTCTCTCTCTCTCTCTCTCTCACACTACCCGCTCATTCTCTTGCCTCTTTTTCTCAATAAAAAGCTAAAAAATTCAGCTTAAGAGTCACTTTTCTTTGAGAGAGAAATATATGTTTGCCCACATCGGTTTTGTAGAAGAATAGAGCTTTAACAATTATCGAAAGTAATGAGAATATATTATTTATAATTTTTAACAAACATGACTATATGGGTTTGAGACGTAAACATGTGGTAAAATTATTTTTAATTGAATTTGAGATGTGCTCAAAAGATATAAATTATAAGCGAGTTTAGTAAATTGCATAATCGAATTATTTAACGCTAAAATAATTAACAAATAATATTTATTTTAATCTATCACATATTAGTAATATTTAATAATTTTATTAATTTTTATAATTTCTCGTCGATTTCCGACGGGTTATACGCTAGTTATGTTCAGTCATAATAATTTTGATTTTAGGCGGAAAAAGAATGTAATGTAAATAAACAAAACATCACCAGTTGATTTGATTTCTAAATTGAATTATTTATGATGGTCCCAATACGAGTTCTGGTGTATGGGGAGGGGGGAATACACCAGATAAAACTTTTTAAAACAATCCCCTATAAATTAACACAACCGAGTAATGCAACTCAGTTGAATCACAACCGAGTAAGAAACACTCAATTGGAAGTGAAGTGCTGTGCGGAATGTGGTGGAAATTAACTCGTATAAAATCAACTCACGCTTAAGTGCAAGGTTGGTCAATAACCAAGATAGTTGATATAGAAGAATGCAGTTTGTATGCAGGTTAGTTAGTCAGTTGAATATGCAATGAGTAATTGAAAAATAAACACAACACATAAGATTTAACGTGGTTCGGAGAGAACTCCTACGTCCACGGGGAGTTGTGAGTCCACACAACTCAGTCCAAGTTCTTCTGGACAAACCGCAAAGCTTACGCGGGCTTTGCAACCGTTGAGATAAGTTTACGGGTACTTATCAACCTTACAGATTAGTTTACGGGTACTAATCAACCTATCTACTCAGTTACGGAAAGAGTAGGGTCCTAATAACCTTTTCAGGTGAAAGAAAGGGTGGGGTTCCAACTAATAGCTCGAACAAGAATTGAGCTATGATCTAACACTCTACGAACTCTCAACAAGTGATGTTCTCAAGGTTGGATCAAAAGACACTAAGACAGAATCTATTACTCTAGAACTCTCAACTAATGATGTTCTAAGAGATTGAATGCAGCTCAGCTCGTGTGAAGAATTTGGTTCTTTCTTTCGCTCTTTGATCTCTTCTTGCTCTTGTCGGTCTTATATTTTCCGTAGTCTTGGTGAATGAATGAAGGCCTCTATTTATAGGCGGAGAAAATCAACTAGCCGTTGGAAGAGCTGTTGATCTCTGTTCTTTGAAAGCGATGGCCTGTCTCTCATCTCTGCAAACTTTCCGGATTTGGCAACTGCGTGCTTCTGCTTTCCATCTGAGACAGCCTTGTGTTGGGCTAAATGATTTAATGACAGAGAGTCAAACCTTCACGTGACTTCCTTGTTTGAAATTCAAATCTTAACCTTTGACCTCCAACATTTAATAGTCGGTTGAGTCATTTGATCTTCATCTGATTGGTCTTCAGCTGATGTTCTATTTGAATGCTTTTGTCTGAGTAGGAACATATGAATTCTCAGCTGACTTTGAACTTCAAGCTGTTGATCTAACTGATTGAGTCCTACAACTGATGTTCCATCTTGAACGCTCAGTTGTCCTTCTTGTGTCTGACTCTGATCAGTTGGCTTCGAACGCTCAGTCGTCTTTCTTACAACTGATGTTCTCTTGTATCTTTCCTTTTGTACTTAGGTGTCAACCGTCTTCATCTGCTACCTCTTTTTCTGCAACTACCATATTCTACATCGTCTCTTTCCATCGATGTCAACCACTGCCTCCACCATATCCACTTAGGTGTCTGCCGGTAGTAATGGTGGTCAGTGGTGACGTAGAAGTGTTACTATAAAGATGGCAGAGAGGGAAGATATATAAAGGTGAGAGATATATTTTTTTTTTAAATAATTATAGTTGGAAAACGGCATTGTTCATGTAGGATAGGACGAAGTCATTTTGTTAGCCGGACGAAAGAATCAAGATACCTATTATTATTCCAAAAACCTTCCCTCTTTTATTTATGTCAAATATCTTAGTACAAAATAGGTTTGGAATAGAAAGATTCGACCACCATCCCAAGTAAAAATCTATTACAAATAATGAAGAAATTAATAGATTTATATATGAAGCAATATAAAATAAGCCAAATTTGATACCCGAGTATTCGGTTTGATAACCAACTACTAATTTGTCTTCTGCTTCTAGTAAATCAAAAGACAATCTCTTACACTCGGCTAAAGAAAAAATAAGAAAAATGATACAAATTCCACCACAGAATTTTTCAAGTCAACATGTCAATACATATTTGGGGAAATTGGACTTAGGTTGCAAAATCAGACGAAATTAAAAGTTTGAATATTTTGAAGCAGATTCTTTTTTAGGATTGCCCAAATGAGAAAATGACAAACTTTTGGAAATTCAGAAACCATTTACCCTTTATAATTTAATCTTAAATAATTGAAGATCATCCTCTAATTTGGTTGATTGTAGAAACAAATTCATATTCAGATTATCAACATTCAAAATAGATCAGAGGTAAATTAGTAGTAACCCATAAAAATTAACCAATGGTAAAGAATTGAAAATTACAAACACCGGTTCACTAAACCCGATTTTGGGTAGCCTTGCCATTATGGCAAAAAATTCATTTCCAATATACGTATATGAAAGATCAAATTTCAAAGAAGCTATTTCCGATTATTTTATTTCAAATTTCATGTAAAAGCTATTTCAAGATCAAATTTCATGGAGTATTTCTCCATTTGTGGTTATATATATCTCTCAAATAATGAACTCGAAAAAAAAAATGATTTTGAAATAAAATATGAATGATATTATATTCTATTTATTTCCTTAATTATATAGGATGAATAAAATAGCACTTTATGACTAAATACCACTATCCCAAAGAAAATAATTATACAATGTTTGAAATTAGTTACAGAATAGATACATATGATATAGACTGCATAGTTGAGGTTCACTATTACTCCTTACTCCAATCATAATTAGGGGTGAGCATTCGGTTATTCGGTCATCGAATCGAACCGAATTGCAAAAATCAAATTAAAACCGAATTATATAATAAATAACCGAATCCAAACCGAACATGGCTAAAACCGAACAAAACCGAACCGAAATATTTCGGTTCGGTTTCGGTTAAAACCAAATAAACCGAAATAAATACACAATATATGTTCTACATTTTAAATAAGTAATTAACATTCAATATTCAAGATTCCAAATCCGTAAAAAGTAATAATCCAAATTTTAAAACATCTTTAACCAAACATAAATAAATCAGTGATGTTTGTTGATGTTGCGGGTCCAAAATTCCAAACATCTTAAGCAAAACATAACCAAAATTCTAAAACATATATATAAAAATTAATAATAATAATTTTAATTTTTAAATATATATAAAAATTAATAAATTATTAAATTAATTATTAATTCGGTTCGGTTTTCGGTTAACCAAATATTTTTTTTCAAAAACCATATCCAAACCGAAAAGTTCAAAATTCAAAACCAAAACCAAACCGAAAACCAAATTAACCGAACCGAATCAGTTAGGTTCGGCTCGGTTTTAACCGAATTTTGCTCACTCCTAATCATAATAATACCTTAAAACATTAAAATACTTGGATACACACAATGAAATGTACCAAGAATTTGGGCTAAAGGAAAAAAAAAAAAAAAAGATTATCATTCATTACATCAGAAATTAAGGAATTTCTTCTCCTTCAAGCTTTCAACGCTATCCTTGATGCTCACCTCTAAATCCATGAAACTCACTCCCAAACTTTCAGCTTTTTTCTTCGATACCTCACCAATTAGATTGTCCGCCACGCTGCAATTTAAAGTTACAATTTATTATGATAAACATAAATATAAAAGAAGAGAACCCATGTTTGTATCCTAGAGGCAAAAAAGAAAAAAGATTATTTAAAAAAAAAAAGAGGGATATTGACAAATAAGTACAAACTTTAGGTGTTTATGCAATTTTAATGTGAGGTTTAAAGTTTTGCAAATTAACGCTTGAAGTTTACAATTTTTGCAATTCAACCTTCCTATTTTTCTGACGGTCGAAACCACAAGGTGGACGCGAACATGAAGCGAAGACTATGACATTGTTTTGCTAAGCCCTTAATTGCTTGTGTTTAAAAGCACTTAATCGGGTCAAATGACCTCAACAAGTTTCTGTTTTTTATTGTTTTGTTTATTATACACCAAGCGATGTATTTAGCAAAACGATATCTTATTCTTGAGTCCATATTGGTGTTCATGTCATTGTTCGGGCTGTGGGAAAAATTGGAACGGTCTCACTTGCGAAAATTACAAAATTCGTGCTTCAATTTGCAAAAAATTAAAAGTAAGGTCGAAATTGCAGAAATAACTAAAATTTGTTATTGATTTTGCCTAAACCCCAAAGAAAACATTAAGTTACCTTGTGGGAGCATCTACGATGGAAGGATAAAGCTTATGCAGAAGCTGCATAAATTGAAGATGAGTGATTGATTTTCCAACCATTAGATATCTGCCACTGGCTGAAGATTTCTCAAAACCCATAATATGAGCATGACCCAAATCCCTAACATCCACGCATTGATACAAAGGAAATACAGGCTTTCCTGCAAGAGTATACATATACACATATTATCAATATAAACTTTGAACCTATAAATAAATAAATAAATATAGCGTTAATTGCTGTAAGAAATGACCAAGTTTAGGTAGAATAAATTTAAGAGTATATATGCAATTTAGACATATACTAAAACTATGATTTTACCTTTGATAATGTCCAAAAGAAATTGAGAAGTGAGATTGAGAGTAGGTTGAAGGAGAGGGCCGAGCACTAATCCAGGATTCATTACTACCAAATCAATTCCATTTTCTTTAGCAAATTTCCATGCTGCTTCCTCTGCCAATGTCTTTGAAAGACAATACCAGTCCTACATGCATGCTCCCAACTCAATTAATTATTAAAAGCCATTAATTATGTATATCACATGACATGCATTTTCAAAGCTGATAATATTAAATATTCTTAGCTCATTAATGTATCAT
Source organism: Schizonepeta tenuifolia (assembly GCA_029490685.1). Classification (NCBI taxonomy): domain Eukaryota; kingdom Viridiplantae; phylum Streptophyta; class Magnoliopsida; order Lamiales; family Lamiaceae; genus Schizonepeta; species Schizonepeta tenuifolia. The sequence continues at coordinate 44,496,524 of CM055957.1, read as the reverse complement.
TAATTATATATCTATTCTTGTAAAAAGCAAAACAATAATGGAGGGAGAAAAGAGGGAATCTAATTAATACTAGTACAACCTTATTTTTGTGGCAAAAAACAGGATCAGAATACCAGGTTTCATCGACAACAACATCGGGGCCAAAAGGCTTTCCATTGTAGACTACAGCAGCAGTAGACGATGTTAACACAACTCGTCTAACGGATGACGTTTTGCTACAGGATCTCAACACATTCAAACTTCCTTTCACTGCCGGATCAAGTAGGTCGGCCTATAAATATAGTAGTAATTAATAATACGAATATTTTCAGACCTTCTGACGAGTCATCATCGCACTGCCCAACTAAAATAATTAAAAATATATTGTCACACTCATTTTATGTATATTTAAAATAAGATCAAGTTGAGATCGATGAAAACATACGAGAAATGTATAGTGCTAGTATATATGATCCAACCTGAGGATTTGTGGTGACAACGATAACAGGTGATGCAGTATGAAAGACGCCGTCACAACCATCAAACACGGAATCAAACGAACCTTCCTTAACTAAATCGGCTTCAAATAACTCTAACCTTTCCTCAGCTCCTTCCAGTACCTTCAGATGCTCAATTTTCATCGGATCACCTATTTTTGTACAAACTCATAAAGATAAAATTATAAAATCACTCTATAATCTACTACTCCCTTCACTGAATACGGCATATTTTTCATTTTGGGACGTCCCACTATACTAAACACTCTCTTTATACCCAATACTTTTTTTTCTTAGTCTCTGTGCCCATATGAATTAGACCGTATTCGGCGGGACGGATGGAGTAGTAATTATGAAAACGATTAAGTTTGTCCTGATGATAAAAAAAGGTTTTCACATTGAATAAGGGCAATATATATAGCCAGATGCATGGGGACAAATTGAAGTTTAGTACTCCCTCTCCCTCTGTCCCACCAAATTAAATACTCTTCATTCTTATTCATACTAGCTACAAATTAGCTTTGAAACAAATATAGTAGAACCTCTATAAAGCAATATTATATGTAGGAGTAAACTCTTATTTAGACATAATTTTTTGTAGTACATGGGAGAATCTTTTCATTTATTACATCTATTTAAAAATAACCTCTTATTTAGGCATAATCTTTTGTAGTCTCAAAATATTCCTTTATAGAGATTTTACTTTAAGAAGAGATTGTTCTATTTTACCCCCATTTATTATTCCAACATTGATTTTCTCATTTCCTGAATTTAGCAGTTATTTGAATTGCTTGCGGGCCGGCATCTAAGAATCTGACGTAACGTTGGATATATAGCTAATTAAATTAACCATGCACCTATTTATCAACAAAAAGGTCAACTTGGATTCTCTACATCCTATCGTGTTTCATCCTCTATTCTATTCCTCGAATTTTTGAATTTGGATATTTGAATATAATTATATACCCTATTTGAGTGGAATAAAGCTTAATCAATGTCACATGTCTTTCAATCAGTGAAAGGAGTAGAGAATGAAATACAAATTGGGAGTAGGAAATCCGGATTGCAAAAAAGTATGTTAGTTTAGTGGTAGAGTGGTTAATGCTCGAACCAAAACTTACGGGTTGAAGTCCACCCTCACGCGGTATTAAATTTTTTATAATATTATTCAAAAATTGATAATATGGTTGAAACCTCTTCGAGCCACTCGTTTCGAGTGGTCGTAGTCATCAATCCACCGCCAAAATTGGCCGGAATCTGCCTTAAAAGTTCACTACTACTATAGTGCAGGGTAAAATCTATTTTTAAACCAATTGCCACAAAAGTAAGCCCTAAATTATTTGCAAATCTACACACATATACAAATATATATGTAGCGAGAAAAAGAGAGAGGCGATGGACTCACTGAGGTTGCGAACGGTGGCTCTAACAGTGTAACCTCGGTGGAGCAAGAGTTTAACTAGCCATGATGCAACGTAACCAGATGCTCCTGTCACGCACACCACTTTCCCTTCTCCTTCTCTGCTCATCCTCTCTCTCTCTCTCTCTCTCTCTCTCTCCCTCTCCAGTTTCCGAGTGCTTGTTTTTGCCTTGTGGTGAATTTATAAAGAAAAATTAAGCATTTTTAACCATAAATTAAATACTACTATGGAAGCGCGTATGTGTCGGATGCAAGATGACAAAATATATGTCAACCTATATACTCCTTCCGTCCACGATATCGTTGCCACATTTTGAATCGTACGATTTTATGAAAAAAGAGGTGTGTTTTGGTGAGTCGATTGTATAGTATACAACCACTTTTTATCCTATTATAGCATACCATGTTTGACTATTCAACACACTATTCACGCGAGTTACTGTTCATCCGATTTTTTTTTCAGGTTACTGTTTTAGCAGGGTTTTTTTTTAACTACATATTTTATTTTTCAGTTTTTTTTTCTAATATTTTTCAGTTTTTTTTTAATATTTTTCATTTTTTTTTTCCAGATTTTTTTATTTCCAAAATTTTTAGTAAACATTGTCATTACGAAACGTAAAGTTTCACAATCATTACATTTCGTCACGACAATGTCTACTTTTTAATATGACAAGTTCTAGTACTTTTTAGTCGAACGTTAAAGTAATTATTGTCCTTGGAAAAAGTAAATTTTTTCACTAAGAAACGTAATGTTTCATAATCATTACATTTCGTCACGACAATGTCTACTGTTTAATACGACAAGTTCTACTTTTAGTCGAACGTTAAAGTAATTATTGTCGTTAGAAAAAGTAAACCTTTTCAATAAGAAATGTAATGTTTAACCATCATTATATTTTGTCACGATAATGTCTACTTTTTAACACGACAAGTTCTACTTTTAGTTGAACGTTAAAGTAATATATTATTGTCGTTGGAAAAAGTAAATTTTTTCACTAAAAAATGTTGTATTTCACAATCATTACATTTTATCACGACAATGTTGAAAAAAACGAAGATGAAATAAAATAAAGAAAATGTGGAAAATAACCAAAAAAAGAAAATAAAATCTGGAAAATAAAATCTAGAAAATAAAAAAAGAAAAGAAATCTGGAAAATTAAAAAAAAGAGGGAAAAAAAGGAAAATAAAATAAATAAAATAAAAAAGAAAACAGTAAAAAAAGAAAAAGAAATATGGAAATTAAAAAAATAGAAAAAAAATACAGGAACAAAGAAATCTGGAAAGGAAGGAAAAAAATGAAAATTAAAAAATAATAAATAAATAAATAAAAGTGAACAGTATCGTGAACAGTGTCGCGCGTGGCACGATGAACAGTGCCGCATGTGGTGATGAACAGTAAAAGTGGCGTGAATAGTGAGTTGAAAAGTTAAAAATTTTGTGCTATAATAAGACAAAAAATTGGTGTATAGTATATAACCGGTGCATCAAAACAAGTGTCAAGAAAAAAATATTTTCTCTATCCATGAAAAAGATTTATACTCCCTCCGTCCAATATTTGTGTACTCACTTGCCCCATTTTATCTGTTCAATCTTTCTATACCCATTTGTATAAAAGTACCCATCTACCCTTATTAATTCATGTTATTTTCTACCCTTGACCACTTGGACTCACACATTTATTCCATCAACTACAACTTTATCACTACCTTTTTCACTATGAGCCCACCACTAACAACCTTTATTCCATCAACTACTACTTTATCACTACCCTTCAAATACATCTTTATCCCACCAACTCCATTTTATCACCTTTTTCTTAACACTCGTGCCAGCACCCAAATGGATACACAAAGATTGGACGGAGGGAGTACTTTTTAATTTGGTCCATCCACGAAAAAGATGCACAATCTATTTTTTATAATATGATCTACTCCCTCCGTACTTGAAATAATGCCTCATTTACTGTTCGACACGAGATTTAAGAAAGCTGGTAAAGTTGTTGTAAGTAAGGTAAAAGTTAAATAGTAGAGGTAGTGATATTGACAAAAAAATAACGATATTAACAAAAGATAGTGATAAAGTTGTTGAAAGATGGATCCATTGACAAATTAGTGTAAATAAATGAGATTCTTTAAAATATATAAGTCCATAAAGTGAAATAAGGCACTTGATAATGTATACTTGAAATATGGTAAATAGGACATTATTTCAAGTACAGAAGAAGTACATAATTTACTTTAATTTAATCCTCTTGTCAATTAAAGTGAACTTTTATTCCACTCCATTCAGACATTTATGATAAGATCATATCACACGTACCAACCATCACATAAACATAAAACTTTGGAAACACATATACACAATCACCATAAATAATTGGTCTGAGGGAAAAATAATACTACTAATTCAATTACACTAGAAATTGAGGAAGTTCTTCTCCTTCAAGCTCTCAACGCTATCCTTAAGGCTCACCTCTAGATCCATGAAACTCACCCCCAAACTTTCTGCTTTTGTCTTCGATACCTCACCAATTGGATTGTCCGCCACGCTGCAGTTTAAACATTACAATTTATTCTAATAAATGTGAAAGACTTAATTACAACTACTTTTTGTATCTTCAAAGAAAAAAAGATGATTATTATTTATTTATTTTTTAAAGAAAGATTGAGCTAGTTACCTTGTGGGAGCATCTACCAAGGAAGGATAAAGCTTATGCAAGAGGTGCATAAATTGAAGATGAGTAATTGATTTTCCAACCATAAGATATCTGCCAGTGGCCGAAGTTTTCTCAAAACCCATAATGTGTGCATGACCCAAATCCCTAACATCCACGCATTGATACCATGGAAGTATAGGCTTTCCTGCAAGAGAATTAATTTCCAATATCAAATTTTAATTCTAAGGAATAATTAATGGTAAATTAGGACATGATATATTTTACCTTTGATAATGTCCAAAAGAATTTGAGAAGTTAGATTGAGAGTAGGCTGAAGGAGAGGGCCAAGCACTAATCCAGGATTCATTACTACCAAATCAATTCCATTTTCTTTAGCAAATTTCCATGCTGCTTCCTCTGCCAATGTCTTTGAAAGACAATACCAGTCCTACATACATGCTCCAACTCAAGTAATAGTACTATTAAAAGCCATTAATTATATATATCACATGACATGCATTTTCAAAGCTGATAATATGAAATATTCTTAGCTCATTAATGTATCATTAATTATAATATATATATATATATATATATTCTTGTGAAAAACAAAACAATAATGGAGGGAGAAAAGAGACAATCTAATTAATAGTAGTACAACCTTATTTTTGTGGCAGAAAGCAGGATCAGAATACCAGGTTTCGTCGACAAGAACATCGGGGCCAAAAGGCTTTCCATTAGTGATTACAGCCGCATTAGAGGATGTTAACACCACTCGTCTAACAGATGACGTTTTGCTACATGATTTCAGCACGTTCAAACTTCCTTTTACAGCCGGATCAAGTAGGTCGGCCTAAATATATACGTGTTGGAATAACAAGACACAAATCAGTATTTTCATCTCCCCAAATTATAAATAATTTTAAAAACCAAGGAGGAAAAGCAAGTAGCTAAGGCAAACACATGCACATTCTATGTATGTTTAAAATAAAAATCAACATAAAACAAAATATTTACATGTATATTGATAGCATTGAAGTTACCTGAGGATCTTTTGTGACAAAGATAACAGGTGATGCAGTATGAAAGATGCCATCGCAACCATCAAACACGGAATCAAACGAACCTTCCTCGAGTAAATCGGCTTCAAATAACTCTAACCTTTCCTCAGCTCCTTCCAGTGCCTTCAGATGCTCAGTTTTCATTGGATCTCCTAATTTTTTTACAAACTCATAAATATAAAATTATAAAATCACTACATTAATTAATATAATCCAGTAATTACTTAAGTTTGTCCTGATGAGAATAAGGATTTTCACATGGCCGCAGCGTAGGTGTGTGCTGTCTGTGCTTTTGAAGGAGAGATTAGCTAGCTCTCTGTCCTACCAAAATAGATCTCCATCTATTCTCATACAGATTAAGAAAGAAAGTATATTTAATTTGTTTTGAAACAAATATACTAAGAGATTGTTCTGTTTTGCCCCCATTCATTATTCCAACATCAATTTTCTCATTTCCTCAACTTAGGAGGTATCGGCCGGCATCCAAGGATCTCACGTTGGATATATATATATACATATATATATATATATAGCTAAATTAACCAATCATAGAGAGAGAGAGAGAGAGAGGTCATGGACTCACTGAGGTTGCGAACGGTGGCTCTAACAGTGTAACCTCGGTGGAGCAAGAGTTTAACTAGCCATGATGCAACGTAACCAGATGCTCCTGTCACGCACACCACTTTCCCTTCTCCTTCTCTGTTCATCCCCTCTCCCTCTCTCTCTCTCTTCCCTCTCTCTCTCTCTGTGTCTCTCGTTATCCAGTTTCCAGATCGGCTTGTCTTTTTGCGTTCTTGTGAATTTATAAAGATAAATTAAAGCATTTTTAACCAGATACGCTTAATTTGCTGATTAAATGAATCCAGCCTTTTGGAAGCGCACGTGTATACTTTAAAAATCAGATCACTGAAAAATGTCAGAAAGATACAAGCTACTTCCTCCGTTCAAAAATCATCTTCCTACTTACCCTTTTTTTTTTTCTACTTATTTTTCCATACAATTATACCCTCCAACTTTTTTTTTATTTACTATCCTTTGTCATTGGTGGCCCCACCTTACAACAACTTTATTCCTACTTTTTAGTCAACACAACAACTTTATTCCTACTTTTTGGTCAATACCACCATCCTTTTGCTATTACCACTATTTTTTTGTCATTATCACACTACCCCTACATTATAATTTTTACCCACTCAAAACAACTTTTTCAGCTTTTCTTAATCCGCGTGCTAGGACCCAAATGGGAACATTATTTTTGGACGGAGGGAGTAATAAATAGGTCTGTGCATTATCAAAAGGTATAAAAAATAGAGAATAAGTGATATAGCTAATATGAATATTGAAATATAAATTATGGCCCAACCTCTTTATAAATATAAATTATGGCCATTTTTTTGAACTTAGAACTTAAGTACTTCTTTTTCTCTTTTATTTGTGATCCATCATTCTTTGATCCATTTTATTGACACTTAATTTCTTTTTCAATTTTTTTCTTTTTTTACTGTTTTCTTTTCTTTTTCTATTTTTTTTCTTATTTTCCAGATTTCTTTTTCTTTTTTTCTGTTTTTTTTCTTATTTTCCAGATTTCTTTTTCTTTTTTTCTGTTTTTTTTTATTTTCCAGATTTTTTTTCCTTTTTTTCTGTTTTTTTTTTCAATTTTTTTTTAATTTCCAAATTTTTGTTTGCATCTTCGTTTTTTTGTTTGCCGCTTCTTCTTTGGTCAAGATTCGAGCGAGGGGAGCCGAAGGCCTCGGAGCGAGCCGAAAAAATTTAAATTGTTGCCCGACGATTATCCTTATATTAGTAATCGGAGCGAAGGCGGAGCCGCAAAATCGGAGTAGTATAACTTGAAATAATTGGAATGTTCGTCCCAAGAGTACCATATCATAACTTGGAACATCTGGAACTAATTTGACAATTCGTCCCAGTTGTACCAAATCTGGAACAATTGACACTAATAAGGCTAAATTCGTACCGGATGTTCTAGAACAATTGGTACTAATAAGACTAAATTTGTACCAAAAGTACCAAATGCCTCATACCCGCCCGACCCGACCCACGCCCGCTCGCGTCAAACCCGACCCGCTCCGCATTTCATTAAGGGTATTTTCGTCCTAAATTGAAAAAAATGGCCAAATTTTATATTTTTGAAGAAGGTGGGCCAAAATTTATATGTTAATGATCATTATGACTATTTCAAAATATATCTCTAAAAAATATTTGATTAAGTCAAGTTTTAAAAAATTTGATTAATTAAATAATAATTATATGTAGCTAAAATTTATAATTTCAAGTAACTTTAATTAATTATTAATTAGGACTTATTAATTACATTATTAGTCATCATTGTTCGAGATATACTATACATTATTTTATTAAGCTCATTTAGCGGATCAATTGAATTATTTATAATAAAATTAAAAAGATAAAATAATTTTTTAATGTACTTTTAACACATCAACTAAGAAAATTTTGTTACTATTTATAACTTTTATTTTAATTCGCTTTTTGATGATAATATATTTTTATTATTTACGCTTAATAATTTACTCTTATCCTTTTAATTATTTAATATTCCTTTTATTGTGATGTATTATTATATTTGAGATTTAAAATAATTCTAAAAATATTTTGAGATGGTAAGTATTTGACAAGAAATAATATTTCGACTATTAAAATTAAATAATTTGAAAAATAGATTTATATTCAAAATTGATTTTTAGATTAATATTTATGATTATATTTAGATTCATTTCTAAATTTATACCATGATTTAGGAAAATAATTATGGATTTGATTGAAATTAATTAGTGAATAGCTAAACCTAATCTAATCTAGTATCTTTTAATTAGTGCAAACATTATCTTTTATTGCATTTATATGTGGCATCTTCAATTGCTTTAATAAGGAAATTACATATAACGTGATTAAGAATTCAAATTTAGGGTATAATATAAGAAAAATATATACTCTAAATATGAAATTTTAATCATGTCACGACTCATTCATCTATTTATGCAATTGATGATGCAATATAGAATGACAATACATAATCTCATTTGTAATTAGTGTGAGGATAAGAGAGTAAATAAGGAATTTCAATTTTACTAATTAAATAGTCTAAATTAGCAAATATTGTACATTGTAATATAACCCTATTATGTCTAGGTCAATATGTCAAAATATCATTTTGCTTTTTGATATTATTTTTAGTCTAACAACTAAATTTATTGTTACTCTGTCCATAATATCATTATCATTTTTGTCATTTTGGTTTGTCCATTATATTCTTGTTACTTTTATTTATAATAGTAAGGTCTACATAATATATTATACTCCATCCGTCCATAAAATAATGCTTCATTTGATGTTCGTCACGTGTTTTAAGAAATTTGTTAAAGTGTTGTAAGTACTGGAATTAAGGTTTCACTATTGAGAGTGAGTGAAAGAAATGGATAAGAAGTTAAAATATTGTGAGTGGAATATTTATAAAGATGTCTTTATAAATATCCAGACGAGTGCTTTTTTTTTTTCTTTTTTTCTTTTTAGATGCCTTCTTGTGAATTTATAAAGATAAATTGAGAAATATTTTTAATCAGATAAGCTTTGCTGATTAAATATCCAGCCTTTTGGAAGCGTGCATGTAAGAGCATGTACTACGGGAGTTTTAGAGGGGGATCGAAGGACTCGACGCAGCCTCCACTCGACCCCGGCGACGTCGAAGCCACAGTGAAGCTTCGACATGGGGGTGGGTCGAAGGAGAGGGCGAAGGGTGTGTCATTTTTTAGACACTGGCTTCGACTCAACTCCTTGCCACGCGTCGCCATGAGAGAAGGAGAAGGCAGCTGCTGTGGTTTCAATTTTTATTTTTTTTTCTGAGTTGCAGCGCCGGCCATGGTGGTGTGAGAGAGAAGAAGAAGAAGCAATCTAATTGAAGAAGAGAAATGGGGGTAGAGGGTGGGTAGTGGGCTTTAATTATTTGGGCTTTAGGTAGTGAGTTTTTAGGTGGTGGGTTTTTAATTAGTTATATATATTGTAATTAAGTATTAATAAAATTAAAATTAATAAAATAAATTTGAATTTAATTATTTTCTTAATTATTGTATTTTTATTGTTTTGATTAGTGTATGTTTTATTTTTTAATTAGTGTATGTTAAATTATCATTTATTAATTTTTGAATTTAATTAAGTAATTTTTTTTATAATATTAATTACAAATAAAAAAAATAACAACAAACTAAAATCTATTCAATCATTAAAATCACGCTTCCCAGTGCTTCAACCTAGGTCTTACTCAACCCCATTGTAGTGGAAAAATCAACCTACGTCTAACTCAACACCATCAATTATTAAAGTCATGCTTTCCAGTGCTTCAACCTAGGTCTAGTAAGACTCCTATAGTGGATGCTCTAAGTGTCGGATGCAAGATCACAAATATACTACTAGTATTTCATTCGTGCATTTACACGGAAGAATGAATTTTAAAATTTTAATAATATTAAATTAAAAATTTTGATAATAGTATATGTTTATCATCTGGGTAATGAGTAAATATATTAACTTTAAAATTTAGGTAACACAGGAGAAAAATTATACATTAATTTTTTAGTATTGAAATAAATAAGGACATTTAAAAAATAACAATAACAAATACTACAACATATTATATTTTAGAAATTACGTAAAACTTCTTTTACACAATCTTTTTTAAAGACACTCATTGCCTAATATCTTAAAACTTTTCAATTTGCAACTCTTGATATATCCTTATAAAATTATCGGAAGAATGTGAGTCACAGATGAAATGCATTAATCATCTAATATACTCTCCCCGTCTCGAAATAAGTGGCCACATTTTCTTATTGGGTTGTCCAGAGATACATGACCCTTTTCCTAATAAGGAAATAAGCTTTTAACACAAAAAGTTGTGGTTTCCACCACTTTCTATCTTTTACTCTTTAAACATACTTCTACACAATACCCGTACCAAAAATAATATAGCCACTTATTGCGGGACGAAGGGAGTCTGAATTATGGTATAATATAAAACTTCATGCATTACATTCATATTTTTTTGAAAATGAAACGTTCAATCCAAATAACATTATTAAATATGTCATATTTTATTACCCTAATATATATGTGTGTGTGTGTGTATTTGACATATTTTATTAATTTATATTATGATATACTCCCTCCTTTTCACTCACTCATTATGTTTATATGTAGTGTTGGACACGAATATTAAGAACAAATGGTAAAACGATAGAAAGTGAGTAGGTCCTACCACTTTTAAAGTATTTTAAAAGGTTAACTTTTTCTTTATTTGGACATAAATAAAATGGATGGATGTCCATTTAAGGAAAGGTAGACATAATGAGCGGGGCGGAGAGATTACTTATTTGTACATAATATTTTCAATAATCATTATTTTGTATGTGTCTTCATTTAGAACATGAAAGCATTTAACATTTATTTACTTATTTTTTAGTTTACAATACACAAAAATAGAGAAAAATTTTAAATTAAGACAACTAACAATACAATATAAAAATATCATACACTATTATATTAACCTTCTCATCAAGAAATCTAAAAAATATTCATAACTATAAATAATACTGATTTTAATAATCAAGTATTGATTTTGTATAAAAAATGAGAAGATGATAAGGATAATAGCACTTTTGATATTATAATTTTAAATTATAGCACTTTTTTTAATTTCTTAAAATTTTAGCACTGTGTGACTCTTATGCTCTTATATCTTTTATCAAATTACCAATCATACCAAGTAACAAAAATTATTTGGTGATTTTATAGTTTTGCACATTTCTCAACTCCAAACTCAAACCTTTCCATCGCCACCCCCACCGCCTTTCGGCCGCCTCGCCGGCGCCACCATCGCCGCCGCCGCGGGTCACAAAAAAAATTTGTGAAACAAAAAAAAATGTGACTCACCAAAAAAAGAAAACCACCGCGTCGCCGCCACCATTGCTGCCGTCGTCGCCACCGCCGCCGATGTTCAGAAAAAAAAAATTTGTGACTCACCAAAGAAAATGTGACTAAAAGAAAGAAAAAAACACCGCCTATTCTCTGCCACCACCGCCGCGGGCCTGCGGCGGTGCCGTTGCCGCTGGTCACAAAAAAAAATTTGTGACTCGCCAAAACAAAATTGTGACTCAACAAAAAAAATCTAATTCCCCTCTACCGCTAGTAGTCATAAAAAAAATTGTGACTAACCAAAAAAATTTGTGAATCTCAAAGATTTAGTTGTGAATCACAAAAATATCCACCGTGAATTATAACAAATTCGATGTGAACAAAATAAAAAAATTATTACAATGTAAATCACGAAAATTTATTTGTGAAATCACACGAATTTATTTGTGAATCACATATTTTGCGTGAATGAACATAAGTTTACTAACATAGTGAAAGGGTTAATGTCTCAAAATGTAAAAGTTTGTGAATGCACACACAAATATTCGTGAAAAGTCGTGAAAACTGTAGAATAATCATCTTCTTCAAAATCATGTGTGCACTCAAATACCAACACAACGTTAATTTCAATGCATGCCCACAAACTTTAGCAATCTAATCTTACCAGAAAGGCTAACACCAGAACAACTGCATTATATCTTATACAATACAAACAAATGCAACGACAACTGAGCTGAATCAAGAATAATAGAAGAAAAGACTGATGAAATCATTTCTTGCTAACGCGAATTCGGAATTTCGAAGGCTGGATGCCAACTCTTACTCATCATGGGATTCATTGGTTACTCTTAGTTCATAGATAGATAAGATCACTAACTCTTACTCATCATGGGATTCATACTGCTATTTCATATATAGTACTACATGATAGTAAGATCACTAATCAAAAATCGATTAAATCATCTGCCAATAAGCAAAATCACTAATTGAGAGTTTAACCGCCAAACTAATCAAAATCAATACCACATCCCATACTATTTTGTTCCTACGCATACAACAAATTTTAACCTCTATCATCACAATCCTCAGCAAAACAACATGATCACTAACAAAGAAAAATACCTCAAATATCGTAATTTAGAATGTGAGAAATTGGAAAAGAACAAAAAACCACCATAACAGGAAAATCGAAATAAAGTTCATGAATCGAACCATCATGCTGGACAGTTTGCCGCTGCCCCAGCAAAGTCCCTTTAGCAACGGTCCGGCCAATGAAAACAATAAACAACGGAGCTTAGTGCTTCGTAGCTCGGGTTGACGGCGAACTCAATCTCCAAATCACTAAACTCAATCATCACATATATCACCGGCGTTCCACCATGCGTGGCGTTCGCTTCGATCAACAAATCAATAATCAAAATCTTGTCGCCTTCTTCTTCAACCTCCTTCATCATCGTGAAGTTCGAGCGCAGAATCAGTTCGCCGGGGCCTCCGTCACCGTCTGCGGCGCCCAAATTTGCGCCTAGGGGTGAGCATTCGTGCGGTTTGGGCCCAAACCGCACCAAACCGAAATTAACCGAAAATCGAATTGTATATTTTTTCCAAACCAAATCGAACCGTGCTAGATGTGTAACCAAACCGAATTCAAACCGTAATTTGCGGTTCGAGTTCGGTTAAATTCGGTTTTAACCAAATTCTTTTTGAACATTTTAAGTGCATATTTTTCATCTGGTTCAAGCCTATTTTATTTCCTATTTTCGAACACTTTTGTACAAAACATAGCAATTCTATTAGTTCAACCAAAGCAAAAGCAACAGTGGTGATGATTTCACAATTCAGCCGAAAATCCACAATCGTTTCAAACAAAAATCAACAACTGTTTCAAGCAAAAACTTACAATTCAAGTTCCTACAAAAAGAGATTTTGAACCTAGAAAATAAATTAAGATAAGCAGAATATCTCCAACTGTGATGCACCACTAGTTCACTACTTCACCACAACCAACGAACTCATATCTCCATGATGTTTTCATTCAATTGAGTTGTGCTAAGATTCTCCATGGCTACAAAAAGAAAAACAAATACATGATTAATCAAGAAAGCTGAAAATTACTAATAAGAAAGAATTTGGCAAAACATTGAATAAATAACCTTTGAATTATCTAAAACTTAACTTATAACTTTTGAATTATTTTTAAGTTTTAAAACATTAATATATATATATATATATATATATATATATACATATAAAATAATAAATAACATATAAATATTTCGATTTTCGGTTAAAAGTCAAATTTTTTTGGCTCAACCCAAACCAAACCGAAATAATTTCAGGTTTCTATTTCTTAAACTGAACCACACCGTTATGTTAAAAAAACCAAATCGAACTATAAATTACGGTTCGGTGCGGTTCAAATTTTCGGTTTGGTTCGGGTTTTGCTCACCCATATTTGCGCCCAAAAAAGACTTCTCAAAACGCATCAAACTAAATCCAAAACATCGCAAATTAAAAACATCAAAAGAGCAAATTCAAAGGCGAACCTATTATGATTGATGAAAATAGCATCCAACGGCTGCGCCATCACAGCCGGAGGTTTCGCAATAGACCTGCGACGCGGCGGAGCAGCTGGCCGCGGCGGCGACAGCGAGAAGGTGTCGAGGGACGTATCTACGCTAGGGCTCTGTTGCAACAGCGAGGAGGTGGCAACTTCCGACGGTCGAATAGCGCGGCAAACGTCTCGTCGGAATCGTAGGAAACCACCGGAACGATGCAGCCGCGACCAGATCCGAGCTACTGTTGTAGCCGAACTCCAAGGATCGCCATGCACCACATCTGGTGCTGAACCGTGCACCACCGCATTTTGCACTCTGCCGCCGGTGTCACGCAATTGGATCTGGTGTTGCGGCTATTTAGCTGGCTGTGGCGGCGGATCGGAGCTCGATCTCGTAAAAGGAGCATAGGTGGTGTCGCGACTAGGGTTTATGCGGCGAATGGAAGGCGACGACAGGGTGTTGGCTGTGAGACGAGGAGACGGAGCAGAGGATGAGAGTGAGAGAAGATGAGGCAGAGCAAATGGCCACGGCTGTGGCGGCGACGAGGGAGAGTTGCGAGAGAAGAGAGAGAGAGAGGAAGTGAAAAATGAGTTTGTCTAAAGATGAACAACTGAAGAAAAAGTGTGAAAATAAGAATGAAGGGTAAAAATGTGAAGAAATGCTATAATTTTGAAAAGGTTCAAAAAAGTGCTATAATTTTAAGAGTAATGATATTCGGACACATTGTGGTCAACTACACACTAAAAATGGTAATATAAGATTTGAAAATGAAAATATATCCTAATTAATAAGCATAAACCCTAGGGGAAATGTGATTATTTCCATTTATTACTCCAATTTAAATTTGTAATATAAGAAGAGCTATAATAGTTAAAGTTTTCAAAAATGAGCAGTGTGATAATTTTATCCTTAATATTATCAAATAAAAAAAATATAATATATAATATAAAAGGTATACGTACATAACTATAATTATACTAATTATATATAAAACAATTAATTATATTAATAAATTAAGGAACATTTTTAAAAAAAATTAGTTTAACACATACCTTCTAAACATCTTTAAACAATCATTTTTTATATTTTGAAAATGCAATTTTGATTATAAACCCATTTCAAAATAACATTAGAATTAAAGATGAACAACCGTCATACTAAAATACTAGATGTACTATTTCCTAGTTATATGAACATATGTAGATGATAGTACATGTAAAAAACTAAAAAAATAATTTATTTAGAACTATTATTAATGAAATGCTTTTGCATGAAAATACTTCCAAATACAAATACCACCAATTCACCTTCTCTCATCACATTTTAAATGAAACATATATCAAGAACACACCCAAAACATAGCCTAATAAAATCAGAAAGTGATCAAATTTCTGTCCATAAAGCTTTCAACAGAGTCCTTGAGACTCTCCTCAAGAGGCCTAAAACGGACGCCCAAACTTTCAGCTCTCTCTTTCGAAACACGGTGAGGAGGCTTAGACAGCCGATTCTCCGTATCTCTGCGGTACATACGATTCGAGTATTATCAACATCAAACCAAGAATACTTAAATAGGAGAAGCAGATAAACATACAAGCACTAATTAAACTTACATTGGGGGGAGGTTGAGGGAAGGGAAAATAGATTTTAAAATGTCGAGCGCTTCAAACGAATAAGCCACCCTCCCAACCAGACAGTATCTGCCGCTTGCACTAGGGTTCTCAAGTGCTAAAACATGTGCAAGAGCAACATCTCGAACATCTACATACCGGTACACACCGTTTGCCAGTAACTGTTTTCCTGCAGATCACAGATCGACAAGTCCATATGCTAGCTACTTGTGAGTTTATGATAAATGATATAGCTAAATTCAGAAGAAAATGAATACCTTCTTTGATGAGATTGAGAAGAGCAGCACAGGTCAGATTGAGAGTTGGCTGCAGGGGAGGACCAATGGTTAAGCCTGGATGTAACGTAACCACGTGCAGCCCATTCTCTTCTGCGAATTTCCATGTTGCCTTCTCTGCAAGCGTTTTCGAGAGACAATACCATTCCTGAAAGCGGAGGAGATTATTAAGTTTAGTATGGTATGAACTATTTTACTTGGACTATATTAAAGTGTGATGAATTTCCCAACTGCTACATATACACATACCTTATTTTCCTCGCAGAAGATTGGATCCGAAAACCATGTTTCATCTACTACAGTATCATGGTTGAAGGAATTGTAGTTGTAAGTAACCGATGCCATTGAAGATGTGATAACTACTCTTTTGATTGTTGATACTTTTTTGCACGCCTTTAGAACATTAAGAGTTCCTTTTACTGCAGGATCTATCAGCTCCGTCTGAGATTTTAAGACAAATTAAGTGAAGATCTTGACAACTTCACACTTATGCAAACTTAGTTTAAGAAAAGCAAACAAAGAGAGAATGCAGTATTTTCTATTCCAAAATTCTGATTAGAACAGAGAATTTGACCATTTCCAAGCAAATAATGAGACATATGTTCCGAGATGAGGCACATTATGTGTATTGGAGTTGAATGAGAACCTGTGGATCAGAAACTGAAAAGGAAACAGGAGATGCAGTGTGAAAGACACCTTCACAACCATCAACTACAGAATCAAAAGATCCATCTTTGAGTAAATTAGCTTCGTATAAATGCAATCTTTCATTAGCTCCTTCAAGTGCTGTTAGATGTGCAACCTTGCTCGGCTCACCTGCAGCATTCAAAGTGATTCTAATGTAACACCACCTTTTCTTTCTCCTATTATATTACGAGCATAGCGCAGGCTGCAATAGGCGTACGAGAACATTGATGAATTTTCCTTTGAGGTTAACTACGGCAGGGAAATTTCTCTTTTATTAGACTTGGATTTAATTGTTTCAAATCCTTTTCCTATACGTAAGCAGATGGAGTAGATCAACACCATTTCAAATTTGATGATTTTTCCTTTGAGGTTAACACAGCAGGGAAATTTCTCTGTTATTAGACTTAGATTCAGTTGTTTGAATTCCTTTTCTTTTACGTCGAAAGATAGTGGATCACCACCATTGGTAATTTGGTGATTTCTCCTTTGAGGTTAACCACAAATGGGAGATTCTCTATTTAAAGACTAAAGAGGAGTCAACTGTTGTGTTTTCCTCATTTCCCCAGGCAATTCTAAATAGTTGATTTAAAATGAATATTTAGTAATGCAATATCAAAAGATAGATTGGAGAAGAACCAAAACTTACTAAATCATTCCTAATTAGCATAAGCTGTTCAATAATTCTCACAATTTAAGAGATGCAACGCCTAAGATACTAAACATAACAGATTAAACCGTAAAGTCTCTGTATCAGTATGTATGTGTTTAGAGAGAGAGAGAGAGAGAGAGAGAGAGAGAGAGAGAGGACTTACTGAGGTTGGTGACGGTGGCCTTAACAGTGTAGCCACGGTGGAGAAGAAGCTTAACCAACCAGGATGCTATGTAGCCGGATGCTCCCGTTACACACACAACCTGCTTTCCCATTTCTTCTTCTTTTTTTTTTTAATTCAATTCTCTCAAACACGCACTTCCCTTCTTTTCTCTGTATGTTTTTTTTCATTTACACTAAGTCAGTAAGCAGAACTCTTGTGCAAGCACCTATGTCAGCTTTCTACATAATTCGTCTTTTGCCAATGAAACTTTTTTACAGAATTAATGGCTCAAAATGTTTGTATTATTCTCTTTGGATGGCCGTTCTTGACTCTTAGTTATTGCTCCGTGTCTCAATTTAATAGGCTAGAATGTTAATATACGAAAGTTGAAAATAGAATGTAGTACTCCCCCATCTAGAATGTTCATGTACGACAGCGAGCAGCTCAAGCCGCCAATTGTGCCTAGTGTTGTGTATGCTCCTCTGAACATTATGTTAGGAATCGTGTACTTGCTCGTGTAGATTTCAATGAACAATACTTCTTTTTTTATTGATGAACTTTGGACAGAAACAGAACTTGTAAGAATTACAATGGAAACTGAAGAACAGAGATTAGAAAACCAGATCGTCCGAAGTTAGATTTTTGCCCGCAAGACGAGAATACGCCCCGGTAGTGCTCACGGTAAAGCGGCTCGTTCCCAAAGGTTAAAACAATCTAAAAGTCTCGGCTGTAGTAGCACCACAAACAGAACCGAGCTCCGGCGAACTGAACTGGAACGAAGACTGAACTGGAAGTGAATGATATGCTATGAAAGGAGAGAATGCAGATTGCTTTCGTTGAATGTAGAATGCAAATGAAGATGACTCCCTTATATAGCAGCTCAAGACATGTGGAGGGGCTCGTCTCATTAACGCAGCCATTCATGACCGGCGGTTTCTGGACGTGAAGAGGTGGCCGGATATGAACAGCCTTGGCTGTTACAGATGCCAAAGGTCTTGGGCCGATGGGCTTCACACGGATGGGCTGTTGGATTGGGCTCAACAATTAATCGAATTGGGCTAGTGGAGTTGGTCCAAAAAGATAAGGCCCAAACACCATCCCAAAGCACCAATTGCCAAGATCCAGGCCCGGCCCGAGCCCGCCCGTCCGGACGGCGGCGTCGTAGTCGTCGGCGGCACGCGCGCGAGTGTGTGTGCGCGCGTAGGCACCCATACACATCCATACACACCAACCCAACAAGTTATTAAGCCCATACAGACATAGCCTTAAATACTAGTCAAATCATCCACATATAACCGATGTGGGACAACTAAAATTTATTATAATTAATAATATGTTTATTACTACTTCAACATCCAACCTTTAGCATACAATATCTCACTCACCTGAAATCGGTTTAGAGATATTAAATATACCACGTTCATCTACTCACGGCGTAGATTAACATCCAATAAATATTTTAATTAAATAATAAATATTTAATCAATAATATTTATCCTCAATAATGGTTAATATTTAAACCATTTCCAACACATTATGATCGCCTAATTGAAAAAATGTGTAACATAAACAACAGCAAGATCATTAAATAAGAACAAATAATGGAAAATGTTAGCTACAAATTATTGCCACTTGATTGATATGTCGAATTTGACATTTTATTTCGTAAATCGAACGGAATTCTGGGAGCTACTATAATTCATCGAAATTTTGTCATATATTGACATAAAAAAAAGTTCAAATATCAAAACTATGAACTTGAAAAACATAAACAACAGCAAGATCATTAAATAAGAACAAATAATGGAAAATGTTAGCTACAAATTATTGCCACTTGATTGTCGAATTTGACATTTTATTTCGTAAATCGAACGGAATTCTGGGAGCTACTATAATTCATCGAAATTTTGTCATATATTGACATAAAAAAAAGTTCAAATATCAAAACTATGAACTTGAAAAACAATACCCAAAGAAAAAAATAAAATAAAATAAACACACAATTTGTCAAGAGTGGGATTTGAACCCACGCTCTTTCGAACCAGTACCTGAAACTGGCGCCTTAGACCACTCGGCCATCTTGACATTTGTGCTTCAGTTAGCCAAGTTTATAAAAAGTTGATAAGTTATGCTA
Source organism: Schizonepeta tenuifolia (assembly GCA_029490685.1). NCBI lineage: Eukaryota > Viridiplantae > Streptophyta > Magnoliopsida > Lamiales > Lamiaceae > Schizonepeta > Schizonepeta tenuifolia. Next base: position 44,476,876 of record CM055957.1, on the reverse strand, counting down.
TTCAACCAAATGTATCCGCCCATAGTTCCGTCCATTAAGAGAGAGCAAACCATTGTGTAAGATATTTATTCATATACAAGTGCGTATACTTGGGAAATTGTACGAAAATATCACTTTTAGAGACATAAATTTTAATTATAACATCGATGATATATTTTTTTTAGGAAATATAACATCGATTATAAATATACAAAAATTATCATTTTTTTAACTTTGGGCCCCTAAATCTTTTACTTAATGAAATTCAATATATTATTTTCGTTTTCACATTTACAAAATCATGAATTCACATATTATTATCATTTTCACATTTTTAAAAAAATTATTTCACAAATTTACTTTTGCTAAAAATATGAATTCACATATTATTATACTTATGATTTCACATATTATTTGGTGTGATTCACATATTTCACTATGTGATTTTACATATTATATTGATACTAAAAAGTGGTGGTTTTGTATGTATTAAAATCGGTTGTAATTAGTTTTTTTTTCTTTCTAAAAGTGTTATAATTCCATTTTACTCTTATATCTTTGACTTCAATTAATATCATGATTAATGTAAATATATTTCCTCCCCTTCTTTTCTCAGAAAACTTTTGCATTCTCTCTATTATGTTCATAGAAATTTATATTGCCTCAAAATCCAAATATATCATATAAATTAGTAAAAAATCTAAAATTCTAGATGTACTATTTACTAGTTATATGAACATATGTAGATGATAGTACATGTAAAAAACTAAAAAAAAAATATTTTAGAACTATTATTAATGAAATGCTTTTGCATGAAAATACTTCCAAATACAAATACTACCAATTCACCTTCTCTCATCACATTTTCAATGAAACATAGATATCAAGAACACGCCCAAACATGGCCTAATAAAATCAGAAAGTGATCAAATTTCTGTCCCTGAAGCTTTCAACAGAGTCCTTGAGACTCTCCTCAAGAGACCTAAAACTGACGCCCAAACTTTCAGCTCTCTCTTTCGAAACAACGTAAGGAAGCTTGGACGGTCGATTCTCAGTTTCTCTGCAGTATGTATGTATGAGTCAAGTACCATCAAGATCGATCAAACCACGTACACTGAATTAGGAAAAGCAGATAAACAAACAGGCATTAAACTTACATTTGGGGGAGGTTGAGGGAAGGGAAAATAGATTTCAAAATGTCGAGTGCTTCAAACGAATAAGCCACCCTCCCAACGAGACAGTATCTGCCGCTTGCACAAGGCTTCTCTAGTGCTAAAATATGCGCAAGAGCAACATCTTGAACATCTACATACCGGTACACACCGTTTGCCATTAACTGTTTTCCTGCAGATCATAAACAGCGATGCAAAGTAATTAAGTCCAACTGCTTGCATGCATTTACTTGATCGTGAGAAATAGAATACCTTCTTTGATGAGATTGAGAAGACCAACACAGCTCAAGTTGAGAGTTGGCTGCAATGGAGGACCAATGGTGAAGCCTGGGTGTAATGTAACCACGTCGAGCCCATTCTCTTCTGCAAATTTCCATGTTGCCTTCTCAGCAAGCGTTTTCGAGAGAGCATACCATTCCTGAGATTATATTATATTATATTATATTGAAGTGATGAATTCCTAATTGCTACTTTAAGCACTTAGAACAGAACAACATATATGCATACCTTGTTTTCCTGGCAGAAGATTGGATCTGAGAACCATGTTTCGTCTACTATGAAAGTATCATCATGTTTAAGGGAATCGTAGTTGTACATAACAGATGCAATTGAAGATGTGACGACTACTCTTTTGATGGTGGACACTTTTGTGCACGACTTTAGAACATTTATGGTTCCTTTTAGTGCAGGATCTATCAGCTCTCTCTGAAAATCTTCAATACTTTAAATTTATGCAAAACTTAAAACTATCTAGATATATATAATTAGTAAGGAAAAACAATCACATGTATGAAATCAGATATTAAAGAGATGGTATATTATTAATATTATTGTGTGTATTGGAGTTGAATGAGAACCTGAGGATCAGAAACTGAAAAGGAAACAGGAGATGCAGTGTGAAAGACACCTTCACAACCATCAACTACAGAATCGAAAGATCCATCTTCGAGTAAATTCGCTTCGTATAAATGCAATCTTTCATTAGCTCCTTCAAGTGCTGTTAGATGCGCAACCTTGCTCGGCTCACCTGCAGCATTCAAAGTGATTCTAATGTAACACCGCGTTTTCTTTCTCCTACTATATATATTAAGAGCATCGTGCAGGCTGCAATCATACACGTATTGATTTCACTCTTATGAGACTAGGAGGATTCAATTGTTTTGAATTCCTATTCTTTTACATAGACTGATAAAGTAGATCAGCACCATTTGTAATTTGATGATTTCTCCTTTGAGTTAACCACAAAAGGGAAAATCTCAATTTAAAGTCTAAAAAGGAGTCAAGCTGCAGGGTTTTCCATGTCTCCCAGAAAATCAATCCTAAATACCTACTTTTAAAAGAGTATTTAGTAATGCTTGGCGAACATATACTATATTACAAGACATTTCATGAGCAATATCAAAAGATGTATTCCAGATCAATTAAAACTTATTCAATCAAACCTAATTAGCATAAGCTGTTCAACAATTCTCACAATTAACAGAGAGAGAGAGAGAGAGAGAGAGAGAGAGAGAGAGAGAGAGAGAGAGAGGACTTACTGAGGTTGGTGACGGTGGCCTTAACAGTGTAGCCACGGTGGAGAAGAAGCTTAACCAACCAGGATGCTATGTAGCCGGACGCTCCCGTTACACACACAGCCTGCTTTCCCATTGATTTTACTCTCTAAAACACGCACTTCCCTTCTTTCTCTCTCTGTGTGAGTGTGTGCGGAATCAATTAACTCAACTCTCTCTGTGTTGTTTTATTGTGTTTTGTAAGTATTACAGTAAGCAGAACTTAGAAAACTCTTATGCAAGCACCTGCGTCAGCTTTCTTCAGAATTTGTCTTTTGCCATTACACTTTCTTGACAGCCAACTAGTGGTTTTTTGTAAGTTTTTGTAATATTCACTTTGGATGGCCGGCCGCCCTAGTTTAATTAATTTCACTCAATTTACTTAAAATGTTTACAATTTTTTTTTTTTTTTTTTCCAAACGTCATACAACTCAAAATACTTTGACTATATGTATGAACTACAATTTGCAATTGAATATTAACTACTACTACTAAAATATATGGATTACCGTTAGTGTGGGTCCGGCTTCCCGCCATGACAACTGATTTTCAGCAAAGTCCAGAAACTCATCTTCCTTCCGGTCCACAAAAATAGTCGTCCTTTTTCACCACATCAAAAAATCGCATCCACTCCCAATTTCTTCTCCAATGGCGTTGCTCTCATCCTCAGTTTCACCCGATCTCATCTCCCTCCGCCTATTCCCTCCAAAATCTTCAACAAAAATTCGGAGACGATTTTCACCTTCGCAGGCTTCGTTAAGCCCTCCTCCTCCTTCTTCTTCCAAATCTTTCGCATCAACTTCTCAGGAATCGACGGCCGCCGCAGCAACTGAAAGTTTCACTGTATTTGGAAACGGATCATCTCCAAAAGCGCCAGAATTGCCTCACAACTATGCCTTTGCCGACTTAAATGGAGATCCGGTCGTCCGATTTGTACAGTCCACCGAATCTACAATTGAAAAAGTAAGTGAAATTATTTCATTTGGAGCTCCAAAATTTTGCTGAGATGTGTTATTATTAATTGGTATATTTCAATTATTGTTAGTACTAACTCCATCTTAGGAGTAATATGGATTTGAAGTAGAGGAACGAAAATTGAAAGTCTTAAAGAGAGGGACAAAAATTGAAGTAGGGTTTGAAGTCTGCGATCAAGATTGGTTTTCTGGTAGTACTGTATGATTGGCTAAAAAATGTAATATACAGAAACGTGTTTGTTGATGATCAGTTATGCATCATCTCTGATGATGGTAAATTACCAACTTACAAATTTGAATTAACATACTTTGTTTAGTGTACTGATCTTCATAAGAATGACCTGTGCTTATAGCTTATTTCTTCTTCCTATGCAGGTTATATTTGACTTTCGCTTTCTTGCACTTCTAGCGATTGGAGGATCATTAGCCGGCTCTCTCCTCTGCTTTCTTAATGTAATTATTCCTTCTAACTTAGGTCGTCATGTGAAACGTAAGCTATCTATTCCTTATCTGAAATGATGCAAAATGTTTGCCATGGTAAATTAAGTTGTTTGATTGAGATATTGAAAAAATAGGATCAAACTGCAAAGTAAACCTACGTCCTCATATCATATGGTTCTCACACAGTTAGTGTTTGATCCTAGATTTACTTTTGTAGGGATGTGTCTACATATTTGATGCTTATAAAGTATACTGGACAAGCTGTGTCAAAGGAATCCATACCGGAAAAATGGTTCTGCGATTGGTCGAAGCTATTGGTGAGTTTCTTCAAGTTCTCTGAAGCTATTTGCAGCATGGTTGAACTAATTCACGTATTTTTGTCTATAAGCAAATTTCTTAACTTATCCAAACTGGAGGAGTAATTTCAGTTGAGGCATTAATCTAACTCACTTGTAAATTCTATGCATCTATTTAAACTTCTCTTTTTACCTGCATCTATTTAAACTTCTCTTTACCTGCATATCTATTTAAACTTCTCTTTTTACCTTACTGGTACAAAACTTTTTGCTTCCTGTTTACACATGAGTCAGACATACCTTATTTTAATAAGCCATTAAGTGATACAATCATCTACAGGACTACATGTAACAATGGCACGAGGATGAGTGTTGAGTTCGTCTGCATTTAAAATACAACATCTTCATGGTTAATATAATTACGATAAACAATCTGCTAAAATTTGTATACATGTCTAATGATATGAAATCCATTGTCTCATTTTCTGATGGCATCTTTAGTTTCTAAATAACCAGATGTATATCTTGCTGGGACTGTGATGCTAATATTCGCCATGGGCTTGTACGGATTATTCATTTCCAATGTGCCTCCTGATGTACTTCCTGCCAACGATCGTGCACTCAAGGGTTCTTCCTTGTTCGGGATGTTTGCTTTAAAGGTACCATCCTCGTTTGTTGGTTTCAATTTGGTGGTTCGAACTAACAGTGCCATGGACATGCAGGAGAGGCCGCAGTGGATGAAGATCAGTTCACTGGACGAGCTGAAGACAAAAGTAGGGCATGTGATTGTGATGATCCTTCTGGTAAAGATGTTTGAAAGGAGCAAGATGGTGACCATAGCTACTGGGATGGACTTGTTGAGCTACTCTGTTTGTATATTCTTGTCGTCGGCTTCTTTGTACATTCTTCATAATCTGCATAAAAACGATTCACATTAGAACCCAAACAAACCAATGGTCATGTAATTGACAGTTTGCAACGTAATAGGAATAGATATCATCTTTGATGCGGATGTTATTCTTGCTTTTTATATAGGTTGAATGATTATCCGTCGTTTTGTTTGTTAATAATGATCATCCGTTTGTGGATAAAAACATCTTGAATTGTTTCAGTTGAATGTAACCAGTAGTGTTACTACTTGCAAAAGAGGGGAAAAGAAAAGGTGAAAGTGAAAGGCAAACTAACCGATGGACTAGAAGCGCTTTATATCTGTTGATAATTTTTATTTATAATTAGCAAAACAAAAAAGAAAAGCGATAAATAGTTGGAGCCCAAGCACAAAATAAATAACTAATAATTTTAGGAATATTAGGATAACAAGCGTTTGTAGTCCAACGGTTAGGATAATTGCCTTCCAAGCAATAGACCCGGGTTCGACTCCCGGCAAACGCAAATATTTATATATATTTTCTTCCATTATCACATTGCATTGCATTATCTCTTTTCTTTTCTACACAAACTTGTGTTTTCTTCCATTATCTCACAAACTTTTTCTTCCATGATCTCTTTTCTACACAAACTTTTTCTTCCATTATCTCTTTTCTTTTCTACACAAAAGAAAAAACTTTTTATACGGAGATGAGGGGAATCCATATGAGCTACATCTTTAATTCTTTAAAATATATATCTATTATTTATTATTAGAGTTTATTATGTGATTTGGCCATATTGGGGCTATCACCCCAATTTTTAGCCCACCAATTTTACAAATCCAAATTTTGGCCATTCCTTTACAAATTGAGCCCGAAAGCTAAGCCCGTGGGTTTTAACTATTTGAGCCCAAATCGGATCCTAACTAACCCGCCCAACCGGGTCACAATACCCACCCAAATTAGATTTACCCTATCTTATGAATTGAATTCACCCTCTTTCTCTCAGCTCGATCAACGGCGCGCTCTCTCTCTCTTTCTCTCTTCCAGCTTCATCTCTCGTTCTCTCTCTATTTCTCTCTTCCTCCCGTCGCATGAAATTGATATGTTCCATCCATTTGTTGATTAATTCGGGAAGTGTAATTTAGGATCGGAGCTCACCTATCTCCGTCACCATTTGAAATTGATCCGACACGATTTCTCGAGCTCACCTATCTCCGGCGACATCACCGACGAAAATCTCTGGATCGGAGTTACTTTCTCAGACGATCTCCTCTCCACGAACATGCGATTCTAAGATTATTGAGGTTATTCTAAAATTCTCTTCAATCATGCAATTGTTCTGTTTGTACTTGTTTTTAGATTAATCTAGGTAATTATGTTATGAATGTGTTTACATGATGTGAATTGCTTAGTTGAATTCTGATTAGGCATCCATTTCTATTTGATTTGATTGTTGTTTCACGTTTTTCATCTCATTCTGTGTGTACATGGTTGCTGTGATTTGGTATAGTTGGAACGACTTGTTCCAACTGTACCAAGCTTCCATGGCTGAATTCATCTTCGTTTACTTGTTCTCAATTTGTGTGTACATGCATGGTGTGTTTTGGTACAGTTGGAAACGACTGGCTTCAGCTGTTCCAACTGTACCAAGTTTCCATTGCTGAATTCGTATTCGTTTTGTTGTTCTCGATTTGTGTGTGCATGCATGGTGTGTGTTTGGTGCAGTTGGAACGACTGATATCAGCTGTTCCAACTGCAGCAAAGAAGAGAGTTGATCCCCGTTCCCCCTAGGGTTCACCATTAGGGTTTTTAGAATGCCACCGTTCCCTAATTGTGCATGGTGTGTGTTTGGTGCAGTTGGAACGACTGATATCAGCTGTTCCAACTGTACCAAGCTTCCATGGCTGAATTCGTCTTCGTTTAGTTGTGTGTGCATGCATGGTGTGTGTTTGGTGCAGTTGGAACGACCGATATCAGCTGTTCCAACTGTACCAAGCTTCCATGGCTGAATTCGTCTTCGTTTTGTTGTTCTCGATTTGTGTGTGCATGCATGGTGTGTGTTTGGTGCAGTTGGAACGACTGATATCAGCTGTTCCAACTGCAGCAAAGAAGAGAGTTGATCCCCGTTCCCCCTAGGGTTCACCATTAGGGTTTTTAGAATGCCACCGTTCCCTAATTGTGCATGGTGTGTGTTTGGTGCAGTTGGAACGACTGATATCAGCTGTTCCAACTGTACCAAGCTTCCATGGCCGAATTCGTCTTCGTTTAGTTGTGTGTGCATGCATGGTGTGTGTTTGGTGCAGTTGGAACGACTGATATCAGCTGTTCCAACTGCACCAAGCTTCCATGGCTGAATTCGTCTTCGTTTAGTTGTGTGTGCATGCATGGTGTGTGTTTGGTGCAGTTGGAACAGCTGACTTCAGTTGTTCTAACTGTACCAAGCTTCCATGGCTGATTTGTCCATATTATAATGACCTACTTATACTGATACACTTTCTTCTATTTTGTAGATGAGTGCGAAAGGTTTGATTATTGCTCATGGAGGGACTTGGGTGAACACTGTTTATGAGGGTGGACGGAGGGAATATATGCCTGTTCCGGGTAATGGCATAACGTTTGATGAGCTATTGGATAAGCTTGAAATGCGTGTGATGAAAGAGAGGACGATTTACAGATATGATATTGATGCGTTGTTTGAGTCTCCTGGATGTGAGGTGATGAGGATGAAGATCACTGATGACTTTAAGTTGACACATGTGTTGAGTGCAGTGGAGATGCCTATATTACATGTCAGTGTTTCGTGTATTGGTCGTGAGTTGGCGAAGAATGTTTTACATCGTCCTGCTGCTATTGAAGTTTCAGCTTCTAGCCATGTTAGTAGTAGTGATAAACAGTCTGATGATGTTCATGATGGTTATGAGGTTGTTGAGGATGACGATATGGATGAGTAGGGGGACCTGGATGATTTTGTTGGGCAAAACGACTACGGGGATGATCATGATGGTGATTATGATGTTTGCTGTGGTAGGGATTGTCACAAGTAGGCATCTGGTGATGTTTCGGATGAAGAGAATGGTGATGATCATCACCCTACTAGTCAGTGGATTATCCTAGGTGCTGCATACCAATCTTCAATCCCTTGTCGGGAACTAGGCATAGAGGAGGATGACACGAGCAGTGAGGAGTTACGTAAGGGCGGTCTGTTTGCAAACAAGAAGAGATTGCTTGTAGCTTGTGGTGTTTATCACCTTATTAACCATTCAACATTTTCTACAGTTCGTTCATCAAAGCAGAGATATCATATTGTATGCAAATTTGGTGGTCGTTGCCCATTTATTGTTCGGGGAAAGCCGTTGGGAAAGATGTGGTTGATTACTGAATTCGTTCCCCATAGTTGTAAGATGGACCTGAGGTATCGTGCTCCCCCGAAGGTGTCTTCTAAAGTGTTAGCTTCGTATTTCATACCGGAATTGATGGTTAAAGGTGTTACGTTAACACCAAAAGCTATTCAGGCGTTGCTACAGCAGAAATATGGTATTCATGTGAAGTATAATACGGCACTTGCTGGGAGGAATTTGGCTATTATGAAGACGTACGGTGATGCGGATACTTCCTTCCACATCCTTGCAAGGTATATATACATGTTGGAGAAGGTAAATCCTGGTTCTGTTGTAGATCTGCAAACCGATGAAAATAATGTCTTTGAATATGTATATATTGCTTTGTCTGCTTGCATTAAAGCATATAAGCTTTGTCGGCCTATGATTGTTGTGGATGGCACTCATTTGAAGGGCAAATACAAGGGTATTTTGTTTGATGCTGTTGGCAAGGATGCAAATGAACAAATAGTACCCTTAGGCTTTGGCATTGGTGACAAAGAGTGTGATGCTTCGTGGATCTGGTTCTTTAAGCAGCTACGAAAGACATTTGGAGTGCGTGAGGAGTTAGTGTTTGTCACAGATCAGCATCCGAGCATAAGCAATGCGATTGAACAAGTGTTTCCAGAAGCACACCATGCACTTTATGGCTATCATTTTTAGAACAACATCAAGCATTGGGGAAGTGATGTCGTTGAAATTTACAAACTAGCTGCAAGGGCTTACAAGGTTAATCATTTTGAGCAGCATATGGAGAATTTGAAGGCTGTTAAAGCCAAAGCATATGATAAGTTGATGAAAATGGGTCCAAGCAGATGGGCTCGTTCACACTGCCCTGTCCGTCATTTTCTCCTTATGACATCTAATCCTGCTGAGTGTGTGAACAACTGTCTTCGATGGTCTAGAAGATTGTCTGTTTGCACCCTTTTGGAGACTATTCGAGATAAGATTGGAGTTTGGTTCTATGAGCGGTGGGTTATTGCTACTGAAAGACCTCTCGAGTTAGATTTGTCGGATTGGGCATCAATGAGATTGGCAAAATCAGTTCATTTGGGCCTCAAAATGTCTGTGCAACCAATTAGTTTAACCAAGTTTGAGGTTAAAAATGATGACAAGAGTTATGTTGTTGATCTTGAAAGCCACACATGCACGTGTCTTGTTTTCCAGTTCCAAATGATACCATGTCCTCATGCTGCAGCTGCCATAGGGTAATTATTATTATTTATCTCATTTTTTCTTCATAATATGTTATATTTTTGTCTGTTCTGTCTTTAAGTGTTTGGTACAGTTGGAACCACTGGCATCAGCTGTTCCAACTGTACCAAGGTTCCTTGGCTAATTTGGATTCTTTTGCTTATATGTTCTCGATTTCTGTGTGCATGCATGTGGTGTGTTGGGTACAGTTGGAACAACTGACTTCATTTGTTCCAACTGTACCAAGCTTCTATGGTTGAATTTGGATTCGTTTACCTGTTCGACATTTTTTGTGTGTGCATGTGGTGTGTTTGGTACAGTTGGAACCACTGACTTCAGTTGTTCCAACTGTACCAAGCTTCCTTGGCTGAATTCGGATTCATTTACTTGTTCGCCTACTTTTTTATTTTGTTCTTTCTTTTTTGTTTTTAATTTTTGGGTGCAGGAAGGTCCGTCAGAACCCATCATCGTATGTGAATTCTTATTTCTCCACTGTTTCTCTCCGTGAAATATATTCTGGAGAGGTGATGCCATTACCGAATCCTGAAGATTGGCGTATTCCCCCTGATATCGCTTTGAGGGTTGTGCAAACGCCGGGTGAGGTTCGACAAGCTGGGAGGCCGCGTGAGAACAGAATCAAGAGTGGTGGTTCCGGTTCATATTGGAGGGCCCGTCGATCGCAGGTGGTTAAGAGTGGTGGTTCCAGTTCTTCAGTGAGTCGTGTTTGTTCTCGATGCCATGAGCCTGGACACTATGATACTACCTGCAAACTAGTCATTCCATTGAAACCTCGGGAAGAAGTCAGCAGCAGCGAGTCAGGTGTTACTGGTCGTAGAAAGAGTCGGTGCAACATGTTCTCTCAAATTTGGTTGAAGTTTTTTACAGTTTCACGGGCTGACCGGTTTTATGGTTCATTTTTTATATATAATATTGACCTCCCTGTCAGTACTCTTGGCACAATTTAACTCCTTTGTCCCATTCGTACTGAATATATGATTAGATTTTGAATTCTGCAATATCATTCCGTGTTTATTGTTTAGTGTTTACATTATATTTTATGTTGTATCTTTATGTAGCGAATTATTATAATGTATTGTATCAGGGGTTCATTCATTGTTTTCAAAGTGTCGTGATATGTTTGGTACAATTAGAACAAATTTCCCATTTGTTTCAACTGTACCAAAATTACCATACTTGTGAGATTTTGTCATGTTTGGATGGTACAGTCGTAACAAATGGGCAAATTTGTTCTGACTGCACCAACTATCTAGAGTATAACTTTTAATATTGTAACAGTAAATATGGAAGGTTTGTTTCTGTATGTTTGGTACAGTTGGAACAACTGATTTCAGTTGTACCAACTGTACCAAGATTCATTGATTGAATTCGGATTTGTTTACCTGTTCGACATCGTTGTGCTTGCATGTGTGTGTTTGTACTACTACTAGTAATAAAAAGACAATTCTACATTTACTACTAATATTAACGATCATATACAACCCCCATGCTTAATACACCCCACAAACTCCCACATTGTATCAAAATGTAAACTATACAAACAGTGTTTCAAAAATATAAACTGTTCAATACTTAGACTATGCATCATTTAGATTTGCTTCCTCGTCAACCCCTTCCTCTTCTTCTTCATCTGCTACAGGTTCCATAGGCTCAGAGGTACTTTCTGGCTCGAATGTACTTGCATCGGTGCTGAATTTATAGATTGTTTCCACCATTTTACCACGAAATGTTTTTACCTCAGCTTTGGTCATGCGCTTTTTTCGGTATCTTCCTGTCAGCATCATCTCAGCATACTTCACAGCTATAGCTCCACAGCTGAAGTTGTCTACCTGTCCCAAATGATTCGTTCCATCATTTGGGAACGAATAGATCCACTCCGTGTACTTGGGCTGAATGCTCTTCCCTCTGTAGTAGTCAATCGTTTTTAGGAGTTGTGGGAGCAGTCTGCACAGTGGTACGAAGACTTCTTGGCGTATGCTGTAATGTTTTTCCTCAAATATATGTTGATTTGAATCATAGATGATGACTTCTTGCTGCATGAAATCTACCAAGCAAGTGGCCCAGTGCATGTTGAAGTGAGCGACCACTATGACCTGACATGATCAATGAAAATCACAACCACATCAGTTACACACATTCAGAAAAACAAACAAGTGGAACTGTCTTTTGGTACTTTTGGCACAAATATATTCATTTGTGCCAAGAGTACCAAATGAATCCACATTATACTTTGCATGCATACCAAGACAGGTGAAATCAAACTGGAATTATCATGAATTCTGTTGGAACAGTTGGAACAAATTTACTCATTTGTTCCAACTGTGCCAACAAGCTAACAAACAATCAAACAAACAAGTTGCATTTAGTACTATTTTTGTTGGAACAGTTGGAACAAATTTACCCATTTGTTCCACCTGTTCCAAGAGGCTAGCTATCATTCAAACTAACAAATTTACACACTTGGTGAATAACTAACCTTCTTCAAGTCCTTCCATTTCTTCAGAAACTTCCCCCATCTTGGATACTGGCCCTCAGCATACATGCGCAGCATTTTCATCTCATCGTCCGGTACAACCTCCTCAGTTTGTTGGCTGTAGATGGTGCCTTCTGGGTCCGTTCCATGCATTTGTTTCCATATGTGGTGTATGACGGTCTATGCATTATGAGATTATCAGATGTCATTTACTTGATTATTATAAATTGAAATGTTGATAAATCTTGTTCAACTTACCATGAAATCTGAGCTTGTGATACCAATGTCGGCATCGATGTCACCAGCTTTAAGTCCAGCAAGTTCCGGCTTTGATGCTATCACAGCAAGGTATGAGTCTATGTGATCATTGTCAATCATTTTATCCATGTCGCTGAGATCCTCAAACCATTGTCTTCCCACCAAATACGCCAAGCCCACGTTTCTCCTACACATACCAATGCATATGAATAAGAATATTAATGAGAATTCAATCGTAATATTTAATCACTTACTCTTCTTCATTGCTCTTTATAAACAATTTGAAGTCTATTCCTCTGATGTCTTTAGGCAGGAATGGGCTTTTACAGGCTGCAGACGGAAGTTTTTTCCTGATTGGCCTTGTTCGCCTATTTTCTCAGCCTCCAACGTGGGTTTTTCTGCATGTTGTGCCGGTTGTGACGCTTCTGGTGGTTGTCGTGATGTCGTTGCTTGTGTTTCATTGGCTGAAGATGGTGTTCCCCATGTGCGGTGGTAGAATCTTCGTTCATTTTCGATGTAGGCTTCCCATTCAGCAGTGCTCCGGTGTGTTTGTTCCAACTGTGCCAACTAAGCATATGCATTATGATACCAAACATCTAGAGGAGCATCATGACATAATCTTTAAACAATTGGAAGCTTGGTACAGTTGGAAGAACTGGAATCAGTTGTTCCAAATGTACCAACACACACACATGCAAACACATGGAAATGTTGAACAAGTAAACACATACAAAATCACAATTGGAAGCTGTACAGTTGGAACAACTGGAATCAGTTGTTCCAAATGCACCTGACCACACACATGGATGCAAACAATGAGTCAATGTGTGGTACAGTTGGAACATCTGAAAGCCAGTTGTTCCAACTGTACCAAAAAATACAGACATGCATGCACATAAAATATCGAACAAGTAGTCAATGAAAGTAATATTTTTACCTGAGTTGGTGGATGAGATGGCTGTCCTCGTTGCATTCTGGCCATGACGCAGTCGGCTATGTCGTTGATGAGTTGTCCCCGATCGAAATGTGCAGCAAATTCTATACGCGCTTGCTTTGCTGCACGATCTCCGACTCTATCAATGAACTCCTTCATCTGTGCACTGGTGAATGAGATGATAGGCTGTTCCTACTGAGTTCCATTGCCTTCATCCAGTCTCTCCTCATTTCTCTCCAACCGTGGTCGTTTGGGTGCATATCTATACCTTGCTGCCAATCCTTTCGCTCTTCTTATGTTTCCCTCGGCAAGTTTATCAAACTTGAACTCGAATGGCATGCCTCGTTTCTCAACAGATTCCCAGTTCTTGTGTCTCTTTTCCTCAGTGGTTGGCACCAGTGGCCAACAAACCTGCCAAAAATCATGATATGTTATGTATATACTATATATTAAGGTGCAGAGAACATAAAAATGGTATTATTAAGCATTTTTACCTGTTTGCCTGTTTGTACATTAACGTAATTTCTTGGGTATGTGAACCTCAGCATACGTGGAAATGATTTCTGTCGCAGTGTTCCTCCGATATCATTTCCCACTTTGGGCAAGACACTGTATATCCAAGCCTGATAGAGAACATATGGAGTTATTTAACTTTTATTGCAAAACTAAACAGTAAGAATTTAACGATAACTTACCAAAAAGCCAATACAGTTCCCTGAATTGATATGATACGCTCGACTTTTGTCTTCGTCAGCCAAAATGCACTTGAGACTGTCAATAGCGCTTACTGTCATTTGGTATGACATGCTTCCCCATGGGAATTCCTCCCATGCTGCTTTGTCTTCCACGAGCACCCACAGCCAATCCGGAATCGTGTGACTCGATGCATCGTACCCAAATAACATATCAGCCACTATTAGTATCTTTGCAGCCTTGACGTAGTCTTCGGGGTCTTCACCCAATTCCCTTAATGTAAACCTCTCCCTCAAATCATTGGGGGTAGTGTCATTCCTCCCCATGAGCCTGTGATAAAACGATCCTTTACGGGGGTTGTGATTTACATATGGATCAAAGCTGCTCGATCCGAATCTCAGTCCCGTCATCAGAAAGTACTCAACCCTAGAAAACTTAACCACCCAACCTTCTTCCACTTCAAAGTAGAGAGCTGTTTGATCTTGCTCCGGTTCTCCCATCACTTGTCTTTATATCATGTAATGCAGAGCTTTGCCCGACCGCCATATGTGTGTCGGCAGTCTCAAGAAATCACCCAAAGCGGAATCCATCAACTCATTCAATGATCATGTACCTTCTAACACTTCTCGTATTATTTCAACGGCGTTCTCCTTCCCCTTCACAGCCACCTTGTGATACACATCGATCAAATCGGGGCGTTTCAAGCACTATCTTACCTGCATTCGGAAAATAGAAAACATATGAGGTTCAGTTTAGTAAACAGCAAGCAAATGTATTCATTTGTGCCAAAAAGTACCAAATGAATCTACATTATACTTTTCATGCACACCAAAACAGGTGAAATCAAACTGGAATTATCATGAACTCTGTTGGAACAGTTGGAACAAATAGGCAAATTTGTTCCAACTGCTCCAACAAGCTAACTAACATTCAAACAGGTTGCATTTAGTACTAATTCTGTTGGAACACTTGGAACAAATGGGCAAATTTGTTCCAACTGCTCCAACAAGCTAACTAACAATCAAACATGGTGCATTTAGTACTAATTCTGTTGGAACACTTGGAATAAATGGGCAAATTTGTTCCAACTGCTCCAACAAGCTAACTAACAATCAAACAGGGTGCATTTAGTACTAATTCTGTTGGAACACTTGGAACAAATGGGCAAATTTGTTCCAACTGCTCCAACAAGCTAACTAACAATCAAACAGGGTGCATTTAGTACTAATTATGTTGGAACACTTGGAACAAATGGGCAAATTTGTTCCAACTGTAGCAAACTGTTCCAACAAGCTAGCTATATTTATTTCTGGAAAAATAATCGTGAATTAGATGAACTATAACAATCATTCTGCACAGAAATCATATCTAACATCATTTACAATGCTAAGAATCGAGATCTAAACCTAATTTCACATCTACAAATGCATAACATGAACCATGGACCAACAATGAAAATAGGTTTGAGTTTAGATACTACCTCGGCTGGAATTTTCTCTGGTTCGTAGGATTCTTCTGCATTCCCGGCGTCGCCGGCATCCCTACCGTCGTCGGCATTCTCTGTGTCGTCGGCATTCTCTATGTCGTCGGCATTCTCATCGCCGCCGGCATTCTCATCAGCCTGAGTTGTCGCTGCGGTTGATGGCACAGAAATTATAGAAATTGTTGGTTGCACGAAATCATCGGAAGATTGAGATGCTTCTTCACCATCTCTTCTATTGATTTCCTTACAGATGTCCATCACATCTTCGGGTAATGCAGATGCGGCATCTGCAGCAGCCCTTGATGCCTGAGATGCGCGAGATTTACTGGATCGACGCGTCATATTGGCTGAAACGAATGAAGGTGGAGAAGAAGAATAAGAAGAAGAAGATGGTACAGTCGGAACACATGGATGAGAATTTGGGGGAAGAGAAGAACTGTAAAAGTGAAACAGAGAAGGGAAGAGAACTGTAAAAGTGAAACAGAGAAGGGAAGGGGAAGAGAGAATTTGGGGGAACCCTGAACCGACTTACCCGAAACCCAAAACCAAACCCTTGCAGCCGACCCGAATCTGAGAACCCAACCCGCGCCCCAACCCGAATCCAGCCCGATCAACTTAAAAAGCCCCAACCCGAAGCTCAGATGGCTACAATTTGGATTTCCAAAATGCATAGGCCAAAAATTGAGGTAAATGGCTCAATATGGCTACCTCATAAGTTGTCTCTTATTATTATATATAAAAGCAAAACTACTATCCAAATTTTTTTTATCCCATTTTATTGAATGTTGTGCACATAATTATTTTATATTTTCTTTTTTAATCCATTGATTGTTACAAAAGTTTACATTACTTTTACAGTCATTTTCTTTTCATGCATGCTTTAGATTTGGAAGGCCAATATGGACAAATAATAATTAGAAATTACTACTTGTAGTCATTTTCTTTTTCCTTTTTCTTATTTGCCTCGTGCGGGTTTTTTTCTTCTATTAAATATTTGTATATGTCATTATGATTTATGATTTATGAAGTTGAAATTCTGTTGTGCATCCAATTAATTTATAGGACTTCGAGCGTAAATCTACTACTTATTATTTGTATATTTTTATTTAAGGGAAATTTTTCATTTCTTTCTTTCTTTAATTTGTTATTTCACGGCATATTACATGTATGTGTTATTAAATACATTAATTATTAATCACGTTATTTTTTGAAATGTTGTTTGATAGGTATTCAATAAATAAATAAAAAGTTATGGAACCAGCATTTAAATTAAATTATAATGGCGAAACACACAGAAATTTTCCTCAAATATGTTATAATGTGTTCACGAGGCGGTATCTAGTTTAACTTAAATAACCGACCAAAACCAACTAAAGAAGTAAGAGTTCCAATTTCGTCCCCCACAATAGCTCATATGGTAAAAGCAATTGAAAAATAGAAAAACAAGTTTTCAATAGAATTTTCTTCTACCATATTACTAGTATGTATATATATATGATTTCGCTATATGAAATACTTGAGATCATCCTCTTGGGTCGCCTCTCGCAATTTGAACAACGCGGCAGAATTAATCTGTCTCACTCTCTCCCTCGACAGCTTCAACAATCTTCCTATCTCCTCAAACGACAACAGCGATTCACCGTTCAACCCATAGTGCAGCCTCAAGATGTGTGCCTCTCTCTCACACAACGCTTCTAGAAGCTTCCCGATCTCCGCTTTCACCGTCTCCTTCTTCATCATCGCTTCCGGAGTCAGCTCACTAGGCCCCGGTATGATATCCTGCAAAAAATCGAATCAAAACTAATGTCGATCCGATCCTATAATGTTGTAGAAATTCCGTGTGAATAACCTGCAGAGACATGCAACCCTGGCTTGTCATGGCTTGATCCAGAGAAATCGGAGATCTGTTTCTCTGGATAGCAAGCCGTACGGATTCGGCGTTCGCATCCATAGCTTCTGCGATTTCTAGGTATGTAGGAAACCTTCTTAGCTCTCTGCTTAATGCTTTGCTGGCTTCGCAGATTTTGGGGATTAATTCGCTTATGCTACCCTGTACATGAGTAGCTAACCATATATATACTCACTAATTATGTTCCTCAATTATAAACTGCAGGGAAATTAACGAGCGATTGGTGCGAAATTCAACGAGTGGTCGTACCGGTAATCTGATGATTTTGGATTTATTCGCTACTGCTCTGGTGATGGATTGGCGGATCCACCAGTAAGCGTATGTTGATAATTTATAGCCTTTTTGTGGATCGAATTTAATCGCGCCTCGGAGAAGGCCTATGCTGCCTTCCTGCAGATGATTGTATGAACAATTTAATCATACGTGCAGGTGCAGATGCTGAGATTAATTTGAGATGTGAACATGCCGCATTTTATCAAGAGACCTGAGCCAGATCTTGCAAGGTTAGTCCTTTGCCTATATATGAAGAGGCAATCGATACAACAAGGCCTTGATAGCATTTAGTGATTCTTTTCTCGGATTCTCTCCCGTTCCACAAGATCTTGTCGAGTTTGCGCCGGCTAATTCCTGCAGCCTTTGCCCATTCATTTGAGGATACTTCATCTCCCTTATCTGCTACTAGCCCTCTTCTCACTGCTTCAACTCTTGCTCTTTCCTGTCGCATCAATCAGTTCCAGAGAGAGAATGCACAATTTGTAGAGCTAATTAAAATCATGTATACCTTGAGGTACCGGCAAAATCTTGCCTCTTCTTTAGCGGTCATGAATCTTGATTTTCCTGCCTTGTTCGCCAACACAAATCCAGCATCATCCTCCTCCACCTCCTCCTCATCATCATTATATATCCGTTCCAATGTACTTGCTCTTTTTCTTCTTCTCCTCCTCCTTCTTCTCCTTCTGATTGTAGCTTCGTCGACGCACAATTGGTGGTGCCGCTCCACATCACTTTCTCTCTCCAAGATCCTAGCCGTAGCAGCTCCGGAGAGCTGCAGAATTCCCCCACTAGGCAGCAGAAATGTATCTTGTTGAACCGCGCTGCAAGTGTAATTTGATGAAGAATGAATTTGTAGAAGAGGGGAATGTGTTTTAGTAGAATATGAAGATAATGATATGTTTGGGAATTTCGAGCTTACGGCCATGGCCATTTGCATATGTGCAAGTGATGGATGGGAGAGACTCCAGTCTCCAGATTGAAATAACTGTGTCCAAGAATTTGGGGATATTACTTTATTGTTTTCATTTATTTGGTGCACCAGCTTAGATATTTATCATATTTTTCAATTTTTATTCCTGTTTTTCCATTTGTATTGATTTATAAAATTTAAAGGCGAATCGCGATAATGTTGTATTACATACATACATACATACACTGCTGTATAAGATGGATTGGGTTTCTCCAACTTGGGCTCGTGTTTCTTATTTATTTAACTATTCGACCTTTCAAACTTTAAAAAAGGAAATGTAATTTTTATAGCATGATATAGATAATTATAATAATAATGTATCCAAGCTATTTATTACTAGAATAAATGTTTGAAATTCTATTTTTTGACATTGAAAAATTGAGGTGGATTGTCAGATGTTGATGTATATTTTTAAATTAATATCAATAAGTATATTGATGATATTTCAATACTTACATTACATCCAACAATATGTGAAAACACTTTTTTATTTTTGACAACATTTTCCGTATCTACATTCAGTGAAAGCGTTAATGATTATTTTTATTTTAAGTTACCCTATCCAAATTTTTTCTTAATAAGTAACACCTCTAAAAATATCATCATTATCATTTATCTATCTATATATATATATATATATATATATATAGGTTACGGTGAAAATGACCCTTAAAGTGAGAAATAGGAATAAATCTGAACCACACATCTCAAAAAAAGAGCGGACGTGTGGCTTTCACACGCGGCGCGTGTAGCTCAAGCGCCATTTTTTTATTTTTTATTTATTTATTTTTTCTTAAAACACGGTGCATCTAGATACACTGTATGGTGTATCTGGTCACACATTGTGGTGCATGTCCGATTTTTTTTTTTCAGTTTTTTTTTGTAGTTTTTTTTTAATTTTTTTCTCGGCTCCGCCTTCGCTCCGATTACTAATATAAGGATAATCGTCGGACAACAATTTGAATTTTTCAGCTCGCTCGAATTTTGACCAAAGAAGAAGCGACAAATCAAAAGATATTTTTGTAAAGCATAGTGCATTTCCTTACACCTAGTGGTGCATCTGATTACACTGTCCAGTGCATATCAATACACATAGTGGTGCATCTCATTAACCATAATATGGTAGATGCACCACACAGTATAATGAGATGCACCACAACGTGAAACTAGATGCACCATATGTTGACATGAGATGCACCTAGCTTTATGGAAAAATCAAACCTAAAAAAAAAAAAAACAGAAAATTTTTCGTCAGGATGCATAGCCCTTTTTAGCGAGATGCAACAGATGAGTGGCTGAGATTGATTCTCATTTCTTAGGATAAGGGTCATTCTTATATGATCCTAATCATATATATATATATATATACACACCAAAAAGGAGGGGTATGACGTGTTTTTTGGGGATATACGTTAATCCACATAATGAAAGAAGAAAATAAGAGATCTTACAACAAGAATGCTTCCAGAACGGGCAGCTATCCAGGTTGGTCAGATCGAGATAGGAGTATGAACAGCAGAGATAAAACTAACTTTATATATATATATATATATATATATATATATATATATATATACTATTTTTAGAATATTTATAACAATCATAGCCCAAAATTCAAAAAGTAAAAAGAAAACTTTTTGACAAAAATGCTAGTAACGATAAATTTTCGTTACTGCTTTCGTTATCATCTTCTAGAAATCCATGTGAGTTTCTGGAATTTCTTCATCTGTATTACTTTCTTGGTGTCCGAACACTTCTTCAGTATTGATAATGTGTTCGTCGTCTTCTAATTTTTCTCCTTCACCGCTGAATGGTAAAAGTATTTTCCAATTTTCTGCCCCAAAGATTTGGGTGAAATGTCCTTCTCCAAGGAGTCTATACTGGGTCCAGAATATTACTTCGAAACCAATATTTTTTTGATAATATTTGTACATGTTAGAATTTTCAATGTCCTTGAAGTCAAATGTTGTGGAATCGTGATTTCTTAATCTATTCCTTTCATCCATAAATATCCTCTTTCTAGATGGCACGTAAGATCTATTGATAACTTGTGGAAGAGAGGATTGAATTTTGCAGAAAATTTTGCCTTTGAGGGATTTTGATGCCATATTTCCTCCAATAAGCAAGAATTTTTCCCCGAATTTCTCCAGAATTTCTTCAATTTTTGAACCTTCTTCTTCGAGGCGAAACTCAATGTAATCCACCATGCCATTGTGATAAAATTTTAAAATATTTTTACAATTCATGTTGGTTAAATTTAAGTCAATCTGGAGTTTAAAGAGGTCTGGGACTATTCCTTCTGGGATCTCTGGATTTTCTTGAGGATCACAAAAATTTTTGGATTTTTGAATGACTTTTACTCCTTCGGCTTTAATTTCTCGAAAAATGATTATTATGATTTGTTTTTGGAGATTTTTCAAATTTTCTATCATTCCTTCTGAGGCTTTTGTTAAGATTACTTGATCTAATTCAGGAACTTTATCAAAAAGAGGTTTTAAAACTTCCTGATAAGGGAGATCAAGCATTCTTGTTTTGAAAATTTCAAATTTTCTCTGAGGAAATGGATCTTCTTTATTTTTTAAATTATTAATCTCAGTGTTCAGAGAAAAAATATGAGCATTAAGATTTGTAATTCCTTTTTCCAATGTAAAAATTATATGATTTTTGAAATTTATAGCCTCATCTTTCTCTTGACTTTTTAAATTAGAGAGAGAGAGTTGACTCTGTAAATTAGAGATTTATTTTTCTAACTGATGTATAATCTCTGCTTGGGCTGAAATAACCTCACTCGGGTTTTCTTCTACAATTTGTGAAAAACTTTTAACCTCTTCTGGTTCAATGAAAAAATTTAAACTTATACTTTTTCTAGCATTATCTAGAGCCTCTTTAAAAGAATAATATCCTTTCCAAATAGGATCTTTGCAATTATATTTTGTAAAACTGTATCATAGTTATGATAAACGCCTAATTGTAGACCTCTATAAACAACATAATGAGAAAATCTTCTTTTTGAAATTAAATTCTTTTCTGACTTTAATTCTGATAAATAAAAACTAAGGGCATTAAGAATTTGAACTTTGAAAGATGTGGCATTTGAAAGAGTTTGAATATGCCACAGATTATCAAGCAGACACTATTGCTGAGGGGTAACCTCAATCCCAGTGTATGGTTTGAACTTTTTATTTTAATCTGTGCAAACAGAAAGCATAACAGATCCAAATTGAAAATGTGTTTGCAAAACTTTTTCTCCTTTTTTTGAATTCTTAGAAATAGGAGATACTTGAGAAAAACTTCCCATCTGTGTAAATTTAGAACTGGGAGAAATTTGAGAGCCACTTCCCATCTGTGTAAATTTAGATTGGGAGACGTAGTCGAAGTATATCCCAATTTTATAAATTTTGGGCTACTTTCTGAGCTTGACGTCTTCATTGGGGAAATATCTGTAGAAATTTTTTCTCTTCCTTTTGGTCTGATAATTTTCTTATTATTCATGACATGTATTCAGATATTTAAAAATATTACGGGAAAGTAGATCAGCAAGATTATTGTCTTTTCCTTTAATGTGCTCAAAATTTATTGTATATCCTTTTCCTTAGATTAAGTTTTGTAAATTAACCCATCTTGTTCTATTAACTTTTCTATTGTTATCATTTTTTAGAAATTTTACAATTGCTTCACAATCTGTTTTTACTGTAAATTCATTATTTAAAGAAATTTTAAATTTTTCTAACGAATTTATTAATGCTTGTATTTCAAAATCTAAGGAAGTCCAATTACTTCCAATTTTTCCAAAATTTCCACTACTATATGCAGCAATTCTTTCTTCATTTTTCATGCAGTATTTTTTTTTTTTACATAGCATAACTCCTCCCCTTCCTTCTTTGGAACCATCACATTCTATGATGATATAATCTGTTACTAGAGGTAATTCTAGTGGTTTAATTTTTTTAACTGCTTCTTTTATTTTCTTTACTAAATTAATGTCTTCTTTATTAAAATTTCTTTGACCATTTTTAGTAGTCTTACTATATAATGGTCCTACAAGCTTACTAAGATTTGGTTTAAATTTTCTAGCGTAATTTAACAATCCTAAAAATGCTTGGATCTGTTTTAAATCCTTCTAGCTTATCTGAAAAATTTAATAATTTTTCTGCAATGTATGGTTGTAGTTCAATTTTTCCATCTCCAATTTCTAATCCTAAAAAGGATATTTTTCTTTTGAATAATTCCATTTTTCTTTTACTTATTACAATGCCTTGTTTTTCTATTTCTCTAAAAATTATTTCTAAATGATATTCATGTTCTTTAATGCTATTACTTGCTACAAGAATGTCATCTATATAAACTAGGCAAAAATCATATTTTAGAAAAATAGAGTCCATAAATCTTTGGAAGAGTGATGGAGCATTTTTTAATCCAAAGCTAAGAACATTACATTCGAAATGTCCTTCTGGACAAGTAAAAGCTGTCCATGGTTTAAACCATTCTTCTAATTGTAATTGATTATATCCTGACTTGAGGTCAAATTTACTAAAAATCTTTTTATTTTGGATTAAATTAATTAATCCATCTTTATTTGGACTATTATACCCATCATCTATTGTGTTGTCATTTAATCTTTTATAATTATAAACTATTCTTGCCTTTCCCCTTTTAATTTTTGAATGATTTCTTACTGTTGGGAAATTTATTAGTATAAGTTTTGATGAATTCCAAAACCGACTGACCCCAACCGAGTAGATGTTGCCAGAACCTAATGTTAGAATTTAGGCTCGCTGTTTGAGCAAAGTTAAGATTTTATCTTTACAGGTCTCCAGCTGAAGATGGCAACAAGGCGTCACTCAGACACAACATCAGTTGTGAAGAAAGACAACTGAGAGTTCAGTTGTTCAGATGCAAACAAGGGGAAGTCTTCAGAACATCAGTTGAGAAGGAAACCAACTGAGCGTTCATCAGATGAGAAACAGTTGAAAGGAAGAGAACATTAGTAGTTGAGGGTTCCTAGAGATCGAAACTGTTTTTGATCTTAGGTTGAGTGTTTATTCGTTCAAGCCTTAGATCCAGCTCTCATTCGTGATCGAGCTGTAGTTGGAAATCCTACCCATTCTCACACCCTAAAAAGTGTGTTATGACATTACTCTTCCTGTAATTGAGTAGTCAGGTCGTCAAGTACCCGCAAACTTGACTTAGGCTGTTTAGTGTCCGGAAACTAAACTGTAACGGTTGCTCAGCCCGCGTAAGCTGAGTGGAACTGTCCAGAAGAACTTGGACTGAGGTGTGTGGACTCACATCTCCCCGTGGACGTAGGAGTTCTCTCCGAACCACGTAAATCTTGTGTGTCGTGTTTATTTGTGTTCAATCTTTATTTGCATATCTCAACTGACAAACTAACCGCATACAATCTGCATACTTTCACATCAACAGTTTTGGTTTTGACCAACCGTACATAAAAGCGTGAGTTTGATTTTACGAGTACATTTTCCACCACATTCCGCACAGCACCACTCTTCCAGCTGAGGTTGCTTACTCAGCTGTGAGATCCCAACTGAGTCCTTTTACTCAGTTGAAGTTGATTTCAAGTGTTAAGTTTTTCAAAAGTTGAAAAATCCTAACTGGTGTATTCCCCCCCCCATACACCAGTAACTCGTATCGGGACCATCAAGTGGTATCAGAGCAGTGGTTCAAAAGACTGCTGACTCTGTTTCACGAGGTGTGAATTCGAGAATTTTATTTCAGTGGTCATCTGAACAGATCTTTTCACGCTAGTGCATTCTTGCTCGTTTTTTTGTCCTGTTTTTGTTTGTGCAGATGGACGTCAAGGACATGATCGTAGTCATGTTCTCTGTTGTCAACTATACATCATGGAGAACTCGAATGAAGAAGATACTTCTGTCAAAGCATCATAGGATGCAACAAGTTCTCACTTCTGGACCAATCGTCATAAAAGATAGAATACTTCGCACTCCCACAAATCCCAACGATGGAGACGCAGTGGTGGAGTATGTGGAAAAACAGCCAGAAGACTACTCTCCGGAGGAGGCCAAAGTGAGCCAGCTGGATATCTGGGCTCAGAGCACAATAATGTCCACGGTTGGACAAGATTATCTGCCCTGGATAGAGGAGTGTGAGACTGCAAAAGAGATGTGGGACATCCTGGCCTCGCTAAGTGAAGGAAGCGACGAGACAAAGGAAAACAAGTTCTCGCATGCATGTCAAGATTTCGACAATTTCAGTCTGCGACCTGATGAGACTATCGATCAGCTAGAGCTCCGGTTTATGGACATCATCAGAAGAATCCAGTCCATCCGGAAAGGAAAATACACTCTAAGAGAAATAAATCTCAAAGTGTTGCAAGCTCTACCGGCCGAGTGGGATACTTTCACAAATATCCACGAAAGCCGAGCTGACCTTGGTGAAATGGGAACTGAAAGATTGTTCTCAATCTTGAAAGGGAATGAGTATAAAGTCAACAGAAGGAGGTCGCAGCCCTCAAGTCAGACAAATAGAATTGAGGATGTCGGCTCAGCATCAAAGTCAGTGGCCCTCCGAGCTGACTACTTAAAGTCGAGATCATCAAGGCCAACCAGATCGGCTGACACGACTGCAAAGGAGCCGAGCAGAGAGGAACTGCAACAGAACATTGCAGTGCTGTCAAAGAAACTAGCTGACATGGACACTCGGTTCGGCAAATATAAACGTTTCTATAAATCAAACCGAACTCGAGACAGTTCGAAGCCAATCACCAATGGATGCTTCGAATGTGGCAAGGAAGGACACTTCAAAGCTGACTGCCCAGACCTCTCAAAGAAGGAAAGAGAAGCACTGAGGGCAAAGCAAACTGCAAAGAACAAGGCCATGGTAGCAGAAGAGGCAGCTGACGATATGGACATCTTCACAGACACTGAAGATGATGATGATGATCTAACCTCTACCAACAAAGTCATCAGTCCGGATCAATGCCTCATGGCACTTGGAACCGACCAAGATGATATTGAGGTACAATCTAATCCTGCTTGCTTAAATTCTTCCAATACTTCTAACATGCAGGAATCTCTGAGCGATGAGTTGGAACCCTCATGGAATGATTTTCAAGAACTCAGTGAGGAACTGCATCAGCAGTCGGTTGAGTTTAAGAGTCTTCAAGCCCAGTTCGCCAAGCTTGAAGATTCCTTAACCGAAAAGGACGATCTGATCAAGAGACAAGCTGAAGAAATTGACCAGCTGAAAAGTCAACTGAGTACAGCCAACCAAACTGAGGCTTCAACCGATGAACAGTTGAAGGAACAGATCAAGGCACAGAACGAACAGTTGAACAAGCAAGAGGCTCAGATCGACCAGCTGATGAAGACATCAGATGCCCAGATCGAGCATATAGCCGTTCTTCTCAAGGATCTTCAAACTGAGAAGGACAACCTGACAAAGCTGTATCAGTCATCCGAGATCATCGAGAATCTCATCAGATACAGACGGCAAACGGATGATGTGTCTGGACTCGGATACGACGTGGCAAAGGACACTGGAATTCCACCAACTACCTTCACCAAGGCAGAGGAAGTCATGGTTGCCAAACCTAACACAGTTGAGTCTGCAACTGAACAAACACCCTCACAACCGACAAAGGCAACTGCGGCTGAGAAAGGCAAATGAGCTGCAGATGGAGCACCAATGAAACAGTTGGTTAAGTCTACAATCGAGGGGGAATGTTCCAAGACTCAACAGAGGAACCGGAGACGTCGGAGTCACAATCAGAACCAAGCTCAGAACTGACGTGATAACCGACCGAGCTTCAACCGACATAATCAACAACGGTTCCATCACCACAACAACCAGAGGTTCCAACAGAGTCAACCTATGTGGAACAGTTACGACAACTATGGTTACTCATGCCACAACATGAATTAACATCCGGGCATGAACAGCTATCGTCAACAGCCAGGGCAATGGAATCAGAATCAGCCAAGAAGATTCCACAATGGCGTCCGACCTCACAGACAAACTCAACAGGATAAGAATCGCCATCAAAACAGGGGGAAAGCCACACCTCCTAAAGCCCAACATGGGAGAAATCCAACTCCTCCCAAGAAACAGAACATCACTACTAACAACAAGCCTAAGGATAACCGAGGTGTTGTTATAGTTGATGATGAAGGAAAAGTAATTTGGAATGATAAATCCATCCGAGTTTATAGGGAAAAGCGACGCACAGTTCCAGCGGGAACTGGTTCTAACCCTCCAGGACCCAACTGAAATTGGGGACCTAAGCGAGTTTCTCTTTGCAGGTACAGGAGAAACAGCTGAGGAAGAAGAAGGCGTCAACAACAATGTGGGTGATGGATAGTGGATGCTCGAAACACATGACAAATCTGAAGGATTTGCTTGGAAGTTTCGTGGAGAAAGAAGGTCCATCAGTTACTTTTGGTGATAACTCAAAAGGTTATACCAGAGGTTACGGTACCCTTGAAACCAATCATGTTTCAATTTCTAATGTCTCTTATGTTGATGGATTGAAGCATAACCTGCTCTCCATCAGCCAATTCTGTGATAATGGTTTCTCTGTCAAGTTTGATGCACAGGGTTGCAGAGTTAAAGATGTCGGATCAAAGCAGGTGATATTGTTGGGAAATCGATCTCCAACAGGGAATGTATACTACGCTGACTGGAACAGCAGCCTCCCTGACACTTGCCTGTTATCAAAGAGCAGTTCGGATGTGAGCTGGCTGTGGCACAAAAGGCTCAACCATCTGAACTTCAAGACGATGAACCGACTCGCCAGACAAGAACATACAAGAGGCATACCTAACCGGGTGTTTTCAACAACACATATCTGCAGTGCATGCCAGCTGGGAAAGCTCGCTAGGTCCTTCTTCCGGTTGAAGACAACTCCTTCAACTGACCGAGTGTTACAGCTGATCCACATGGATCTCTTCGGGCCAGTTACACCAAAAAGCATTAATGGAAACGAATATACTTTGGTTGTAACTGATGACTACTCAAGATATACGTGGACCATCTTCATGCGCCACAAAAGTGAGACCCGAGATGAGCTGCCCAAGCTGATGGATCGGATATCGAACCAACAAGAGATGAAGATCATATCTATCAGATCAGATCGTGGAACGGAGTTTCTAAATGAAACCATCATTGAGTATTGCGAAAAGAATGGCATAACCCATCAGACATCAGCCGCGCGTACTCCACAACAGAATGGCGTAGCTGAGTGAAGAAATAGAACTCTGAAGGATGCAGCCACATCCATGTTAGCGAGCTCAGCACTGCCTAAGAGATTTTGGGCTGAAGCGATCAACACAACATGCTACACACAGAATCGATCTCTTCTCACCAAGCGGTTGGGAAAGACGCCCTACGAGCTGTGGAGACGCAGAAAGCCAGATATTTCTTATTTTCGTGTTTTTGGATCTAAGTGTTATATTCACAACAATGGGAAGACTCAGTTGAAAACTTTTGATGCCAAAGCTTCGAAGGGCATATTTCTTGGATATGCAGCTCGGATCAAGGCATATAGAGTTTTCAACAACAACTCTCGTGTTGTGGAAATAACACCTCATGTTAGTTTTGATGAATCTATCTATGAGTGCAGGGAACAGGTAAAGGAACAACACGCGGATCCAGCTGTTCTACCAGTTCTCACCAGATCGCAAGCACTTCGGGAAAAGAACAGAGCTGAACCTCTAATATGGGCAACTGAGGATGAGGATCCACACTCCTCTGAAGATGAATGCAAAGACCTCGGCTCGTCCCAAGGGGGAACTTCAGCTGATGCCCCTCCAACTACATCAGCATCCGATGCCCAACCGAGCTCAGTTCAAACTATAGTAAATGTTGAGATCCAGACTCAACAGCTGATCAATCACCAGCTCTGAAGACTCCAACTCAGATTTCTGAACAGCCACAGTTGGAAGAAGAAGGAAGATGCAACCGAAGATGGTATGAAGTTCATTCCACTGACGACATCATTGGAGATCCAACCAAGGGTGTGCGCACACGGAGCAGAGTTGCAAATCCAGAATCAACCGAGGAAGAATCCAACACTTATGCCCAATATGCTGAGGAATTGGCAGTTCTAGAAGAGTTCGAGCAAGCTGGAGATGTTGCCATGATTTCTTGCTTTGTAGCTGATGTTCCAGAACCGAAGAATGTTGGGGAAGCTCTCAACTGTGTCCACTGGACAACAGCCATGCAAGAAGAATTGAATGAGTTTCTACGCAACTGTGTATGGGAGTTGGTAGAAAGACCAAATGGTGTCAAGGTGATTGGATTAAAGTGGATTTTCAAAAACAAGAGAGACGCCATTGGATTCATTGTGAGGAATAAAGCAAGGTTGGTAGCTCAAGGATACTGCCAACAAGAAGGAATTGACTTTGAAGATTCCTTTGCACCAGTTGCAAGGCTGGAAGCCATTCGGATCTTTCTAGCTTATGCCGCACATCATAAGTTCAAAGTATATCAGATGGATGTGAAGTGTGCATTCCTCAATGGAGATATAAAAGAAGATGTATATGTTGAACAGCCTCCTGGTTTTGAGACTGGAGATGGAAGAGTGTACAAGCTGAAGAAAGTTATCTATGGTCTAAAGCAAGCGCCAAGAGCATGGTATGACACTCTTTGTGGATTTCTTTTGGACTCGGGGTTCAAACGAGGTTCAGTTGATAAAACTTTGTTCACCATTAAAGTTGGAGAAGATATACTTGTCGTGCAAATTTATGTCGATGACATCATTTTCGGGTCCAAGTCGGAGGAGCTGTGCAAGAAATTCTCCAATCTTATGAAGGAAAAGTTCGAGATGTCAATGATGGGCGAGATGAATTATTTCCTTGGATTACAAGTGAAGCAGTCACCTGAAGGGATTTTCATCAACCAGTCCAAATATACAAAGGAGCTCATCACCAAGTTCGGATTGCAGACAAGTAAGACAACGAAGATTCCTATGAACACGAACTGGAAGATCGAACCAGAAGCTGAGGGAAAGCTCATTGATGCCGGCCAGTATAGAGGGATCATCGGTTCGCTGCTCTATCTAACTGCTAGCCGACCAGACATTTCATACGCAGTTGGAGCGTGTGCTCGTTTTCAAGTCCAACCAAGAGAAGCACACATGTTGGCAGCAAAGAACATCATTAAATATCTGAAGGGAACTGTCAATGTTGGGTTGTGGTACCCAACTGATGACAATATCCAGCTGACTGGATACTCAGATGCCGACCTAGCAGGAGATCGGTTGGATAGGAAGTCTACTTCTGGACACTGTCAATTCATGGGAAGCAAGCTGGTTTCATAGTTCTCCAAGAAACAAGCGTGTGTTGCTACTTCGACAACCGAGTCAGAGTACATGGCTGCCGGAAGCTGTTGCATGCAAGTATTATGGCTGAAGTAGCAGCTGAGAGATTATGAAGTCTCAACTGGACAGGTTCCCATTCATTGTGATAGCTCGAGTGCCATAGCTATCTCTCTAAACCCTGTTCACCACTCTCGGACTAAGCATATCGATATTCGTCATCATTTCATCCGAGACCATATTGAGAAGAAGGATGTGTCCATGGAGAAGATCCCAACTGAGATTCAGAGAGCTGACATCTTCACCAAACCTCTTCCTGAAGCCCGGTTCAAGATGCTGTGTGATCTTCTAGGACTTTTGGATCTGAGCTAAAAACTCATCCGAGCTAAAGAGTCATCCGAGCAGAAGAGTCATTCGAGTTGATAAGGATTCATCCGAGCTGACGAATCGGATATCGAATTAAGGGGGAAGCTCAGATGAAGGGAGAATCTCAGATACTGATTGCCAACTGAAGACGTCAAACGTCAGCTGAACAGACGAACTCGAGTCAGCTGATGGTATGCGGCAACTGAGGAACTCGACTAATGAACACAGCTGATTCAGACATCAGCTGGCAGGTATCATTTATGACTGAAGGTGTTATGTTCTTAAATGAGAATGTTTGAAATAAATTCAAACATTCCTGTGCTAGTCAGTTACATTAAAATAGCCATCATGTCGCATTAAATGTAAAGTACGGCTGAGTATCCATAGCCTACTTTATAGTGCGACTGGGCTGACATGAAACTGTACGCCTTCTCACGCACTGGTTGGAACTCGGATCAAAACGTCGAGTCAAAGATAGTCAACAGTCGCGTAATCCCAACCGTTGATGGATTCGCGCCATTTAACCCCAGCCGTTGATCTTATCCGAGTCAAAGACCTATATAAGGCAAAAAAATCAGGAAGATATCTCCTACTTTCCTCATTCGTGCATATCATTTATACTATTCATCGTCTTCCAGTTTTTTCAGCCTAACCCTTTTCTGCAAATAGATTTCTTTCCTCTCCTATATATATTGCCTTTGCAGTGATTTAATGGCACCCAAAAGCAAAAGAATGGCATCATCCGGACCCTCCCTAGTGCCTACAACGTATGAAGAGTCGTTCGATATGTTAGTATCGAAGATTCACTTCGAGCAGATTCTCTCCGACGAGGATCTAGAGTCGCCGGTCCTAGCCCCTCTCGCCAACACTCTCCGCGAGAACGGTCTTCTGAAATGGGCCAAGCTTTGCCCCTCTCACTTGTTCAGGCGTCAAGTCGGAGAATTCTACGTCAACCTTTTTCGCCCCCTTGACGGTTCAGAGGGAGTTTCTACGACGGTGTCATGCCGACAAAGGGATGTTCCGGCAAGGACAATACGTCATGTCTCCTTCTCCATCGACGTGTCCGATGTCCTCCGATACATCATACCAATCAACCACACCGCCACCGAGTTCCTGGAGAATATTACCGACGAACAGGCGGATGAATTTCTACAGGATGCTCTGATCGAGCCAGAGCGGTTGAGGAGCAACATGCAAAGAACTAAGCTGAAGCCTGAACACCGCCTGTTGTTCGACGCCGTGTCGAAGGTCGTGTTCGGATACAGTGGCGCGTTTGGCGACATCAGCCGACCCAAGTTGAAACAGTTGTTGGCCCTGGAACACCAACATCAAATCAACTGGTTCCAATATTTTCTGAACCAGTTGATGATGGAGAAATCGAAGATCTCTGAGACTACAACCGAGTCTGGAGAGAAGCTGCTGAGTGTGAAGGGCACGCTCAACTTCGGCTGCAAAATCTCCGCCCTCATCCTCCTCGCAACAAAGGACCGCAACATGGTCTGGGCTGACTGTGAGGAGACGTCGCTGAAGAAGCTGTTGCTATTCCCGACAGCCAAGAAAGCACAGGAGGTGCTGAGGAGTGTCTACACTCCCAAGGACAAGAGGGAGTCGGGAAAGCCAGCTGAGTCAGCAGCTGAGGGGGAACAAGCTGCTGCTCGCCCCACAAAATCCAAAGCCTCACGTCGCCGAGCTGACGCTGAGAAGGAGGCGACTGACGAACCTGCCCAGAAAAAGTTAAGGGTAAGGTTCAAGAAGGCGATCAAGAAGGCAACTGAGGTGCCAGCTGATGAGCCAACTGATGTTCTGATGTTCCAGTTGACGAGTCAGCTGATGAGCCAGTTGAGGTTCCAGCTGAGGAGCCAGCTGAGGAACAAGCTCCAGACGAGGAGGGAGCGCAGGTCGAATCCACACCTGCTGAGGAGCATACCGAATCCAGCCGCTCAGCTGAGGCCGCATCATTCGAGATCGCACCTCGAGGCCCCGGAGCTGATGAGGCTGAGGGCATGGAGACGTCGGATGCATCCTCCTCATCTGAGGACCTCGAAGATGCTAACACCTCCCCCACAGCTGGAGTGAATGCTGTACCGCCCCCAGAGCCTCTTGCTCTCTCTACCCAAACCGAGCCAGAAATTCCGAGCTCTCAGCTCGATGCCAACATCGTAACCTCTTCTTCGGCCAATGTTGAGGAAACCATTCCACCCCCTTCCCCAACTGAATCCCAAATTCCGAGCTCTCAGCTCGATGCCGATGTTGTGACCGACTCTTTGGCCAACATCGATGAACCTCTTGAACCCGAACCATACAATCTCACCCCCTCCCCGATCAACGAAGCGGAGGACCTGCAGGCTGTTGCTGACGAGCACGAAGGCATGGTGGCCTACTGCTTTCAAAAGCTGTTGGGTCTGTTCCCTGCGGCTCGCGACATGCCCATCTTCGCCACACTGGAAACCGAGCTATTGTACTAGTTCCACCTGATCTTTAGCCAGTGGTATGTCAAGGAGGACACGATCAGGGTACTGAGCTGGGACAGGCTGAAATCTGATGAGTCCCGCATCCGAGCCTACTTCAACTATTCCAACTTGGAGGTGGCGTACAACAATCGGATC
Source organism: Schizonepeta tenuifolia (assembly GCA_029490685.1). Classification (NCBI taxonomy): domain Eukaryota; kingdom Viridiplantae; phylum Streptophyta; class Magnoliopsida; order Lamiales; family Lamiaceae; genus Schizonepeta; species Schizonepeta tenuifolia. The sequence continues at coordinate 44,443,742 of CM055957.1, read as the reverse complement.
GCGCTGCTCACTAGACGGTTGGACCAGAGTTTGGCTAAAGGGAAGGACACAAGGGAGGCAGCTGGAAAGGAGTGTGTCGACTTCCTTGACAGCATGTTGGTGAAATCAGCCGACTTCCTTGAAGATGTCGATGCAGCAGCCGCCGCCGCAAAAGAAGAGGAGGAGAACCTGAAGCTGTACCTGGCAAACCGTCAAGCCATGGTCACAGCTGAGCCTCTGGCTCCGTCTACTCAAGCCCTTCCAGCTGCTCAGCTCGCTCCTTCAACAGAACAAATCTGCGAGCTAGTGGCTGAGAGGGTCAACCAGTTGAGGACCGAGCTGCTCGCCAACCTCCAGCACCAACACGATGACCAGCTGAGGGAGTTGGCAGCTCAGGAAGTGAAGTACCAACAACTGGTGGAGGAGAATGCCGAGCTGAAGATGAAGCTGAATGATCTCTCCTCCTCCACCAGTCAGGACATGTCGGAGCTGAAATCCACTCTGTTGGGCTTGAAGTCGGAAGTGAATGTCTTCAAGTCCTTGGCTGACTCAAATCTAGCCAAGTCCCAACAGACGCAGGATGCTGAATGGGAGTCCCGGTTCGAGTCGCGTTGGGCTGAGTTTGTTGCCTTTCAGACAGAGGTCAACGACAACCTCTCTGTCTTGAAGAAGGCAGAACAAGAGCGCCAGGACTCCGAACTGGCGAAGAAGATCGAACTGGAGTGCGCGGTCGATGAACTCTTCAACCGTGTTCAATCCACCGAAGCCAAACTCAACTCTCTGGACGGATCAGTAGCAAGCCTTGTTGCTGATGCCAAAAAGGGGGAAGAGAAGGAGACGGAGGATGAAGTACAGGAAGAAGAAGAGACCCAAGAAGAAGGAGTGCCAGCTGCTCAACTATCTAAATCTCAGCTGAGGAGAAGGAAGTCTGCTGCTGCCAAGTCAACCGAAGTCGGTGGAGCCGAAATGACTAAGGACTTGGAGCAGGCGAAGAAGATTGGAGTTTCCTACAGCTCCATAGCCGAGATCGCAGCCGAGCTGGATTCTGAACTCGACGGGATAACAACCGAAGAGTGCATTGCAGCAACCAAGGCTATGGATGTAGAGGAGGACTACATGAACCCGAGCTGGATCAGAAAGTTTGCCGCCAGCCAGGCGAGGAGGGTGAACCAGTTCGAGGTTGAGCTGAAGAAGGTTTCTCAGAACCTGGACCGCAACGTTGCCTCCCGCAGCCGACGCCGCATCAACAAAATCCAATCAAAGGCGGAAGCTCGGTTGAAGCAACAAAGGTTGCCTCTAAAGTCCAAGGTTGAGAGTCGGTTCAGGCATACCGACAAGTGGATGCCGACCGAGTGGAATAAGGATTGGGAGATGTTCAAGCAGGAGTTCGTGAACGACTTCTATTACAGGAAGGTTTATGCAACTGACGACCCAAGGAGAGCGTTTAAAGAGGCGTTGACTGAGTTGCACTCAGGTGACCCGGGCATGTTCAGTCAATTCAGGAGGGCCATGATTGACGCCAACCTGGACTTAAACACTGTTCCAGTTCCCAAGAGGGTCACTTATCGGCCACCTCTTCTCTCGGATTCCAGCAACCCAAACCGTCAGAAGATTGCATCTGAGGCGAGGCAGGTCTGCAAGGAGCATGGAGTAGACATCTCCAAGGAGTCACCTACTAAGAGGGAAATTTTTGTAAGGATCTTTGGCAAGTATGGGTTACAATACTAGCTCAGTTAGTTTTCTAGCAACTGTTGTAATTTTCGGTTTTTGAGCCTATCTTTTGTAACAATCAGTTGTAATGAAAACTATTCAGTTATAAGATTCACCTTGATGAACAATCCCTCATTGTCCAAGCTCTGAATCACAAAGTCTTTTAAATACCATGTTATAACTATGCTAACCCTTTTAATGTATTATCTTATAGACTGTCTAGAATTTCAGCTGAGATTTTAGGACAGTTAGTGAGGTTTAGATCAGTAGTGGTTTCAAGTTGTAAGTGGTTTTGGCATCATCAAAAAGGGGGAAATTGTTGGGAAATTTATTAGTATAAGTTTTGATGAATTCCAAAACCGACTGACCCCAACCGAGTAGATGTTGCCAGAACCTAATGTTAGAATTTAGGCTCGCTGTTTGAGTAAAGTTAAGATTTTATCTTTACAGGTCTCCAGCTGAAGATGGCAACAAGGCGTCACTCAGACAGAACATCAGTTGTGAAGAAAGACAACTGAGAGTTCAGTTGTTCAGATGCAAACAAGGGGAAGTCTTCAGAACATCAGTTGAGAAGGAAACCAACTGAGCATTCATCAGATGAGAAACAGTTGAAAGGAAGAGAACATTAGTAGCTGAGGGTTCCTAGAGATCGAAACTGTTTTTGATCTTAGGTTGAGTGTTTATTCGTTCAAGCCTTAGATCCAGCTCTCATTCGTGATCGAGCTGTAGTTGGAAATCCTACCCATTCTCACACCCTAAAAAGTGTGTTAGGACATTACTCTTCCTGTAATTGAGTAGTCAGGTCGTCAAGTACCCGCAAACTTGACTTAGGCTGTTTAGTTTCTTCTATTTGTTGTGACATTTTATTACATTCATTTTCTGTTATAGGTATATTTTTTCTTATATTATATTTTTCTTCTAATTCATTATATTTAAATTCTAATTGCTGTATTTTTTGATTTAGGAGTTCAATAGTAATTTCATGTTTATCTATTCTTTCTTTATAAAATTTTAACTTTTTACTTTGTTCTATTATATTTGATGTGCTTCCTTCTAGTTCGGTATCAATTTTAAATATTTCATGATGGTCCCGATACGAGTTACTGGTGTATGGGGGGGGGGGGAATACACCAGTTAGGATTTTTTGAGCTTTAAAAAAAACTTAACACTTGAAATCAACTTCAACTGAGTGAGAGGACTCAGTTGGGATCTCACAGCTGAGTAAGCAACCTCAGCTGGAAGGTTGGTGCTGTGCGGAATGTGGTGGAAAATAAACTCGTAAAATCAAACTCACGCTTTTATGCACGGTTGGTCAAAACCAAAACTGTTGTTGTGAAAGTATGCAGATTGTATGCGGTTTGTTTGTCAGTTAAGATATGATAATAAAGACTATACACAAAAGAAAATACGACACACAAGATTTACGTGGTTGGATTTGAACCCTCAGATGATTTCCTTTTCATCTGATGTTCTCTTCCTCTCAACTGTTTCTTATCTGATGAACGCTCAGTTGGTTTCCTTCAACTGATGTTCTGAAGACTTCCCCTTGTTTGCATCTGAACAAATGAACTCTCAGTTGTCTTTCTTCACAACTGATGTTCTGTCTGAGTGACGCCTTGTTGCCATCTTCAGCTGGAGACCTGTAAAGATAAAATCTTAACTTTGCTCAAACAGCGAGCCTAAATTCTAACATTAGGTATTGGCAACATCTACTCGGTTGGGGTCAGCCGGTTTTGGAATTCATCAAAACTTATACTAATAAATTTCCCAACATTTCATGTATACATAAGAAACATATTTCTCTAAAGCATTTATTACATTGATATCTTTTATCAATAGCTGGAAAAAGTTTACAAATAAAACAACTAATATGATTATTTCCTTTAAATCTTATCCAATCATGTTGACATTCTGTTTCTGCATTCATATATGTATAAGTTATTTATAATACCCGGCTTTTCTTTCCGTCAAGAAATAAAAATTTTCTAAGAAATTAAGGCTTTGTACTTCTAAGTTAAGGAATTTTAGTTTTAAGACTAATTGTGAAATCCGTTTCTGAAAATAAATTCCAGAAGTCGTTCAACCGACTATTATATTAGGGTTTTCGCGTCCGATAAAATTTTCGTTCGAGAACTCAGATCGAAAAACCGTCTGACTTTACATTCACTTATTTGCGATACGAGTCTACTGGTAAAAGTCAGTTTTATTTATTTTTTCGGGCGAAATTTGGACTGTCACGTCTCAAATTTTCGATGGATTTCGGAAATTGAATTGTCTTTTTCGACTAAGTAAATTATTTCCAATCTATTGGTTGAATTAGATTTCACCGAAAATGTAACCGTCTAAGAAATTAATTGTTCGTTTTTAGTTTGCAGTATTAGATCCGAAAAATTAGATATTTTAATTGGTTAAACCTCCTTACTATTGCATTATATCTCCATTCTTTTCTCTTATATAAATGTCAAAGTTGTCTTCCATTTTTCTTCTTCATTTTTCCCCTCCGCAAACCGCCACCCCCCCCCCCCCCTTATGCTCTCTTCTCTCTCTTGTTCTTCCATCTTCAAGTTTTCTTCAAAGTGTTCTTCAAGTTCTTCAAGCCTTTGAAGCTCATAACTTGTTCGATTCTCGATTAAAGTCAATTCCGATTGCATATTCGTAAAGGTGAGAGCTTCCTCTTTGATTCCAACCAAACAAAAATCCATTCCTTTAATTCTTGAAAATTTCGAAAGTTGTAAGAGGAGTAGGATTGATGTTCTAAGTTTATCACATGATTATTAATGCTTAGGATTAAGTTTCTATGGTTTAAATCGAATATAAATCATGTAGGAATTAATTAGGTAATTTTTGAAAATTTCATGAACTAGTTGATGAAGATTTAGCTTGAATTTAGATATATGATTTGTGGAATATGTTTGTATGTATTGAGATATGATTGTATGAATTGTTTGGGAATTTTCTAAAAATAAAAATAAATTTGTAAGAGAGGAAGAAGTAGGATTTTGATTGAGTAATTGTTACGTTTTTGATGATGTGTTGTCATATATTAGAAGTAGGAAGCATGTAGTTCAACATATATTTATATTAGATATTTCTAAAAATAAAAACGAAATCGTTGGAGATGAAGAATCGTCGATATAATTAGTTTTGATGTTGATATGGACTTATGGTTTGCATATTAAGTAATCTAAGTAGTTAATGATGATAATTGGAAAGTTTGAATGAATTCTAAGAATGTCGAACTTTTCGTAAGAGACGAAGAGTCGATCATAATCGTCAATAGGAAAATCGAATGAGAAAACTAATCGAATATTAGTGATTGTTGGTATGTTAGGTTAGTTGTGGAATTAATTGAGAATTAATTAACAACTATGAAGAATCGAGTTCATAAACCGATAAAAATGACGTGAATTGGTTAAGTAATAGTTTTGATAATGTTAATGTGTTAATACGATCATTATTAAGTAAAAAGATGATAGAAACTAATTTGGTTTGAATCGGATTAGTAGAATTTCAAAAATTAAGGAAAGTAAGTAAGTGTAGAAACAAAGAAACGAGAAAACGAGGGGTTGTATGTTTCCGATTGATGATATGGTTGATATATTGATGATATGCATGATTACATGTACTTAGTTTGAATTTCTTAGATTTTATAAAAATGTTTAAGAAAATCGACAACGATGTTCGTTGCTCGATAAAAACGACGTGTTTGATGATTATGAATATATAATCGATTGATTTGAGTTAGTTGATGATTAATAAGCATGAATGTAGTTAATGATGATTTTATATAAGTTATGAAATAGAAATTAGAAGTTGATTTGAATTTGAAATAAAATTTGCTAAGTATAAATTGATTAGTTGAAAAGACGAGAAGTGCTCGTCGTATTTTAATCGAGGAACGTGAAAGTGATCATGTTAAATGGTTGTTTGTTTTGACTGTTAAGTTGACAGAAATTTCATGCACATAAAGGTTGTATAGCATTGATCGAACCTAGGGAATCGTGCGTCGAGTTTTAAAACGATTAGGGTTTTTCGGACAGTTTTGCGACCCTTCACGAAAACGGCCATAACTCTTAGCTCGTTTAACGAAATCGAGATCTGTAAATTGGACAGTAAATTAGACATCCGTATCTTTCTTTTGATATAAGGCACATCCCCTGTTTGAAATACTCTGTTCTGTAGAGGCTCCAGACTTACTGACTTGTGCAGAAAAAAATCTAAACTCATTTTCTTAAGTTGAATTCTTTTCAACTTAATTCTTTAAGAACTTTTAAGTCGTTAAGAGTTATCGACTTCTGTTCTAAATCTAAATGTCGAGTAGGGAACCGAGTTAGTTCTAATCGGGATGTGTCCGAGTCTCATTTCTTTTTAAATAAAAAGGGATTAGTTAAAGTGCAAATGCCTAAAAGACTTAACCGAATTCGTTTTCTTTTCTTTAAACGTCTCGACCGATTACTAAAGTTGATTCTTTGCGTTAAAAAGGAGGAAGTCGAGATTAGAAGACAGGACGGAAGACCGAAGACAGAAGTTTGTGTTTGTTCTGTAACCGGTTAAGGTGGGCTTTTCTATCTATCAAAATAAAGTGAGCGTTGCTCAAAATGTTTACTTATTGCTTTATAAGTGTGTTTTAAAGTGATTATCATGGCATAAAATACTTTGTTTTTGTGAGTTCTTTTGTGCCATTCTGTGTTGGTTCGCCAACTAAACGATCGGATTCTGAGTTAGTCCACAGAGTGCTATCCAGAGGATCGGATTCTGAGTTAGTCCACAGAGTGCTATCCGGAGTTACTAAATGGTCGGATTCTGAGTTAGCCCACAGAGTGCTATCCAGAGTTAGTGTACACGGTAGCCGTTGTGTGTGGTACTCTGTTGAGGGGTAGCCAGCCACGGTGAGCTAGGTGTAGCACTAGCCAGTCATGGAAGACTAAGCTACCCAGAGATACTAGGGCGAGCCCTAGAGATGGAGGCAGTAGAGCCCGACGAAAAAAAAGTCGTAACACCCACACTAGCCCCAACCCAGACTTAGAATCAAGGCCATTCCAACAACAATAACAGCAACTTTAAAGGAAAAATGAAATGGGAAGGAGAAAACCAGGGAAGAAATCAGCATGGCTTTCAGCAGCCAAATCAGAATAATCAATCAAAGCAGGGGCAACAGACAAACAATAACCAAGGAAAGGTTACCGTTCCTGTCTGTCCTAAGTGTAATAAGATTCACTACAGTGTCTGTCAAGCAAACTCTGGTGTTTGCTTTAAATGTGGACAGAAAGGACACGTGAAAAGAAATTGCCCAAAACCGATGCAACCAGTAGGATCAAATCAGTATGGTCAGCCCCAACCTTTGAGGACAATTCAGGCATAGCCGCTACAGTAGATGACGCAGCAGCAGTATCAACAGCAACAGAGTGCAAGGGCATTCATGATTAGGCGAGAGAAGCGCAATAAGGGCAAAGGAAATTAGGCAGGTATTGGACGAACCACTTTATTACCTTGTCATAATTTTGCCTCATACTAGAGTTTTATATTCGTTTGTTTCTAGTGCATGTTAACACTATAGAAGTAAAAATAGAGCGCGCCAATCATGAAATAAGAATAACCACGCCTTAGAAGAAATTATTGTCACCTCCTTAGTTTTGCTCGAACAGAGAATTTGACTTAGGATTTTTTTAAAGATCATAGTGAGCAATCTGAATGAAATGAAAATATTCGACATAGATAAAATTCATGGGATGGATTGATTATCTATTAACTGCGGCAATCTATATGGAGCATGCACCGAAAGAACTAGAAGAGCTTAAGATCCAGCTGCAAGAATTATTAAACCTTGGATTCATTAGACCGAGTGTTTCACCTTGGGGAGCACCAGTTTTATTTGTCAGAAAGAAGGATGGTTCTATGAGAATGTGCATAGACTATCGAGAGCTAAATAAGATCACCCTTAAGAATAAGTATCCTTTGCCAAGGATAGAAGACCTCTTTGATCAGCTTAAGGGCGCAGGAGTCTTTTCAAAAATAGATTTAAGATCTGGGTATCATCAATTGAAAATCAAACCTGAGGATATACCTAAAAAAAACTGCATTTCGAACCAGATATGGCCATTACGAATTCCTAAGTTATGCCATTTAGTTTGACTAACGCCCCGCAATATTCATGGATCTCATGAATCGAATTTTTTTCACCCATACTTAGATAAATTCGTCTTAGTATTCATCGACGACATTCTCATTTACCCCAAGAATGAGGAAGGACACAAGGAACACTTGAGAATAGTTTTAGAAACGCTTAGAGCCGAGAAGCTTTACGCCAAATTCAGTAAGTGCGAGTTTTTGCTGAAGGAAGTAATGTTCCTTGGACACATAATATCCGCAGAAGGTATCAAGGTAGGTCCTGCCAAGGTAGTGGCAGTACGCGACTGGAAATCGCCGACAAGTCCGAACGAAATTAGGAGTTTCTTAGGTTTAGCCGGTTATTACAGAAGATTCATCGAAGGATTTTCAATGATTGCTAGACCTATGACGCAACTACTTCGGAAGGAAAACAAGTATAAATGGACGGACGAATGCAAGAAGAGTTTTCAGACACTCAAGGAGAAGTTAACCACCGTACTAGTGTTGGCTCTGCCAGAAGCAAATAAGGAATACGTGGTCTATACAGAAGCTTCGAAGAACGAATTAGGATGTGTATTGATGCAAGATAGAAAGGTGATAGCTTATGCTTTACGACAACTTCGACCCCATAAAGTTGAGTACTCAACCCACGACTTAGAACTAGCAGCCGTTGTGCATGCGCTGAAGATTTGGAGACATCACCTCTGTGGTGTAGGTTGAGACTTTTACGGATTATAAGAAATTGAGGTACTTTTTCGAGAGAAAGGAATTGAATATGAGACAAAGACGGTGGCTCAAACTAGTAAAAGATTATGATTGCAGAATCAACTATCATCCAGGAAAAGCAAACGTGGTAGCTAATGCGCTGAGTTGAAAGACTCCAACCAAATTAGAGTGTCTCATTATTGAGGAAGAAACACTTATACGAGAATTTGAGATGATAGATTTAGGGGTGCTCGATACACCTAAAACAATAACTAGCCTAATAGCAACACTCGTAGCTACACCAGGCTTACGAAAGAGAATCATAAGTGTCCAGAGAAAAGACGAGTCGATCGAGAAGCTACGCCTAAGAATAAGAACGGATAACCTGGACGGTTATTCCGAAGCATCAGATAATGCGATCATATTTGAAGATAGACTTTGTAACCCTGACAACAACGATAAATTGAAAACGATTTCATGAGTAAGGCTCATGATACACCATATACTGCGTACCTAGGGAATACAAAGATGTATTGAGATTTAAGAAAGAATTTCCGGTAAAACGGATTGAAACAAGATGTTGCCTCATTTATAAATCAATGTTTGACTTATCAACAAGTGAAAGCTTTGCACCAAAGACCATACGGATTGTTACAACCATTAAGTATTCCAACGTAGAAGTGGGAAGATATAGCCATGAATTTTGTGACACGTTTGCCCAAAGCCTAAAAAAGGAAATACTGTCATCTGGGTAGTTATTGATAGACTCACAAAATCAATTCACTTCTTACCAATTCCAATTACCTTTGGATCAGAAAGTTAGCTCAGTTGTATGTTCGTGAGACTGTACATCTGCACGGAATACAAAAGTCGATGAGGTTTGATAGAGATGCCAAAATTTACTTCAAGATTTTGGACTACTATGCAGAAGAAGCTAAGTACCAACCTTAATTTTAGTACCGCCTTTCACCCCCTAAACGGATGGACAATCCGAGAGGACGATTTAAATATTCGTAGATTTGTTGAGAACGATAGTATTAGATTGAAGTACAAAATAGAAGAATGTTTTGCCGTTGGTCGATTTCGCTCATATTAATTGTTATCAGGCTAAGATAAGTATTGCACCTTACGAGGTCTTGTATAGCAAGAAGTTTAGATAACTGCCTTATTGTAATAAGGTAGGTGAAAGAAAAGAACCTAGGACCAGATACGGTCAGTGAAATGATCAAGATCATTTGATAGACTCGAGTCTGAATAAAAGAAGTTTAAGAGAAGACGAAAGTCTTAGGTGATTTACGCCGATCAGAACTTAATTTCGAAAAGGGAGATAAAGTTTTCTTAAGATTTCTACGTTGAAGAGAATCATTAGATTCATGTCAAGAGTAAGCTTAGACAAAGATTTTTATGATTTCTAGATATCTTGAAAAAGATAGTTTTAATGTGTATAGATTGGCCGTGTCGCCAAGTCTATGGAATGTTTATTATATTTGCGTATCTCGTTGAGAAAGTACGTGTTCGTTTCTAAACACGTGATCTACCAGCAAGACATAGTTCTTGATTTCCGATTTAAGTTATAAATTATGATGAAAAATCGCAATCTATCTTGGATCGAAAAGTGCGAGAGTTAAGAAGCAAGTCAGTACAGTTAGTAAAAGTAATATAGAATCACCACGGGCAAGAAAAAGCCACGTGAGAACTCGAAGAAAAGATGGGGAAGAAGTACCCCGGACAGTTTGATAAAGATAAGCAAATTTCGGGACGAAATTTCTTGTTAGAGGGGTAGGATGTAATACCCCGGATATTTTCTTCCGACAAAAAATAAAAATTAAATTAATAATTAAGGCTTTGCACGCCTAAGTTAAGGATTTTCGATTCTAAGATTTACGGTAAAATCCGTTTCTGAAAATAAATTCCAGAAGTCGGTCGAACGACTACTGTATTAGGGTTTTCGCGTCCGATAGATTTTTCGTCCGAAAACTCAGATTGAAAAACTGTCAGGATTTACATTCACTTTTTCTTCGATACGAGATCACCGGAGAAAATCAATTTTTATGATTTTTCCAGACAAATTTTAGACTGTCTAATCCCGACTTTTTCTCGGATTTTGAAAAACGAATTAGGTTTTCCGAGTATGTGATTTATTTCTATTCTAACGGTCGAATTAGATTTCGTCGAATACGTAACCACCTAAAAACGTTTTTTCTCGACTTTTATATCGACGTTCTAGACCCAGAAACGAGATATTTCCGCCAAATAAATCCCCACCCAAACGCACCTTAGTGAGTCATCCCCTTTGTTGGATATTTTTCTTTACTTTATGGAATAGTAAGTGGTTAGTCATCCTCTCTCCCTCTCTCCCCCATAACCGCCACTCCCTCTCTCTCTTTCTCCCATTCTCTCTCATTTTTCTCTCTCAAATCTCCATTAAAGTTCATCTCCTTCAATCTTTCACAAGATGATAAGTCATCCGACTATCGATCGATTTCATTTCCGAGTTCATATTTCGTAAGGTAGGAACATCGTCTACGTAATGAATCGAACAAAAATCAATTTCCATCTATTTTAATTTTTTCGAAATTATAGAGGTGAAGAATCATGATGAACCTTGTTTATTACATGATATAGTATGCTTAGGAATAGATTTTATGGATCGAATCATGAAGAAATCATCCCCTCTTTGATTATTGTAATTACTGAATTTTTTATAGTTTTAGGGGTTTTTGCTAGTTCGATTTTCTTGTTGTTTGATTGATGGAATTGTGTTCTAGGTGATGTTAGATGATCACATGAATAAAAATAGAATTTTCTAAAAATAAAAATGAAAGTGTAAGAGATGAAGAATGTATGATTTGATGAGTATATGTTATGATATGCATGATTGGTTAATGGAAATGAGATGTAGGATGATTGAGGATGAATATATATTTATTTGGAATTTTTCTAAAAATAAATTGAAAAACGTAAGAGACGGAAATCCATCGATAAGTTAAAGCTCGTTAATGTTTTGATAATATGGTTTACATATTAGTGATGCTAGATAGATGATGATCGTTGTTGTAAAATTTGAACGAAATCGGAGAACGTCGGAATTTTGTTAAGAGACGAACAATCGACGATAAGTCGAGAATAGATAATGATTAGGGTTTGTGATTCCCTGTTCTGAAGTACCCTGTTCTGTGCGAACTCCAGAACTACTATATTGTGCAGAAAGTTTCCAAAACTTAAATTCTTAAGTTGAATCCTTTTCAACTTCGTTCCATATGAACTTTTAAGTCGTTTTAAGTTATCGACATCCATTATCTACTGACCTAAGTGCCGAGTAATGAGCCGAGTCAGTTTATAGACGAGAATTGATCGAAGTCTCGTTTATTCGTTAATCAAAAGAAAGTAGTAAAGTGCAAAGGTCTAAAAGTCTAAAACGAACTCAATTTCTTTTCTTTAATCGTCTTGATCAATTACTAAAGTTTGAATATTTGCGATAAAAGAAGGAAGTCGGAGTTGAAGACAGGACGGAAGACCGAAGGTTAAAGTTTGTTCTGTAAACGATTGAGGTGGGCTTTTCTATATACAAACTAAAATGAGCGATGCTCGAAAATCTTTATTTACAGCTTTGATAACTGTATTTTCAAAGTGATTATCAGGGCATAAATAATTTTGATTTATGTGAATTCTATTATGTCTATCTGATGTTGGTTCGCCAACTGTTGGTTCGCCAACCAGTTAACTATCGGATTCTGAGTTAACCCACAGTGTATTATCCAGAATTAGTGTACACGGTAGCCGGTGTGCGTGGTGCTCTGTTGAGGGGTAGCCAGCCACGGTGAGGAGCGTGCGCGGAAGAAGGCCTTCTTCCCGGGCGTTTTAAAACAGATTTTAAGCTAATATGAGTGACTCATGGAATGAGAAAGAAAATGTTTAGTAGGCACGGGTATTTGACGAAAACCCCGATGCGCTACCTTTTAAGATGCCTGATTAATCTATACTTATGGTATGTTTTCGGCAACGTGCCCACTAAGTGCTTTATGTACTTAGCCCTGCATATATTTTATAAACGTGCAGGTTGAGTGACGGGAGCGGCGGAGGTTGAGTAAGAGTTGTTTATAGGAAGAAGATCAGTGTCTCAGTTTCACGTTTTTCGCTGCAAACTAGTTCTTTTGTTATGTATAAATCTTTTCTTTGGTTTAAGTCTCGTACCATAAACCGAATTTACTTTGAATCAACTCTGTCGAGCGATCCTTCGAGATCGACTCTCTTTTATTCAATGAAGTCTTGTTCATAGTAGTTTATTTTGTTATTAATGTCTGCTTATTCGTTCATTCTTAATCATCCCCTTTCTTCCCTGCTTCTTTAATCCAACCCCTAGTCGCACCCCGGCTTTGCCGTCCCTCGGGATTTGGGGCTGTGACATCTCCCTTCTTCCCCGCTTCTTTAATCCAACCCCTAGTCGCACCCCGGCTTTGCCGTCCCTCGGAATTTGGGGCTATGACATTATTTGTGATTTTTCTTCTTCACTATATATACTATATAGCGAATTATTATCTGAGTCTGTTTTAATTTCTTCTATTTCGAAATCTCCTATTTGTTCAACTAAATTATTTTTTTCTCTGTATTTACTATCTTTATTTTTATCAGGACATCTATTTGCTAAATGTCTTGGATCCCCACAAATAAAGCATTTACAATTTCTATTTTGTGGTTTTCTCACATATTTATTTTTATCATAACTTTTATTTTTATCAAAACTAGTACTTTTTCTAATTTTTTTATATTTTTTAGGTTTTTCATAATATTCATATGCCTGTGGTGTATAAATTGTTGTTTTACAAACCCATGCTTAACTTTTAATTTGTTCTTGCATTACAGCTTCTTTGTAATCATACTTTTATCATTTACTATATCACTTACTAAAGGCAAGTTAATATATTTTTCTAATTCAATATATGACTCTTCATAATTCATACCTAATTATGTCATACATTCAATTATCATGTCATCTACTTGTTCTTGTATGTTTAATTCAGTGAAATTTTTATTTATTACTTGCTCAATAGAAGTTTTTGCTTCTTCTATTTTAAAACCTGTTTCTATTTCCATCTCTGATTCATTATCTGAATACTCATTTATTTCATTAAATTTGCTATATCCAATTAATCAATTTGTTCATAGTCTTCTGATTCAGGTTCTATATCATAAATAGGTTCTGAATCATAAAAAGAATTTTCTTCTATATTTGCCATTAATGTATGCTCAATGTTTTCATCATCGCTCTTTTCGTTTTCTTTTTTAATATAGTCAGAGAATCTTAAATTAAAAGACGACCAATCCAACCCAGCAAGATCTTTTGGATTAATTTTTATAGGATCAATCATTTTTATTCCTTTACTATTGATATTTTTACAATACCATTTATATTTACCTTAAAATTCATACCAGACCAATTATTGGATTTTCCTAAGATTCATACACTTACAATTAAATTGTTTCCTATATAATCATCATATCCTTTTGTTTGTAATCCTATTTTTAAATTTTTTAGATCATTTATATCTTTTAATATTGCTGGTAAACAATAAAATTTTGTACTATTTTGGCTCATATCTACTTCCATTCCTGAAATAATAGCTTTTTTCATGTTATTATTCCAAGATTTATCCATTATTATTGTTAAAACTTTAGTACCTAACTCTCTTCTTCATAATCCATTTATTCCTATAACGAGTAATCCAATATGGACAAATCATTTTTTAAATTTTTAAATTTTTATTATTGTTTCTGGTGAAATTAAATCTATAATTTCAGCATTATCAACTATTCTCAAACTTTTTTCTCTACTGCTTCTTATTAATACTGTATTAATATTCATTATGCCCGTTTGATAAAGAATTCTTGGATTGAAAACATCAATTTGATGATTATTGTATAATTCTAAATTTCTGTCTATATTAATTTCATCTTCAATTTGAATAATATTTTTTGAAGAATTACTTCTTGATCCTCTTGTAGTTATTCTATTAAAAAAGGAATTTTATACTATGTCATTAATATTTGAGGTACTGTTTCTTCCTTTTTGTATGGTTGTAGACCTTCCTATGAAATTATTCATTTTTTAGCTTTCCAATGTTTATAAATAGGTGGAGTAACTTCTAAATAGGTCTTTCAGTAGGACCTAAATCTAAATTTTTTATTGTTTTTGCTAATGTATCAAGTTCTTTAGTAAAGTCAAAAGGTTCTGAATTTTATATTTATTTTATTTTAAGCTTTGCTAATTCTGAAATAATATGATTATTTTGATTTTTTATAAAGTCTAAATTTTCTGCAATTTTAGTAATAAATGTTTCCTTTTCAAGAATTTTTTGTTTTTATCTGTAATTTTTTTTTTAAATTCGGGATATGTTTTATCTTAGAAAAGGAAGGTAACTATAAGCCTAGAAACTAAGAATCTTTCATCATTGATTCAAACACTCTTAAACGACTTGAATTTCTTGATTTAGAATATTCAACAAAAGAAAGTCATTTGTCTCTATTGATAACTTTAAGTTTAATTGTAAATTTAAAAAGGTTTATAATCATATTCTTCAATCTTCATAGTGAGAATAATCATTTAAATAGTATTACTATATATATATATATAAACGAAAACGACTCTACGTAAAAAAAAAGTCTTATGTGGCACCCCACATATTCCTCCGTTCCTATTTATCTAAATTCTCAAATTTTCAGAATTTAAAATCAAAATTTATCATTTTTATATTCTATATTATATATTTGACATGGAAACAAAATATTAACAAGATCAAATCTTCTAAAATAATATTTTATTCTTCTTAATAATACGAATCATCATATATTCATATGAAATCTTTCATGTCATTTATGTCATTTATCAATTTATATTAACCAGCGTATAACCCGTTGAGAATCGACGGAAAATTATAAAAATTAATAAAATTAATAAATAGTACTAATATGTGATAGATTAAAAAAATATTATTTGTTAATTATTTTAGCGTTAAATAATTCGATTATGCAATCTTCTTAATTCGTTTATAATTTATATCCCTTGAACACATCTCAAATTCAATTAAAAAGTAATTTTACCACATGTTTACGTCTCAAACCCATATAGTTATGTTTGTTAAAAATTATAACTAATATATTCTCATTACTTTCGATAATTGTTAAAACTCTATTCTTCTACAAAACCGATGTGGGCAAAAATATATTTCTCTCTCAAAGGAAAGCGACTCTTAAGTTGAATCTTTTAGCTTTTTATGAAGAAAAAGGGGTAAGAGAAGGAGCAGGTAGTGAGAGAGAGAATATATATATAGATAGCGAATAATATTATAGATGTTAAGATTGTCTATAAGATGAAAGTGACCCTAAATACCCCACATTATGAATTCAACACAAGATTAAGAAAAAAAATAAGTTAAACCACCACTTCATAATCATCCCGTCTACCCCGACAGTTCCGACCTGAAATCAGCCTATTGACTACAATACTGATTTTAAATTATATAAATAATCATTTTCCAAATATATTCACAAAAAATTAATGATGGCATTTGTTTTCTTTTTACCTGAAATTAGTATTTAATTATTCACATAACTATATTCCAAAAATATTCACACAATATTTAATAAATAAAAATTTAATTATAAATTGTAGTATTATATAAATAATCATCTTCCAAATATATTCATAGAGAAATCAATGATGGCATTCGTTTTCTTTTTTACCAGTTTCGAGAATAATTTTTTTAACTGAGAATAGAACTTCAAGAATTGTTTCACTATGTACTTGGTAGTTTTTCCTTTTTACAAAATTTTATGTGGAATGATTGTGATTTATAAAATTATTTAGTCAATGATATAAGATAAAAGTTGACCATTTTATCCTTAATTTTATGAGTTCAAAATTATATAATATATTAAAAAAAATTGTCCATCAAGTACTAAATTGGCCCCTCTACGCGCATGATTCTTGGTCTATAGATCCAAAAATTTAATAAAAATAATAATTGTACTATTCGTTAATTAAAATTATAGATTATGCAAAGTTGGAAACCCAACTACAAATAACGTAAACATTATTTCATGGATGACGATTATAGATTTTAGAAAATACATGGGGAAAAAAACATAAGATGAAAATTTTCTCGAGTTGAGGTAACCGTTGGTTAGGAATTGGCCCATCTACCACCACGGTTTCGGGTCAAAATTGGCTCGTTGACCACGATTTTGATTTATAAATGCATAATTTATAAAACTCGTTTAGAATTTGTATAGACTCAAAACATTAAAAAAAAATTGATTGTACTATTCATTCTCATCTTAACTGTATATTTGTAATATTTACTAATTATAACTATATATTATGCAAAGTTGGAAACCCAACTACAAATAACGTAAAAATCAATTCATAGATGACAATTCTAGATTTTAGAAAATACATGAAAAAAATGAATAAAATAAAAATTTTAAAACTAATATGAAAAAAGAATGAAAATGTGTCACGTGGGATTCCGAATTGAGGTACCCGTCAGTTGGGAATTGGCCCGTCTACCTAATTAATTGACAAATTAGAAATTATTTATTTTTTATCAAATTAGATAAAAAAATATTAGACTATTTTCAAATTTAATTCGGTCAACCAATAAATTATCCAAACTTTTTTGGAACCACTTATTCTGTCAACTAATAAATTTGCTCCCTAATAAAAAAATAATCTATTTGGCCAATTAATAAATTGACCAAATTAAATTAAATTAAACTATAAAAATATATCATTTATTTATTCGACCGATTAATAAATAAATTGGCCAAATAAAATTCTTACAAAAAATAATTATATATTCGGCCAATTAATAAATTGACCAAATTAAATTAAATTAAACTATAAAATATAGTTATTTATTCGGCCGATTATTAATAAATAAATTGGCCAAATAAAACTGGTGGAGCAAAAGATGAGAAAATATTTATTGATTCTAGGTATTTATACTTTTCAATAGGTGAAGTTTCATTGAGAAACCGATGTGGGACACAAGATTTTAGTAGAGATATTTAAAATCTATTATTTTACATTTAAAAATTTGAGAAGTTAGATAAATATGAATGGAGGAATATAAGAGATGCCACGTAGGATTTTTTTCAAAGCAAGAATCGTTTTCCTTTTAGTAATATAATGATGTGTTAATGTGTGATGATTGTTTCCAATGTGGGTTTTTTTTTATTATTTTTACTCTATTTGGTTCATAATATTTTAATTATATATATACATATTTATTTTTTTAAAAATTATACTAACCTAAATTCTCCAATTTCTAATTTTATTAATCATATTTATATATAATTATAAATCTTCCGTTCCGCATCGCTTTTTCAATCAAATTCACCTATTGAAAAGTCTATAAATACTTGAAATTAATGTATATTTCTCATTCTTTGATCCAGAAAATTAATTTGATCAATTTATTAGTTGATCGAATAAATGGTTATATTATATGTTAGATGTCGTCCATGTGGAGGTTCACCTCTAAATCCCGACCTTTTAATGGTTGGTGAAAATCGAGGGATGAATAATCGCGGAAACTTATAAATACTTAGTATTAAGAGAGGATTTTACAACTAGCACTTCTTAGATAGTTTTTTTAAAAAATAGCACTCTTTATAAAAACTTAAAAATTTAGCACTTCTTGACATTTTTGCCCTTCCAAAACCTATCTAGTACAAAAAAAAATTGTGACTGAACAAAAAAAAAATCCACCACCACAACCCCGCCACCACCGCAGCCATGCCGCCACTTTCCGGCCGCCGCCATCGTCGTGCCGCCGCCGCTGCCGCCGACGGTCACAGAAAAAATTTTGTGACTGAACAAAAAAAAAACCATAATTTCCACCGTCGCCATTGCCGGCAGCCACAATTTTTTTGTCAAGTCACAAAAAAATGGATTAAATTTTGTGAAGTCAAAAAAAATGGATTAAATTTTGTGAAGTCACCAAAAAAGATGGGAAAAATTTGTGAAGTCGTAAAAAAAAATTGAAAAAATTTGTGAAGTCACAAAAAAAAGGGAAAGAAATTTGAGACGTCACACAAAAAAATTGCCAGAGCTATACTTACAAAAAAAATTAAATTTCATAGGTCCAAAAGGAAGATTAGTTCGTCTGCAAATGTCTCTCTCAAAGACGACTGCAACATATCATCCTTAACCAGTGCTGCAACAGAATATGATCATTCCTAAAACTAGTGCAAAAATCATATGATGAAAAAACATTACATTCCACCAAATTAAAAGGCAAAAATTAAAGGACAAGATGAAGACAAAATTAAAGCAGTTAAAACAACAAAAATTGAATTGTCTGTACAAACAAGCAGTGGGAGACCAGCAATAATTATTCCAACCAAAACATAATTAATCAGATGAGAGCTAATTAATTAATCTCCTACTAGCTAGTAATATGATCCGAATCTGGAATCATCTCTCATAAACAAGCAGTGGGAGACCAGCAGTAGAGCCTCCACCGACTACAGGCGAGACTCCATCAAAACCGTCGAGATCGATTCGCTCAAGACAATCAACGGCCGTAGATCGCGCTGCCAGAGCCCCAACCAGATCTGCGGATTCGGGCTGCTGCTGTGAGAGAGAGCCGAGGTTGGAGGAGGCGAGGTTGGCGGAGAGAACACCAGATCTGCGGCGGTGAGGCGGCGAGAAGGTGGTGGCAGCGGCGATTTTTGGCAGAGATAGAGTGAGAAGAAAAAGGAGTAGGTAGCGGAGATGGTGAAGGCGTGTGGTGCCGAAGATGGTGAAGTTGGTGGGGAGGTATGCGGCGGCGGCGCTAACGCCGCCCTCATCGGCTGAGTTTGGAGTTTGGAGAGAGAGAGAGAGAGGGGTGGCGGGTGACAGGCGGCGTTGTGCGGTGAAGGCGGAGAAAGGATGAAGGCGGATGACGGAGGAAAGAGGAAGAAGGAGGTGGCGGGTGACGGAGGAAGGAAGATGTGGCGGCGGCGGCGATTTTTGGCAGAGATAGAGAGAGAAGAAAGGAAGCAGATTTGTGAGAGAGGAGATTTGAATTTAGATGGAGAATAATGGAGAGAGAATAATAAAGAGAGAAATGTGAGGATATGATGGGAATTATAAATTGGAGTTGAGGGTATAAAAGAGAGTGTCAAAATTTTAAGTTTTTAAAAGGAGTGCTAAATTTTAAAAAAACTATCCTTGAAATGCTACTTTGGGGGATTTTCTCTAGTATTAATGTGTATTAATTCAAACTGTAATTTACGAAAAGAAGAAGACTAATGCTAATTTGACACCTTTTTTATATATTTTTTTCTATTATAAAATCTTCGATCCCATATTTGATTTTCAGTTATATAAAGAAAAATAATTCTAGCTTTACAAAAATCATATGTGGAACCCTCCAAATTCCTCTATAATTAGGTGCATAGACATTTATAACATTTACACATTTTTTTGAATTATAAAATCTTCGATCCCACATTTGATTTTCAATTATATAAAGAAAAACGCTAGCTTTGCAAAAATCTTATGTGACATCCAAAATCTCTCCATTCATATAAATCTAAAATCTCAAAATTTCTAGAAAAAAAAATTGTAACCTCATTAAATTTAGGGGAAAAAATAGACACCCTACCATATCTCTGATCCAATCCATTTTATTGTTAGTATGATTTTTGTGTGTGTAATAATGGTGCCCACAAAAATCAAAATTGTGTCAACGGGCCAATTCCGATCTAGAACCGTGGGTGTTGACGGGCATATTTTGAACTAATGGTTCAATTTATTTTTTTATAATAATTTTATGTTAAACTCATAATGTAGGATATTTATGATCACCTTCATTTTTATAAAAAACTTTTAATATTCTTTTTATTCTATAAATTAATGTTGTTATCAAAAGATCAACTTCAATTCTCATATAGAATCGACGTGGAACAATATTTTTGAAAGTCAATAATGCCTTTGTCCAATATCAATTTAGAGACGAAGATAACTGATCACTAGTTTTACTTAGCAAATAATCCGCACTTCATCGGGCTATTGTAGCACTAGTATCGAGTATCGTATCTTCAAGGACTATTGGATCGAATTTAAGATGAAAACGAAATTTATGCACCAAAACGAGCAAAACGAGCAAAAACGCCAAAACTTGAGATGGGGAGATTGGATGGATGAAAAACAAAATTTCTTGGATGGAATTGTAGATGTAGTGATGGGTATGGAGTGGGTGAAAGGAATTGAGGAGATGTGGAAGATTGAAAGCGAAATTTGGAGTGAGAGGGAGGAAGTTTTCATGGGTTTTAAGAGAAAAACGAGAGAATGAGAGAAGGAAAAGGAAAAACCTGCTTTTCGGCGGATCGTCGGACAAAATCGGCGCTATGGCTGCAAAAATCGGCGGTCCAGGTCCGAATTGCCGATCCGACCGCCGATTTAACAATTTAAAAAAGGGAACTCACTCCAGAGATTTTCGGAGGGCAAGTCGGCGACCTGGACCCTGAAATCGGCGGTCCAGGCCCGAACCGCCGACTTGACCGCCGATTCTTGGTTTGGACGCGGCCCCTATTCCAGTAACTTTCGGGGGTCTACCCGGCTGTCTGGACCCCAAAATCGGCGGTCCAGCCTTGAACCGCCGGGTATGACCGCCGAAATGCGTTTCCAACGCGATTTTGGATTTTTTTTTAATAAGAGAGGAAAAACGAAATGAAAATAAAGGCAACACCAAAAACACGAAACGAGAAGAAAATACAAACGAAATCACCAAAAAAACGACCACTACCAAATGAAGCAAACAATGGAACAAAAGACGAAACGACGAGCTCAACCAAAACGACAAACTACAACCAACGAACCTAAACCCAACAACGAATTCAACCACCATACCAAAGCAAACACATATTCACAACTAACACCAAATACTACCAACAAAACAAGCAACAAAAGCTCAAAACGAAAAACAAACAAAAGCAAGTAAAAGTGTTGGGGTGCCTCTCAACGAGCGCTTTGTTTAACGTCTAAAGCTAGACGTTACCTCACTCCTCAAGGGTCGTTTAGAAGCGTGGCCGTCACATTCCGATCCGGCTCGCAATTGATGTAAGGCTTGAGGCGGTGTCCATTGACCACAAAGGTTTCTCCATCGGACTTGAGAAGATGATACGTGCCATTTTCATTGCTCTTGTACACCACATAAGGACCCGTCCACCTCGACTTCAACTTACCCGGAAAGAGACGAAGGCGAGAGTTATAAAGAAGCACCTCATTTCCGGGGGTAAAGTCTTTGGAACGAATAGCTCGGTCGTGAAACTTCTTCGCTCTCTCTTTGTAAATCCGAGAGCTCTCAAAGGCTTCATTCCTCCACTCATCAAGTTCAAGTAACTTCTCGAGCTTTGTATATTCGGCCTCCTTAAACTCAAGGTTGATCCGTCTTGTGGCCCAATACGCCTTATGCTCAAGCTCAACGGGTAAATGACACGACTTTCCAAAAATAAGTGGAAACAGAGACATACCAATGGGAGTCTTGTATGCGGTGCGATAGGCCCAAAGTGCATTATCCAAATGATTTGCCCAATCCTTCCTATGTGTCACAGACTTCTCAAGAATTTGCTTTATCTCTGGATTTGCAAGCTCCGCTTGGCCATTCTCTTGAGGATGATAAGGAGTGGCGATCTTGTGCTTCACCCCATAGCGAGAAAGTAGACTTCCCAACCACTTGTTGTTGAAATGGGATCCTCCATCACTAATCAACGCTCTTGGAGTGCCAAAACGAGTGAGGATGTTCTTTTGCAAGAACTTAAGCACCATTTTTGAATCGCTTTTCACCGTGGGAATCGCCTCCACCCATCGAGACACATACTCAACCGCAAGAAAGATATAAGTGTACCCTTGAGATTTAGGAAAGGGTCCTATGAAGTCAATACCCCACACATCAAACAATTTTACCTCCACCATAATATTTTGTGGCATCTCGTCTCTCTAGGAAATGTTTTTCATTCTTTGACACCTATCACAAGACTTCACAAAAGTAATGCAATCCTTGAAGATAGTTGGCCAATAAAACCCGAAATGGAAAACCTTGATAGCGGTCCGATGGGCACCGAAATGACCTCCACTTGGAGAGCTATGACATTCCTCCATGATTCGCACCCAATCCGATTGCTTTACACACTTCCGAATGATGCCATCGGTGCATCGACGATAAAGATTAGGGTCCTCCCAATAGTAAAACTTCACATCATGCAAGAATTCTTCTTTTGATAATGAGTAAGATCACTCGACACTTCACTAATGACTAGATAATTCACATAGTCTGCAAATCAAGGAGTATAATCCACCAACTTCAAAATTTGTTCATCGGGAAAGCATTCATTAATACGTACCCGAGAATCTTCTCCTTAAACAGGATGCTCAAGACGGGATAGGTGATCGGCAACGACATTTTCACATCCCTTTCTATCTCGGATTTCCATGTCGAATTCTTGGAGCAATAAAATCCAAAGAATCAAACGGGGCTTTACATCATTCTTGGCAAAAAGGTAGCGGATTGCGGCGTGGTCCGTATAAACAATAGAATGCGTCCCAACTAGATATGGACAAAATTTGTCGAAGGCATACACCACGGCGAGTAATTCTTTTTCGGTGGTGGTATAGTTCAATTGCGCCGAATCCAATGTCTTGCTAGCATAATAGATCACTCGAAAGAGCTTATCTCGTTTTTGCCCCAACACGGCCCCAACAGCCTAATCGCTAGCGTCGCACATCAATACAAATGGCTCCGTTCAATCCGGAGTAATCAACACGGGAGTAGACACGAGTGCCTTCTTCAACTTCTCAAACGAATCAAGGAAAGCACTATAAAACTCAAACCTTGAATCCTTCTCCAATAATGAGCAAAGAGGCTTGGAGATTTTTTAAAAGTCTTTAATAAACCGTCTATAGAACCCCGCATGCCCAAGAAAACTTCGGATAGATTTCACATTCGTCAGTGGAGGTAACTTCTCAATTGCCACTATTTTGGCTCTATCAATTTCTAATCCATCTTTAGACACCTTATGCCCCAAAACAATGCCCTCTCTCTCCATAAAATGACATTTCTCCCAATTGAGACATAAAGAAGTTTCCTCACATCTTTGCAAAACTTGAGAAAGATTTTCCAAACAATTATCAAATGAAGAACCAAAGACAGAAAAATCATCCATGAATACCTCCATAATCTTCTCGATGAGTCCATGAAAGATCGCCATCATGCATCTTTGGAAAGTGGTAGATGCATTGCAAAGACCAAACGACATCCGTCGACAAGCAAATATTCCATAAGGACAAGTGAAAGCCGTCTTGTGTTGATCCTCCGGAGCTATGGCAATTTGGTTGTAGCTGGAATACCCATCCAAGAAACAATAATACTTATAACCGGCTAGCCTATCAAGCATTTGATCGATGAAAGGAAGAGAAAAGTGATCCTTCCTTGTAGCCGCATTCAATGCTCTATAGTCGATACATACTCTCCAATCCGTTTGCAAACGAGTGGCTATTTGTTCACCCCTCTCGTCTTCTAAAACGGTGATCCCTCCTTTCGTGGCAACCACTTGAGTCGGGCTAACCCACTCACTATCGGAAATGGCATAGATAATTCCGACATCAAATAACTTCAAGACATCTTTCCTCACAACCTCTTGCATAACCGGATTCAAACGACATTGAGGTTGGACCTTCAGCTTTGCATCATCCCCCAATAAGATCCGGTGCATACAAATAGAAGGGCTAATTCCCTTAATATCGGCAATAGACCATCCAATAGAAGACTTATACTTCCTCAATACCCTCAATAACTTATCCAACTCCTCATCATTAAGAAATGAAGAGACAATGACCGAAAAAGTTTCATCCTTACCCAAAAATGTATACTTGAGGTGATCGGGTAGAGGCTTCAACTCCAAAGTCGAAGAAGAATTCGGCTTGGGTGCTCCTTGTGGCAATCCTCCCTCAATAGGTGTATAGAGATCTAGATATCCCAAATCTTCCAAAGGAATACCTTGATTCGCATCCATATAGGCAATAGATTCCAACAATTCATCACAAGCTTCATCCAATTTCGAATAAGAGTGTAAAGAGTCCACAATACAATTCTCCAAGGAATCTTGAGAATAAAATGAATAAGAGTCAATAAGATTACACTCTTCAAGCTCCAATTCTTGTGGCTTCTTCATGGCTTCATAAATCGAGATAGTCATCTTCTCATCATTGTAACGGAAGGTCAACTCACCGTCTTGAACATCGATCAATGCCCTTTCGGTTGCCAAGAACGGACAACCAAGGATAAGTGGAGTATTTTCGTCTTCGGGCATGTCAAGGACCACAAATTCCGCAGGAAATATGAACTCCTCCATCTTAATAAGCACGTCTTTGACAATTCCTCTAGGATAAGAGATAGAACGGTCCGCCATTTGCAAGGCAATAGTAGTAGGCTTCATTTCTCCAATCGCCAATCTCTTGAATATTGAAAGGGGCATGAGATTAATACTAGCACCCAAATCACACAATACTCTTCCAAAAGTTTGGCCTCCAATAACACAAGCAATCACAAAACTCCCGGGGTCCTTTTGCTTTAAAGGCAACTTACGTTGCAAGACGGCACTGCACTCTTCCGACAAGTTAATGGTCTCAAATCTCCCAAGTTTCCTCTTCCTTGACACGGCCTCTTTCAAGAATTTTGCATAGCCCGGCATGTCTCTCAAAGCATCAAGCAATGGTATATTGATTTCCACCTTCTTAAATATCTCAATGAACTTGGCAAGCTTTTCGTCACCTTTTGCTTTGGCAAGCGTTTGAGGATAAGAAGCTTTCGCCACCACATCTTTACTTGGCAAAGAAGGAGAAGGAATGGAAGGGACAACTTTAGAAGGTACCTCCTTTGGAACTTGAGGCTTCTCCAATTGAGGACCGGGCTCCTCCACTTCCGACTCTTTATTAACCATTTTATCTTGATTTTCCAACTCAGGGTAGTTCTTGTAAGTAGTTCCACTCCTCAAATGAATGGCATTGCATTGGTTCTTCGGGTTCACCTCCGTATTACTTGGAAATTACCCCGGGTTATGTTGAGAAGACGCTTGATTAGCCATTTAGCTCATTTGCCCTTCCAACATCTTGAGTTGCTTAGATATAGCCGATACGGTCCCTTCCAAGCTCGTAACCTTTTGCCCGGTTGCTCCCATAAAAGCATTTTGGTTTTGAAGAAGTTGTTGCATCATTTCTTCCATGGTCGGCATAGGCTTCTTCGGCTCATTGATCATTCCTTGAGACACCGAAAATTTGGGTGGTGGAATGATAGCATTGTTCGGGTTAGCATACGAGAAATTTAGATTCCTATAATTAGGATTATAGGTTTGATTCCCCGGAGGATAACTCGAACGGTTGTAGTTACTATACCCCCGTTGATTGACATAGTTGGCATCCTCGAATTGTGAATACTCTTCACCTCCTTGTGGCATTGGTTGGGCCACCATCTTCACATCCAATTTTCCTTTCCTTTCGGCCTCGTAGTCTCTCTTGAGCATGGTGAATTGCTCAAGAAGATCATCATACTTCTCATCCGAAATGGAGGCAACTTTCTTCGACGAACTTCTCTCTAGAGGCCAATGGCAACTATTGGCCGCCATTTCTTCCAATATTCGCACCGCTTCTTCATACGGACAGTTGGTCAAACCACCACCGGCGGTGGCATTCACAACTTCTCTTGTATGGCTAGTGAGCCCTCGATAGAAGTTTAATATTTGTTGCTCCTTTGAAAAGCCATGTTGAGGGCATCTCCTCATTATCTCCTTGTACCTCTCCCATGCCTCATATATAGATTCATCTCCGGATTAGGAAAAATGAGAAATGTCCGAGATCAACTTTTGTGCACGAGATGGAGGGAAATACTTGGCTAGGAATAGCCGGCAAAGTTGCTCCCACGTAGTAATCTCCGAGCGGTCTATGGTCTTGTACCAAGCTTTGGCTCTATCCCGCAAAGAAAATCCAAACAACCTCAATCTAATGGCATCATTCGAGACCCCTTGGATTTTGATAGTCTCGCACACATCCAAGAAAGCACTCAAATGCGCGTTGGCATCTTCATTAAAACCTCCTCCGAACGACTCCACTTGCACCATATTAATCAACCCCGACTTTAGCTCAAAGTTGTTGGCGTTGCACCGATTGCCCCAACCCCTATCTTGGAACATATTCACTTGAGGCTCACACATTTGGTTGATCGGAGGCGGAGGTGCTCTTTCTCTTTGAGCTTGTTGCTCCTCCATTTGACGGCGGAGCTCTTGCATTTGGCGCTCCAAGTCGGCCATATTATTAGGCCCTTGACGCTCCATTGCTCTCCTTCTCTACGTTCCCGGCTAGCTCGTTTATGTGTGATTTCAATCTCCAAGTCTAAGGGTATAATTTCTCCTCCCTTTTTCCTTGTGATCATACACCAATTCACCTACACAAACCAACCAAGAACACACTTAGATTCAAACTACACATATAAGTAAAGAATGCTTGAACTAGTACTCTCAATGCAAAAATCATTAACATTATAAAGTCTAAATAGTCCCCGACAACGGCGCCAATAAGTGATCACTAGTTTTACTTAGCAAACAATCCGCACTTTATCGGGCTATTGTAGCACTAGTATCGAGTATCGAATCCTCAAGGACTATTGGATTGAATTTAAGATGAAAACGAAATTTATGCACCTTCCTACTATTCAAACTCTAAGATTACCATGATTCGTGAGATTTTCAAACTAAAAGAAATAAGAAATTGGTATGAAAGAGCAATTAAGAGAAAATAAACAACTAACAAGCAAATAGAACAATATTAAAAAGGGGTTGGTTCTAGGAACCTTGCTCTACTCAAAATGATGGGGAAATCAACTATCAATCCATGCAACCATTTAATCTAATTGTAGTGAAGGAATCACTCATATATGCACACTCTTTCTCTCGACAAGAACATGCAAGTTGATCAACTACTTATCTATCTCGATTAAAACTCAAGACAAGGCGTTGACTCCCAAAAGCACTCAAGATTTATAGTCTTTCATGCATTGATTAACTTCTGCTAGGATCCTTAATCAAACATACCATGCAAACTTGAATTCAATGATCATAAAAACTGACTAAGCATTTTTACAAACACTAGGCATGCTAAAATAGAGGCCACCTATTCTAACATGAAAAACAAGCACCAAGAAGCATGAACCACAAATTAGAAGGCAAAATAACATCAATAATCAAAATCCACCAGCAATTGAATCTCACAAGCTCCCTAAAACCAACTAAAGGAAATTTAGCTAGACATGGATGAAATTAAAGCAAAACAAAGGAAAATTAATTGCATAAATGAGATACTAAGAACCCAATGATCAATCCTTCAACAAGACTTCAAATCCAACCTTAATCTACCAATACAATAATTGAAAATGAGTTTAGAACCTTAATTGAAAACTTTTTGAATAAGAATCTAAGCTATGGAAGGTGGAATACACGTTTTGGACTGTCATAAGGTATATATAGGAGGGAAAAAGTGCTAAATGAGGTTAAAAACGCGTCAGGGGCAAAATCGTCCAATTTTGGGCAAGTGAAAATCAGCGGTCTGAGAGCCAAAATCGGCGGTCCAGGCCTGTAAATCGGCGGTTCAGGCCCGAACCGCCGAGTGGACAGCCGATTTGCACTTTCTTCGTAGCTTCTATTCCAGAGATTTCCAGAGGTTTGGCCGGCGGTTCACCCCTGAACCGCCGATTTTTTAGTCCAAACAGCTGAAAACAAGTGTTGGAGCACCGGTTCTTGATTTCTTCCCCTTTTCGCTCGGTTTTCCACTTTTCCGCCCTGTTTCTTCATCTCCGTTCCTCGACAGCCCTTCCATTCCGACTTAGCACCCCATGCTTGACCTACACACATGCACAAACTCCACCAAAACGTGAAAGCGACCCAATATAATGAAAACCATCTAAAACAAGTCACGATTGGCGGAAAAATAAGGCAATTAGTGCTATGAAAATGCGTTTAGTTGTTATAAAATGGATGTTTTATCAATAACTTTAACAATTATTGATAGAATTGGGGACTTAAAATTTACTTTTATAGCAGTATCTTTTATTACTTAAATTGCCCACAAAAATAAAAATCGTGGTTAACGGGACGATTCCGACCCTGAACCGTGGGATTAGACGGGCTGATTTCAAGTAAGCGGTTCAACTTAAAAAAAAAATCTTACGTTAATTTTCATCATATAAGATATTTAATGTCACTTGATTCATATAGATAATCTCTATAATTATTTTTCTTCTCGAAATCAATATGAGACAAAGATATATTAATTTGATGTCAAAAGAATCCACCAATATTCTCATATGAATATTTTTTCCATATCGATTTGGAAAAAAAAATAGAGCTATGAAATTATCTATAAAAATGCATGTTCAAATATATATAAAAATTTAATTATAAAACTGACGAAGGGTCGTCGTTACACTCTTCGCACAAATAATTTTATAAAACACCTCTTGCCCAATAAGATAGTAGTTAATGGAAAGTAGGGTCGATCCCAAAGGACTTGGCGTAGATCTGCTCTTCAGGTAGTTCTCAACAAAGAGGTTATGGTCGAGATGTATCTCAATATCCTGTAACTCAACAAGTGAAATATCAAATAACAAAGAAGTTTGGATTAGGTTTTGAATCAATGATCCTAATTACTCATTACTCGTTCATTGGTGCAAAGATATTCAGTTACTTGATCTCATTATTTAGTTTAAGACAAAGATTAGTTTATACCCTAATGGTCACGAAGTCACGATATAAACACACTAAGCCTATGTCCATCCAATTTTACAGATCTTGACTAGAAGGCAAGATCTCCTCTTTTGATCAACAAAGTCACAAAGACACTTCAGTAACGATGTTGTCCAAGAGGCATTAAGAATAAACAGACCCAAGACAACCAAGAGTTAGGTCAATACCGACTGCTCTCCAACACTTTTTACCTTCTTGGGCGCGAGAGACTCTCTCGAGTTTAATTCCAAATCCTGTTAATGACTTAATCTCAATATCTAGATGGTGATCAAGCATATGTCAATATCAATTTAGAATTATTCCTAAGTGTTTCGGGAATAAAATCAAATAACGAACTTACACAATTCGACCTCGCAAGTTTAGAACGAGTAATTAAGATCACGTCATCTACATCCAACTCAAACAATAAATTTAGCTAGACTTAATCTTAAATGAAAACATAAAACATATAAGGGAAATCATACTTGAAATCAAACTGGAAATGGTTGCTGCTAAAAAACGTAAGTCAGCAACTAAGGTCTTGGCTTCAAGTCAACAACTAAGAACTAGTGCAGAAATATTAAAAATGAAATGTTAAAGCAAATTCGTCTGTAGGACTTGTTTCTTCCTCTCTTTCACTCGATCTAAAATGCAGAACTAAGCTAAAACTCTCTCTAAACTCGAACCAAAAACTCGAACTTTGCACAATGAAGTCGGCCATATATATAGGCGATGGAATTAGGGTTAGGTTAGAATTCTTGTTGGTTAAGGACTCTTTCCATCCTTATCCGCCTCTTTCCTTGTCTATCCGGCTGCGATTTTACTTCCCTTTCGTAGTAGATATCTTCACTGATTAGGTTTAGCTAGAATAAGGAAAGAAATTTTCGATCCTTATCCTCTTTCTTGGAGAAGATGAAATCTGCAGCTGTTCCGACTTACTTCTTGACTTCGATGTCTGCATCTTGTATCACTTCCTATGCTGACCAAGATCTTGGCTCCTCCGGGTACTCTGTTTATTGGCTTCAAGAATATGGGGAGGTGCTTCCTGACTTGTAGATTGAATAGAACGTTGTTGCCCAGCTACAAGCTTCCAGCCCTATGCCCATTTGCATTGTATCGCCATCTCAGCATCTCAACAACAGATTTTCACCGGTTTTGCCCAATATCCCACCTGTTCTTCCCTGCACACCATCTCTCGACTTTTTGTCCTCCCAAACACACTTTAACTCGATAAAGACTACAAAAAGAAGAAAAACACCAGAAAAGATAGACACAAATATGGGTTCATCAAAAACTACATAATGATTTACCTTTAAAAACTCTAAAATAATTAACGAATAATATTTTTCTTAAAATTTTATTAAATAATAATTCTCCGTCGATTTTCGACGGGCTACACACTAGTTATATTACTAAAAGGAAAACGATTTTTGCTTTGAACAAATCCTACGTGGCACCTCTCTTAATCCATCATTCCTATTTATTTAAATTCTTAAAATTTAGACTTTTAAAATATAAAATAATATATATTAAATATTTACTAAAATTTTGTGTTGTGTTATATGTAGTTGAGTTTCCAACTTTACATAATTCGTAAATAAAATTAGCGAATATTATTATACAGTTATGGACGAAAATGAATAGTACAATCATTTTTTTAATTAATTTTAAATTGAAACGATTCTTGCTTTGAAAAATCTTACGTGACGCCTCTCTTAATCCATCATTCTTATTTATCCAATGTACTAATTTTGCATAATTCATAAATAACATTAGAGAATATTACTACACAGTTAATGACAAAAATGAATAGTACAATCATTTTTTAATTAATTTTAATTCGATCAATTAATTAGGTAGACGGACCAATTCTCATCCGATGAGTACCTCAACTCGAAGTCCCATGTGGCACATCTACATTCTTTATTGTTATTTATTTTAAAATTTTCACATTTTATATTTTTTCATGTATTTTCTAAAATCCAGATTTATTTATAGTTGAGTTTCAACTTTGCATAATTCATGTATGTAATTAGTGAATATTATTATACAGTTAAGGATGAAAACGAATAGTACAATCAATTTTTTAATTAATTTTAATTCGATCAATTAATTAGGTATACGAAACAATTCCCAACCGACGGGTACCTCAATTCGGGGTCCCACGTGGCACATCTCCATTCTTTATTCTTATTTATTCTATTTTTTTTTTCATTTTATGCATTTTTTCATATATTTTCTAAAATATATATTTATTTGTAGTTGAGTTTTTCAACTTTGCATAATTTATAAATGTATAGCGAATATCGCTATACAGTTAAGTACAAGAACGAATAGTACAATTAATCATTTTGGGTCTGAACGGATTTCATAAATTACGCACTTATAAATAAAAACCGTAGTCAGCGGACCAATTCCGACCAGCAAAAATGGTTGTAGATGGGTTAATTCCCAACCGAACGGTACCTCAACTCGGAAAAAATTTTCATTTGTGCATTTTTTCACTTATATTCTAAAATCTAGGATTATTGGGTTTCCAATTTTGTATAATCTATAATTGTAAGTAACAAATATTACTATACGGTTAAGGACAAGAATGAATAATATAATCATTTTTTTTTATTAAATTTTGGGTATATATAAATTCTAAATGAGTTTCATCAATTACACACTTATAAATGAAAGACGTGGTCAACGGGCCGGTTTCGGGTCGGAACCGTGACGGTAGACGGGTCAATTCTCAATTGACGGGTATTGCTATAAGAAATTTTTTTCAGAAAGGAACACAGATGACTGATTTTTTAATCGGATTTGAAACAAGTACGGATATGTAGATTTCAAACAAGTTTGAATAATCTTAAACATACCGTCTCAAACTGTTTAATATATCGTCTCCGTTGGAAAATATTTGAATGTGTGGGAAAATTAGCAGTAAATTTACTAACGATTCGTCCACGGACTAATTCCGACCCAGAATTGTATGCATTAATGGACCGATTCAGTACCAACGGGGCAATTTTTATTTTTTTTATAATATAGGGAGACAAATAGATATCGGCTATAAAAAAGAACAACCTCAATTCCCATACAAAATCAACACAAGCCAAATTCTTTGAAAAGCAAATGGTTTTTGTCTTACAACAATTTTGAGAAGAAATAGGACTTTCAAAATTATCTATAAAAATAATAAGTGTGAATTAAATTTAAATATTTAATAGGTATTACTAAAAAAAGTAAAAAATAATTAATAAATAATATTTTTATTATATTATCACATAAATTTTATTAAATACTAATTTTCGTTAATTTTCGACGGGTACACACTAGTTTTAAAAAATACCTTATCATCAAACTCATGAGCATATGGACGAAGTTAGAGAGCTAAAACGACAAAAAGAAAACAAATTTAATCGGGCAGATCCACTCATTTTTCATGCTAGATTTTTTATTTGAACAAATCATGCTTTCTTTTAGGCTAAACTTTTTTAACCGTATTTCTTCTTTTCGATCTAATCTCATTGATCCGTTAGTTATGGACTAAATTGCTAATATGGTTTTCATTTTAGCATGATATCATATGATTTTTAGTTTTTCTTTTAGTATACACACGCACACATGATCCGAACCTCCGATCTCGTGATTAGAGGGAAGCGTCTTATCACTTGAGCAACACTTCATTGTCATATGATTTTTAGTTCATCACTATCACTTGAGCAACACTTCATTGTCATATGGTTTTTAGTTCATCACTGAATTGTTCTTTGAATTTGACTTGAGGATAATCTATTCATCAATTAATAATATGAAAATAAATAGTGCTCCCTCCTTGGTGTTCTGTTCCGATTTTTCTTTATTATGATATTTTAGGCATTGTTAATTCATAATAATACACATATATTACTTATTACTATATATTCATATAATAATTTCTCATGCCTCATGTATATCTGTTATTACAATCTTTATCTCTATTCTTTACACTTATTTAAAACATTATTAATTCATAATATTAATAGATAATATCATGTGATATAGCCAATATGAGTATTGAAATATAAATTATGGCACACCCTCTTCATAAATATAAATTATAGCTATTTTTTTGAACTTAGGACCTAAATACCTCTTTCTCTCTTTTATTTGTGATCCATCACTCTTTGATCCATTTTATTGACACTTAATTTCCTTTTCAAATTTTTTTTCTTTTTTTACTGTTTTTTTTATTTTCCAGTTTTTTTTTTCTTTTCTTTTTCTATTTTTTTTCTTATTTTCCAGATTTTTTTTCTTTTTTTCTGTTTTATTTTATATTTTTCAGATTTTTTTTTCTTATTTTCCAGATTTCTTTTTCTTTTTTTCTGTCTTTTTTATTTTCCAGATTTTTTTCCTTTTTTTCTGTTTTTTTTTTTCAATTTTTTTTTAATTTCCAAATTTTTGTTTGCATCTTCGTTTTTTTGTTTGCCGCTTATTCTTTGGTCAAGATTCGAGCGAGGGGAGCCGAAGGCCTCGGAGCGAGCCGAAAAAATCTAAATTGTTGCCCGACGATTATCCTTATATTAGTAATCGGAGCGAATGCAGAGCCGTATAATCGGAGCCGAAGGCGGAGCCGCAAAATCGGAGTAGTATAACTTGAAATAATTGGAATGTTCGTCCCAAGAGTACCATATCATAACTTGGAACATCTGGAACTAATTTTGACAATTCGTCCTAGTTGTACCAAATCTGGAACAATTGGCACTAATAAGGCTAAATTCATAACAGATGTACTAGAACAATTGGTACTAATAAGACTAAATTTGTACCAAAAGTACCAAATGCATCATACCCGCCCGACCCGACCCGCGCCCGCCCGCGTCAAACCCGACCCGCTCCGCATTTCATTAAGGGTATTTTCGTCCAAAATTGAAAAAAATGGCCAAAATTTATATTTTTGAAGAAGGTGGGCCAAAATTTATATTTTAATGATCATTATGGCTATTTCAAAATATGTCTCATATTAATATTATATACTATATCTCAATTCTTAATGGATATATATATATATGGTTAACTTGCATATAAATTCTCCACCTTTTACCAATTTCTCATTTATATCCTCACCTTTTTAAATTAGGTGAAAATTTTCCACATTTAAAATTTTCGCATTTGAATACCTCCGACCATTTTTCCTTAAATTAGCGGTTATATGGAATCTATAAATGCTTACATGGCAAAGCCCGATAAAAAAACAAACGATATAATTTTAAAAAAATTAAAAGGTGGAAAAAATGGTCGAAGGTATCGAATTGTGAAAATTTAAAAGGTGCAGATATAAATAAGAAATTGATAAAAAGTTGAGAAATTTTTATGCAATTTAGCCTATATATTCTCAATTTTTAAAAACAAATTATATAACCCATGTTCATTAGTATATGTTTAATAATTATGAAAAGTAAAATTATTTTTTAAGTTAGTCTACAAGTAATTTCAACAATTAAATTTAAAATAATAAAATAAGCAAATTTTCTAAAATTAAATAAAATAAGCAAATTTTCTAAAATAAGCATTTAAGAGGCCAATCGAAATCTTTTAATCGAAAATCTCTATGAAAATTAAATAAATATATTTAATTAATATATTTATATGGAATTCTTTTTATCTTTCATTCATAATTTTCTAAAATCTTTTATTAGTGTCTGCTAAAAAATACTACTTATATCATATTGAATCTAATGCATGAATTGATAGCTTAAAAAAAATATTTTGAAAATGTAAATAGATCTTTCTCAGCCTTTGGTTGAGATTATAGATATCAATTTACTATAAGCTAACGAGACGATTCAAATAAACACGCAAAGAATATTTTTTTCTAATTTTATTAAATATAACTTTGTAGTGTTCAAATTTTTTATTGAGTATTATTACCCAACATGTTTGCGACGAGTATATGCAATAAAGTCACAATTTTAATCGAGATGTAGAAAAATTCTAAACAAATTTTGAAAAATACATAATGAAAATGCAAATATATCTTTCCCGGCCTTTGGCTAAGATTAGAGATATCAATTTATCATACACTAACTAGACGATTCAACCCAATGAGATGATTCAAATAGACACAAAAGAATAATTTTACTAATTTTAGTTAATATTAATTTTATAATGTTTAGTTTTTAATCAAGTACTATTACCCAATAGGTTTGCGATGAATATATACAATAAAGTCACTATTTTAATCAAGATGTATAAAAATTCTAAATAAATTTAAATTTGAAAAATACATAATGAATGAGTATCTGGTTTATTGTCATTCATAATTATAAGTTTAGATACGTGAAATATAATTAATTTACTAAATTTGATAACGATAACAAAATAACAACTTCTAAATAAGATATAAAACTATTTTTAAATAGAGTAATGATATTCGGACACACTGTGGCCAGCCACACGCGCTTAAAATGGTAATATAGGTTTTGAAAATGGAAATATACCCTAATTGGGAAGCATAAACTCTAGGAGGGAAATGTGATTATTTTCATTTTTACAGTTAACTTTCCTTAAGTAGGGGAAACTTCTCTACTTTAGTTGATGTGATAGGTCGGTACCGACGTCTGTCTGACATATTTATGCCTCGAGAAGATAAATATGTATTGTACTTTAGACCAGCTGTCGATAAAGTATAAGTGGGCAGTGTTACCCTCAGGTAACATTCCTTCAAGACAAGTTTCCAGTGAGGTAACATTCATTCAGGAGAAGTCTCCAGTGAGGTAACATTCCCTCAAATCAAGTTTCGATGCCTCGGGGCATGTTTCCCCAACACTAAGAGTGTTGAAGCAAAGTTGCCTTTCAG
Source organism: Schizonepeta tenuifolia (assembly GCA_029490685.1). Classification (NCBI taxonomy): domain Eukaryota; kingdom Viridiplantae; phylum Streptophyta; class Magnoliopsida; order Lamiales; family Lamiaceae; genus Schizonepeta; species Schizonepeta tenuifolia. The sequence goes on along the minus strand of CM055957.1, from coordinate 44,407,594 downwards.
GCAGAAGAGCACTTAGAGTGCTGAAACAAGGCAACCAAGATGTACAAAAGGTGTCCCATCAACTCCTTCCCCCTCAAGTCTGGAGAGAGAAAATTTGACAAGGTCAAGTGAGGAATTTTCAGTGGTAACATTTCATGTAAGGCAACCTTTCCTTTTCGGATAAGATTGAGTAGTTAGAGTGTCTCTTTTCTCTGCCTCTGAGCATTTCACTTTTTCAGTGATACAACATCCCACGTCGCATCAGTCACTTGCTCATGAAGGAATTGAGTGTTCGTCTCAATTCCATGAAAAACTTCAATATTCAGGGTCTTCTTGTGGACCCTTCTGTCTTGCCATATCTTCGGTTTGGCTTTTTTTTCTCGCCAATCTCCGACCCACGAAATGAGTAGGTGGTTGTTTTGATTCGTGATTGAATTTAGCCTTTTCTGCATACTTATCCAGAAATGTGATGACTTCAGTGCTTTTCTTTTGATAGTCATGAAGTAGTTGAGAACTACTCAAAGTGTTGCTAATGACAATGATGTCATGATAGCACTCCGGGGTTGGTTCCCTTGCCCATGTTCCCCAAGCCAGAGACTAACTTGTCTGAGGGGAATGTGTTGGTGATTCTACCATGAAACAGGGTTCCAAAGAAATGCCCATGCTTAGTGGGTTTGCTCCTGCTTCTTCTGCATGTCTTTCTTCAAAAGGATTGCGCACTAGGAATCATAGTCGGGCGATGACTAATTTGCCTTCTCTTCCTCATACTAAAGGAGGAAGTTTATCAAAGTCTCCGAAAGCAACGTTCGTGCTATGTCAACCAAGCAATTCTCCATCCAACTTGAGGTTCATCTCCATGTGCCTGTGACTTCCAACGGAAGGTTCTCGATGTATGGCCTTGTTTTTCCGCTTGACCAACTCATCCAAGAGGTCTGAAATGACTGAATTTTCAACTAGGGCCATCCATAACTCCACGGGTCGTGCTTTGATACAGGACTGATCTTTTCCCCGATTTTTATGCCTTTGAAAAATAGACTTTTCATCATTATCCATCAAAGTTCTTTATTTCGTCCTTCTTAGGCTGACACTTTCTTGGCCAAGGCTAAAGAAAGGAAAAGAGAGGGTTTCTCAGCTTCCTCTCATGAAAAAAATGAAGAGTTAGCCAAAGCCCTGCTCCAAGTTTCCATTCAGGAGGCTAAGTGTGAGAAGTTGGTGGCCAAGTCTTGCCAACGCCAAAGTGCAGATAGATTTCATCAATAAGCTTCTAGCTACAATTGAGAAAAAGATAGCTTCTCGGAAGAGGAAACAAGCTAAGAGCTTGGTCAAAGCTTGAAAGGAAGAATATGAGGGTAGCATCCATGTCTGTCAACATGGAGTGTTTCGTACAGCTGCGGGTCAAGCGATCCTAACGGAGTTGGCCGAGGAGATGGTTAAGGCCTATATGAGCAGTGATCATTACTTGTGCGATCTCACCCATTCCATTCACCCATTCGTTCGGAAGGGAGCGTGGCGGCCCAGATGAGGGAACTTGACTATTCAGGAGAGGTGAACACAAGGGATCTTATGGATAACCTTGAACTCCCTCTTCGTTCGTAGCCTTTGAACGATCTTCCTTCTGGACCGAATTACCAGATCTATATGGTGCAAGCTTGCACTAGAAAATCTGCTTTTAATCTTGTTCTTGATCTTGAATCGACCATCATGGAAACTTCTTTCTACGATGTTTCTCCTGCAAGCACCCCCAGTTCCACTACGAGAAACTTGCCTTTGATCGAGAACACCTCTGTTCTTGATATTACCACTCCGCAATAGAAGAATGTTGCCTCGAAGGTTGGACTCCTTAGTCTCTAGGAGAGTTGGCAGGGGAGGAAAGTGAGGAACAACCTCCTTGCACAGGGTGATTTCTTTGTAATTTCTAATACAAGATTTTTGCTACAATGACTTTCTAGTCGCTTTTATTTCTGTCTTTGTTGCACTTTCTCATGCTTGAACAATTTATGGCCCGTGAGCCTCTATGCATATCCTACTTTTGTCATTTTGCTCTGAAAATTTCTCATCATTGCTCTTATACTTTGCATTCTGCATGTTATTTGATATGTTCATATATGCGTTCTCCTCCCCCTTCCCCCCCTTTTTCCTGAAGAAGTAGGAGTTTGTCAAACTGATAGTTGTTTAGAATACTCATTCTGGGTAATCTTTGTGTTCGGGCAAGATTGCATGTCTACAATCTTGATGAACTCGTAGCATAGGGCATTGCTGCCATCCAAATGCCAAATTTTCCTAAGGTGCATGTAGCCATTGTCGGGCCAAGGTTGCCTACCGACAACCTTGCTCACCTTGATTTTTCCAGAGGCGCATGTAGCCATTGTCGTGCCAAGATTGCCTGCCAACAACCTTGCTCACCCTTGAAACGATCTGGTTTCTCATGGGCAAGGTTGTTCATCAGCAACCTTGAACCATTTCAACACACTCAGGTTCATGAGGCCATTGAGTTTATGCCAGGACTTCTGTGATCTTATAAGGTCCTTTCCCGTTGGGTTCAATTTTTCTGGTTAGCTTCAAAGCATCAAACCTTTCTCAACATGAGGTCTTCTTCTCCTCGTACCTTTCTGCTGTACAAGCTGCATATATGCTCTTTCTTCCATTCCGTGTTCAGACGAGTCTTCTCTTTTTCTCCTCTTCCCCGAGGTCCAACTCTTCCTTCTTGAGTTCTTAGTTTCGATCCTCATCATAGAATCAAGCCCGACGACTTTCCAAGATTACCTCCGTGGGTATCACCATAGATGATCCATAAACAGAGTGATAAGAGTCTCATTGGTAACTTTCCCAGTGCTAGTGCGATAAGCCCAAGTACCGAATCGAGCTCTTTTGCCCACAAGCCACATTTGCCATTCAATCTTGTCTTGATTCCATTGACAATTGTTATGTTGGTCAATTCCATCTGACCACTCATTTTCGGGTGCGCCATTGTTGCGAATCTCTATTCGATTTTCAAGCTCAAACACCATTCCAGGATTCTTTAGCCGATGAATTGGGAGTAATTATCCAATATATGAACTCTGGGAACTTCATACCAGCAACATATGTTCTTCCAAAGGAACCATATGATAATTGCATCGTCAACCATGACAAAAAGTTCAGCTTCCACCCGTTCGGAGTAGTAGTTAACATCTACTATGAGGTGGGTCATATCACCCTGCACTGTAGGTAACTTTCCCACTGAGTCAATTTCCCACTTGTCAAACGGACAAGAGGCATACATGCTTCTGAGTTCTTCCTTGGAAAATGGATCAGAGGTCTATATATCTGACACTGGGAGCATTTTTCGACGAATTCCTTGGCATCCTTGCCAATGCTAGGCTAATGGAACCATGTCCGAGATACTTTCCGTGTAATGTCTCTTGCTCCAGTATGGTCTCCTCCATTTCCGAGTGGATTTCTTCCAAAACACTTGTGCTTTCCGCTTCTGATATGCATTTCAGATAAGGGTAAGTCGTGTTACGGTTGTATAGATGATCTCCAATCATACAGAAGTGAGCGTAGGATGCCCTTTTTGAGACTAGGGAACCTTCCATGTGTTTTCCTGTCATCAGGAAATGTATTATTGGGACTTTTCAGTCATTGATTTCTTTAATTGCTCCCACATCCAAGGAGGAAATCTTGTCTTCTTCTTCAAGATATGTGATTGGACAAGTAATTCTTTTCTCATCAGAATTAGCCAACCTTGCCCTCTTATCTGTGCGGGTAATTTCCTCTCGGGAAATTTGCTCCACCTGAAATTCGGTGAACTTTGCCTTCAGTTATATCACTCTTGTTACATAATTGACCATTCTTTCTTCCTTGGCTAGGTATGTTCCTTTCGTCTGGGACATGATAACTAGGAATCAAAGAAGATCAGAACTTTCTCGTCTCCCAAACCTTCCATGATTTGCATAGATCGCGCTAGTGTTTCATATTCGGCTTCGTTGTTGGAACCTTTGAATCTCAACTTGATCGAGGATCGTATTTCTTCTAAGTTGGGGGGAATGATCAATGTTTCTACACCGTATCCTTCCTTGGTGGCAGAGCTGTCTACATAAGCTTTCCATTCAGCCCATTCTGAGCTTCGAGTAGTTTCCTGGGTGAAGTCCGCCAATGTTGGGGCCTTTATGGTAGGTTCATTCTTTACGTATTCCACAAGTTTGTCTTCTTTTATCAAGCGTTCCATCGCATCTTTAAAATGCTTGCATTGGTTCGTCTTACGACCAAATTCATTGTGGTATTCACATCAGGGACCCACTCTGGGGTTTTGAGTAGGGGTGAAAGTATGGAAAGCGGGTTTTCGGGTTATCCATACCCTACCCGTATCCGGCCGGGTATTGGGTACCCAATACCCGTAATTTGCGGGTATTGGATGGGTATGTGTATGAAATTTTTAAAAAATACCCTAACGGGTATACCCGTTAGGGTATTGGGTACCCGGTCAAACACCCGGTCAACATTATATAATTATTTATTATATATAATTACTAATTTTATACTATAAATTATAAATATATTCATTTTTAAGCTAAAACCTAAACTTAAACATAACTCTAAACATAACCTATGAATAATATATATATTCATAGTAGTGTATTATTTGTTGAACTTACATGTTTAACTACGTTTAATATTGATTTGTTGTTGCCATCTAGTTGTTGCTACATAGTTGTTTATTAATTTGTCGTTGAAAATTATCGAAAAATCGAGCGGGTGAAAAATTACCATATTTTTGTCTTTTTTTTTTAATTTTCCAAACGGGTACAACGGGTACCCTATACCCGGGTCGAGTTTACCCGGCCGGGTATTGGGTACCCGTTCGGCTAAAATGGAAAGGGTATGGGTATTCATTTTTTGCTTATTTGGATACGGGTACCCGCAAATGCGGGTATGGGTATCCACGGGTACCCGTTTATTCACCCCTAGTTTTGAGGTCCTTTTCGATCACTTCGAGGTAAGGGAATCATACTAGTTGTTTTGACATGATTACTACGAGAAGCTTGGCTAGGGCCATCGTGAGAGGGGTGTAAGCTTCCATGTTGATCCTTTTTCTCCTTGGATAATTTTGAAGATCCTTTCCTTTGTCATTATTTTTCTTCTTTCCTTCTGCCTCACGAGGCACCGCTTCATGGGTAGGCAGAGATGCTTCAAGGTGTGGGTGGATGGTTTGGTCCTCTTCCTTCTTCATACCTCGGGCTTCTTCCAAGTTTACAAACTTGTCCACTCTAGTCAAGAGAACTGAGGAGATTTTTATCACACAAGCCTTATGTGTTGGGGCATGCATCTTTACCTCTGAGATGGCCGTGGGCATTTCTAATGCAGCAGAGTCGAATCTCGGAAGATAATCTTTAAGGTTTTCATGGGAACCTTGCATGAGAGACATCAAGTATGCCGAAGTGCGACTCTGCCTTCGAGCACTTACAAATTGATGTCGAAAGAGGTTGCTGAAGTCAGTGGAAGTGCGTATGCATGCTGGATTTAACTGACTAAACCATCTTTGCGCCAATTTAGTGAGAGCTGTGAGGAAAACTCTACACTTGACTCCGTCGGTATATTGGTGGAGGGTGCAGCCATTCTCGAAACTCATGAGGTGTTCCATGGGATCAATAGAGCCATCAAATTGTTCCCGTATCCATCTGAAATTTGCTGGCAAAGTTTCCTGAAGTATTGCATCACTGAAAGGAGAACTTATTCCATCGATGTCATTTGGATCAGGCTTCAGCAAAAGCCTCTTTATCTCCTTCATTTATTTTTTCAAGGTAACCACTTATGTGCCATTGGCAGATGCCGATTTAGAGTGAGGCTGATACGTAGCCGAGTAATCCTCTCCATTGACTCTGGTCGCCGAGGTAGCTTCCAGCCATTCTTCTCTATTCACACGGCCCTTCTCGGGGAGGTAAACAACTTTGAACGTGGACCATATCCAGAGTATTGCGCTCTATGAAGAGGAGAAAACCTTCTTTCGTCGGAACGTTCCATCTCCTGGCAATTGGAACTTTCCCTGATTGCTTCTAAGTGTTCCTTCTGACTCTTTTCATTCTCCCGTAGCAACCATTCCAGAAGTTGACGTATCAGAACGTGATCCAAACCAAACATATGCTCTGAGTTTGAAGATGTGGCAACCATGCCAGGATAGGCAACTGTTCTAGGTTGGGCAACCATGCCAGGTTGTGCAACCCTGCTAGGTTGGCTATTCAGCAGTGCAGATTCCTTGAACTCTTTCCTCAGATCTCAAGAACGAGTTGTCATTATTATGTATGTTCATGGAATAGCTTAGATTTTTCGTTTTGTCTTTTCGCGACAAGAACATATAATATTCAATCCAATAATATCCATATGCAGTCAAATATATCCATTAAAATCACGTATTTCTAGCAAATAATCATGCTTCAATATGCTCTATGGTCATATTTTTCTTGACAATAAATAATCATGGTCATATTTTTCTTGACAACAAATAATCATGCTTCGATATGCTCCGATATGCTCCGATATACTTTGATATGCATAAATATAAGAAATATTTCCATATTCATGCTTTTTCATGGATCTATCCACACAAAACTCCTCACATATGCATATATGATTTTGGGAAAAGCAAGTTCATGCATACGTCGATCTTGATGTTCAAGATGTTTTTGGAAGAAAATGGTAAAACGGATCTCACGCCTTAGTTTTGATTTCTCACATACGGCGCCAGTTGATGGGGTCGAGATTTGTAATCCTCGAACACACAGATATTCAAGGATTGTAAACACATACTAAGTACCTTGTGTCGACGAGATTATGTTGAGAAGAGCTTCTCCACGTGGATTTAATCCTTGAATTCCGACATGCAAAGCGTAACGCCGGGTTGTGTGCCGGCGTCGCGTCTCCGACGATCAAGTCAGTGTGTATTCAACACTAAACTTGAGAGAAATCAACGAGTTCTATCGTATATCAGAGGTAAATGAACGTGATAATGAAGCTGATACCTGCTGATATGCAGTGAAATCTGTATATATACTTGTAAAAAGTAAGGTTATTTCTGGTATTTTCGGGGAGACTTGGGAAGTCTCCAAGCCGACTTAAGTAGGAGAAACTTCCCTACTTTAGTTGATGTGATAGGTCGGTACCGACGTCTGTCTGACATATTTATGCCTCGAGAAGACAAATTTGTACTGTACTTTAGACCAACTGTCGATAAAGTATAAGTGGGCAATGTTACCCTCAGGTAACATTCCTTCAAGACAAGTTTCCAGTGAGGTAACATTCCTTTAGGAGAAGTCTCCAGTGAGGTAACATTCCCTTAAATCAAGTTTTGATGCCTCGGGGCATGTTTCCCTAATACTAAGAGTGTTGAAGCAAGGTTGCCTTTCAGGCAGAAGAGCACTTAGAGTGCTGAAGCAAGGTTGCCTTCTAGGCAACCAAGATGTACAAAAGGTGTCCCATCAACAACCACTCAAACTCATCTAGTTCTACTCAAACTCATGCTCACACATAATCTTCTTTTCGGTTCAGTAGTCTAGCTAAAGACCGATCTTTCAAGCAGCTCAAAGCAATTTGGACTTGACGCCCTCGAATAATATCCTCTTCATTCCTTCTCTTCTGCTGAAACTTCCTCAAGTTTCTTTCTTTCCAAACTTGATAGGGCTTCTATGTATCTTGCACCACAGAGACACACCCTTCCATACCTCCGAAGAAAATTCGCATGCAAAAAACAAGTGTTCGCATGTTTCGTCTTCCTTTTGGCACAAGCAACAACTTTGATCGACTTGCATACCAATTCTGAGTAGATTATCACATGTAGCCAATTTATCAAGCACATCTAGCCATACTATGAGCACATTTTTTGGAGGCGCCACATTACATCTGATCAGTTTACTCCATCTCACCTCCTGTTTATCACCTCTTAACATCTCATACATCTTTTTGATATAGAACACAGAGTGTTCAAGCCCACTCCACCCCTCTTTGCTTGATAATATTTCATCTCTGATTCCAAAAATTTCTTGACAATCCATGATGCTTGAGGAGGCGGCACCATGCTTTTCAACTCCTCATTCTTCATGTAGTATCCATGCACCCATTATACCTAACATTTATCCTTTTTTGTGCTAGGTTCCTCAACAATTTACAGATGGCTGCTTTGTTCCATAGCTTGAGATGAATCACATTCCATCCTCCTGCTTTCATGGGATCACAGATTTTATTCCATGCAACAAGTACTCTTTTAGACATCCCCAATTTCCCCTGTCCACAAAAATGCTCTACAAGCCGCTTGGATAACTTTAATCACTTTTTGAGGTAAGAGGAACACTTGGCACCAATAAATCTGGACATTAAAGAGCCCGTATTTGATTAATTGGAGCCTCCCTGCATAGGAAAGCATTTTGGAAGTCCAATTATCAATTCTAGTCAAGATTTTCTTGATCACTGTCAGCTTCTTAGAACTCAAGGACACTCCCAAATATTTATATAGATAAAAATATAGTAGAAGGAGAATACCGTCAAAATTGGAGTAAATTTTATTTGATTTCAAGCCCTTCAAAAATAGCATTATCTTCTTCCAAGTTCCAAACTTTCTAATTACTCCCGAGTTACGTGCTGAAATAAAGCTGTAGACTCCATCGCACGTGCTTCACTGTTGGCGCCAATTGGCCCATCTTTCTCCTAAATATTGTAAAATCTTCTCTTCCCTCTGAAACTTCGCACGACGCATAGTAAAAGCCCTAGTTCTCACGCTTTGATTTCAGAAGGTATCACCAATTTTTCAATATTATAGACGCCAATGGCGGACGAGCCAACTCCCAAAAGGCACAAAATGTCCAGGTTAACCGTTACCCCGTACTTGCATTATTTCTAGGTTCTTTTTTTTTCTTCTCGAATTTTGTTTTTTGCTTTAGATATTTTCTTTTTTTGTTTCAGTCTCTTGCTATGTTTTATGCTTGAATTTTTTTGTCCCCTTTGGCTTGGTGATGGCTATTCGTTGTTTTAGGGACTGTTACTAGCTCTTGCTTCAGATGTTCAGTTCAGTGACTTGTCTGAGTTCTGGGTTATTTATCTGCTAATAGTTAATGATGCTTATACGCTTGATGGTAGACCACTAGATTTCTTATAAGATTGCTATGACTGACTTTGACAAGGAACTCTAGATGAAACATTTTTTATGTTTTTGTATTACAATGTGGGTTGTGGGAAGCAGGTTCTTTCTATTTCAACTGCGTGCTTATTTGGGCTTATTTTAGGCTGATTGTCATCGTGTTTGGTTAAACGTATATAAATTTTTTTAAATCGGTCTAATCCACAAGAGAATTATGAGATAGATTCAATTTTCTAACACTTAACCTCTCTCTTCTTTATTGGCAGGGGGGATGACGATTATGTTCCTGGGAATATAGCTAAAATTGAGCTTTGCAATTTCATGACTTTCAGTAAACTGACCTGCAAGCCTGGTTCACGCTTAAATCTGGTTATTGGGCCAAATGGCTCTGGAAAGAGTTCCCTTGTATGTGCCATTGCACTTGGACTTGGAGGTGAACCAGAGGTAAGAGATAATTGGTTTCAATTCTTCAGTTATTATGCATCTGAAGCATTTTTTAGGAAAATAGTTCTTTTCATTTACTTCAAATATGCAGATTCTCGGTAGGGCTAAGAAAATTGGAGCTTACGTGAAACGCGGGGAGGAATCTGGGTATATTGAGATTTGTTTGAGAGGAGAGAGCGAGCAAGAACAGCTTACCATTAGAAGGAAAATTGATATCCAGAATCATTCGGAGTGGCTGTTTAATGGTAAAGTGCCCTATCTTCTCATGACAAACCAAAGGGATCATACTTAAATTTTTCTCTGAGCTATATTTTAAAAAATATTGTCAAAGCAAACTGTGTTGCCTCTAGAAAGCTGGGCTTTATCTCAGTTTATAATTATCTATTGCATCTTATGATTGGAACTTTAGATGCGGAGTCTTCCAAGTTACTGATATCTATTTATGAGAAAGATATGCTGACTTGGTGGAAGGCAGGTTATCCCAAGGTGTAAAGGAACATGTGATATCCAACTTTAAATCAATTTTTTAATTCCTGAAGCTTCTGGTGTTATTTTTCAATAATTCTGGATAATTTACTGTGGGACACGTATTATGGTGGTGGATCAGAGATTGTGCAGCTTGTTTGGATAGAAATGAAGATTGGATAAATTACATTTTAAACTACATTGATGTCTTGTCACTTACAAAAACTTTCAACTTATATGTCTATATCATAGAAATGCTGTTTTGCAACAGTTAATACGGGTGTGCTATTGTTAGGATTATATAACCGAACTAGTTTTTGAAGTATGAAGCATTCACTTTTCTGTCGTCTCAGACACGACCTTAATGTGAGTTCTTAAAAAAAAGATGCATTATAGCTCCATTCTAATTTCTAAAAAGTTCTTGCTATCTAGCATGATATTTTCTGCATTCATCTTCATTGGTTTGCAAGATCGTAAAATTATTTAAATGATACTTGTCTAGTTATGTCACTCCGTTTTTGGCATAACATCCCACAAGAATGGAGTTAAGTTAAATTGTTTGCTTTGTAATTCATGCTTTGCAGTTTTCAACACATATGAGGTTTTTTTTAAAATAAGATCTGCTGTACTTTTTTTTGTATATTTTAGGTAGAGTGGTTGGAAGAAAGGTAATTAGTGACGTAATTGAAAGATTCAACATCCAAGTCGATAATCTGACTCAAGTAAGTTCTTGCTGGTTCCATCTCCACTTATTGAAGAAGCTGTTTAATTTTTACATTATTAAAGAAAACAACATTTATGATCTTATGCAATCAATAAATTGCAAACATAACCATCACCATTGTGTTTCCTCTCCCTTTTCTATTAACAGTTGGTCCAATTCTAAAAAGTTTTTTTATTTTTTTATTTTTATTTTTTATTTTTTTTTTATTTTTTTTTCTTTCAAAAAATCCCTAATGGTTGTTATGCTGGCCTTCAATTTTGTTGACCGGACTCATTCTCTGGAATGTATAGTTTCTACCGCAAGACAGAGTTTGTGAGTTTGCCAAGCTGACCCCAGTACAACTTCTTTTGGAGACTGAAAAAGCTGTCGGTGATCCTACATTACCTGTTCAGCATGCTAATCTTATCAGAAAGAGTGGAGACTTGAAGAATAAGGAACGAGTAAGTCGGTGGTTCTGGTGGTTTCAGTTCTCTACTAGCACTATATCATCTTGACATAAAAATCTTTTTACTAATCTTGTCATCTATAATAGGCTGTTCAGAGCAATAGAGGGTCTCTGGATCAGCTTAAGGCTCAAAATGTTGAATTAGAAAGAGATGTTGAACGCGTTCGCCAAAGAGATGATCTCTTAGCAAAGGTTTATTCATATTTTCTTCTCCTATTATCAGCAGACTACTTAATTTGATTAACAAGTTGATCATCATTGTTATGTGTCTAGGCTGAATCTATGAAGAAAAAGCTGCCATGGTTGAAGTATGATATCAAGAAGGCAGCATACCAAGAAGCCAAAAAACAGGAAAATGATGCAAAGCTGAAGCTAGATGAAGCTGCTAAGGCCTTGAAAGATCTCAAAGTGCCTATCGAGTGGGTTAATATGATTGATCATTTTCTTTTTCTTTTTTATTAATTTCCTGTCATTCTTGAGTGAAGACCTTCCCTTGTTCCATAATCGCGGATAGTATACTATTGACACTGGGCAAATAAATTTACACATGGATGAGACCGAAGTCACAAATACCAACTAATTTTGAACCTCTGCATTGACTTTCAGTGATTATATAAATTCTGTTGCATAAGGGTGGTTTCAAACAAATTCTATTGAAATTGACAATATTATTTCGAAGCTTACCTTTGAATTTCCCAAGAGTGTTTGAACATGTTTCAAATTCTAACAAGTCAATTTCAACTAGATAATCCATATGCAAGTTGAATAGATCAGTTTGATGTCTTTATCTGCAACTTTGGTTGATCATATTAGTGATTTTCCAGGTCACTGCATTGAGCTTGTTAGGGCCAATCGCAATCTAATACGACTATCAAATTTTTATTGCCAGAATCTAGATGCTTTTTCTTGTTTTCCCTTAAACCATTTGTATTTCAGGAACCAGAAAGTAGAGAAAGAAAAAGAAGAGGTTAAGTCGAAAAAGATGAACGCTTTGCTAGATAGAAATATGAAGAAGCGTATGGATCTTTTCCATGATTATGACCGTTTGGTATGTTGTTGTCAAACTTATGGCATGGCTGCATTTTGGTCTATATTTCTTCAGTAACTATTTACCCGTATAATTTTTATTCAATTTCTAGGGAGTTCTAATTCAAGGGAAATTTGATGAAGTGGATGATTTGAGACGCCAGGAAGAATCTCGACAACAAAGACTCTCTAAAGCTAAAGACGATCTCGCAGTTGCAGTGACTGAAGTTGCAAATCTCCCTCCTTATGAACCTCCAAAGAAGAAGATGGTCAGACAACTCTTTTTTCACTGACAATAGCTATCTTGCAAAGTCAGATAGTTACAGTAATCCTATGATTTGGATTGTTTTTCAGAAGGATTTCATTTTAAGTTCTTATCACGATTCCCCTTTCCTTATTGCATCTGCCACATCCAGGAACAATTAAATGCTCAAATTATGGAGCTTGAAGAGACAGCAAAAGAGATCAGATATGAGAAAAAGGACAAGGAGAAGAACCTATGCCAGCATAAAATGATGCTGGGGCAGTGTGTGGACAGGTCAAAATGCCAGTTTTACTGTTGCATCTTCATTTATAAAATACATTTTTGTGACATCCTTCTTTCTGATTCCCCTCTATGACCCAAAAGGTTGAGAGAGATGGAGAATGTAAACAATAAGTGTTTGCAAGCATTAAAAAATTCTGGTGCTACGAAGATATTTGAGGCTTATCGATGGGTTCAGGAACATCGTGCTGAGTTCAAAAGAGAAGTGTTTGGTCCTGTATTGCTTGAGGTGCGTAACCTAGAAATGAAACAAGAATATGTAATACGCTATTGTGTCCACTACATCAATATTGAATTCTGTTTGGAATGTGTAATCAGGTTAATGTAACCAATAGGCTGCATGCGGCCTACCTAGAGGGCCATGTATCCTATTACATATGGAAGGTAATATGCGGTTCATTCTTAATCTTTATTTCATAAATTCAATATTCTTTGTCTAAATTGAGGCTGAGAATTCATGATATGAACATTACAGTTTGAATATCTTTACATATGCTCGTATAGAACCTCGAAAAAAATAAAAGGTAACTACTACCAATCATGTTGAAAAAATACTACTAAAATTGAAGGAGGTGAATTTCATTCTCTAATAAAAATAACCTTGGCAAATAGATTCCAATTCTAAAGTATTTGTAGCAATGTTGCCCTTTACTGTGTTCAGATCAAATCGTTTCAGGAAACTTGACAAAGCGTGACTGATGAACTAAAAAAAAGTTTACGAAAGTGTTTAGGAAGTAGGAGACAGGGTTCAGGCCCTATTTAGGTTCAGTAAGATGATAGTAGGTACCACCTGCTACAAGCAGTAATTAAATGCTACATCCAACATTCATAGGCGATGCAAATTAAAAATAAGTTGAAGACGAAATCTTGCGTGAATTTTTTATGAACTTGAATGATGTGATTTTAGTTTCATGGAACACACTTTTAGTTCTGTATGCTATTTTTCTTCTTCTCTCTTCTCTTTCCCCTATCATCTTATGGATGTTTATAACTTGTAGTCCTGCACAGTGCTGGGGCATTGTCTTGCTTTGAATCATGACTCACAAGATGGATAGCTTTGTCTTCTGTCTTGTTTATAAATCTATTTCATTTGTCTAATTGGTTACCTTCTCTAGGCTTTTATTACTCAGGACTCTGAGGACCGTGATTTCCTGGTTAAAAACCTAAGGTCCTTCGATGTTCCTGTTATTAATTATGTCATGACTGGGAACCGCCATAGTGACTCCTTTCAGGCAACTGATGAGGTATTGTTACAAATCGATTTAAAATTCAGAATAGTGGTTGTGTTTAAATTCTGCTGCTCTTTTAATGTACTCCACTCCGCAGATGAGAAAACATGGCATATCTTCCAGACTTGATCAAGTGTTTGAAGCCCCTCATGCCGTCAAAGAAGTTTTAATCAGTCAATTTCATTTGGATCAAGCAGTATGTTTGCTCATTTATTTTTTGTATTGTCCGTTTTAACTCTTAAGCAGTAAGCTCTAACCAGAGTTGGAGAGAGCAATTAGGATGGTAAATGAAAATTATTCCCAAGATTGAACTTTGAACCTGATTTTTCTTGTGATTTTTTTTATCAGTATATTGGGTCAAAAGAGACTGATGAGAAAGCTGATATGGTCTGCGAATTGGGAATTACGGACCTCTGGACCCCAGAAAATCATTATCGTTGGTTCAAATCCCGCTATGGGGGTCATGTGTCTGCAAATGTCGAAGCTGTTGATCAATCTCGTCTGCTTTTATGCAGTATGTTTCTTAAAGATTTTTAAGTCACAGTTGTTCTTTGGAGCGTGAATTTATATTAATTATTTACGATTAGAGTTATGTAGGTCAAAAATACTATAACAGCTATGTACCTGAGATATTTTAATCTAGAAGAAAGGTTGGCTTCATCAATTAATTCGATTTATAAAAATCTCAGTTCAGCCAAAAGGTCAAACCTGCTCCTAAATTATGCTTAGAATTTGTTAAGGTCTACTTTCTATATGTTTCCTGTGCAGATTTGGATGTGAAGGAAATTGAGATAATGAGATCTAAACAAATAGAGCTGGAAGACAAAATTTCTACTATAAATGCAAATTTAAAATCTCTTCAAGCTACCTTAAGACATAGAGAAGATGAAGCTGCAGAACTTCAGCGTGAAAGGGTAAGTGTATGCATATACCTTTATGTCTGCTGATAATATGTTAAGTCTTTGAACAAGTTATTAAGGGCATACTTATTTTTTTGTTGGAAAACATAAGGACTACAGACCAAGCCTGTCAACTATGACCTCCATATGTATTCTCATGTTGCAATTGGTAGGCTACAATTCTACTGGTTAGAACCAAACAATTCTTCCACATATGATAGTATTCACATGCATAGATTGTTATAAGTGAATCTAGTCCACATATAATGATTCAGAAGTGAGTTTTATTCTGTATGGGACCATCACACTTGTGATTATCTGGTTATAATTAAAAGGGGACTCTTTACTGACTTGGTGCATTAAGCAAAGGTTCTTATCCGTTATGTTTATATCCTTTTCCACTAACCTATAAATTTCATCAAAATCTTGCTTGGATGAACGCATGCATGATAGTGCTGCTTGTAGATACACGTCTCTTTCTCTATATTTTGGAGAATTGCCATTTTTTTGGATTCTCTGTTTTACTATTACCTTTCAGGTTACCATATTTTACCACAGCATCAATGAAATATGTGGTATCTACCTTATGCTTGCCAAAAATACTTGTTTTTCAAAACCTGTGGATAAGAGTGCTGAGTATTGTTTTCATATTATTTTATTCTTGAGTGGAAAACTCTTAAATCTTGAGGAAAATTCATAAGTTGTGTGTGACATTCTGTTACTCCACCTAACATTCTTATAACTTTAATAGTGAAGGGTTCATGAAGTATGGGTTTGCTAGAAAGTAGTTACTTGGGGGAGTTATATTATCTAGAAATTGAAATAGCGTATTTTTGGAGAAGATCCGACAGGATATCCAACTCTCTTACTGCCAGTTATAAGGTTTCATGCTAGACTGATATGAAGCAACTGGCAATGGTTAAAATATGTGGATGTTCAACGTACTAATATTTAGTAAAGGCAATTATTAGGCCATACGACTTTCCTGTGCTTGGTAAAGCTTGGGCCTTGTGGAAACAGTTAGCCCGGCATAAACTATATTGCAATACGGAGAGACGAGATAAGATAACAGGTTTAAATGAAAAAAAGAAGTTGAAGAACAAGAGGAAAAAGAAACATCAACTTTCTTCACTTGTATTAGACTATCATTAAGGTCCTCTTTTTCACATTTCCATGAGCATGTCATGTTTAGGAGAAGCTTGTTGACGTCAATAATAAGGAGAAGAGGAAGCGGAGGGAGATGGAGCTCCTTGTCAGTAAGTAACATTCTAGTGTTTCTGCAGTAGATAAATTTGTTGTTGAACATATATTTTACATAGTTACTGTAAATTTAGATCAAAGAAGAACAAAGTTGAAGTCAATAGAAAACGAGAACGACCCAGATGCTTCCACAACAAAGCTCATTGAGAAGGTTAAAGAATTGAAGGCTCAGCGATTCCAATGTATTTTTGAGATTAAGGTGAAGCAAATTTTGTCTTAATCTTATAATCTATTTAATTGTTCTTCAGTAAGTTGCATGGTGGTAAATTTGGATTTCTCTAACTCAATATGTGGTTTCTTGCCTTGCTATATTGTGTTGGCAGAATTTACTTCTTGAGGCTGTTGCTTATCGCAGAACTTTTGCTGAAACTAATATGAGCTCTATTGAATTTGATGCTAAGGTATATTCTGCTTATTCATTTCCATTATAACTATTGTGCTCTTCTTGTTTTGTTATAATAACTTTTATTGGAAAAGCAATTCTGAGGTTATTATATTTATAAGAGATTAAAGAACTAGAAACCTTAGGTTAGTTTTAACATGATTTCTTCTGTTTTGTTGTATTCTTTGGTTCTTTAGTTCTTTTGATTTGATAAGTTGGTCTACCTGCTTGATGTAGCTGGCTACTGTGTTGCACTCTAAAAGAGCTCGTCACTGAGATGATGTGCTATGAGTGAAATGCTTGCTCATTTTTATTTTTGTCACCACATAATCCTTAATCTATAAGTGGGGAAAGTTGCCTTTGTTTTTATTAAACTTGTTTCCTTTGTATTCTGTGTAATTATGTTTTTATTTTGCCTCTATTCTAGATTAAAGAGATGGAGTCCAATGCAAAGCAACAAGAAAAAGCTGCCTTGCAAGCATCCTTATTTCTTGACCAATGTATGTATAAATTTCTTTGCAATCTTAAATATGCTGTGCTTATGCAATAGTTTTGTTTTATTTTTAATATTTCTTCTACTGTGTGAAAAAGCATGCAGAATTTTCGTTATTGCTATATTCTTTTCCAAAATCTGCATTCTTTCTTTAGCCACTTGTAAGATAAAACTCTATAGTTACTAGATATTTATGTGGAAGAGTTTTACCTGTTGATAGCTTAAACGAAAGACAATATGTGGAATTTCCCCGTGAAACCAGATGCTTTAAAGCTCCCAAGCTTCCAGTCATAAAATTGCTACTCTGCTATAAGCAACCAAAAATGCTTTCAGTTAATGAAATATGTTTCTTCCTATTTGTCTACTTCTAATGTTAAGTATACAATACAGTGTATGGGTTTGAAAACAAATGTGTAAACTTGAGGATTTGTAAATGCTGTAGATCCTTCTAGGATGAGGGAGTATTAAGTTTGACACCAGATATCCTGGTCCTTACTACTCCCTCCGTATCTTTTCATTAAGCCCACCTTATTTGGACACATCATTTCATTAAGCCCATTTCCTAAAATGGAAATGCACCACATGATAAATATCCCACTGTAACTCATAAATTACCATATATGCCATTAAAAAGCAACCAACTCCATTCTCTCTCCTACTTGATGTGACAAAAATACCCCCAAAAAGTTACTTTATCTTTCCAATTTTATTATAAACAACTCATTTTCTTAACATGCGTGCCCGACCAAATGATCTTAATGAAAAGATACGAAGGAAGTAGTTGATTTTACAAAGTTAAATTGATAGCTCTTAGCTGCAAGTAGTGAAAACTTATTTTATCACATGGGATTGTAGCTTCAGCACCGTAAGGACTGTTGATTAAGCATTTTCTTTCTCTGAAGGAATAATATCTCAGAGTTGGGTTTAAGCATAACTTTTACTTATATGTTATCATGTATATAAATTTCTCAAGACCTATATTCTACATGTGTTCCCCTTAGAATTTCAAGTGAAGAAAGTACCTCCTACTTTTATGTTTCTATAAGATTGAGAACTGATTTCTTGTGCATCTTCTCTTTCGTTTACTTTAGATTGGCTCTTCTGTTTATCGCCATTTGCGAGGATGGTTCACCCATAATTTTGGTTTTATGGCCTTTTCGGAGTGTGCTTTTAAAGGCTAGAAAACATTTGAGATCACCTGGCTCTTCTTATCATTCCCTTTCGCTTTTTGATTAGGTAAAAGTGCATCAGATAATTGCCGACAGCAGCTACAAAAGGCCAAGAGAGATGCAGAATCAGTTGCTGTTATCACTCCTGAGCTTCAGCAGGCCTTCCTGGAGGTTCGTACTCTGGCTGAATCACTGTAGTACCAATTACAAAGTGCTTCTATAATATGTTTCCTGACATTTCATGTACATTTTCCTATGGATAAGTCCTCTGGGAACCGAACATTCTTTTAAGTAGAAAACAAATCAAGAAGTATCCGCAACTTTCAGTTCTTCCTTAAACTCGTAGCTTTACGACCGAGATTCCTGACAAACAGTCCCCCAGCCCTCATCCTACCAAAAATGTAGAAGAAAAACTGATGAGGGAAATAAGAAAAAGGGGGAATATATTCATGCATATTAAACACAGGTGTATCTACACGGTTTGCTGCTTATGAAGCAAAGTGCTATGCAAAACATAGAACTTTCCTGGATTCTATTCAGATGCATTTGTTTTCTGGCAGTTACCTGCTCATAGCTTTCTTTCTTTCTTCATCTGCATCTCAACTGTTCTGTATTTGTTAACTAATGCTACCTGCTAGTGTGTTTGGTATGTATTTTTATGTGTTTTCTTGCTGACTATAATGTTCTGGGGAAATAATAGCTACAGCGGAAATGTTCCTACTTTTTCACACCTTGGGGCATCATTATTTGAAAATTAGATGAAGAAACCCGTGCAATTTCTAATACTAAAAATGTGTTTTGATGTGAGGGACTATCTTGGGTGTGAATATGGTATCTTATAAGCAGCTGACTGTTTTATTTTGAGCATTATAATATTCTTTGTGAATTGGGCTTCAGTCGCCAAAATTTTAATTCGTTGGTGAGTTGAAACCCCATTATTGTTGATGCTGCATAGCAGCTACAGCCCATCTGCTTTTCCTCCTTCACTTATGGAGTTTGTGCATGCTCATAATGAGTGAATACTTGCAGATGCCTACTACTGTCGAAGAACTGGAAGCTGCAATCCAGGAAATGATATCTCAAGCCAATTCTATTCTGTGCCTTAACCATAACATTTTGGAGGAATATGAAAGCCGTCTAAGAAAAGTGCGTATATACCGATTTTCAATAAGATTATGGCTTCTAAACTCCTTTTTTTATAATGTTGTTTTGTTGAAAATGGTTAATATGCAGATTGAAGCACTTACAAAAAAGCAAGAGGCTGATGAGAAGGAATTAAATAGCCTGCTAGCTGAAATCAATGCTCTGAAGGTTAAGTTTTGGATCATCATTAAAACTTTGTGCCATTATTTAGTACGCTATTTCTTCTATTCTTCTCTTAATACCAGGTGCAATTTTCAAATATAATATCCTGGTCAATGTGCAACCATCCCTCAACCCCCCCCCCCCCCCCCCCCCCCCCCGAAAAAAAAAACCAAAAGAAAAAAGAATAGAAATTTAAGTATAATAAAAATTTGAAAAAGATGTTGGAAGAGAAGGGAAAAAGGACGTTTTAAATGATTGTCCTTATAATCACTGCAGTGTGCTTGTCTCACTGTGTTATGACTCCTAATACTCTAATTGTGAATTATCTGCAGGAAAGTTGGCTCCCAACATTAAGAAATCTTGTGGCTCGGATTAATGAAACTTTCGGTCATAATTTCCAAGAAATGGCTGTTGCAGGCGAGGTGTCATTAGGTAGATGTGATAACTTTATCATTTATTTTGAGGTCTTTTGTGGTTTATGTATTGATTGGTTAATTTTTCAGATGAACATGGCACAGATTTTGATCAATATGGAATCTTAATAAAAGTGAAGTTCAGGTACTGAGTTTACCTTCATCTTAGTTTCCATCCCAGTACAAGTTGAGGCTTCGAAAATTGTTCCGTCTAGAAGCAATCTTTTTTTTTGGTTAATAATTGAATATGCATGCATCCATAGATTTATTTCTTCTTAGAAGTTTTTCTTGTTGGGCCAGGAAATTTAATTATTTGTGAATTTCTTACGTATTCTTTTGGTTCTCTGTTCTACGTTTTGTCACTCTAATGCTTTGGCACTGTTATTTCCAGGCAAACCGGACAGCTGCAAGTTTTAAGTGCGCACCACCAATCTGGAGGGGTATACCTCAGGCTTAATATCTAATGTACACCATCTTTTATTGCCAGCTTCTAACTTCCTATGCCTGTTTTCTAGGAGCGGTCTGTTTCGACCATTCTCTACCTTGTTTCTTTGCAAGACCTTACAAACTGCCCATTTAGGGTAGTTGATGAGATAAATCAAGGTTGGTCTAAATGTATTATCCATAAAGTTTTCAACAGAAGGATTCACTTGTTGAGTGGGAGGAATAACCAATATTTCTTATACTCCCAGGCATGGACCCCATAAACGAGAGGAAAATGTTTCAGCAGTTGGTCAGAGCAGCCAGCAAGCCAAACACACCGCAGTAAGAGATTGCTGTTTGTTTCCTTAGTTGATGAACTATTTATTTCTTCCATAACGTACATCATCATCATCATCATCATCATCATCATCATCAATAGTACATGTATTTTCACAAATTATTGGTTGTAGCACAGAGAGGCATCAACACTTGTGTTTGTTGATTGGCTCATTTTCTCTTTCTGCAATTTGAAATTGAAACGCACAAACTTATAATATGGTATATCATATGCAGGTGCTTTTTGCTCACACCAAAATTACTGCCAAATCTAGAATACAGCGATGCGTGCAGCATTCTGACGGTGATGAATGGTCCTTGGATCGAGCAGCCTTCAAAAGGTTTATCATCATTCTCGATTGCACAGATACATGCTTTTCTCGTTACCATTATACCATTATACTTATTCCTTACTAGTCGCATCTTTTATTAGTATTTTTTTAAAAATTATCAATTTGCAGTTTGGAGTGGTGGTGAAAACTGGTCTTCAATCAGAATGCAGCTGGCGGGAAACTGCTCGTAAGGGCATAATCGTTTGTTGGGTGAGAATAGACTCAAGGGAGGGTGTACAATCTCATGTCAGTTCTTCACCGTGTATAAATTATTAGCTCTGCTATTATTTTGCTCGGTGATAGGCGGTAGAATTGTTGTATATTTTTTTTTTGGTATTATGCTATTTTTTTTTTCTTCAATTGTAATTTTATGTATTCTAATGTTATACTCCCTCCGTCCCGTTTTAATTCTCACCTTTTAGTTTAGGTGTCCCACTCTATTTGTTTCACTTTCCATTTAAGGAAATAATTGAGAAATAACTTCAAAATTACTTTATATCACTTCAAAATCACTTTATATCACTTTTTGTCATTTCAAAAACAATTTATATCATTGTATTAATTAAAAAATATTTTATATCACTTTATTCACTATTCTAAACACGGGTGCTTATACTGTGGAGTTGGCACAATGCTTGTGTCCGTAAGATTATGACACGTCATCAACTTTGATAAAGTAGTAATAATAATAAAAAAAAGTTTTATTCTTATTATAAATTAATATTATATTGTAACCATGGGTTAAGTGGCCTATCTTGGTTGAGTTTTAGTCAAAATTAGCTTTTTAGTCAAAGAAAGAGTGGTCCCCATTTCTGATTTCATGGTTGGATTTTGATCTACATGGCCATCGGCGTCGAACTTGGTCGGAATGTGTTCGGACGATGAATTTTATTTATGGCGATGAGTGGATCGGTAATATATTATGAATCTATCTGTAAATATGCAGAACGCCAAAACATAATTTTCCGATTTACGTATGAATGGAAGAAAGATGAGATAGGTATTTGTAATCCTTTTTCATTATAATTCAAAAACCCTTTTCTTTGTTTCCTTCATTCTTCCTCCTTCGACCCTTCGCTTCTTGGTGAACAACGATTTGTCCCGCCGACGGCGAATTTGAGCTCCATCTTTTTGTACCACCAAAAAGCCTTTTGTTTCCCTCTTTCTTCCTTCCTTTTTCATGTGCTCCCTCTGTGAATGGTATTCCCAACAATGGCGAATGTGAGCTTTGATTTGTGGTGTAATCCTCCATTCCCATCGACGTCGAAGTTGCTCGGAATTTATTTGAGCTCGACCTCGATTGTGACGATGACGAAGTCGAAGTAAGTTTCGGTTCTACTTTAGCATATGAGATTGAACATATTTTTGTCCTTTTTTTGGCGGCAATGGGCATGTTAATTCTTCGATGTTGTAGATATAGTTGCATAGTTTAATTGTGTTTTGGTTATGCTTTATTGAATTGATGGTGTAAATCTGTACCCATAATTGAATTGAATTGATGGGTAAATTTGTACCCGTATTGAAGATGGGGAAGAAGTTTAGGCGATTTAATTTGTCTTAACAATCTTAGTTTATCTATTTACATTTGCAGGTCCTGAAATTTTTGTGTTAATTCGATTTGGTGGCTTTGTTTTATATGGGAGTTGGGATGCTAATTTGAATGTGGCCTTGGGTTTAATAGACCCTCCACCCGGTTTTGACTTTGTCACTTTTGAGTCAAAATTTGATGATGATGATGAGGAATTAGGTAGAGTCGTTAGGCTTAAGTTTGTTGGTAATTGGCCTAAGTCTGTTTTTAATCCTCCATCAAATTGTGAGGAGGAGGCAGATTGTCATATTGTGGGTGCCACAACTAGTAAGCTTTTTAGTGTGGAGAATAATGGGCATGGTGCGCCATTGAAGAATGGTGTAAAAGAAGCAGGTGACGTTGATTTAATTGAGAATCCGTTGGTGAAGGAGTCAAAACCAGAAGAATGAGGTGTTGGGAAGAATGAGATTCCATTGAAGGAGTTAAAAACAGAAGAATGTGATCTTGAGAATGATGAGAAGGAGAGGGAAGTTCCAGTAAAGGAACCGAAAAAAGAGGAAGTTGTGGTTGATGAAAAAGTAGAAGAAATAGAGCGTGATTGTGGAATTAATGGTAGAATGGCTGCGGTAAGAAATTGTTTTGATCTTGAGGAAAAATTAAAGATTGGCACTGAGTTTTCAAATTTGGAGAAAGTTTATCTCTTATACTGTGAGTACGGTCGTTGGAAAAGTTTTAGTGTTCGTAAAGGAGAACAACACTATTTCGGTAAGAGCAACCATATTAGATTTAAGGATTTTATCTGTTCAAGTACGGGGTTTCCTAATTATCAAAGCTATAAGCACAAGCTAGGTATTTACAAGAAGCTTGTGGTCCGCACGAACTGTAAAGCGAGTATAAGTGTGTCAAGGGATGATTTGGGTTCATTTGTTGTTGCCATGTTTGACAAGGAGCACAATCACGATCTCGTAGACTTTGATCAGACATTTCTGTTGCGATCTAGTCGTCACATGAGCTATGTCAAAAAATCTGTAATGGAAGCTCTCAATTCGGCTAGTATTGGTGTTACCGCTGCGTTCAATTTCATGACGAAAAAATGTGGAGGCATGCAGGATGTTGGATTCACGAAGAGAGATGCATATAATCACATGGACCGTGTGAGATTGGAGACGAAGGTAAAGAATGGAGATGCAAGGCTGTTGTATGATTATTTCAGTGAAAAATCCAGTTCGGATCCTTTCTTTTTCTGCAAGTATCAACTTGACAATAGTGGACGGCTCATGAATATTATTTTCAGGGATAATCGATGTGCTTTGGACTACGATGTCTTTGGCGATGTTTTGTCCGTCGACACCACGTACCGGACAAATAAATACAACATGATATGTATGCCTTTTGTAGGCATTAACCATCACACGCGCAACGTCATGTTCGGCATGGCTATGCTGTCGGACGAGACAACTGGAGCACTAAAGTGGCTGTTCGAAACCTTCTTGCAGTCCATGCATGGAAAACAACCAAAGGTAATCTTCTCTGATCAGTATAGGGCCATGATGAATGCCATTGATGCTGTGTTCCCCAAGTCCAAACACCGTCTGTGTTTCATTTGTTGCATCAGCATCTACCGCATCATCATCAGCATCTACTGCATCAATATCATCATCATGGACCATCCTTATTTGTCCATTTTCAACCACACAATAATCGTCCACAACATCACATGTACGCCCAACAAATGCATCGCGCAAATCAACCAAATCACTTGCATGGTTGGAGGATATCTCAACAACCGGAATGTTCATAAGATTCTCATCTTCAGTAAACACCTCTTTAACACAATCATCACTAGCTTTCGGTGGAGAGTCACCTTCTGCACCGTTCTTGCCTTCTTCACAGACTGAAACTAAACCACCCTTCAAACCAACATCCGTAGTTCTACCCATGTTTGGATTCCTACTCAATGACTAAATAAAATTCAATATAATGCCAATGTTTTGATTCATCACACCCATCTGATCATTCATATAACCCCATTTCTGATTCATGTCCCTACAAGATACTTTCAATTTATCCATCCTAACACTCATTGTATGCATGAATTGCCTTTCCTAAAAATGGAAACCCAAAAATATTTCAAAGTAAAAAAAATACAGAAAGTATACAACAAATATGAAAAATTGCAGATAACGAGTTATACATAAAATATGACCTTTGCATCCGGTGTTGAAACGGAGGGGAATGACTGTTCAGAACGCCCATCATCTTCTTGACGAGGCTCACTTTGACCTACGGCAGTTGTTGCAGATCACAACTCGGGTTGACGCTTCAGGGAACATTCTCCATCCTCCAAATTCAGTTTTCGCTTCACTAATTTCCTCTCCGTAGGATGGCCATCCTCATCCATGCAATGCTGCTCGTGCCCATTATCCATGACAGGGTGCTCGTCCTCCAACTCCTCCTCCACCTCCACCTCCACCTCCAACACTACTTCTTCATCCAAATATGGCTCATGTGCGGATAAGCACAATTGCTCTTCGTTTGAGGCGATAACAGAGTGCTGCAAAAAATAATATTAATGTTAAAACATTCAAAACAAGACAAAGAAGCAAAACTAATTAAAATAAATGGTTAGAAAAAAATTTACCACTATCTTAGCCCCGTCAAGAAGGATCTGCAAATTCTTATAGGTTCTTTGACCCAAAGCCATCTTCCAATGGAGCACTCGCGGATATATATCCTCCCAACCCTGGAGAATATAAGCACAAGCAGCCCCAAGCAAAGAAAATATCTTGTAGATCCAACATTGGAACACAAAGAGGAATCCAAAAATCTGGAAATTGGGATTCCCACTGCCCGTTTTCTTCACTAATCGCTTCATCCTATCACAAGCCTTGTCAAACTCTTCCACGAAATACTTGTAGCTAAATAATCCCCAAGGAAACTGCTTTAGTGTTTGCAAATCATCGCATACATGCAAGTACTTCATATCCAACTTCTTTGCCTCAGAATCGTAGGGAAACAAAACCTCGTAGATGAATAACACATGGACCAGCTTTAGGAAAGTCTCCCCACCCCCAGCTCCATATTCACTATCTTCCACAGTTGTTTTCAAAGCATCCTTAATATGCCTCATAGTCAGTGTTTGAACCTTGTTGAAAGAAGTTTCCCATAATGTAGAGGTAGTGGAAAATTCTTCAACAGGACCAAACTTCAACTCGGATATCAAGTAAATGTCACGGGGATCGAAAACAACCTCAGAATTATTGAAATTAAACACCAACAGTCCTTTGCGACGCTTTGATCGGTTCACTAATTTCATGCAATGATAGAATAACTGACATTGATAGTTTTGAGGGGAATGGTGTAAGTTAAGTAATTGCCCAAATGGCTCATTCCTAAATTTCTCAAAATTATCCTCATCAAGGCAGTCAGTTATTAATTTGATTACGGCCTCAGAATGGCATCAGGCAGCAACATTTGCACCTATACAATTAAGACTTCATATAAATACCAACATTCTTCACCAGTCACATATTACAATAAACTGTAAATTAAGAATCCAACACACCAAATTCATATACAAAAATACAAATCACCATGCAGCACTGTTCCAACAAAACAAAGCAATTCTTCGAAGCCACGACACCCAAACTCTTTAAAACAAATCATCTTTTCCAATTGAAACCTACAAGTATTCGGCATCTACCTCACTGAAAATTCAATTTTACGATACTAAACTCATCAAACCCTTCAACAATAATAAAAATCGAAGTACAAAAATAACAATAAACAAATCGTGCTCTTCACCACTACATCGACGAAACCCTAACACCCTAAAACTCAACAATAAACCACAAAACAACAAAAAAGTCCAAAAATATAAACAAAAACATCAAGGACCACAAATTGTCATAAATCATTTCAAAAAAATATACAAAGAGTACGAAAATTTACCTTCCGAATAGTTTCAAATAAAAACAATAATGACAAATGATTTCCAAATGGGATGCTTCAATCAACCACTTCGTTGGCGGCGTAGGAAAACATCTCTTCCTCCTCGAAATCGTCGCCGCCTAGCCTTCTCCACCGCCACTCTCACCCTTCTCTATCACACACTACTTACTATCAAATAACAACCAAAATAATGGCAAAATCGTGTGAAACACCAAGCTTCTCTACTCTCTACTCGTCGCCATCGTCGTCGTCGACGAAAAAATGAAATGAGGAGAGGACTCGTCGACGATTCGGTTCTCAACGGCGGCTCTCCACCGTCTCTCTAAAAAATTGATTTCAAATGTATTATGAGTGGGGAGGAATTAATGAGTTGACCACAAATCTTATTACTCCATTATTTTAATCAAAAGTATTGTCTCCTAAATAAATTAACGGTCCAAAATTGGGTAGCATTTAATGCACTATACTTTCGACCAAAAATAACATATTATTCATGTAAAAAAACAATAGTAATTATATAACAACTTTAATAAACTTATCCTTATATTTTATTATGTTAATTGGAATGTACTAATATAAAATACATATTGGTCATGAAAAAAAATAACTAATTTGGATAAATGACTAAACAATAATGAAAGCCATGGTCACAAAACTCTAATTCGTCCAACACTAATATTAATGGGGGAAAAAAATATACATTTTAGTGGACTACCCCACTTAGGAAATAAAATTACTAAATGTAAGGACAAACAAATTAAACCTTAAACGGGTTTACGTGAACTCACTAGTTTTAAATACAAATAATTATGGCCCATAAATAATTACATTTATTTAATGTGTTAATTAACTATCCAACGCAGACAGTCATGGTGACAAAACTCTAAATCGATCCAAATTAATATTTACTTTCAAAACGATAACATCCCACACATAATAAATTTTATTGCCACATCAAATTAACTCACTACAAGAAATTCAACTTTTAGCTACACATAAATTAGCCATACATAATGATGTGTGGCAGTTTAGCTACACATAGTTAGAAAATGTGTAGGCAAATAAATTAGACAATTTTTACTAGTTATCGACATTAAATAAGTGTGGGCAAAACTTTTTAGTTACATTATAATTTTGATCTTAAAAATTTAAATTTGTTTCAATTTGATCAAATTTTTGTATTGAATTTGTTGTGTATACGTGGCATGCTGAAAACTTATTAGCTACATATTTTTATCAATTAAATATGTGTGGTTGAAAATATTTTATTTTTTCAAATTATTGATATTTAATATGTATGAGAAAAAAATATTTAGCCACACTTGTATTCTGATCTTTAATTATTTAATCTTTTCTATTTAATCACATTTCTTTTTGTGCCTTTTGTATGCATACACGGCAAATTAAAAAAAACTTATCGGCCACACATATCAATTAGCTATGTGTGGTTAATGATCATTTATTTATATTATTGATTATTGTCATATTAAATAAGTGTGAGAAAAATTTAGTAATGATTTTTTTTTTTGCCTTGGGGTTTTATTATCTTTTAAACTTTGCTATTCTAGCTAGGAAAAAATTAATTAAAAAATATTAGTCACATTATAAATAGTTATACATGTTCGGTTAATATATTTTGTAATTAATTATTATTACCATACAAAAATTCATGATAAGCCTTAAACGTTATTAGTTTTATTACATCGTACTACATTCATAATATTACAGGCCATAAAATAAAATCATGATTTAACCTCTTAATTAACAAAAATAATCAACGTAATTCAATACCCTAATGGCAAATGACAAAATTAGTTTTATTAACAAAATTGCTACAGAAATTTTTTACAAGATACTGTCTTCAATACACTAATGAGATAATTAACGTAATTCAGATTTACTAATTTAACTATAATTACAGATTTTTATTAAGTTAAAATAACTTACCATAACTAAAGTGAATACAATTACAAAATAATTAACATATTACATAAATCCTACTTTAATAATCTAAACGAATTCATTAAACTAAAGACATAAAAAACGGAAGTTAAGATTCATTAATAATTAACGCTAAATTAAAACATCAACACTATAACTAAGGAGTTTAAAAATAAAGTCAATCCAATTAAAAAACAAAAAATACAATACTAAAAAATAATATAGAAGATTTTATTTGTTGGATGATGAATAAGACAAAGACATGAAGGACAAAATACCTAGGAAAAGGTGTCCAACCATGGTAGGAAAATAGAAATAAAAGAAAAGCAAAAATACCTTTTTAAAGAATAAAATTAATTAAAAAATAATTAAAAATGAAAAAGCCTACATCCAATCCTAGCCGTTGACACAATGTATGTTGAGCATATCGGAACGATCCCACTAAACACACCCTTTATATTTAATATATTTTTTCTTAATCTTCGTACTTGTTTCAAATGAGACAAGTAGAAAGGGACGGAGGAAGTATGTATGTGAAATAAATGTGAATTATAACATAAATATAGATTAAAAAAAAAGGTAAATAAAAAATTTGGCCATCCTTTTGGAACTTTTCTTTACTGTAGTCGCCCCGTACACAAAAAGGGAGGGGTAGGGGGAGCGGCTAATAAGGAGTTAATGAGTTAACGCTCCTACTATTCCCGAGCGGCTTAAAAGGCTCTCTAGGAGCCTTTATTTACACTATCTAGTTCCTCCGGAACATAAAGCCAATGAGCTCCACCGTTTTGTCAATAGAGTCAGGAGAGGGCTTCTTCCTCCCTCCCCACTTGAAAGATAGTCTATGGTGCACGAAGTCCATTCCAGGGAAGTTGAACACAGTCAATTCGACACAGTAGACCCATCGATACCGAGACAACTTGCATTTCTTTGGTTTGGAAGAATGTTATCTGTGGATTTCTAACCGAAATGTTACATGGTTCTTTCCTTGCCTCGTGTAATGTAGTTTAACCTCCCGCATTGAGAAAGACACCGTTGAATGCAGTTTGGGGTCCTACCCACAACTTTATCTTAGTAGAGGAGGCAAAGACACTATAGCACCCCAATAATCACATCATACATGTAGAGAATCATTGACTGGGCTGGGTTATAGCGATGAGAGCAGCGGGGCAAATCCGAGGCGAAGACATGGGCATGTAGAGAGATAAACCATTGGATGGTAGGCGTCATCTGGCCTTGATCTAGAGCCATTCGTTGATCCTGAATCACCTCGTTTAAGCAGCACAAGTTGCACCGTCATCACCAATAGCGGGATAGGCAACTGAAGAGAAAGAAAGCAGCCTAGCCAATTATTCAGTTAGCTCGGTAAACGCTAGAATGCAGAGACCAAAGGAATCGACAATTCGGAATTGGAATCAAATTGAAACCTACGGTTTTCGGTTCTTTTTGGAATCAAAACTGAATTGCCATCAAGAAGGTTATCGGTTCTTTGACTCTGGAACTGCAAATGTTGGTTTCGCTTTGGTTCCAGTTCCTTCAGAAAAAAAGAAGATTGTCTTTTTTTTTTCTTGAAAGTTGTAAATATGGTCCAGTCTTAAATTATTGGGTGTAAATTTATGATGTGGAAGGCTTGAATCAAACGAAATTCATGAATGTTACATAACACAACTCCATATGTTAGAGCATCTACAATGGGGGGGTTGATCTTTGTTTTTGATGATTTTGATGGGGTCTCAATGATTGGATAGACTTAGGTTGAGAATTCTACAATGGGGGTTGATAAGGTCTAGGTTGATCCAATGATTGATTATAATTTTTTTTTCAATTTTATTTTGTATTTTGAATAAAACTAATAATAATAAAATATATTGTATTGAAACATTGAAAAATTACAATACAATTGTCTATAACATTGGTTGAATTGATTTTCATTATCTCATGGTTTCAGCACACAAAAAGAAAATAACAATTGGAAGTAGAAATTGAAGAAGGAAGAAAGTGAGATTGAAGAGTGGAGGAATTGAGGTAGTATTTATAGTGAAATTTTGGGAAAGTTACAGTTGGATAATTAATTTTTTTTAATTACTAAAAAAAAGCTAGAATAAATGGGGACGCGTCGCGTGTCCCCTGTGGTGAGTCGAGAGGGGTGTCGATAAATCGACTTCCCCTCGACCTCGACGAAGTCGTTCATTCCCACAGTGGCTTTGACCTCGACGAACGAAGCCCACTGTGGGCACTGGCGGTCTTAGCTTAGAACAAGGGGGTACAGATGTACCCCCAAAAAAAAGTAAAAAAAATTACTAGTAATATATATAAATATATATGGAGACGATCATATAGAAACTCATTCTTAGGTAAGAACTAGGAACTAATTTAGACCGTTGATTTTTTTTTAAATCTACGGTTCAAATTAATTGATGTATTATATTACTCTTGTTTGTGCATTTAAAGTGTTCTAAATAATTTGTGCATTAAATTAGTGTCATTTGTGCATTAACTTACTATATTTTGTGCATCACAAAAGTAGTAATATTTATGGTGGTTCCAATAAACTCATATAAAGATGAGTTCCTACCAGATCCACACTTATGTTTATATTAATTTTTGTACCCGATTAGCCCATTCTTATACATCATAACTATGGTCCAAATATTTTATTCTCAAAGTCTTTTTAGTTAGTAAAACATTTAAAAGTCCAAATACATATTAAGCCCATAACAAGAAATAAGATAAAAAATGAAATAGAGGAGCAAATTTTCAACTCAGATTCAGACCTTTCATGTTTTTTACCATATTTGCAAATTTTCAAGGACGAGAATTTTGTATTTTCGTTTTGCATATTTCTAGGGATAGGCCATTTTTTCTACTCGAAAGTTACAAATAGTGATGTATTTATGATCTCTCAACGTCTTGACAGTAACCTAAAGTACAATGTTTTTTAAAATTATCAAATAAGATGATTCTAAATATATATATATATATATATATATATATATATATATATTATATGGAGTGATTCCCATGTAATTGACCCTTAAAGTGAGAAATATGAATTAATCTCCACCATTGATCTTATCTACATGAAGGGTCAAGATTTAGCTTGGTCAAAGCGGGTCAAACCAGGGTCAACCCGGGTCAACCCGTTGACTTTTTTTTCGATTTTTTTTTAAACTGTCACACAAGATGCACAACTTTACATATTTAGATGCACCAATTCACATATTCGGATGCACAATTAAGTGTATTGAGATGCACAAGATTTTAAGTTTTTTTTTTATGTTTTTTTTTTCGTTTTTTTTTAAAGGTAGGTCGTATGCACCACATCATGTATTCATATGCACCACACTATATAATAAGATGCACCACTAAGTGCATTAAGATGCACTAGTTTTGTTTTCGTTTTTTTTTAATTTTCGTAAAATATTGTGCATCTAATTACACTATGTGGTGCATCTAGTTACACTGTGTGGTGCATCTAGTTACGCATTGTGGTGCATCCAATTTTTTTTTAGTTTTTTTTTTTTTTTACAAATTCGGTGCATCTCACTACACATAGTGGTGCATCTCATTATGTATAGTGGTGCATCCGAATATGTGAAGTGGTGCATCTTGGGTGACTGTTTTAAAAAAAAAATTGAAAAAAAAACTGAAAATCTTGTGCATCTAAATGCACTTAGTGGTGCATCTAGTTATATACAGTTTAAAAAAAATTGAAAAAAACAAAAAAATCGAAAATCTTGTGCATCTAAATGCACTTAGTGGTGCATCTAGTTATATAGAGTGATGCATCCGAATATGTGAAGTTGTGCATCTTGGGTGACAGTTTATAAAAAAAAAGTCAACGGGTTGACCCGGGTTTGACCCTCCTTCACTATACTTATTGACTAGCAGCTCTAGTACTAAAGCAAGATTAGCAACCATGATTTCTGACTACTACCGCCCCTCTTCTTTAGTTCGAATTCGAGATGTCAATCCAAAACCGATAGCTAGTTGGAGATATCTGGAAACTGGGGTGGGGAAAAGCGGTTGCGTCCTTTCCAAACATGAGGAAAGTGCAGCCGTTTGAGAAGCAGTTGAAGTAAGCACCCTCAATAGGGCACCGACATCCGGAGTTGGAGTTTAGAAGGAGGGTTGAAGGCAGGATTTATCCAGGGCTACATCAAAGGAACATGTGGTCAGCTGAGCTAGCAGAAATGGCATCACTAAATGGGGAAGCGTTGGCTAAATTTGAATCCAAAATAGCTTAGAAGAAGAGAAGTTATCAGCGTCAAGAGTACCGATAAGTGTGAAAAGTTTATTCATCCGGGTACCGCCATCACCAATCTGAGACAAAGAAGAAGTAGCGCTTTCGACTCATGAGGGAGTGAAGGCATCAAGACAGGTATGCTGATTTCCTTTGATCAACCAGAACCATTTATGTGTACTAGCTCTAGAAATAAAAAGAATAAGTACATTCGGGGTAGCGCTTTGAGAAAAGGATTGATTCAGTAGATCCGGCAGCAATCCTTGGGTGGCGCAATAACCGGTCCATCCACCAATAGTAGTAGAAGTAGAGGCAAAGAACTCATCGGCAACAGCAGCCAACCCATCCTTTGCTAGTTTCATCTGATTTCGTAGCTAAGGATTAATGATTACGAAACGACGCCTTTAAAGTAGTGCACCTGCGAGAGATCGGTTATCCTGCTCATCTCGGGAAGAACTCACACTGGCACGTAGAAATGGTACCAAGCAATCATCTGTCTTTACCTAAGAGATACCAAAGATTGGATCAATATTAGAGACCAACTGTGGACAAAGTGAGGGAAATGAGTCCAACTCAGAGCTAACTCAAAGGAGAAAGGAGCGGATTATAGCTGGTGTACGAAAACCCTAGAGTAAATAGAAGGGCAGTAGTACCAGTAATAGGTCGGTGTCAGATGAAAGCGTAACCAGAGGATGGAGTCGAAAGATCCAATCGCTAGGCTGGCAGCAGATCTCTATCTAATGTCTCAAACCGAAATAAAAAGATTTCCTCCACTATGATCTAAGAGGGAAAACCCGGTACCATATTTAAATAGAAAGGCTTAGAGGAATCCTTTGGGACTAAAGGATTATCTCTTGTCTTGCTTTTCTCTTCGGATGTAAATCTGGCTCTAAGTATGAGCTGTTTGCACTAATCAACTCACGAATCTCGGGAGTCTTTTAAGGCAGGGTTTCCACCGATTACACCTCGAAATAGAACATCGACATCGGCGGATCGAAAGCGAATTGAAGCCATTATTTGAGGGGTACTTGCTCTGAGAAGGAAGATGTACTTACTAAAGCCTCAATTACTGAGTTATTGTTGAAAAAGAGAGAGGCAATTTCGGTCAACTAGGCATCGGTTGTAGCTAGGACTAGAGGAGAAAATCCCGGGTAGAAAGACAAAAGCTGCTAGATCTATAAGCGACATTTACATCGATCTATTCCAGCCAAGACAAAAGGGATGCCCGAACCGAACAACTGATTTGCTTTCTAGTTAGAGGAGTGGTTAAAGACCAATAAAAGCTTAGCTAAATTGAGAATAAATCCACTCATCAGAAGAAAGGGCAGCTGCATATGAATGACGTAAAGGGCGATGCCCATTCTGATGCAATTTGCCTCTGATTTCTTGCTTCTTAGCTCAGGAACTCAGCAAGTCGGGATCATTCTGCTCTTTCTTGACACTTGTTCTCTACTATGTGACATTATTACCTGTGGATGCTCTTTCCTTTGCTCATAGGTCCCCCAGGGGAGGGCGTACACTGGCTTTATCGGGGCATTGCTTCCTTCTATTTCGACTAGGGAATCCCTGTTTTTGATGGGAATTGGGCTTCTGCCGTTCCTACTCTTTATAGGACTTATGGATATATTTGCTCTTGCTTCTATAGGAGGTAGGTTGCTTCTTCTGACGATGGTTCTTAGGAGTCTTTGGTCGTACTCTTCCTCTTACTGGTTGAAACATCCCTGCGGTAAACCTTAGGGGAATTAACTACGAACTATAGGCTACCAATTCCTAGCAACTCAATACCAGCGGACATTCGTGATCCTTTTTGCTTTCTATTGCTGCTTCTTGCTCAAGGAAGTGCTGCCCATTCTGACTCTCTTCCCTCTTCTATGGACGTATCCCTACCCATTGATAAACTCCTACGTATTCGACCAGGGATGTACTATTATAGGTATCTCAGTTTGCCGGTTGAGACACTTTACGCTATGCGAGACTGGCAACAAACAAGGTGCCTTTTAGTAGTCAGGAAATGAGACCTCGTCAACTACTTAGTCTTCTGTACAAAGAGAAACAGTTGGGGCATCATTTATGAGCTAGGATTGCTCGCATCTTTTCTTTCCTTTCAAAGTAGCTAAACCGGATTAAATTGAGTTGCTTTTCGCCTTTGAATGCCGAGCTCCTTCCTTTTCTTTTGGGTTAGGAAGTGACAGGCTCGGTACGTTTCGCTCAGCAGACTCCGTATCGATCGTATTGGTATCGGTAGTAGTATAATGATTCGGCAGATACAACTATGTTTCGGTGAACTCTCCAGTGGCATCATCTTCTACGTGAACCTTCTCCTCGTCAGGTTCTGACTCTGCTTATGGAAAAGCAAACTCATCCTCAGTAGTATTTACCGGGCAGTCGGTAATATGATTTTTGATTTGAAGCATCTCTTCTTTTATCACACACCTATGAGTCAAACTCTTTCTATGGCCTATTTGATGTATGCAGAATGTGACTTTCAACATCCTCATGTCCCAACCATTATCAAAGTCTATTTGTGCGATGATGATTTATCGCAAAGGTGTTCAAACGTGCGTTTTTGACTAAGCAACTTTCAATCCGCTGATGATGTTCTCGATCAGATCGTAAAGTTCGTGAATCAAGAATTCTTGAATTCGATGAAAGGTGGGAATTAAGCCCGAATCAAATGCTCGATCTCGAACCCGACTCAATTTGGCCGTTAGGCGTTGCTGCGTCTTTGTCAAGCAGCTTGTACTCTTTTCTTTCCTCTTTCTGGGCCCCTCGTTCTTTGTCCGTTTTCTTGGGACAGAGCTTGAAAGAGTGTTTTAGATTTGGCGAAGGAGTGGAACCCTTGCCTTTGAGTCCTACTCCAGAGAAGCCATTAGTGGATCGTCCGAAGTCATTCTGAATTCTTATTGGAAAGAGTCTTGAAAGAGTTTCGTAGATTGTGCGAAGGCGGCCTAAACGTGTAGCTAAGTATGGCCGTAGGCGTTCATTAGTTGGGGGCATGTCTTGTTTCTGGCTTCTCCTTCGGATAAGTGAACTTTCCGAACTCTTCAAAAGAAAGCTTAGAGTGGGGCCCGATCCCGAGAAAAAGTATTGTTCTTTGCCCAATATCCGGCACCAGAGCCCAATCTTAGCAATCCAAATTGCGAGTTTGATAATAGGTTAGGGAGGGTCATTCTCTGTCTTTCTTTGAGTACGCTTCCTAATACGAAAAGTCAAAACTCAAACTCCGAAGCGAAGTAAGCTTCGAGGTCATAAGCCCATCTGCGATTCCCTCACTCGCTAGCAACCAAATGGGATTTCATTCTTCGATTCCGAGTTCGCGATCAATCTGCCGATTAACCACTGATTCAGTGAGATCATGTGACTTCTTCTTTCGACCCTAATTCCGAGAGTGCGCACACCTGCAAGCATCCCTTATCCAGGCGGTTCACCCCCTTTCTCTTTGCCCTACTCCATACTACGCCTTCGCGCTACTAACCCTTGCCTTGACAAGTCCCTCGGGTTCAGCTCAGGAACAACGAGAAAGCAAGGAAGTATGCAGACAACGAAGGAAGAATCTTGTTTTTGTTCATGTACAGCCGAGGAATCAATCACAGATTCTTAGGAAGACTAGGCCGAGAAAGCAACTTCTCTACTACCTTACACTTTCTTACTTGTTCACTCATCGTAGGAGATATTCCCAGGTCGTCCATCAAAGAGTTACTCTTCTTCTCTGCTCTCCGGAACCCTGGCCAAAATCAATGCTACACCGAGGACTCATGGGAAGCTTTCTCACGTAGATAGGTCGGCTATTGAAGAGGAGAAGACTTAATATATAGCGAAGGCTGGATTTAAGACTTAATATATTAGCGCATTCATCATAGTTAGCAGTTCCAGCTCCGTATCAAGGTCACGATCGATATCGTCACTATCATCAATTTCGATATCATCAATAAGAAAACCTTTAGGCTTGTTATCCAGGAACTTGTTCAAAAATACCGTAATGAAAGGAACATAGGAGTTTGTCGCTAGGTATTTGACCAAATAGGATCGTCCAGTTCCTATAGAACCTATCACTAAAATCCCCTTAGAGGGGGATAAGGCTAAGCGGAGCGAAAAGGGTTTTCCATGAGATGGGAAATGCAAAGTATTAGTCCCACACGAAGTTTGTGAATAAGTGATTGTCTGATAATGAGCAAGGAATACCCGTCTTTCTGCTAAAGAGGATGTATTGAACTCATAATTCAATAGATACTTTTTATGAATGTCAACTAAGTATCGTAAGTAAATTGCTCCCGGTTGTTCAATCATTTGATAACCAGAGTCATTCTTTGATAAATGATCACTATGAGTCAGACTCAATAGAATTTGATCAATCCTTTTTTCTGTCGTTAAGGCGGAGAACTGAACCAAGAATTCTCTTTCTTCATCATCAATCGAATCACTGTTCGCGACCCAGGATTCTATTTTATCATCAATCCAACCCCCATTCACGTTTTTTCTTTTTCTTATCAATGAATAGATCTCTTTACTTGTATGACTTAGATGTCTCGTATTTCTCGAAAAAGTGATTCGATTGATGGGATTTGGTATGAGATCGATGAGATTGATACTCAAATATTTCTTCTTAGAACGTAGTGATTTGACCCCATAAGCGGGACCAAGCATGTTGCCGCCAGAAGCCCATATTTCTTCTAGAGAATCTCCTAATTGTTCCAGAGCAACTAGAAAGAGATTCTTTAACCAGAAAGAATTCGGTACAGATGTAGGATACCTGCTTTGACTTGGCCAAATCTTGACCCTTCATCACCAATATATATCTATGGTGAAGATCTATTCTCATTTCTTAGGATAATATTCATTCTCATATGATCTCTCTCCTATATATATGTGTCAAATAAGGTGTCGTAGAATTTTGTTAACATTGCTATTTTAATCAAGGGTTGCGTAGTGTAGTATTTTTGTTTATCTCTATATCGCTATATTTCGTTTAGACTCTGTGCACTCGGGTGTTTTTATGGGGTATTTTGGAGATAAAGACAGTGAGTTGTAGTGAGATTGTCTTTATGGGGTGTATTATCTAATTTTTGAATGTATATTTTGCATTAATTTTAATAAGAAAATTCTAATTTCATTAATTTAAATAAAAATAATACTTTACTAGATAAGGGTGTTCAAAGTTTGATTTAAACCGTAAATCAAATCGAACCAAACCGTAATTTACGGTTTGGTTCGGTTTTTTAGTTTAAAAAATATGGTTTGGTTTAGAATTCTAAAAAATTATGGTTTACAGTTTAGGTTTGGTTTTTAAGAAAATTCAAACCAAACCAAACCGTAAACCGAAAAACCATATTTGATATAATGATATTAATATTATTATTTTATTTATTATGTGAGGAAATAGAGATTTTCTTGATTACATGTCATATCTGAGTGTTATACAAATTTAATTAATGAAATCATACAATTTAGAATCATTAAACCCTACAATCTACTATACATTTTCAATTAATTTTTACAGTGGCTTATCTTCACCTTTGAATACGAGTTACGAATTTCTATTTGTTTTCTTTTCTTCTGATAGTCCCGAAACGAGTTACTGGTGTATGGGTGGAGGGGAATACACCAGTTAGGATTTTAAAACTTAACCCTGAAAAATACTTCAACCGAGTAAAAAGACTCAGTTGGAATCTCACAGCTGAGTAAGCAACCTCAGCTGGAAGAGTGAGGCTGTGCGGAATGTGGTGAAAATTAAACTCGTAAAACAACTCACGCTTTTATGCTCGGTTGGTCAAAAACCAAAACAGTTGAGAATGTGCAAATGAGGTTTGTATGCTGGTTAGTCAGACAGTTAAGAATGCAAGAAATAACTGAATAAAGAAAAACACTAGCACACAGAGATTTAACGTGGTTCGGAGATAACCCTCCTACGTCCACGGGGAGTTGTGAGTCCACACAACTCTGTGCAAGTTCTTCTGGACAAACCACTCAGCTTACGCGGGCTGAGCAACCGTTAAGGATAAGTTTGCGGGTACTTATCAACCTTACAGTTTAGTTTCCGGGTACTAAACGACCTAACTACTCAGTTGCAGCAAGAGTAGGATCCTAAACCTTTTCAGGTGAAAGAAAATGGGATTCCAACTAAAAGCTCTAACGAGAAGTGAGCTAAGATCTAACTCTCTACGAACTCTCACTAAGTGATGTTCTCAAGGTTTGATCTAAAGACACAAAAACTATCTAACTCTCGAACTCTCAACAAGTGATGTTCTAAGAGATTCAGTTCAGCTCGTGAAGAATATTGCTCTTTTCTTTTCGCTCTCAGATTTCTTCTCGTGTGTGTTTCTTCTCTTGTCTGTGTCTTATTCTCTCGAATGAATGAAGGCCTCTATTTATAAGCGGAGAGTATCAACTAGCCGTTGGAGGAGCTGTTGATCTCTGATCGTTGAAAGCGATGGCTTGTCTCTCATCTCTGCAGACTTTCCCGATATGGCATTTGTGCTCTTCTGCTTTCCATCTGAGACAGTCTTGTGTTGGGTCAAATGGGGCAATGACTGAACGGTCAAACCCTCATGTGACTTCCTTTTGAAATTCAAATGTTAACTACAGACTTCCCACAGAGGGTAGTCGGTTAAAACTTTCGATCTTCAACTAACTTGTTATTCAGCCGATGTTCTATCTGACAACTAACAGTTGAATTCTCAGCTGACTTCATCTTCAAGCTGTTGATCTTCTTGGTTGAGTTCTACAACTGATGTTCTGAAACTGAACACTCAGTTGTCTTCCTTGTATTTGATCAGTTGGGTTTGACCGCTCAGATGACTTCATTTTCATCTGTTGTTCTCTTCCCCTTTACTGCTTCTCATCTGATGAACGCTCAGTTGTTTTTCCTTCACAACTGATGTTCTGAAGACTTCCCCCTCTTTGCATCTGATCATATGAGCTCTCAGTTGTCTTTCATCACAATTGATGTTCTGTCTGAGTAATGCCTTGTTGCCATCTTCAGCTGGAGACCTGTAAAGATAAAATCTTAACTTTGCTCAAACAGCGAGCCTAACTTCTAACATTAGGTTCTGGGAACATCTACTCGGTTGGGGTCAGTCGATTTTGGAATTCATCAAAACTCTTACTAATAAATTTCCCAACATCTTCTATATCCTTTTCAAATTCAAGTGTTTTCAATAAAAAAAAGTAGATAATGTGAAATTATTTTACTATAATTTACTATTTAGCTAAAAAATGTTATCCTAGACTCCTTATATATTTATTCTAGCAAAAGAGAAAAATGTATATGGTCATGACAACAACTTTCTTTAATTCGTTTTATTTCTATTAAGAAAAAAATGAAAAAATATTGATAAACCGCAAACCAAACCGCACCAAACCGTATATTACAGTTTGGTTGGTTTAGTTTTACTACTTTATCAGTTCGTTTTGATTCCAAAAATTATCAAACCGTATTTTATGATTTGATTTAGGTTTAGTATCAAACCGCACCAAATCAGACCGTGAACATCTCTATTGCTAGAAATAAAAAAAAATACGTTACTAAAAAAAATTACTAGAAATAAAAAAAATATTACTAGAAATAAAATAAAAAAACATAGCCGTTGGTAGGAAAAAAAAAAAACTATGCTCATTCTCGACGTCGCTTGACGTCGGCAACCATCATCATATGCAGATGGTACTGCTCCAACATCATGTGCGACGTATCCATGCTGATGATACTTGCATCGGTGGTGTCTTGCTTCGCCCGAGCACGCTCCCTCATTGCCTCGGCGAGGTTGTTCTTTGCATCGATCATGCCGCTTAGCCGGGCATTTGTTGAGACGACCAACGACCCGAACTCCGCCTCTTCAGTCGTTTTCTTTTTTCCCTTTCCTTTGGCCGCCCTCGTCGACGCCTTTGTCGCTTTTCGTCCCTGTGGGCGGAGAGGAGACGTGCTTTTCCCTTCTGTCGCCTCGCTCGATCCGTGGAGCGTTTTAGATGAGGTGTAGGCGCCTTCCTCCGTATTCTTTGTCTGCTTCATGGGCGGAATGTCGGGAAATTCTTGGTGGAGGAATTCGGGATAGTCCTGCAAGATTTTCCAAGCACCAAAGTGCTTGAAGTGTGACCCTTGATGGGCCTCGCATATCTTCTGGCATTCTCGAGCACCATGTCGTCGGAGGCGCCGCTGGGCCCATTTTTTGTCACCTTGTCGAATGCGATCATCCACTCCTTCACCCAGGCGGAGATCCACCTAAAAAAACTCTTCACTGTCTTTGAGTTAAGGTCGTCGGCAAATAAGGCGTTGTACCTCGCCACCACTTTCCCCCAGTACTTGTCACCATGTTGATCTTTGCCGAGAATGGAGTTGCACGTCTCCTCTTTCCACATCTGGGCGACGGCGGTGCCTTGTTCAACCGTGTAATTGCGCCGCTTCGTCATTGGTTTAGTGCCTTCGGTCGGAGGAGGAGAGACATTTGCAAGGGTGAGATTGGCATGTGCCTTGCCCTTTCCTTTGGACGCCCTCTTGCGACTCGCCGTGGCCTGTGCCTGCTAGGACGAGGGACTGTCCTCGTCGCCTATGACAGTATGGAAGGACTCGCTGACGGATGAGTTGAGGTTGAAAGAATCAAGCCCCGTCGACATATATCCGTTGTATGCCCCGTCGTTCTTCATTTCAGGGGGACACCACGACGACGACCACAGATTATTTGGATCCATTTATCAGAGGTGATTGAGTGAAAATTTGTGGAAAAATAGAGAGAATTGTGTGAGAAAAATTGAAAGAAATGGTGTGAATTAAAGTGGTATTTATAGGTAAAAGATGAATAAAAAGAATTAAAATCGGCTAATTAGCCGTTTTTACCCATTGAATGTCAAAATAGCCATTGCCGAATTTTTGTTTTTTTTCGGTCAAGCGCGTGCAATGCACGCGCCGTATTAAAAAAAAAGTCCATCGCGTGCAATGCACACGCCAGATTGAAACGAGCTCGAGACAGAGGGAGCTGCAACGGGCCTTCTCGTCGCCGGCGGTATTTCGAGCCGGCCGAACAAGACGACCGCTGCGAAGAGTCTTACAAAAGTGTACACTTTAGAAGTTACAAATAGTGATGTATTTATGATCTCTACCTATTTTTAATTTTCTTTTTTTTTAACAAACCTATTTTAATTTCTAAGAAATATGAATAGTTAAATTATCTCCTTATGAGAATATCATATGATATAGCAACAATAAACATTAAAATACTCCCTCCGTCTACGAAACGGATGACACATTATGGACAACACGGGTTTTCAGAAAATGGTAGGTAATAGTGAATTATACTAGTGAATATTGTTGTGAGTGGAGTAAGGGTCTCACAATAAATGTGACTGGAGTAGCAAAAGGGGCAATCATTTTGTGGACGGAGAGAGTATAAATTTTGGCCCACCCTCTTCATAAATATAAATTATGGCCATTTTTTTGAACTTAGGACCTAAATACCCCTTTTCCTCTTCTATCTGAATCCATCACTCTTTGACCTATTTTATTGACACTTGTTTTCCTTTTCAAATTTTTCTTTCTTTTTTTCTATTTTATTTTATTTTCCTATTTTTATTTTTATTTTCCAGATTTCTTTTTCTTTTTTCTCTTTTTTCTTTTTTATTTTCCAGATTTCTTTTATTTTCCAATTTTTTCTTTCTTCTGTTTTTTTTTCCAGATTTTTTTTATTTCTAAATTTTTGTTTGCCTTTCTTTGATCAAGATTCGAGTAAGGGGAGCTAAAGGCCTCGAAACGAGCCTAAGAAATTTAAATTGTTTCCCGACGATAATCCTTATATTAGAGCATCCACAACAAGATGTCGAGCGTCGGGTCGAGCGCCGCTCGACACAGGGGGTGTCAACGCCGTTGTGGACCGCTCGACTGCACCGAGGTCGATAGCGACACCGTCATCGACTTCGAGTTGGCAGCAACATGGGAACACGTGGCGTGTCACCATTGATCGGTGCTATTTTTTTCTCATTATTTTTTTTTTCAAAATGTGTGCAACGGCTACTCCAACGGCTACATCACACAAATTCACTATATATACCCCTTCATCCAATTCACACACCACACCAAATTCTAATCTTCATCCATTCATTCATACAAATCCAAAAAAAAATCACTCTTTTTTCCTATAAAAAAATAACGAGCTGGCCGGGTGCGAGCTTCAATCATGAAGAGGAGGAAGAGCGTCGCCGCTGGCGTATCCAGTTGGTTCAGCGAGCCATGGAGCTTTACCAACAAGCATATGGGTCTTATTCATCGGATGACAAACCGGATAAGAGGACGTATCTGCACCGGAATCGTGAGGAAGCTGAACAACGCCTCCGACGAGATTATTGTAACGACCAACCTATATGGGGTGATGTTGTCTTCTGCCGGCGGTTTCGAATGAGCAAGGGCCTCTTCTTGAGAATAGCTCAAACTCTTGAGGCTCGGGAGCATTATTTTCAGCAACACACGTATGCCACTGGAAGATTGAGGTTTCACGTCCTTGTGAAGTGCACCGTTGCTCTAAGGCAACTCGCCAATGGTGGAGCAGCTGATCAG
The DNA here is from genome assembly GCA_029490685.1 of Schizonepeta tenuifolia. Classification (NCBI taxonomy): domain Eukaryota; kingdom Viridiplantae; phylum Streptophyta; class Magnoliopsida; order Lamiales; family Lamiaceae; genus Schizonepeta; species Schizonepeta tenuifolia. The sequence goes on along the minus strand of CM055957.1, from coordinate 44,364,429 downwards.
TAAGACAAATATCTGCACTGTGGAGATACAACGGGCAATCAGATCCTCAAGAATTTCTGTCGGGCCATTAGATCTGCTTTCGGCGACTACTATATGAGGCGGCCAAACGAGGCTGATATCGCCAGGATCACTGCATTGCACGAGAGGACGCACGACTTTTCCGGGATGCTTGGAAGCATCGACTGTATGCACTGGGCATGGAAGAATTGTCCATCGTATTGGAGAGGAATGTACACTGAACGATATCGCTATCCAACACTCATTCTTGAAGCTGTCGCCTCCCAAAATTTGTGGATTTGACATGCTTTTTTCAGTGTCGTCGGCTCTCTGAACGACATCAATGTGCTCAATCAGTCCCCTCTCTTCAGCGACGTCCTCAATGGGAGAGCGCCGTCAACTGAATTCATTGCAAATGGCCACCCGCACCACATGGGATATTATCTCGCCCACGGCATCTATCCGAAGTGGGTCTCTTTCGTGAAGACGCTCAATGCGCCAACAGATCCGAAGAGAGCCCGATTCGCTCGGATGCAAGAAGTTGCTCGTAAAGACGTTGAACGGGCTTTCAGCGTCCTCCAAGCTCGTTGGGCAATTATAAAGGACTCTACTCGCTTGTGGTTTCAAGAACATTTATGCGACGTCATGTATGCTTGCATCATTCTGCATAACATGATCATTGAAGATGAAGGACCTAGAGCAACTCAATTTAATGTTGAATCAAGCGAACAAGGCGAAAGACAAGTGAACCGGGCACCAGTCAATCAAGGTTTGCCAACGCCACTCCACCAATATATTGAGAGACAAGCTCGAATTCATGATGCACGTGCCCACGACCGTCTTATGGACGATATGATTGAAGAGATTTGGACACGTTTCGGTCCACTCCGCGAGTAGTTCTTGTGCTTATTTTTTTATTTCTTAATTATTGTATCTTTTTTTTCCTATTTGTATTTTTTTTTCTTAGTTATTGTATTTTTTTTTTAAATTCAATAAAATTGTCATTTATTAATTTTTGAATTTAATTAAGTATTTTTTTAATATTTATTACAAATAAAAAAATAATAACAAAATAAAATATATTCAATCATTGCCAATGATTATAGACTCGGGTCTTACTCAACCCCACCACTGTGGAAAATAGAATCTAGGTCTTACTCAACACCACCAATCATTGAAATCACGCTTCCCGACGATAGACTCGGGGTCTAACAAGACCCCTGTTGTGGATGCTCTTAGTAATCGGAGTGAAGGCGGAGCCGTAAAATCGGAGCCGAAGGCGGAGCCGCAAAATCAAAGCAATATAACTTGAAATAATTGAAATATTCGTTCCAAGAGTACCATGTCATAAATTGAAACATGTGGAACTAATTCGACAATTCGTCCCATTGTACAAAATTGGGGACAATTGGCACTAATAAGACTAAATTTGTACCAAATGTATCAGAACAGTTGGTACTAATAAGACTAAATTTGTACTAGATGTTTGATACCAGACCCGCGCCCACTCGCGTCAGACCCGACCCGCTCCACGTTTCATTAAGGGTATTTTTGTCCCAAATTAAAAAAAAATGGCCAAAATTATATTTTAGAAGAAGGTGTGTCAAAATTTATATTTTAATGGTAATGGCTATTTCAAAATTTGTCTCTTAACTTATTGTTAGATTTTATTTATCGCACTAAAGCTTGAATGTGACCGGCGCGTGGCGCATATAATACACGCGTCAGCCGCCCACACACGGCGCGTGTATTACACGCGCCAGATCTTTTTTTTCGATTTTTTTTTTACTTTCCTATTTTCTTCAAAACCTGTTTTCTAAAATTTTTTTGTATTTTTTTTTTATTTTCAGCTTTTATTTCAATTTTTTGTAAAAAAATTCCACATTTTTTTCACCTTTTTTTTGTTTGCCTCTTCATTTTTTTCTTCGTCGCTTTTTCTTTGGTCAAGATTCGAGCGAGGGAAGCCGAAGGCCTCGGAACGAGCCGAAAAAGTTCAAATTATTGCCCGACGATTATCCTTATATTAATAATCGGACCGAAAGTGGAGCCGAAAAAAAAAAACTGAAATTAAAAAAAAATCAAAAATAAAAAAAGTAAATTAAAAAAAAATTGACCGGATCAACCGGTCAAACCCAGGTAAATCGGATCAACCCGACCCGAAGTTGGTCGCATGGCTGGCGGTAGGTCGTAGGGGAGTGCTTCTATATTTATCGTGACAAGATTTAAATCCTAGTATACCTAGAATTCTTCAAAATTGTGACAAGATTAAAATCCTTTTATACCTGTCAAACATGGACTTAAAAACACATCATTAATTTAATAGAAGCAATAGATAATATTATAACATTAGGCTATAGAAGATCTGATCGCTTAAAGATGTGTGCAAACAAAAGTGCAAATGAAATTACACAAAATTGCAATATATATAAACAAGATAATTTTCTTTTGGCATAGGAAGGCTCTACACTGTAAAGTCCATTCGCCTACTCTAAACTATGAATTCGGAAGATACTCTACAAGTTAGATGTATATTCAAGAAAGCTTGTACTCCAGCATATCCCTAATGTTCAACCGAATCGATGGCCCCATCGACGAGCATACATGAGCACTTTTCCAGTAAACACCCTTTGCTCCCGACGGCTTGTTTGCTTCTACTGATTTCTGCAAGTTTTCAATGGCAATTACTAGAAACGTGCAGCATGAGAACATAGCACATCAAAGCAAAGATCATTTCAAGAGCATACCACAGCTGCAAGAAAGTTAACCATCAGATCATCCTCTGAAAAATCTGCCTTTCCAAAAGGTAAGTGAACGATCCCAGTTTTATCTGCTCGATATTCAACTTTTCCTTTCTTGAATTCCTCTATCGCCTGCAACGACATTTAATGTTGTAGAAAACCACCAAAAGAGCCTACTGATGTGAAATCCTCGACCCGAGTTTTAATGGTACGAGGATAATAATGACACAATAATTCATAATAACAGGCAATATGTCCGGTATTGCCTGGTATGGTTTATTGCCCAACTCCAACATTTTTGAATTAAGTTTAGAGTATTCGAGAGTTTACCTGTGGTATGTTTGTAGTCACTGTACCCGCTTTAGGATTTGGCATCAGTCCTCGTGGCCCTAAAAGTTTTCCTAGGCTTGCAACCTAATGTAGAAGAATAGTGTATGTCAGTTGTGAGCCAACGTAGAGACAACTCTCAAGATTTAATTGGGTGTGTGATTGTATCAAAAAATGTAGAAAACTATGTAGCATTAGAACTTGGAATAAATCTTGTCCAGAGATATTAATTACAAATCCCTAAATAAATTGTTTCTGCAACATAAAGATCAGAGTTCGTAAACAATAATTAGTTTAGATAAGAGTAACATGATGGGCATATCAGGACCTTAGGCATCATATCTGGTGTTGCAATCAGTTTATCAAACTCCATGAATCCTCCTTTAATCTGTGCTATCAAGTCCTCTCCACCAACAATATCGGCTCCGGCATTTTTCGCCTCATCGAACTTTTCACCTGCAAAAGCAAACCAACTGGACAAATGAGGCTAACAAGATGATAAGATTGCAAGTATAAAAGGAGTGCATAAAATGCATTATATAAACTATCGAGCAGGATAAGATTTGTTCATGGTTAAATCAGACAAGAGTTGGTTACAATAATTTCCTTGTCAGTAATATACTTTACCCTAGCCCTAAAAAGTAAGCGAACTCACGAAGACAAAGACATAATTATGATAAATAACCTTTTGAATATTTTGTAACTCCTCTCTATACTTTCAAGAAAAGAATACTTTTGACTTTGCAGTAACGAAAATGCCTTAATGAATACTTCCAAATATAAACGGCCGAAAATCCATCAGATAGAGCAAATGTGCAATTACCTTGTGTAAGAACAGCAACTTTAACAGTCTGACCAGTTCCCTTCGGCAGATTCACCTATAATATTATTTGCGTTGTAAAAAGATTGCATCAGCCATTATCAATTCATAAGAGTTCAAAGCTCACTTTTGATTGAACAAACAATATTCAGAAAACTTACAGTTGCCCTAAGTTGTTGGTCATTATACTTGGGATCAATATTGAGGCGGAAATGAGCTTCAACTGTTTCAACAAACTTTGTGCTTGCTGATTGCTTAGCCAATGATATGGCTGTTTTTATGTCATACTCCTGTTTGTTTGCTCTCAATTTTTGAATTTCCAAATACCTCTTCGACCTTGTCTGTCAAATGCAACCAAAATTTCAGATTTCTCGAAAACTTAGGGGAAGGAGAGAGCATTAAAGATCCAGAAAACCATAACCATTAGTTCTAGCTTTGATGAACCAGGTTGGAAAATTCATGAACTATCAGACTGCTTGCACACGCACGCACACACTGTGTAAGAGCATCAAGTTGGAGACAAAGTGTTACTTTTGCTTGCACAGATGACTAAATTAAAGAATTGTTCTAATGACATTGCATATATATTGTTTTTATTCTTTAACAGGAAATTAATGGCTGAGAAGAAAGGAACCATAAAGCTTTTCTATTTTTTTTTTTTTAACATGCTTAAGCAAGTTAGGTCATTTCATTATTTTGTTGCACACACAAATCAAGCAAGCATAAACTGAAGCAGCCTGGGTTACATAACAAGACATTAGAAACTCACAGTTCCCCCTTTCACAAACTTAGTGATCATCAATTGTAGCTATAACAGAATTGCCTAGTTCTTCAAACAGCAACAATTATGAGATGATATTCTGGGAAACAACATAACACGGAATTCACAAGGTTTGAGAACAATCTCAACACTCAACAGTATAGAAAGAGATAAAACAAAGCATATTTAAATGAGAGAGAGAGAGAGAGAGAGCAAAAATAGAAACTTTTTTCTCCCATACATACTCTGTCCCTCTTCAGAGGCAACGCAGCCTTGCCTTTCTTGGGCTTCACAGCAACTGCAACAGCACCACCGCCTTCCTCAAGCTGCTGTTCCGCGGCTTCTTCCGCCACCTCATCTTCAGTAGCCACGGCGGCGGCGACGAACGATTTTGACAAGCGGCCATTGTGGCACTGCAGAAATAACGGAGAGATGGATAAGCTTTGTGTAGCGGCAGAAAAGATGAGGTTTTCTTTGGTGGGTTTTCGGAATGAGAAGGAAGAGGAGGACGCGGCGGAGGAGCGGTGGAGGTCTTGGAGATGCGGCGGAGGAGTGAGAGTGAGAGTGGTGGACGCCATTTCTGGTGAGTTTTGTGATGGGTGAGGACTGGAGTAGTTTATATTATCAATATGTAAAGATTGATTGATTGATTTGGATATCCAAATCAAATGTGGTGATAAGGCTGTCCATATGGGTATTTTTGTCAATTCCCCTAATAAACACCTCCGCAGCAAGTTCTTGTCACAATTTTTTGTGGTTTTCTCCAACATTGATGTTAATATGGTGCCATTTGTCAATTTAGCTAATAAATTTTGGAACTTCTCTTCCACAATAAGTTCTTGTCGCAAATTGTAGCGTTTAATATTTGACTACTATTACTTTCAAAAATAAAAAATAAAAAATATTTGACAACTATTGTATCCGACTATGCATGAAATACTCAACTTAATTGTTCATCTATTATGTTTTCGACATACCATTTAATTAAGAGGTGAGATATGTTATATATTATATTCTATGTAAACTTTTCATGATACTCATTTTTCTTATTTAAACATTCCATTTCATTATAGTTGTTTAACACAAAACATAATAAATTTCTCGCTATAATTCATAAATTATGACATATATCAATACAAGTGTTATTATGTCCCTTTTATCTCCTATTTAATTTGATATAAATATTCTTAAAGAATTATCTTATCTTTCCAATTTTATCATAAACAACTTTATCATAATTATTAGAAATTTAAAATGCTATATGAAATATATAAAATTTGGGGAAAAGAGATGTGTAAATTGTGAAATTCGTTAATAAAAACTACTTGTTGTAATTAATTATTAATATCGTGCAAGAATCGTAGTATAGTATAAAAATAATGAAAAATAACGATACAAAATATTAATATAAGAATCATATTATGCGCTAAAAGAGTTGTTAAAAAGCTTTTAGTTATTTATAAATAACATAAGTATTATAGTATGACTTGTTGCCCCATTAATTTGTTTGTAATCAGATACCAATATGCTATTAGGCGCAAAAAATTTCGAAGAGAAAAAAGAGTATCTGTCTAAGATAAAAATTTAGCAACAGAAATATCAATTTTAACAAGGCTTGAAATACAAGAGCGAGCATAACATCAAAAACCATCTTCCAAACTAGGATTTGACATTGCCCTCCCAAAAGATATGCGAGTGTCGAAAATTAATATATAGTACGTAGGATAAAACTATCCATCGTGCATGCAAGGAACAAGATATGATCTTGACAAATCCAGCAACCCCAACCAACATCGAATCAACTTCCAGTCCATCCTTATAGCGTTGCAACGATGGGTGTACTTGGTTCTCATTTTTTTCTTTTGTATTTAGAGTCACAATTAAGTTATTTAATGATTGAAGTTGAGGCGGCCAACATCGATACCAGCTATGTTCACCTGTGATTCACTCATACCAATGCATTTAAATATTGGTCAACCAATATATATTTATTATGAGTGTATCGCACCCACGTGAACGTAGCAGCTATCAATTTTGACGGCCTCAACTTCAATCTTTCCCATCGGGTTGCAATAACCTAATTGCGACTTCATATATACAGTTGTAAACACAAAATGTTATTTATTCAATAAACACAAAATTGCATACAAATATAAAAATTTTGAATCAAAATGTTATATGCGTGGGTTCAATCTCTATTTGATCCTCCAATTCTTTTCTTCAAGTTGATCCTCGAACGATCTTTAAGTAGCCTTTGAGATTTGATGGAGAAGTATGCCTCCTTGATTTCCTTGGACTTGATCTCCAAGCTTTATAACGTTGACGTGTGTTGAAAAAATTAGTAAAGGTTTTGATTCATTCCAAAATCCAATTGACCCTAACTGAGTAGATGAGCCATCAGTCTAATCTTTGCTAGAACTCACTGTTTGACCGTAGAGATTTTATCTTTACGAGATCAAACTGAAGAAGACAGCTCAAGACAGGTAGGCAGTTCAAGTTCGGGTTGGTCAATCAAACCACCACTTAGCTGACTTCGGGACTGAACCATGCAGTCCATGCATGTTGATCAGCTCTGTTGAAGTCAGACGTCCAGAAGTCGCAGAAAGAAGATGAAGGAAGAAAAAGAATTTGAATTCAAAATTCAAATTTGCTCAGAAGTACAAGACATCCTGTAAATTTCCTTAAATGGACTGACCGCAGAGACATGCATAAAGCAAGCTCGCAGTTATCATTTCGGGAAAGTTTGCAGAAGAGTAAGTGAAGTGTCATGCTTTATGGCAGAGTTCAATTGGCTCTTTCCACCGGCTCTTTGATCTCCCTCTCTATAAATAGAAGTCTTCACCATTGCAAGAAGACAACTGAATCTACGCACAAGAATTGAAAGCAAGCAATATCTCGTAGCAAGAAATCTCTAAGTGTTCGAAGCAAAAGTTGTAGAGAGTTTCAGTCCTCCTCCTTAGCTTCCTTCTAGTTTCTCAAAGCCTGGTTTCTTTGATCGAGTCTAGAAGTATTTGTTCTTGCATTTTCTAAGCAGATTCTCTGTAATAGATTGAGTAGCCTTAGAAAAAAACCTCCACTTTTCCAAGTGTTGAAGGTTTCATAGTTGGAAAAACCTTCAACCTCCTTTCCTTAAGTCTCTTTGAACTTGTAATCAAAGATTTAGGTCATTGTGAACCCGCAATAACAACATAGGTTTTATTTCTACCCGTAAAAAAATTGTTGGTGTTATTTGAACCCGAAATCTAACTGTCCAGGCTTATTTGGTGTCCATAAACCAAACCTTAACATTTGATAAGTACGTGTAAACTTATCTAGTGGATTACTAGCCCGAAAAGCTAGTCGTGAACGTAGAAGTTCATCACTTAACCACGTAAAAATATTTTGTCGCTTTTAGTTTTAGTTATTTTCACTAACTGACTGACCAACATAAAACAAATTTTCTATAAATTGCACTAAGTATTTGCGAACTTGACCTTCACTCTAAAAGAGATTTTTCAGTTAAGTAACGAGTCAAACTTTCACCACTTTCTGCATTGCAAAACTCTTTCAAAACCTCAGTTAGGAATACAAAGTTGACTCTCAGTCCAAGAAGTCAACTGTGCACCTAACTGTGTGACAACTCCGACTGATTTTCACAGTTGTTGAGCATAACGAACTGAGCAGTTCGAATCGAAAGATAAGTTTTTAAGAAAAATTATTATTGGTGTATTTCTCCCCCCCCCCTCCCCAATACACCAATTCACTCATTACCAGGATCATCAACACGGATGACTTTCGTCTTCTTTCCGAAGTAACATTGAGCTTTGGGCTTTGTAACGTCGATATTGTGGAGGACTTTCGCCTTGCTTACGAAGTAAACTTTGAGCTTTGAGCTTTGAGCTTGTGGAGGACATTCACCTTGTTTTCGGATCAAATGCCTCTTTGAGATAATTCCGACGAAGAATGCATTGCTTCCCACGAAGAACGTCTCGAATCTCGCCGGGACACCTAAATATTGAGATAGAAATTTTAGAGAATTTCTCTCAATTCTTGAGCTCTTGAAAAAGATTTTTGGTGTGTTTTTGGAGTGGTATAGAGAACCCTATTTATAGTTGTAGGAAGAAATGATTTGAGTGGGTTTTGGGCTTTATTATGAGTTTGAGGGATGAGGTGGCGCGATCTCATTGGCTCTAAGAAATTGATGCATGTCATTTACTTGTTGCCAAAGTAATAAATATTTATCACCATATAAAATCATATTTATTAATTAAATAACTTATTTAATATGGATTTGATAAGATTCCATGATAAAGTAAAGCTATCAAAATTAATAAAAATCTCCATAAATTTTCGGCTCCTACATCAGCGAGATAGACCTTCAAACACACCCCTCACTGCAATGTTGTGACGAGTATATTAGTGTTGGGAACGTGGGTATGGCTGCACCCACTTAATTTCACCAACACATGAAACATTGTATTATGTAGGAACCGGTTATTGAAAACCAATTCAACTTTAACCCACGGATCAATTATGGATATCTAACAAACACATACAAAATCCATACCTAGCATGCTCCTATGAATTTAATTACAATCATAGGATGTTTGTTCGATATACCTGCGAATTTGATGCACAACGACTCCAGAGTTGACCTTCTGAACTGTTCCCGGCTAGAATACGACGATGGATGGGATCAACCTCGTACTCTCTCTCTTGCTATGGGGGGCGGCGCCAGTTCTCTCTCTCTCTCTAGGGTTTTGTTGCTTAGAATGCAAATAAGTAATGAGTCTTATGAGCCTTGTATTTATAGATAAATAACTGCTCACATTCATTGAACCTAGACAACCCTCACGGGCCGTAGGAGACAGGCGCCTAGCCCACTAGAAACACAGGCCATTGGGCCAGTTCAGGGATCTACTAGCTTAAATAAGATTGGCCCGATAATATCTGATTTAATCTATTCAGCTCAGAAATATAAATCAGATATAAATATTAATTCATTCCACTAAAGAATTAATACTGATTTACCCTCTTATTTATTTAATTGAGTCGGGGCTAGTATTAGACTTAATTAATCTCCGTGTTTAAGATTCTCGAATATCCATTAATTAATTAAATACTTCTGACAACAATTAATTAACCAATTAATTATTTACTAAATAATTATCCCGAGTGCTACCACTTAAACTTATTATCGTATCGGAACTAATTCCACCTGCAGGGTTTAATACGATAAACTTATTAAGTTCCTCGAGAGGATATCATCATCCCATTATGCATAGGACACGGATCCTTATTGCAGCTCTATCAATATCAAATAAGAACTACTACCGCCCAAAATACGAAATTTTGAATCACTATTAAGTTCTCATTTATAATAGATCAAAGCAATAGTCAGACACTTATTCATACTGATAAGCCCAATTAAGGTTAAGACTATTTAAGTCGCCGAGATCTTTAATTCTCAATAATTCAGAACAGAGAATTAATCTCACTGTGATCCTTTCAATACGATTAACGTACTAGCATAAATAAATAGTCAAGATAAACTATTTAATACTATTATGCTACAATCTAAAACCAACAACTCGTCCAAGTTGTCTCGATTGTGAATATTAGTTTATATCTCATAAAATGTCGATTATATAATCTTCTGTGATCTACAACACACTATATAATCTATGATATTGAGATAATTGGACAAATAATAATTATGCAATAATAAATATTTCAGATAGGAGAATTATAGTGAAATAAATATCAATTGTATATAAACAAAAATCTTGCTTTCGTATACAACCCTTCAGTATTATAAATTTTTTCAGTATATTAATTTAAACATAGAGAAGAAACTATAGAAGAATAATACAGATAAGGAAAACAATAGTGAACCAACAATAGTCTAGTCAAAAGGGTCTTGATAGCGGAAAACTGGGCAGTGGCTAAACTCGTTGAGTCACCATTACCGTTGCCGCTACTCACTCGTTCCGCAATTTACATGCAATTTTTTCGCTTTTTTAGCCATACTCCTCATTCTTCTTAAAGAATAATTTTTTCATAAGTACTATTTATAAACGAGACAAATTTTGAAATAGTCAATATGGACATTAAAAGATAATTTTTGACTCACCCTTTTCATAATTGTAAATTTTGACCAACATTTGATATGTCGGACAAAAACACCCTCAATGAGGAGTGCGCGGGGCGGGTCATTACACTGGCGGGTCGGGTTAGTTCACGGACGGGTTAGAGAATTTCGTGGGTGGGTTACGAATATTTGGAATAAACAAGTCCCGTTAGTTTCATTTGTACCAATTGCGAACATTTTCAGATTTTAGCAATTTTTATTATAGTTTATAAATTTTTTATTCAATGATTTTTAGGTTGATTTTGTGTTGATATTTTGTATGATAATGAATTTTATTATTATAAATTTTTGGTACAATTGGAACGAATACAACCGCGGGGCGCCGAAAAATGGGAATAACAGCCTGTTGGGAAAATTAGTAGAGGTTTTGATTTATCCCAAAACCCAACTGACCTTAACCGAGTAGATGAAGCTATCAGTCTAAACTTAGCTAGAGCTCATTATTTGAGCATAGAGATTTTATTTTACAGGTTCAAGCAGAAGAAGTCAGTCAGACTGAGAAGGCAGTTGGTCTGTCGGACCACAACTCGACTGACTCCATGACTGAACCATGCAGCTCATGCATGTCTAGCAGTTGCGTCGAAGTCAGACGTCGTAAAACCAAGAAGAGAAGACTTTGAAGACAGTGAAAGTACAAGATAACCTGTAACTTTCCATAAATGGATCGACCACGAAGACTTGCATAAAGCAAGAGTTGCAGTTACCATTTTAGGAAATATTGCGGTGGAGTAGGTGGAGTGTCATACCTTTTAGCAGAGGTCAAACGACTCTTTCCAACGGCTAGTTTACCTTTCTCTATAAATAGAGCTCTCCCCATTGCGAGAGTAAGAGAGCACACACGCGTAAAGAAGCTGAAAAATAATTCAAGCAGAATCTCTCTCGCACAAGCAAGAACAAGTGAGCTGAAGAACCAGTAGAAGTAGAGAGTCCATTCCTCCTCCTGTCCTTCCCTCTAGTCTCTCGGAATCCCTATTCTTTGATTGAGTCTAGAATCGTAGTTTCTTGCATAGTTTCAAAACAGATTCTCTCTTGCAGATTGAATCTCTAAGCCTTAGGAAGAAGCCTCCACTATTCCAGTGTTGAAGGCTTCATAGTTGGAAAAATCCCAACCCCACCCTTTAGGTCTTTATTTGAACCCGCAATCAAAGAACTTTAGGTCCCTTAAACTCAGCAATCTAAGATTAGGTTGTACACTTGCCCCCAAAAGTGTTGTAAGGTCTTATTCGAACCCGTAATTGAACTAGTTAGATTGTTTGGTACTCATAAATCAAACGGAACGTTTAATGAGCATGCGTAAGCTTATCTAATGGATTACTTCCCCGAAAAGGAAGTCGTTGACGTAGGAGGTCAATCTCCGAACCACGTAAAAATACTGTGTTCTCTATTTCAATATTTACTTTCAATTTACTAACCCACTGACCCTGCACAAATAGTTTTCTAAAACTGCACTAAGTGTTTGGGAACTTGACCTTCCCTTAAAAGGATTTCAGTTTAAGTAACGAGTTTAAATTCCACCGACTTCCGCATTGCAAAACTCTCTTAAAACTTCAGTCGGGATTACACAGCTGACCCTCAGTCAAAGAAGTCAGTTGTGCACCTAACTAAGTGATCAACTCCGACTGATCTTTACAGTCGTCGAGCCAACTGAACTGTGCAGTTCATAAAGAGATAAGGTTTTTAAGTTTAAAAAACCCTGCTAGTGTATTCCCCCCCCCTCCCCCCCCCCCAAAATACCAGTTACTCGTTACCGGGACCATCACAGTCCGACGACGAAATATCCTAAAAACTGGATCACGGTCTGATTTCTCCCAAAATTCGAGCAATTTGGACAAAATTTAGGATGAAATTGATTGGAATTAACTTCTTAAGGTGATGAACGGAACAAAATAACGATCTAATCACTAGAAAGGGAGCATTGATTGATGGAAGAAGAAAGTTATTTTTGCTAATGCAAGTTGGCACAAATAACTCCCATATGTACCAAACTGACCCAAACATGCATGCGCCTTGACCCACGACCCGCGCACCTCATTAAGAGTAAATCCATATCAAATTACAAATGCTGGCCATAATTGATAATTATAAAGATATGGACCAAATGCTATCTTTTAATTCTAATATTAGCTATTTGACATGATAATCTCTTTATAAATGTATCTTGAAATTTATATTTATTTGTTCCATAGTGCAAAATTTAACAAATTTTACATAAATGTTATTGACGTATGTGGATCATTCATACGTGCAATATAAAATATTACACGTTAATGCAATACTCCCTCTGTTCATAAGTAAATGTCCAATTTGTACTTGATACGGAGTTTAAGAAAGTTGATAAAATGAAAGTTAGTGGGGTAAAAATTAGGATGTAGGGATAGTGAGATAATGACAAAAAAACAGTGGTAATGACAAAAAAGAGGTGGTATTGGCCAAAAAGTAAGAATAAAGTTGTTGGGATGATAAAAATGTAGAAATAAAGTTTATGTGAGGTGATGTCTTAAATGACAAAAGGTAGTAATTTTTGTAAAGTAAAGAGGATAGTATTATACGAAAAGGTAAACTGGACATTTACTTGCGAATACGTGTACTGTAGCAAACTGGACATTTACTTGTGAACGGTGGGAATATAAAATTGTATTATCTCTGTCCACGATATGGTTATCACTTTTGCCATTTAATTCTATTCACGAAATGATTGTCGCTTCCATTTATAGTATTCTCTCTGTCCACGAAATGATTGTCACTCCAATTATAGGTGTAGGACACACATATTATATTTAATATTATATTTCTCACTATTTCACTCACATTTATTATGCGACCCCTACTCCACTCACAATAATATCCACTATTATCCACTATTACCCATCATTTTCTTATTTATACTTTGATTTTATATTTTTTCTGAATTACTACTAAGTATATTTATATCTATATATATATATATATAGATATATATATATATTATCGTCACCATATCATTATAAGATGAAACATTTACATTGTATAAATATGAGATTATTACGTCACCATATAAATATTTTGATCATATAAAATCAGAAATCTACACGATACGTAAGAATGAATTCAAAACCTCTAACTAAGCACAGGGTTTGAATGTCTCAACTTTGCGATACTTTAACTTATTAAGGTGAACTTATCAAGAAAAAATTTGACAATATGTCACCCACAAAAATGAAAACATAAAATAAAATAAAATAGTGATGTGACAAGAAATATAAAAAGTCCTTCGGAAATAAAAATTCAAATTTGTAGGCTGAGATTTTCTCAACTTTTCCAAATCAGATCACTCTGTCTTCTCCAGTCAACTCTAATTCCATTCACCCACCGGTTCCCTATCTGCGCCGTCCAACTGCCACCTCTCTCTCTCTCCCTCTGAAAAACCCGCACAATCAAGAGAGAGAGGAGGGTCAAGGGAGTAAGACTAACCATCATCACAGCCACCTTTTCCGATGGCAACCGCCGCTTTTTCACGCCTCACAACCCAAATCGTTTCATCACCGAATGCACATCACCTCCACCACCTCCACTCTCCGTCTTCCCTTACTTATTCGTCGACTACTCAATTTGTTAAAGTTTCTCTCTCCTGCACTTCTTCGCTGCAACTAATTGGTTCCCTCCGCTCCCCTCGCCGCCCTTCATTTATACCCTTCTCCGCAAGTGGTGGAGGAGGAGACGAATCCGGTGGCCTTGGAGGAGGCGGCGGCGGCGGCGGTGGTGGAGGAGACAATAGTGATGGAGATGCAGGGAAGAGAAACAGGCTTGAGGCGATCATGGCATTGGCTGAGGTTGGTAGATCTTTAGATAGCATCCCTAAAGATTTGGCAGCTGCCATTGAAGCAGGAAGGATTCCGGGATCGATCGTTTATCGATTTTTCGATCTCGAGAAGTCGCCTTTCCTCGGCTGGTTGCTCCGATTTGGAGGGTTTAAGGAAAGATTGCTCGCTGATGATCTTTTCTTGACCAAAGTTGGTATTGAGTGTGGTGTTGGGATTTTTACCAAGGTTTGACATCTTTATGGATTTTTCATATGTTCATCACATTGCGATGCTTGATTTCTTATCAGTGTTTTTATTCCCCTATGAATATATCTGGTAAATAACGATAATATTTGAAGCCGTATGGAACCTTTGTTCTGTCGCTCTCTTGATTTTTTTTTTTTTTTTTTTTTTTTTTTTTTTTTTTGTAAGGATATTTTAAGTTGTTATATTGCAGAAAAATTCCTGCATTGTGTCTTTGGCTTTTGTGAAGTGTTGATTCCTAAGCCATTAAAACATATGTTTATCTCTGTATGCTAGACTGCTGCAGAACTGGAGCGGCGTCGAGAAAATTTCACCAAGGAGCTAGATTTCGTCTTGGCGGATGTGGTATGGTTCTTTTCATCTCGTTGAGAAATGGTTTATGATTAACCTAATTCTCTGTGTGAATTTTAACTTGTCTAATAGTTAATCAATCTGTATTCGCCACATACATACTATGATATGGCCTAAAATATTTGGAATTTTTTGACAAAACATGCGTAAATTTGTCATGATTGTATTGGTAATGAACCTTCAATGTGTTATAAAGTATTTGTCAAATGATGGAGCAAAAAATTAATTGTGTCAATATAGTGTCGAGGCCTTCTAGCAATGAAATGGAATGCTGATTCTTCCGAGATGAATTTGAACTTTTTTTCCCAACTTTGTGGATCTGAACTAGATGCAGGTAGTTGCCCAAACAAATTTTAAGTAGATTCCTCATCTTTCAGGAATTTGTGATGGTACATTTCTTTTGCAGTTTTACCATCAATGCTTGTAAAAACATTAAGTTTATTCAATTGTATGATAAACTAGCAAATTTATGCTTGTTGTCTGTTTTCATTTAGACTGATTTCAAGGCTCATCAATTGAATCTCCTATATAAGAACGCGACATGTAGAACCTAACAAATTAATTAATTCAATAAAGAGAACTTCAGAAAATTGCAACAGCATAATCTGATAAACTGAAAAGTTAAGAAACTGAACCATGGGATCAAGAAGTAGGTTGTAGTGCCAGATTAACTCATAAGATGTAATGGAATAGTTGAAGAAAGGATACTGAGCTTTATTCAGAGGAGCATATTCCTTGATATTAAAAGAGAAGTAATCAAATTTATCCGTGCAATCTCTTTGTTTCTGTGATTTGTGATATCTTGTGTTACAGGAATTATGGGACGGGTAAGATGTACAGCAAGTCATTTTATTTGAATACTGTGTCCCACAAAGATTATTGCTCTAGATATTTCCTGATTTCTGATGTGAAATGTAGTGCAAGACAAAATGATACTATGCGGATTAGTTATATTAATTTTACTTTGATATCTTTGCTGTCTTTGCTCATCATTTCTATTTATATACTTCTGTGGTTTTCAAACTTATAAGTTATATCAGTCTAATTTAGCATTTATTCGTCCCCTTTTTCTGGAACCCCGCTCCCCACTTCTAGGTTCTGATGGTGCTAACTTTCATTTGTCTCAGCTAATCATTCTCTTATGTTTGACTTATAGGAAGTTGGTTTATTTGGTTGATTGCATTTCTTTTTTTTTCTTTTTTATTATTACCTATTCACTTGCTACTTTTCTCATGTTTCAATCATCTATGCTTTTAGGTAATGGCCATCATCGCTGATTTCATGCTTGTCTGGCTACCTGCGCCCACTGTTTCTCTTCGAGCACCCCTAGCTGTTACTGCCGGAGGTCTCAATCTCAATAAGCTCTTCTATGGCTGCCCTGATAATGCATTCCAGGTTATTCTTTAGCATGCATTTACATTCTGCTTCATTATTAAATATTTGCTACTGGGAAAAGGGAAGGAAGACTATGATTAGTAATTCTTGATGCTGCTGCAGGTTGCCTTGGCGGGTACATCATATTCATTCCTACAAAGAATAGGGGCTATTGTGGTAAGTGATAAAAGAACTCATTTATAGTTCAGTAACTATTTCTGTTGATTATGAATTAGATGAATCTGACAGTCCTTTCATCTGCCTTGCAGAGGAATGGTGCAAAGCTATTTGTTGTTGGGACCGGTGCGTCTTTGGTAAGTCGACTATTATCATGCTTCTTATTTTTCTGTCATATCTTCGTGTTATAGATATTTTAGTTACCACATAAGTAAACAAAGTCGTTCACGTCTTAGTGGAATCGTCTTTTTGGAGAACCCTTTAGCTGTTGCACATCCCTCAGGATACCCCTACATTTGACCTTATTGCTGTTTGTCTATTTACAGGTTGGCACAGGTGTTACGAATTTGTTAATCACTGCACGAAAGGCTATTGATAAATCTTTCGCGGGCGAAGCAGAAGACATTCCTATTTTATCGACAAGTGCTGCATATGGGGTTTATATGGCAGTATCAAGCAACCTGAGGTATGTAGTTTTCCCAGAACTGTAATTCAAGAAAGCTTGCTTAGCTGCTGTTCTGCTCATAATTGATTTTTTTTAGCTATTTCTGAAGTTCGTGAGATGAGGGATCCGTCGTGGTTCTGTGCGCTATGCTCATTTATGTGATCTATGATGTAGGTACCAAGTACTTGCTGGTGTTATTGAACAACGGATTTTAGAGCCTTTGCTACACGAACATAAGCTCGTACTTAGTGCACTCTGCTTTGCTGTGCGAACTGGCAATACCTTTCTGGGGTCATTAATGTGAGATTTTAGTACTTCACTACAAATTACTCATATGCCTCTTCGTGCACTTTGTAGTCGTGAGAACTCACAGATTTTTGTCAATGCAGGTGGGTCGATTATGCACGATTGATTGGAATCCAGAAGACCCATGAATAGTGCAAAAATGCATTCCATTTTCTGCGATAGATGACCTTGTTGCACGAATCTCATCTCAGGGTTATTATTTATGTTATGCTCTGAATCATTATACTGGAACCAAATTTTCACCTTGTGAAAGTGGTTTTGATCTTTCTTGAGGTGCTGCTGCTTCGAATGCTTTTCTTAAATTGCATGAAAATAACAAGCTGTAATCAGAAACAGGAAAAATGCTTATCTATATATTCAACTTCAGACTTACTTTGTTTGGTGGACTGGCGATGGAGTCATATTTTACATAACATCGACCAATTATTTGTTGATTCTTGGAGAACATATATGCAATAATATGAATTCGTATGATCTTGAAAGTAAATATTTCTTATGATCTCGACTTGAATGAAGGAGGCATCAAACCAACCAAGCAAATAATAGCTCACCGTTGGAATTTGCACATTATAAATAAAAGGCATCATATATATTATATATTATAATCAGATATCCCAAACTTCCCAGAAAGAATAGTAAAGAGACGAATAAAAATCAATTCAGTCATTTGAGATGCTGATGCTCAAACAATTCTTATTTTCTTAACAAAAGATCCAACAAAAATGAATAATCGTGGTAATACTGATGTAGAAACGTTTAGATATTATCAACTATAATGGAGGAAGAAAGCATAGAAGTTCTGCAACAAATGAAATGCACAGACAATTTAGCTGAAAATGTGTAATGAACACAACGTATTTAGAGGCTTACTCTCATCACTATCGTCCCCTCAACACTTGTTGCCTGCGTTGTTTAGAGCTATCACCAACCAGATTTGACGGCACAATTTCAACAAGATTCATGTAGTACTAATGCTTCTGCACGGTATTCTTGTATCAGCGTACAAATTTTGAAAACCCCAGTCACAAACTGCAAGTACAACATTAAAAATCGATAGTGAGAAAGATCTGCAGTCTCTGTTAATTGAGGAATAAAAAGCAAAATATACATATCAGTGTGAGCAAAATGAGTACCTGAGTGAGAGCCATAAAGCAAGCCACGTGAGAAACTCAAACTGGGGTTTGTTTATAAACATAAGTTCCATCAATCTCCACACAAGGAATTCCAGCTATCTTAGCCCAATACTCACCCTTGTCCCTCACACACCGCGGCTTCAGAAGTGGACACTCGCTTATTTCTAGATGCCAGAGCTGTTCGAGCAGGCCTTCGCTAGGCAAGACGTTGAGGTTTTCACAGTTCATGATAGATAGATGCCGCAGTGAGGTCAGTTTTTCAAGCACTTCATTCAGAGAAGTGAGCTTTGGAAATCTAGCAATGGAAAATTTTATAAGAGAAGGAGGAAAGAGACCATCACCATCACCAAGTAGCTCAAGCTCTTTAAATCCACCACAGATGGAGAACTCCCTTAGAGAAGTGAGCCTGTGCAGGCCCCATTGTGTTAGGGGCTTGAATCTCTTAGAATCCCATATCCTAAGTGAAGATAAGTTCATAGGTAAATCACATTTCGGAAAGTTATCGAGCCTGGGACAACTTCGTAACTCAAGTGATACAAGGGATTTCATGCTCCGGATCTTTGCTGGCAAGGACTTGAGATTTGCACAATCTTCAATAGAAAGTGCCCTCAGGCTCGGTGGCAAGCCTTGTTCGGGGAAATGCCGTAGACCATAACAATTATTTAGCTTTAGCTCAACAAGATGTGAAAACCCATGCAGTCGCTGAAGTAGATTACTGAAGTTTGGCCAAGTCCATAAACTAAGATCTTCCAGCATCATGCTGCTGCTCTGGGGAACCATAAGCTCTGAAACAGGCTCGAGTTGGGTGCAGTTTTTGATTGCGAGTTTCTTCATGGAAACTGGGAAACTACCTCTTGCCCAGGTCCTCAGGGATGAGCACTCCTTAATCTCCAACCTTTCGAGGTCAGACATGTTACTAGGAAGCGATTCCAGTGCATTGCAACTGAGTATCTCGAGACGTTTAAGCAAGGATGGAAGGCCACTCTCAGGAAAGCTGATGAAGTTAAGACAATTTTTTATAATAAGCTCTCTTAGTGAGCTGAGATTGCTCAAGTCATTCGGAAGGGAAATTAGATTTGCACAGCGAAAGACTTCAAGAACCTCCAGTTTGCAAGGAAACTGATGCTCTCCTTGTCCCACGGATACAAGCTGCTTACAATCTGCAATGACTAGGCGCTTCAGGTGGGTAAGATATTCGAGTGGAATCTCATCTGGCCACAGTGATAGCAGCTGATTGCAGCTACAGCACTCTAAAACTTCAAGTGCGGTTACAGACTGGATAAGTTCCCTTGGTAGATGTGAGAGCCCTATAATGGCCTCAACTTTTAAGGACTTTAAGGAGTCAAGATTAGAGAAACTTTCTATCAAAGCCTTGCTGCACTCCTGGAGATCCAAATCCCGAAGCACAGGAAAGTTCAATGGAGAAACACTGGTTAATTTGCTGCATCTGGACATAGTAAGCTGAAGAAGATGTGGGAACTTAATGTCCTCGCCCTCATCAGAAGCAGCCCATTTCTCCCATTCTGGCATCAGATCAATTCTTAGAGTCTCAAGTTTTGGAAATGGAACCACAACACCACTCCCACAGAACTCAGTTGAGATGCATTTGACTTTTGGCATGCTTCCTATAAGGAGGTGTTTAAGCTCCGGAAGTTGTCCTAATGGTGGTAGAAATTTGCATTCTAGACAGCTGAGGATGCTAATACTAGACAATTTGCGAAACAAAGCATTCCCTATCCAACATGGGAAATTAACTCCTCCATAGTTAGAAAGCTTGAGACTTCTCAAGTTTTCATGAGGTTGTAGAAAGTCCATCACTTCTTCTTCTGCACTTCTCTCACGGGTCTGGTCCTTGTCACTACCCCATGTCAGTTGTAATTCATCAAGTTCGTGTGTGCAGAGACTAGCCTCCTTTACATCCTCAATGCTTGCCACATTTTGCAATTCCATAATGGCAAGTGATCCCCTCAGATGCTTTAAACCCCTCAATTCTCTTAATCCCAAGCCACCCGCTTTGCTCAAAACAATTTTTGGTAATGTCTGCAGGCTACTCAATTTACCAATTTCAACTGGCATATCTTTCAGTTGATCGGTATCGGAATTATCAAGATGCCGCAGGTTAGATAGCTTCCCCACGGTTGACGGTAATTTACGTATAGAACGGCAGTTGCGAAGGGACAAAGTCTGCAAATTGTAGATATCTCCTAAAGTATCTGGTAATATCACGATTGAAGTCCCTGATAGATTGAGATACCTCAAACGTATCAAGTTGCAGATTGAATTTGGCACCTCAGTGATGGAATAGCCACTTAGAGATAGTACTCTTAAGTTGTGCAATTCAGGTATCAGTTCGGCTAAGATCTTGTTTGATAAGTAGAAAGGAGGACAAACAAGTGAATTTTGGACAGGCATTGGTAAGAATGTTCTCAAGCCTCGAACTTCATTGAAAGCCTTAAATTTTCTGAAAACTTCATATTCATGACGAAGAAATGAACCGTGACGAGCTTTCTGATGTATCTTGTACTCCTGATTAGTATCCATTTTCTCATCCAGACGATAGCATGTCCCTCCAGCAACAAATTGAGCCAAGTCATTTATAAGGTCATGCATAACAAAATATTCATCCCTGTCACTAGAACGTTGAAAAAAGGATCTTGACAATAGCTCATTGAAGTACTCGAGGCCTAACTCCTCCTTTCTTTTCCTCTCATTTGTCTTTTCTAGAAAACCTTCTCCCATCCATAACAATACTAACTCATTCTTCTCAAAGTCATAGTCCTTTGGAAATATGGAGCAATAAGCAAAAAGATGCTTCAAATGTGGAGGAAGATGGTGATAGCTTAATCTTAAAACAGGAAGGATATTTTCCTCAGGTAAATCCCATATCTTGCTATTTAGAACATCGCACCACTCTTCCTTAGTTTCTTTAGAGCGTAAGAGGCCGCCAAGTGTCTTAGCAGCCAAGGGCAAGCCTTTACACTTCTTCACCAGTCCCAAACCGACTTCTTTTAACTCTGTACTGTCATGAAAAGATCTCCCAGCATGTTGAGTCAACAGTAATAGGCAATCCTCGTTGGTCAAAAGTTTCATATGGTAAGCCATACGGGGCGAACCAACCACTGATGCAACACTCTCATTACGAGTTGTAACAATAATTCTGCTCCCACGTGTCCCCAACTGAAAAGGACGACATAGATCATCCCACTTTACATAGTTCTCATTCCAAACATCATCCAAAACAATAAGGAACTTGCTCTTTCCTAACTCCTCTTTTAGCCTCACCTGAAGTATATCTAAGGCCTTGGATTGACCACGCTCCCTAGTCACTGACTCATAAAGTTTCTCGGTAATAGAAATTACATCAAATTCTTCAGAGACACATACCCAAGCCCTCACATGAAAGTTCTGCTTAACAGTTCTATCATTATAAACCAGCTGGGCAAGAGTGGTTTTGCCAATACCACCCATTCCAACTATTGGAATGACAGAAACATTATCGTGGCACTCTTCGTCCGTAAGTAGCATTTTCATTATTGCTTCTTTATCCTCATCTCTTCCATAGACCAGAGACTCATTCACCACAGAAGTGCTAGGCGCCCTTATCACTGATGATCGAGACGAACCTCCTGAAGTATCCTTGAGATCCAATTCAGTCCTTTGCTTCACGATAAATTGCAACCTATTTGTGATCTCCTTTATCTTGGACATCATCTTATGGTTAGCTATTATTGCACTGGGCGCAAAGCTACCGCATGTCGGGATCAATTTCCACACCATACTGGCTCTACTGTGTTGGATCTCTTTTGATTGTTGAATGAAAGCTTGAGTGGTGATCTCATCCAATATGTCCTCCAAGTCATAAGCCAAATCTCTAAGGCTCTCCAGCCATACTTTTATAGACTTCTGTGTCAGTTGCTTCTCCTCAGCATCTTCGAGCACCGCTTGAATAATTAACAGATTGTATCTTAACTTGTCAAAATGACTTTCGACTTTTTCCCGACTGGCTAACAACTTAATTGTGCCAGAGGCCAATTGCTGAAACAACACCTGAATGATTGCTGACAGGAAAAGCTCTGCTACCACCATTATTCTTGATTCACCTTTATAAAAACAGGCAGAGAAGAGATGGAGGAATCACGAAAAGAATTGACTCACAATATACGAACAAATCAAAGCCATAAACACGATTCTGATGCCAATCATCAAATTCAATCTGAGGAAGCAATATTAACATATCCATGTTCTTTTTTCGAGTGAGGCAGTCAATAAATCGTCACATTCAACATAAACAAACAACAAATCAACAATCACCAATCAAAACATAGTTATGCAGCTGTAAATACCATACGTAAATCATGAGAAATCAACTATAATATAAAGTAGCCGAGCTGGAATTTATGGAATTAAAACAAAAACAACGCTCCTCAAGAGAAGGAAAAGCATCTAAACACGCGCGAATAGACTACTAATACAATGGTCGAGCAGACAGCTGAGAATTCTGGCCACAGAAAAACAACACGGTGACTTACAAATTTGTGGAGTTATTAGGCTGCTGCTTTCTCTGACTAGATGTAGATTGGTGGAGGGAAATAATCTGGATTATGCATCAAAGTTGAAATGATTGGCTTCTTACTTGAGAGCAGTTGTAAAGATGAAGAACAAACAGCTTCTTCGCTTAGTTCAAAAATCATTTGCAATACTGTTTTGATGTTGCGGTCAAGTCAACGACTCACCATATCTTTGCTTCGATGGCCTGCCTGCTCTACTCACCGACTGCGGAATTTGCGGGTCGGGTCGGGTCGGGTCGGATCGGGTCGAAACTACAGAAATAATTGATCAGTCAGTTACTTATTAGTGTAAAAATGGTTAGGCCAAATGGACCGGCCCCAGCCCATCAAGTTTGATCATGTCTAATTTTTGACGGCTCTAACTAAAATGTTTCTCATGTCAAAAATAAAAAAAATCAAAAAATTAAAATGTTTATCTTATCATTAAAATTCATTATTAGCTTTATATTGATCTAATTATAAATAGATCAAATTATCTACTATAGTATGATTATTTTTTTAATCAATTTAAGAGTTAAAAAAAATACCAAAATGTATTATTAACTACTTATAATTAAAATGCACGAACAACTTTATACTATATGTAACATGCTAATACAATAATTTGAATATTCGGAAATTGATCACAAGACAAAAGAAAGAGAGGGGATGCATACAATACAGAAAAAAGAGGGAGTAGTTAGTAGTGGTGTATCCGCCTTCTTCACTGTCACTAACTTTACAATCATGACAAAAATAAAAGAAGTAAATTAGCAGGAAAAATTCGTGACCTCCTTAATTTTCCTAACGACTGGACCAGTGACCATCTAAGTTTTTACTTTGTACCTTTGAGCTTTTGTAAACGCGTGTAACTTCAATTTATAAGCAATAAAATAAGTAGTATTTCTCATTTTATAAAATCTAACACATCTTAATATTATTGATAATCTTGTGTAATGAAAAGTAGATAAGATTTGCCACTGCAAAATTGTTGTCCAATGTAGGGGAAGTGCTTGGTTTTTTGTATAGAGATGGACTTGGGTGGAGATATCGCAACCATGGAGACCGGGTCAACGCCCTTTCACTAGTTTTTTTTTTCAGATTTTTTTTTACAGTTTTTTTCTCCGATTTTACGGCTCTGACTTCGCTACGATTACTAATATAAGGATAATCGGCGTGCAACAATTTGAATTTTTTGGCTCGCTCCAAGCCCTTCGGCTTCACTCGCTCGAATCTTGACAAAAAAAGAAGCGACAAACAAAAAAATTAAGAGGCAAACAACAAAAAAAGGGAAAAAAACTGGGGAAAAAAAAGAAAAAAAAAAAGACTTTAGCGCGTGAGACTCATGCACCGGGCATGGAGGTGCGCACGTGAGTCTCACGCGTCGGGTCAGGCAGGTCGGGGCGGATACCTCTATGGTAGAGAATATGCACCCAAGTTTTGTATTCATCATGCATATCACAATGCTATCTAAAGTAGATAACGAGCTTCATTTATTGTCGAATATCTTTACTGCAATAAAATTTGGAATAAGATCATGCATATTGTAATGCTATTTAAAATAGATGACATATTTTGTTTTTAACTGAATTATCTAATTGAAGACTTTAATATTGCGGCTAAAAAATTTGTAATATGCATGCATTTATTCACTTCATGCATAAAGCATCATGTTGCACTTCTATTTACATTGTTTATTCATGAAATAGATGCAATTTTCCTGTAAATTTGCAGGATAAATGTTGGATTTTCCATAATGTAGGTTTTGTTTCGATTGATTTGATTTGATCAATGGAAGTTTCTCCTTCAAAAATAAAAATAAAAAGCCTACATGTATATGCATATTTATTAAAAAGAATTAATATATAGTATATGTAAGTAGACTCTATAAAAAAAATTGCTCATAAATAAAGATCAATTCATACATTATGGTCGTTTTGAAAACATAATACTCCTCCCTACTACACATACATCTTTAGGTGAGACAAATGTTAGAGCAAAGATAGTAACTATTTTTATATTTTAGGCTATCAAATTTAATAGACATAACTTTGTCTTAATTAGATTGTTTTACTTGAATCAAACGTCTCAAATTCAATACCTAATAAAAAAACATTACTAGTTAAAATATCAACTGGATTAGCCGAATTCACAATAAATCAAATTACAGCTGATTACAAGTTTATAAAAGTCATAACCAAGTATATTTTTTTAATAATAAAAGAACCACCAAAATGCAAATTCAATTTAATGTAACAGTCCTTTTTAGAATTACAATTTTTATAAATAAAATTCACAAATTAACCCTCAATATCATCCCCGACCCCCTTACTGTCACAGCGCCACCGTCGCCGCCGCCGCTATGGCTACCATCGCCGCCCCTTCCGCTTCCATCAAGCAGCCATCCTCCGTCATTCGGTCACACCAGACCCCCCTACTTCCAAAAGCCCGGCCATTCACATTCACCACCACTCATCACCGCACACTTTCTTATACGACATCTCCCAAAACGCCCCTCGCAATTTCCGAAAAGACATCCTTCTCCTCCGCCGATTCATCGTCTCCGAAAACGCCTACTCAGCCTATCATTGTTATTGATAATTACGACAGCTTCACTTATAATCTCTGCCAAGTCAGTTTCTTATTTCTCATAATTGTTTTTAGATTCATTAGTATTTTTTTACATTGAACTGGATAAAAGAAATATTCAATTTCATTATAACTTTTCTTTCTGTTTTGGTATTCCACAGTATATGGGAGAGCTAGGTTGTGAATTCGAAGTTTACAGGAATGATGAGCTCACTGTTGATGAGCTAAAAGAGTAAGTTTTTTATTCTTTTTTTCCTACAATATTCCATTTCCAGCCACCTACATCATTTCTCCATATAGATAAAAAGAAAATTTTGCAGTATTTGATCATTTGGTTTTTGGGTGGGAAAATTTGTAATGATTTCTGACTTAGTTGATAGTTGATGCAAGAAGCACAAGTTGTAATTTGTGGTGTTAGGTGTTGCTTTTGCGACTCGTTAGATTTTCTTTTTAATTGTGAAGTTGATATTAATAGATTTTCTTAAAAAGCATTTGCTATGTGTCTTTGCAGGAAAAATCCAAGAGGTATATTAATATCGCCTGGACCTGGTAAGAATTTTATTTGGCTCAAGTGTTCTTTCTTTCTTTATACCTCAGTCATTTAGTTATATAATTTATATTTTACTTCCAATATCAGGTACACCACAAGATTCAGGAATATCGTTGCAAACGGTGCTGGAGCTCGGACCTACTGTACCATTATTTGGTGTGTGCATGGGATTGCAATGCATTGGGGAAGCCTATGGAGGTAACTTTGTATTTCGCAGTTGGAATTTTTGTGAAACTATGGAGTATATTCTATCACCGACTAGAAATAAGAAAAATGATTGTAGGTAGTCTTTAAGGAGAGAAATTAAGATATTTGTTAGCTGGGGTTTTATGAGCTAAAATTTGTCATTCTTATAAGATAATAATAATAATATGCATATTCCCTTGAGCTTGAATATATGGTGTTGGATAGCAATGAACACATGCTTTAACTCTATTCAATAACTCGAGTGCCTTTTTTTTTTTTTAAATCTTTATATGCTAGGCCCCCGAGAGTAGGAGGGGCAAAGTTCTTTGCCCCTGTTTTTTATAGTTTGAGGAGGGGCAAGATCTTGATAATTTTAAAAATTCACATATAATTCTTGTGAATTTCTACATAAATAGGGGTATTCCAATTTTTTTGAGGAGGGGCTATTGCCCCACCTCCCATACATCTGGCTCCACCACTGTGCTTGATGCATCGTCAAATGACTAACATGCATTAGTTCTTGCACGTATATGTATCAAATTGCATATTCCCGCTTAGTTATTTTTTAGTTACACAATTTATTTGCAACACTCGACAATGTGAATGACTTTATTGATAATAGCTTTTTCTTAGATTTGATTTGGTGTTGATATATTTTTTGTTCTCCTATATGAATAGCGAAAGAGATTGATGCTTGGCCTTTTTCTTTCTCAAGTGTGAACCGTGAGCACATTTTTGACAAATAGCATCGCATTAATGCAGAGACCGTACGTGCATGGTTCCCAATTAGGCCCAAATCATTTGTGCCCTTTAATGTTCTAGAACTAGGCAGAGCAAATATTTTTAGTGTTTTGTAAGTTGCAACATGTGGTAATACTTTCAGCAGACATCAGATTTGCTGGATATCCCTTGTTTCCATATGTGCTTCTGGATATGGTCATATTACTATATTAGTATACTTAGTTGTATTATTTATCTCTCTCTTTTCCTAAATGAACACACTATGCTTTGCAGGGAAAATTGTGCGATCTCCTTACGGAGTTATGCATGGAAAAAGTTCTCTTGTCTACTACAATGAGGGAGGGGAAGATGGCTTGTTTGCAGGCTTATCGAAGTAAGTCTCTTTTCACGTCTGTCATGCTTGTTTAACTAGAAATAGATATTCATAGTTCTCTATTTTCCGCTGTAAGTAAAGATATCCAGATATTCATATTACTTAATATTCGTCATCTGAATCATCTCAAGTTCAATTCTTGTAATTATTAAGTAGAGCGCATTAGTCCTCAATTTTATTGTAGTTCAATATGTTAAAATAGTTTATGGAAACTCGTGTTTGTGTTAGCTAAAGAGATTAGCAAGTTATCTTCTTGAATTTGCTGCAGATTCTTATGCAAAAAGATCTTCTTGTTGGATTTTTTTTAGCTCGAGACAAAACAAACTTTGCCCAATTTCCTGATTTTTCACTCTGAACTTTCCGAACTCAGCCTCAGATAATATAAATTTTAAACTATTTAAAAGCTTACCCTGGTGATTTTTGCTTTTCGGAGTTCAACATTAAGTGTCTATACCATGTAATCTGTCTTTGACAAAGTGAATAAAACATGTACCATAGAGTCACTACATATTTAGTATTTAGTTGCCCTTTAATTTCCTACCAAACCATCGTCGTCTAATATTGGTTTTCCTTATAAAAAAAGGGGTGAATCACAATTACTGACAAATTATGTGTTTCTTTTTCACAGCCCTTTTACTGCTGGTAGATACCATAGCCTTGTGATTGAACGAGATAGTTTCCCAAATGATGCCCTTGAGATAACCGCATGGACAGAAGACGGGTTGGTAATGGCTGCTCGTCACAAAGTACACCGTCATCTACAGGTAACATTAGTTTTACCTTGGCTGCATGTTAAAGAAAAAAACACCATCATTGTTTGAGCAAACCAGTTACACATCAAACAAATAAAATTCCAAGAGAAATTTGAGATTTGAGATGGATAAGGGCAAGAAAATACTTTTCATTTTATTATTACAGGAAATAATAATACAGGAAACTAAGATTGTTGTAATATTGCTGATACTGCAGGGAGTTCAGTTCCATCCAGAAAGTATCATATCGACTGAAGGCAAAACCATAGTGCATAATTTTATCAAGCTGATAAAGAGAAAGGAAGCTGAGTAGGATTAATCCTCAATACTGATGTAACTGATGGCTAGTGGCCTTATCGTCATAAGTTTGTCAGACATATAAACCAGCTAAAATGCTACTTTAATTTAATTCTGCAGTTATAAAATTTTACATGTTTTGATATCATCCAAGCTTGAATTCAATTTGACAAAGTTGATATCAATTTTGCTAAATTTTTCTGCCATTGAGATTCAAATAGCTCATAAGTAGTTTGACTCTATGCAACACAATTTTCTGAAAGTAGTACTCTCTCTGTCCACGATATCGTCACCATTTTTGTATTTAGGTCCGTCTACGATATAATTGTTACTTTTATTTATAGTAGTAGGGTCCACATAATCAAATATTTTATATTATATTTATCACTGCTCTACTCATATTTATCACTTCACTCACAACAATGCTCACTGTTATCAACTACTCTTCATTACTCCCTAAAAAATTATGCCGTCCACAATATGGTAATGATATTGTGCACGGAAAATTGTGCCGTCCATAATATGTTAATAATATTGTGCACCGAGGGAGTATATTTTCTCACACTGCATAAATGCTATTAAGTGTTTGCCTAAATAAGCCTAGCAAACAAGTTTTTATATCGACGACAATTTTATGTGCTCAAAAAGTCAGAAAAAAACTTCAAGATACTTCAAATCTCTCTAATTGGAGATAGTACTTGCAATATGACTTCAAATAATGGTATTTTACTTGCAATAAGAAAAAAATTAACGTTTCAATATCCTTTAAAATGATGAGATCTACCCACCTTCTACCATCTTATTCTTATTCTAAATTTCCGTATCGAACAATAACATGACAATTTCTATAAGTTGGAGTGAATATATATTAGTGCGTCGTTTATACATGATTTTTTTTTTCCTACTACGAATCTTCTTTATATTTATACTACAATACATGCAATTAGTTCAATTATTTAAAAGAGATCAATAGAATAAAGGATTAAAATATTATGTGGAGGCTCTCCAATGTTTCTACTTTTTAAGTATGTTGTAGACGACTAACTAGTCGACGGTATCATGAACCCATGATGTGCTACAATATACTATAAAAAAACAACTGATCTACGACAGAAATATCGGTCGGCGTTGCACGAAAATCGATCGGCGTTTGGATTTCCCAACGGATTGGCAACAGAAAAAATCCGTCGTTGTTTTCATGGTCGCTAAGCACAACAACGACTGAATTTCGGTCCATCAGCAACATCAACGACGGATCAACAACAGAATATCCGTCGCTGATATCAGTTAGCAAATCGGTCGTCTAAGGTAATGGCGACGGAATCACGACGAAAAATCCGTCGCTGATTTTAAAGAGGATGGAGACCGAACTTCCGTCGTTGATCCGTTGTTAATTAACGACTGACTATTTCCGTCGTTGTTTTTGAGATTATTGCTACTATTTTATCCGTCATTAATCCGTCGGAGTTTTATTTCCCCCCTAATAGATATATTCAGCTTTAATTTGTTTTTTCCTGTTATTCAATAGTCCACAACATTGATTAGTTTTGCATCACATATTTGATAATGCAATTTCATCATTATGTTCATGCACAAATAACGTTGTAATCATGCATCAACTATTAATGCATAAACTTTTGTTAATGCATCAACATGAAATAGATGCATTATTAAATATATGTATTAATGCATAAATCATTTTAAACTAGTGCATTATTCCTATTTCGTATGTTTAGTTATAGTAATCCTGATAAAGGTAATAAACATTCAAAATTAATTTTATTATTATTATTTTGTACAATATATCATAATGCATTAAATTTATATTACAAATGCATTAGTCATGATAATGCACCAGAAAACCTCAAAGTTTTTCAAATAGGTATAAAAGTCACGCTAGTGTTCGGATTTCGATTAATCAAATATAAAATAAACTATTCTAGAGGATTGTATTTTTTTAATTGTTATATAGGTTGTTGATAGAAACTAATGCGCACAATAAACGCAATTTCAGTATTCATGATATGGTAAGTTTTATTTTACTGTTCTAGCCTTATATCACCTCAATATATGTTTATAAACGGTTTATACATTAATCCGTGTGTATTGGTTTCAATAAAATCTATTCGTTCATCTAACTTTATCAATGAATGTGGATTGTTCTCAATTCTTATTTAAGGGGGTGTTCTCATGTGATCCAATCCCTATATATATATATATATATATCCAATCTAAAAACACAATAGCTAAAGTACAACATACAGTGAAACATGAAATTCAAATATAACTCAAATATCATAAATTAACAAGTTTTGAATCTGAAATTCTAATGTTAACAAACACTTAAAATTATGTGATATTCTTTTTCAACATAACTACTACGTACAGTCAAGATGGTGGGGGGGCTAATCTCATGAACTGCTGCATAAGCATATCGAGTTATTCCTTCATCTTGGTAGACTCAGCAGCTTGTCTTGCTTGCTCAGCAGCAATGCGCTCCTCCAACTGGCGACGCTCGTCACGCTCAGATTGCACGTGTTCCATCAGCCGGGCACGCTCGTTCTTTTCAGCCTCAAGCTCGATCTGCAAAGACGCCAATTGTTGTGTCATAGCCTCTGTGTTAAGGGCTGACGGCACCTGCGAGCCCTCAGTCGAGCGAGATCTACTTGTGTACAAAGATGATCGATCTCCCAAACCTACAATTCTCCCCTTGCTCATGTTTTCCAATCCCACTTCGATGAATATCTTGTTCATATCAATATCTTCCTCTTCATTAGGGTCTTGCAGCTCTCTCCTCTCGGTGCAAGATGGTACACCCTCTCCTACAAATATATATTGAAGATAAAATAATATTGCAAAAAAATAATAGGAGCTTCAACTCAAGTGTATACAAGTAACAACCTCAAATATATGTGGGGAAAAAAAAACATTTCAGATTATTAGATCGGATATGACATATATTTAGTGACAGACAGCATAACAGTTGATGCAATAAATACTTCCAAACTCACAACATTAAAATGAAATATACCATATATCTACTGACATTAATATCATGTTGGTATATTATAATTTAGATGTCCTACACAAGGGTTTAATATTACCTCCAAGAGCAAACAGTGTCAAAACATATTCGTAGTCGCTCCTTGCCACCACCCGTGCCAATAGGACCCGTGGTAGATGAGGCATCGACCTCACCACTAGTCGGGACGTTCTGCTGAGGTATAGCCGTATTAGCTACCAAGACACGTCCTTTACCACTTGTAGAATTCTGGGCTCTCCCTAGAGAAGAACTTCGGCTGCCACCAGTCTCGCTAACTGAACTAAAGCCACCTCTACCACGTCCGTGACCAGAAGACATCTGCATGCAAGACACAAAAGTATCAAAAGAATATAAATAAATATATTATCATAAGTTAGTAATTATGAAAGCAAATGTAAGTAGATGAATATTTTAGATTCAAGCAAAATAACATGGACACTTAATCTTATCTCCATCTAAGAACTCCGGTTGGGCAAGAGAAAAGTTGATAAAACTTTCTAATCCATCTAAGAAGTCCTTAGATAATCTATTATTTTTATGACGCTGATACATCCATACACGATTTCCACTCATTATCTTATCCCTAAATCTGAAAAATAATAATCAGCTAACAAAAATAAATATATTAACATATAATAAGAACAAAAAAATACTACCAATTTATTCTCTGTGTATCTTTATTTCTACTCTTGTCTTCTGTTATGTTCTTTTCATCTTACCATTCTTTGAGAATTATTTTGATATAGGTATGATCTAATTTCAAATGTTAAAGAAATCACTCATAAGTATCCTACATTACATCCATAAGTTCTTCCATGCTGTTAATTGTGTGGGTATCCACTGACCCCATTATAAGGGAACATTCCACAAGAATTGAACAGATTCACTGAATGAAAGAGAGACAAGAAGCGAATTGGTGTCTATGAAGTTTATCCTATAATATCTCTTTTTATCATCAACACAAATTCTGTTTTTTAAGTATCGGAGATTTGGAATGAAGCTCAACATAAGAAACAGAGAACATGGTAGCAAACAATGTGATGGAAGAAGAGTAATTCAATGTTTAAGCCACAAGTAGTTCCACAGCAATCTAAAAAACAAAGTTATCAATAACAGAGTTCTTTCTTGGCACGAGTAGCAAACATTAACAAAAGAGAAGAAGAAAGAAGTTGTTGAAAGTGCCTTAACACATACACAGTCAACTAATTATAATCATATCTATCAATTTTCACTATTAATTCTTAATCTTTCATCTTAAGCAAGTTGAGTTTATTCCTACAGTCCATATTCTATTAATTACTAATTCTTAATCTTTCATCTTTAAGCCACTTTCAACAACTTCTTAATCATTTCATCTTAAGCAATCATTTCGCTCATTACTGATCTGATATCACCAAAGAAATTGTTGCTACTGATTAGGGCATGAAAGACAGAATCATGATTCAAGCTAACTGATATCACCAAAGTATATCGATTATTTTTAATCTACAACATTGGGTCAGAAATCCATTGCCTGCTCGTGTATTGATCGAAATAGAAACAATATAAATCATATTATGACTGCTACTACTTGTCATGAAAATAAATAGAAGGGTTGAATAATTAGGATGGAAATTAGAGAAACCTGGAGTAAACTGTTGTCCTTTATTAAGATTGACAGGTCTGTAGTGGTAAGAAAGTCAGTCCTGCAAATCCAGAAATGAGAAACACAAATTAAACTATGAGAGAAATTAAGGTTACAGATACAGCAACAGAACAGAAGATGAAACAAATTGGGGAAAGAGCAAACCTTTAAGATTCAGAGCAAATCGAACGCGCCAAGAACAAGAACTCTGCCAGTAAGAGTAGAGTACGAGCTTGGAAGATGATGGTAAATTGACTCCCACCAAATCGGCAGGTGGAGCCAAGGAATATATCGGTTGGGAAAAGTAAGAAAAAAATTATTTAAAATCAGAAAAATTATTAACAACAGACCGATTCCGTCGTTGGCAATGTGAAAAATAAAAAAATAAAAATAAAAAACATCAACGACCGATATAAATCCGTCGTTGATATTAACGACTGATATTCCGTTGTTAAGTCCGTCATTAATAGTGGCGCGAAAATTTCCCGCCATAATCAGTCACAAATCCGTCGCCGATTCCGTGGGCATTGCTGGCTTTTTCAGTCCGTCGTTGTTCCGTTGTTAATTGCCGACCGAATGCAATTCGTCGCCGTTTCCGTCGTTTCCGTCGCCATTTCTGTCGTTAATTGTCTGATGTTTCCGTCGTTATTTTGATGTATATACTCCCTATTAGCGGCAGAGTCAGACTTTTTGCAGTGGAGGGTTTAATTTATCATAATATTATAATTTATAAAAGAAATTTGAAAAAATAGAAATGAATAAGTACGATTCAAATTACTGAATCATAATATTAAAATAATAAGTTAGCTTCGATAATTACAAATTACAATTTTGAAAGTAGAATCAATTAGTAGCTTTGTCACATAATGTTGTTTCGGTTTACATAAAATGAATTTCACAATACTTTAGAAACCCAAACAAACTATTCAAAATGCCAAGCAAATAATAAAAACACTAACAATATATGTTGACCCTTGCAAAATAGTATTGAGTCTTTAGAATTTATTTCCCCTAATATACAACCGAACTTCTCATAAACAAGTTGATTTGCATCAAAATCACATATTCACTCCATGATTATATTTTTCTGAAAAGAAAAGTACGATTGACCAGTCTTGTATAGACTTTCTTGGAATGATGATATCGATGGGCATTATGAGCTAGGTCCTATTGCTCAGGAACTTCTCAAGTTCACAGAAGAAAAGTTGTCTGTGAAAGACAACAGTTCATTGGAATTGTGAATTATGTCAATGACTTCATCCCAAGCTGCTCCCGGTATACCCGTCATCTTTCTAAACTTCTTAGAAAGAATCCTCTACTTACCTTGGAGAAAGTCGCAAACAGAAGCTATCCAACATCTTAAAGAGATATGCCAGAATTTCGCACCTCTGTGAATCCCAGGTGATGGCCAAAGAATCCTACAAACTGATGCAAGCGATGATCATTGGGGAGCAATTTTGCTAGAAAAGAAAGACACAAAGATACACTATTGTGCACATGCCAGCGGCCAATTCAAGGATTCTGAAAAGCACTACCATGCCGTCTACAAAGAAATATTGGCAGTAAAGAATGGCATCAAAAAGTTCGAGTTCCATCTTGTCGACTACGAGTTCATTGTCCAACTGGATAATACATCTTTCCTAGCTATAATGGAGCTCAAGCACAAAGGAGTACCTAAGAAGCAACTTCTTCGTCTCAAAGATTGGTTTTCCAAATATCAATTCACCGTCCAACACATCAAAGGTAAAGATAATATTGTTCCTGATTATCTTTCCAAAAAACCAACCTTACAACTCATCTCTTCTACACAAATTCTCCCTATAATCTTCATGGTCAATAAAAAGAAACCACGACAGTCATTCATGTGTGTAGGGGGGAAAGGGAAAAATCCATTTCTTTCAAACAACAATTCCTTGGTTGTTCCAAAACCACCAGATCTCACTTTTCCTCCTTATGTTAAAACATTCGAGAGATTCGTTTATTTGCAAGATAAAATATGTTCAAGTTTCTCTCTAATTATATCCTAGAGACCAAGTTACCCTTTGAAAAAACGTGTTTTGATATTCATAAATCTTTTCTTATGGTAACTTATCTCAATCTTTCAACCACTATCATACCCAACATGTTCTAGTATCTTTGGTGTTTATCCTCTCTTTATTATCATGCCATCGAACTCTATATTGAAGAAATGATATCATTCTTTTGCAACACCGAGAGTGATAACACTCTGCAATGGAGCCTTTTGACATGGTATGCCTCAGCAGAAGAATGGCTATCCTTACTCTATCATGAATTGCAAGATGCTAATGAAGGTAAACCAAATCCACATCTGATCCTGATGTGTCATAGACCTTTTTCCAATGACATAAAAGGACAACTGGTTCCTCTTCCAATGTACTATAAATGGAAGACTACAGCTGGCACAACTGGAGATAATTTGTTCGAACAAAGGCAGATGTATATCCACCTATGTCTCACCA
This sequence comes from Schizonepeta tenuifolia, assembly GCA_029490685.1. NCBI lineage: Eukaryota > Viridiplantae > Streptophyta > Magnoliopsida > Lamiales > Lamiaceae > Schizonepeta > Schizonepeta tenuifolia. The sequence goes on along the minus strand of CM055957.1, from coordinate 44,328,646 downwards.
ACAAAGTAACTCCTCTGGATCATCCCAAAGGACTAATCTACACCTCTTTTGTCCTCGAATCAATACGGCCCATCATTTACTCCTCTGACGATGAAGGAACCAGCCAAGGACCAAATACCAAGAAGACTACTGCAAACAATGAAACAAGTTCCAAGACGCCTAATAAGGACATCCAACCTAATGCAGACAAAGAAGCAAGAAAGCAACACATCATTGAAGAAGATGACAAAGTCATCTTAAAATACTTCATCAAATTGCAGATACCATGATCCTCGGAAGATGAAGATAACCAAGATAATCACATGGAAGATGAAGACAACCAAGGCAATCACATGAATATTGATAAACATGACAAGAGCTTGCCACCTCATGCTACTTCTTCATCCATGCAGCCATAGATACGTGTCCTTCATGTTGCAAATACATGTCCTCCATGCAGCGATAGATACGTGTCTTTCATCCTAGATACGTGTCCTTCATGTTGTAAATATGTGTCCTCCATGTTGTAATAGAGATAGAGATGTATGTTGCAGCAACAACCCTATATATAGGCTTGGTACATGCTGAATGTAACACACACTGAAAATAAATAAACCCTATCTCTTTCCTTATGAATTCCAACTAAACCTTTTCCTTCTCCCGAAAGTCCTCTAGATAAATTCATAAATATTTATGATCTCCCAAAGTTTATATATATACACAAAGTATGCTCTGTAATTGCCTTTATCTAAAGGATCTTGTACATCAGAAAAGTGTTAGCTACGGTCCCTGTATTATGTATGGTGGATTTTGGTAAAGATTTTATCATGATATGTTGGTCTAAGGATTGAGGCGTTGATGCCAAGTTATCCATATTAGACAACTAGTCATGGTGTTATCTGTACCGTGTTCCGCCTAGAGGGTACATGATTACAGGGCTCCCGAGCCGATCGTGGTATCAGAGCCAGGTCGTGTCCCAGCGTGGCTGCGGGAGAAAGTAAATATCCTGTGAGGTTATCTTGAGTGATGAGTAGGGAGGCGGACTCCCAATTAATGGATTCGTCATCGTTTTTGACCCACCATGTACTCACCCAATCCTCAGCACTCTCACTACCCAAACAGTTTACCTCTAGTATAGACACCTTGTAGAATACATAACAATATCTAGCGATGCTATCGTAGAAAAAATAGTTCCTCCTCTTGTTAGTCCTTACAATATCTACCGTAAATACGGAAGTCTTACCAAAAGCATTAAATCTCTTGTTTCCTCCAAAGATCCTCCCCTTCAAGAATATGTTCAATCTTCTAAAATGGATCAATACGGTTTGCCAGCAACCTCGCAAGAGCAGTATGTTACTTTGGCTATTCCTTCAAAATACATCGAATCATGGCGAAAAGATGGATACACTCATCTTCATCTGGGTGTTGTTCGTCTAGTTCTTTCATATAATGGAAGGAAGGGACTTCCTGTTACAACAAGAATTACTCTGTTAGATACTCGATATCTGCACTATGAGCATGCTGTAATCGGAACAGTTCTTACAACTCTTAATTCGGGAAGTGTAGTCATCACCTTCTTCCCTAATTTTGCGTTGTCCCTCCGAGATGCTTCCTTAGAATCCACCTTCAAGGTCCAAATCCAGATATCAGGTGCAGATCAATCTCCTAACAGCTTTATGGCGACCTTGCACCACCAAATCGTCTATAGGCTGCAGAATCATAGCCTTGATCTTAAAAATCAAGGTACACTGACGCTTTGATGATCTTGGCCGAAGCTTGAAATGAAGTCCCAACAATCGTTCAAGTCCCGAGATAGATCAATAGAGAAGATCTCAAAAAATTGGTTCACACCGAGTGGATTACCAATTATGAATCTTTTCATCAAACGGTGGAGCCAGTACAAGCTACGAAATTCAAATTCTCAAAAACAAAGGATGGGAAGACCAAGACCATCTTCACGCCAATCAAAGAAGATGGTCCATCGAACCCGATGTTTCAATTTATGATCCTCCCCGTTCAAAATGTCATACAAACCTTATCTGATGGATTTCCTCTCCCTATTGCTTCATTTATGGCACATGGGAAGGAAGTTTATACATATAGGATTGATAGCCATTTTATTTGGGACTGTGATCCATCCATGTGTGATCCAAGATGTATCTGCCAAGATGATGATTCCAGCGATGACGATAGTGATGGCGATGATGATGAAGATGGCTACTATGAGTTTGGGTTTGATGATAATGAATACATACCTCCGCCCAAACCATGCCTGATGTTAAAAAGTTATGATGTTGATTTTCCACTTTTGACTCGACATGAAGATTCCATCAATAATATCATTTCCAGACCGTATATTCAGAGTACAATTATGGAGTCTGGTGGTCAACGAAAACCTTTAAATCAAGGAGAAGAGGTTTTAAACTGGCATACTTGTAATGCTAGTGCTCAAAACAAATCTCTTCGACTTATTGATTCAAAGGTTTCTCAAATACTGGAAAAGGTGCAAGATTCCACCGATAAAGTGAATTCGCTCGAGATGCAACTACAAAAAGTTGAGAAAAAGCTTTCTGAAAGGATTTCTCAACTGGATGCAGAAGTTCAGATCTTAATTTCAAGCCGTCAATTTGGAACCAAATTCTCGCAAAAATAAGCAGAAATAAGAACGCTCAAAAAGGAGTTGCAAAAGATCGAGGATGACAAGAATCGAGCTAAATCTCTCTTCATTCCTCAACCAAGCTTCATTTATTCTCCACCAGATTCACCTGAATATTCTAAATATTTTGGGATGGTTTCAAGGATTCCTATGGATGTTCCCAAAAGGAGTAAGAAGAAGGAACCCTGACGAAGAGAAGAACTTGAAGAAGACACTCAACCGGCAAAAGCACTTATGGTGAACGAGATACCAAAAATCAACAATATCATAGAGTCATCAAGATCATCTAGCTATTCTCTAAATAGCATGGATGATGAGGATATAGGAATGACAGATCTTTCTGTTATTCTTATGGCGGACCGATCAGACCCAGGATACGGCCAGCCATTTACCAAACTAGTCTCAGAAGATTCAGAACTTGAGACCACTGAAAGTCTGTATATCAGCCAACCAAATGAAGGACGGACTCCAAAACCAGCAACAGGTCTGTGGTTCACCTTTGATGACATCCCAATCCACAAACGAAGAGATCGCATGCACACCTTTGCTGCTTGGATAGACAACCAACTCAATAGAGATGACGCTGATCTCAGGTTAGTCCTTAGGGAATTTACTTCTAGATTCCTTGGGACCTTGAGAGAGTGGTTTCTTAGCCTTGGAGAATATTGACAACGTCAAATTCTTTGTGCTCAAACTCCAGTAGAAGCTCTAGGAGAAATTCATCGTGAATTTATCGGTGATCTCTCCCTCTACACCAAAGTAATATCTCAAGAATACTTTTCTATGAGATGCTGCTTTCTTTCAAAAAAGGATCTAGACTGGCATTTTAAAAGAATGTCAGAAAGATTCTACTGCCTGAATGGATACAATGATCTGAATCTGAAGAATGTCTATTTAGCCTCTCTTCCCAAAGAATTGCAACAAAAAATGGCCCGAATGATGCAGGCCGCCAAGAAAGACGTCGCAAGTACCAGTATGGGACAAATCCATCAAAATTGTTTAGCTGTACTTGACAAGTTTTCGAGCAACAAAATCTTTTCAAAGAAATGATGGAACGAAGAAAGATTCCCAAGCCCGTGTGCGACAAATCCTATATGGAAATCAAATGCAAAGAGCACGATTGCAAGTGTTCATCTTCAAAGAAAAAGGGAAAGAAAAGCAAATTCCGGAAGAAGGAGAACAAGAAAAAGTACAGATTCTTCCGACGAAAGCCTTTCCAACAGAAGAGATCTAAAAGGTGTTTTATTTGTCATAAAGAAGGACATTTTGACAAAAATTGTCCCAATAAAGCAGGCACAACTTCCAAATTAGCTTCCCAGGCCTTCTTATCTCATGAAGCCCATCTCGAAGACGCTGATATCGAGTCCCTTTACTCAGAACAAGAAGAGCAAGATATAGATACTGCATTTATTTTACAGGAATCTGCCACCGAAGATGAACAATCAGAGTCTGAAGATCCCGAAGATAATATTCCAATCTTCATGTTGCAACCAATGACATCTCAGTCCAACATGATGGTCCAGGAAGGCATTCCGTCTCCCATCTTGAAGTCTGGATTCTACAAACCAAATATGATAGGTCAATCAAGGTGATTGGAGTGTTAGATACTGGATCAAGAAGAACCATGTTGAATCCTGATATCCTTCCAAAAGAAGCATGGGAAACACATCATCAATATTTCTGTGCAGCTGACGGTCAAACCTTTCACACATCATTAATCTCCAAGCATCCAATTGGAATTCAACTTTTTCCAGATTGTATCATCTGGATAAAAGTTATTGGAAGTAAACTACATGGTCATGATCTGTTGATGGGCTTTGATCTGTTCTTCAAAGCACAACGTCTTCAAATACTTCCACAAGGCGTAAAATACAAAAGGAGATTTCAGGCCAATACAACTGTCCAGAAGTTATTTTCCCTACAAGAAACTCCGAATGATTATGGTCACTTCTTAAAAGAGCTGAAAGGATGTTGCGCCGACTCCCATGTCGAATTCCAACATCCCTATCCTCTTTGGAAGAATGAACAATTCTTTGTTCAACTACCATTCAAAAAGAACGAGGATATCAATGCCACTAAAGCCACTCATCCCGGAATGAATCCTGAAGAATTAGCTTTGGCAAAATAAGAGTGTCAACAACTGTTATCCATTGGGCTAACAAGAGGAGGAACTGTTGGTAAGACTTCCGTATTTACGGTAGATATTGTAAGGACTAACAAGAGAAGGAACTGTTTTTTCCACAATAGCATCGCTAGGTATTGTTGTGTATTCTACAAGGTGTTCTATACTAGAGGTAAACTGTTTGGATAGTGAGAGTGCTGAGGATTGGGTGAGTATATGATGGGTCGATGACGAATCCATTGATTGGGAGTCGACCTCCCTACTCATCACTCAAGATAACCTTACAGGATATTTACTTTCTCCCGCAGCCACACCGGGACACGACCTGGCTCCTATACCACGATCGGCTCAGGAGCCCTGTAATCATGTACCCTCTAGGCGGAACACGGTACAAATATCACCATGACTAGTTGTCTAATATGGATAACTTGGCATCAACGCCTCAATCCTTAGACCAATATATCATGATAAAATCTTTACCAAAATCCACCGTACATAATACAGGCACCGTAGCTAACACTTTTCTGATGTACATGATCCTTTAGATAAAAGCAAGTACACAACATACTTTGTGTATATATATAAACTTTGGGAGATCATAAATATTTATGAATTTATCTAAAGGACTTTCGGGAGAAGGAAAATGTTTAGTTAGAATTCATAAGGAAAGAGATAGTTTTTATTTATTTTCAGTGTGTCTTACATTCAACATGTACCAAGCCTATATATAGGGTTGTGACTGCAACATACATCTCTATCTCTATTACAACATGGAAGACACGTATTTACAACATGAATGACACGTATCTAGGATGAAAGACACGTATCTATCGCTCCATGTGATTGTCTTGGTTGTCTTCATCTTCCATGTGATTATCTTGGTTATCTTCATCTTCCGAGGATCATGGTATCTGCAATTTGATGAAGTATTCCAAGATGACTTTGTCATCTTCTTCAATGATGTGTTGCTTTCTTGCTTCTTTGTCTGCATTAGGTTGGATGTCTTTATTAGGCGTCTTGGAACTTGTTTTGTTGTTTGCATTAGTCTTCTTGGTATTTGGTCCTTGGCTGGTTCCTTCATCTTTGGAGGAGTAAATGTTGGCCTATATTGATTCGAGGACAAAAGATGTGTAGATCAGTCCTTCGGGATGATCCAGAGGAGTTACTTTGTTGGTGAGACATATGTGGATATACATTTGCCTTTGTTCGAACAAATTATCTCCAGTTGTGCCAGCTGTTGTCTTCCATTTATAGTATATTGGAAGAGGAACCAGTTGTCCTTTTATGTCATTGGAAAAAAGGTTTATGACACATCAGGACCAGATGTGGATTTGGTTTACCTTCATTAGCATCTTGAAATTCATGATAGAGTAAGGATAGCCATTCTTCTGCTGAGGCATACGATGTCAAAAGGCTCAATTGCAGAGTGTTATCATTCTTTGATGTGTTGGACGGTGAATTGATATTTGGAAAACCAATCTTTGAGACGAAGAAGTTGCTTCTCAGGTACTCCTTTGTGCATGAGCTCCATTATAGCTTGGAAAAATGTATTATCCAGTTGGACAATGAACTCGTAGCCGACAAGATGGAACTCGAACTTTTTGATGCCATTCTTTACTGCCAATATTTCTTTGTAGACAGCATGGTAGTGCTTTTCAGAATCCTTGAATTGGCCGCTGGCATATGCACAATAGTGTATCTTTGCGTCTTTCTTTTCTAGCAAAATTGCTCCCTAATGATCATCGCTTGCATCAGTTTGTAGGATTCTTTGGCCATCACCTGGGATTCGCAGAGGTGCGAAATTCTGGCATATCTCTTTGAGATGTTAGACAGCTTCTGTTTGCGACTTTCCCCAAGGCGGAGGATTCTTTCTAAGAAGTTTAGAAAGATGATAGCTATACCGGGAGCAGCTTGGGATGAAGTCTTTGACATAATTCACAATTCCAAGAAACTGTTGAATTTCTTTCACAGACAACTTTTCTTCAGGGAATTTGAGAAGTTCGTGAGCAATATGTGGACCTGGCTCATAATTCTCATCTGATATCTTCATTCCAAGAAAGTCTATACAAAACTGACCAATCATGCTTTTCTTTTCAGATAACATTATTCCAAAAGTGCGAACCACTTCAAGAATTTTTTTGAGCAGGACATAATGTTCTCCCTTGGTTTTTTAGTATAACAAAATATTTTATATACCCCTACTATTTTTACAATTTGGTGTGGAGATTAAGAATAAGTGTAAAAAAAAAGTTGGTATGTCCCGTGACTTTTGAAGAATTTTGAAATGTTAAACTTTCTTATTTAAAGAATGACAATATGAATGAGACACCTAAATAAGAAAATTATGATAATATTAGTGAGTTGGAGGGAGTAAAATATTAAGTGGATAAAAAAATATTGATTATTATTTTTCTTATGATGTTATTAATTTCGATATATAAAAAAATATTGATTAGAGTATTATTTTCTTATGATGTTATTAATTTTGATATTATTATTGATATTATGTGAAAATGAAATACCAAATCCACCTTAGCAGAATTACATAGTTTAGTTTAAGAATATAATTACTGAATTACATTTGTTTTTTCTAGGTGGAGTTTGTAGCATTAGTATTTAATTTTTATTTATTTGATGTGTCTCTTAGACTCTCCACAGCATCCAGCAGGTGTCTCGATGGGGCTCGAGACACCCTCACTCTAGAGACACTTCGTTGCAGGCTTTGACAGCTCGAGACTGTCCTTATAAATTGAGACGGGCTCTATCTGGCTTGTGTATTGCACGCGTCATAATTAAAAAATAAAAAAAAATAAATCAAAATGCGAACGAACCCCACACACCTCACCAACGGGCATAAAAAATGGCAATATTGTCATTGCTGGCAATGGCTATGTAGATTTTAATTTTTTTATTTAATTTTCTTTATAAATACTACACATTCTTCTACTTCTATTCTCATTTCTACTTCAATTCTTTTATCTCTTCAACCTCTCACAAATGCCTCGCTACTATGCATACTCCGAGGCCGAAATCGAGGCCCTTGCTCGAGCTTGGGTTGAAATAAAGTGCACACGACGAGCGTATCAATTTTGGCAACAAATTACGGATCAATATAACTTGAATTGATCCGAAGTAACGGTTGTCAGAAATGCGAATCAATTGCTCCACTGCTGGCAACAGACGATGACTTTGGTTTGCATGTTCCACCAAATACACCGGGTAGTTGCACAACGACTTTCGAACGCTAACGCCAACCTCATCCTCGTGACGGTTGTATTCGAGTACGAAGTCATTCATCGAGATTTCAATCTCTTAAACACTTAGAGGATCTTCAAGGACGAGCCGGAATTAAAATTTTTAATCTAGGGTTTATAATTTCAATTATGCATTTTTTTAATTTAATTAATGTATTGTTCTTGTTTGGTTTAAATTATTGTAATTTTCGCATTTCAATTAAAATGAATGAAAGATCGCATTTCAGAAACTAATTCTATTGATACAACTTAAAGACAACACCACTGCAGGTAGATGTCTCTAACTAACTGGGGTTCACAGAAGATTGACCGGTAAGGGATTTTAGGTGGGTTAGGCAACAACTAAATCTACTTTTATAAAAATAAGTAGGTGCTAAAATCGATGGATTTAGGTCTCAACCATTGTAGATAGTCTTATGTGTAGTTCACTAGTTTTGATTTCACATTTCGCTCCTCATAATATAGAGAGGCGATTTGCTTCCGTGAGCACCTATTTTGAGCACCACTTTCGATTTGTCAATATTATCATAATTTTATTTAATTTTTAACATTGTATTTTATTTTAATATCTTATAAATTGTTATTCCCTTTGACCTACTCATATTGTCATCCTTTTCTTATTTAGGTGTCCCACTTATATTATCATCTTCCAAATAAAGAAAGTTTTAACTCTTTACAATCCTTCAAAAGTGATGGGACCTACCCATTTTCTATCTTTTTACCCTTATTTTTAATCTCTGTGCCGAACAGTATTATGACAATTTCAGTGGGTCGGAGGTAGTACTATGTAACATGCTAATACAATAATTTGAATATTCGGAAATTGATCATAAGATAAAAGAAAGAGAGGGGATGTATACAATACTGAAAAAAAGGGAGTAGTTAGTAGTGGTGTGTCCGCCTTCTTTACTGCCACAGTGCCACTAATTTTACAATCATGACAAAAATTAGAAGAAAGAAGTAAATTAGCAGGAAAAAATTCGTGACCTTCTTAATTTTCCTAACAACTGGACCACTGACCACCTAAGTTTTTACTTTGTAACTTTTGAGATTTTGTGAAGGGATATAGTTATTTTATGCCCTGGCCTTTTACCCTTTAGTTACTTTATAGTATGATCTTTTCAAAATTACAAAAATAGCCTAACATTTAATCTTCTTGCCCATTTATGGCACGGGAGAAGAAAAGAGGTGATCGGATTCCACGGATTGATTCATACGTGGCATTTTCGCACAATGATTTTTAACCTCGACATCACCCCTTTTCCTATTCTTTTTTAGCCTGACGCATGAATTCGATAATGTCACGTAGAATTCGATCACCGCTTTTCTGTTGCCCTGCCATAAATAGGCATAAGTATTAAAGGTCAGGCTATTTTTGTCATTTTTAAAAGGTCAAGCTATAAAGTAACTAAAAGGTAAAAGTTCAGGCCATAAAATAACTATATCCCTTTTGTAAATTAGGACTCTTTGGACATTAAAGCGCGTGCAATTTCAATTTATAAGTAATAAAATAAGTAGTATTTCTCATTTTATTAAATCTAACACAACTTAATATTATTGATAATCTTGTGTAATGAAAAGTAGATAAGAGTTGCCATTGCAAAATTGTTGTCCAAAGTAGGGGAGTGCTTGGTTTTTTGTATAATGATATGATAAAAGCCTTCAATGCATTCATCATGCATATTGCAATGCTATCTAAAGTAGATAACGAGCTTTATTTATTGTCAAATATCTTTAATTACTGCAATAAAATTCGCAATATGATCATGCATATTGTAATGTTATCCAAACTAGATGACAATGTTTCACCTTCTTTTGGTTGTGATTTATCTAGTCTAGGTAGTATATTTTCGATGGTTTTATTGCAAAATGATTATATTTTATTTTAGAAATTGTACTCATCTTTTGGATCAAGTGTTGTGTGGAATTTGGTTATTTGACGTTGAGTTGTAGGTATTTAGATTAAGAAAGAGAGAAGAAGAGTTTGAGATGAGCAGGAGTTGAAGTTGTATGCAAGTGATCGCTCAGTCCACTCAAGCGATCGCTCGAGGTCGAAGTATGAAGCAAGCGATCGCTTGGTGTAGGAGGCGATCGTTTGAGGAGCAAAGTCGAAGAAACAGAGAGAAGGGCCAAACGATTGCTTGACCCTCTAAGCGATCGCTTGGCAAAGCAAATTGACGGATAGAGACAGGGGTCAAGCGATCGCTTGACAAATCGTATTGACAGACAGAGAATGGGGCCAAGCGATCGCTTGACCCTCTGAGCGGTCGCTTGGCCCATGGCGGCGTGAAGGCATGAACCCTACTATTAATAAGACATATTTATTTCCTTCCGCCTCTTCTTCCTTCTTGATGCGATTTTTCCAGTTTTTTAGCATCCAAAACACTTTTTAGATAGTTCTTAGTTTATTGCTTTCATAGATTAGTAATTTATTCCCGGATTGAAGAACATCAACACCACGGATTCAATTGCAATTTCAGGTTTACTTTTAATTCAAGTTTGTGAGTTCCTTCGTATTTCTTTGCTCTTATTAAATTCTATTATGATTTATTTTCCTATGTTCATTAGATTAGGTTTAATTTCTTGCCTAGGTTTAATTCGTGCTTAATTTATCTTCTTGCCTATTTATAAATAAAACAAACCCTCGATTTTACTGCTTTATTTTCTTTTCCGTCGCAATACAAATAATTTCTCTGCTAAGTTTTCCTTGTGAGACGATACTTGGGTTAACTTGCATAATCTACAAAGATCAAGTTTAATTGTGTGCAACTGTAGATTAAAATAGTTGAAACAAATTTGGCACCGTTGCCGGGGAAGGCTTTAGGCAATTTTTGTGTAGCAATTTTATTTTTATTTTTCTTTTATTTTTCTTGTTGATTTATTTTCTTCCCCAGTTGCGTGTGATGTGTTTTCTTGTTTTTTTGTACGCAAGAACAAAGGAAATAGTTTAGAGATACTAAGGGCGTTCTTCGGGTTGCTAGGATCTGGTGAATATGCAAGGTTACCAGCCATATTGGAGTAATGAGTCGAGTTCTGCGTGAAATCTAAACCAATGGCAGAGTTCGGGTCCATCATATCCATTCGGGTCATCTTATGAGCAGCAAGTGCCGTACTCACCTCAACAGTATTGTCCTCCTCAACAACAACACTTTCATCAGCAATTCTCATCTCAACAGATGTCATACTCGGTGCAACAACCTCAGTTCCAACCTCAACATGAACAATTCCAATATCTTCCTCCTCGACAATCCTCTTTGGAGGATGCAATGAATGCTTTTATTCTAGAAAGTAAACAAGCGAGGGAGTCACAAGGAGAGGCAATTGAGCGCATCACCACACAAATTGAGCTGACTGTTGAGAATGTGAGTGAGATGCTGCAACAGAATTTGGCGGAGGAACTTCCATGGCAGCCTCATCGTGATCATACTGACACTTATCTTAGTGACGGCGAGAGCGATGAAGTGGATGCACACAAGGACATGACCTTTAAAATGAGCATGAATGTTGATATTATGATCAAGAGAAGTTGACCAGTTCAGAGGCATTGGATGAAGATGACTACCTGGTTGAGCTGATAGTGTTGGAGGATGTAGATGAGCTATGTGATCAAAGACTGAACGATTGGGTTGAGTACATTATTAAGCCTATTATGGAGGAATGTGCAGATGATCTATGCCTTCCAGATCAGACAGATGGGCAAGGGGATGGAGGAAAATATTCACCGGTCTTTGAAATTTTCGAGATTACTGTGAAATCTTTCTCTTCTCCAACTTTTTATTTCATACCATCTGATTCATTTCTTCATAATTGTTTTTTCTTTGATGATACTAAGGCAGTGGTCGTTGGTCGTTTCTTGCAGGGAGGTTGTGAGACCTGTATGTTGGTCTGGCTAGTAGAAGTTCTGGATAAAGATGAGCGAATCCAAGCGATGGAATGGATCAAACTCAAAAAGGAATTTGGATAACACCGATTTTTGTCGGCTGATGACGTTAAAACTTAGCGCTGCGTGGGAGGCAACCCACGGTTTGGTGATCATCAATTTTTTTTAGTTTAGTTTAGTTTTGTTTTGTTTTGTTTTGTTTTGTTTTGTATTGTTTTCTTGTGTGATCGTGCTAGGTTGTTGGAGATTTTAGATGAGAATCTCATCAGTTGATGCTGCAATACCCTCTGTAACACCCTCTATCCCTATCTCTTGTTTATTAGTGCGACAATGTGGACATTGTCTTATTTTCTTGGGAAAGAGGGGTGTGTTGTTTGCTTTTAAGAGTTTATCTTGCTTGTCCTTGTTTAATCTTATTTTGAATTTAGATGCGGAAGTAGGAATTGAAGTTTATAGTTAATGCTTTGGTATACTTGATTGATGGTTTTATTTTGATTTGATTGGTATGGTCATTGCATGGTAATTGTGGGGTATTTCATACTTGAATGATTGAAGCTTGATGTTTGAGTGTAGGTGAAGGGTGAGAAAATTTTTATTTTAAGAAATGTATCTCAAATAATGAGTCTGTTAATGTTTAAATTTGTTTAGTCAAGTTGGGAGGCTTCTGCTCTTTTGGGAACCATGAGCATGAGAAACCACATGAGGATACTTTAGATGATCTCTAAATGTTCAGACCTCATGAATTATGGCCATATAACTCGACTTGATTTGAGAACTGTTCTATTAAGCCTTTTGGTATGAATTTGTTGTGATTTGAAGGGTTCTACCCCGCTTTCTTATCTGTTCAACGTTGAATATACTATACGAATAATGGGTATAGAAAACCACGCTAGGATACTTGAAATTCTGTGAGTAAACCTAGTGAATATTGCCCGGAATTCACTTAATCTTTATTATAATGTAAGATGTGGCATAAAATTTGGGATACTTAAAAATTTGTTGATATTTTCTCGCATTGATCTTGCATTTAGATGTTAAGTTGATTGAGTTCTTGTGCGGAGTGCAACTTATTTATCTTGTAATGATTGTACTAGATCGATGAATGATGAATTTGTCTTGTGATTGAGAGTTTGTTGAAGTATGAATTATTTGGTTCAATTTATTACTTTTTCATCTTGATTTGAAATGAGATTTGCTTGAGGACAAGCAAGGTCTTGTGTATGGAGGGGTGTTTCACCTCATTTTGTGCTTCATTTTGATGTGTATTTATGTGTCAAGTGATCTTTCTCATCACTATTTTGTCGAATTTTGTTAAATTAATTGGTTCTAGTTAATCTCGCTAACATGTTGATTTTGTAAGAATTGCGCGAGAATAGACGAGAGATGGACGAAAATGAGAAATGATGTGACAAATATTTGAGGAGTTGAACTTGATAGTATTGAAGTACGTCTCGATACAAGTTCCTAGGCAAAAACCGTGCGCAAATCGAAGTTCAGACGAGAGAGATATGATTGAAACAAAAAGGGCGCGTGAGGCAGGGCCAATCGATCGCTTGACCCTCTAAGCGATCGCTTGACGGAGTGCTCGAGCAGACAGGGAACAGGGCCAAGCGTTCTCTTGATCCTCTAAGCGATCGCTTGGCCCATGGCGGCGTGAAGGCGTGAAACCTACTATAAATAAGACAAATTTATTTCCTTCCGCCTCTTCTTCCTTCTTGACTCGATTTTTCCAGTTTTTGAGCATCCGAAACACTTTTTAGATAGTTCTTAGTTTATTGCTTTCATAGATTAGTAATTTATTTCCGGATTGAAGAATATCAACACCACGAATTCAATTGCAATTTCAGGTTTACTTTTAAGTCAAGTTTGTGAGTTCCTTCATATTTCTTTGCTCTTATTAAATTCTATTATGATTTATTTTCCTGTGTTCATTAGATTAAGTTTAATTTCTTGCCTAGGTTCAATTAGTGCTTAAATTTATCTTCTTGCCTAATTATAAATAAAGCAAACCCTCGATTTTTCTGCTTTATTTTCTTTTCCGTTGCAATACAAATAACTTCCCTTCTAAGTTTTCCTTGTAAGACAATACTTGGGTTAACTTGCTTAATCTACAAAGATCACGTTTAATTGCGTGCAACTTAGGATTAAAATAGTTGAAACAAATTTGGCGCCGCTGTTGATGAGTACGTTACTTCTTTCTTCCTTTTTGAATTGTGGTGGTGTTTTATTGTTTTGTTTTATAATTTGCTATTGTTGCTCTAGTTGTGTTTGTTTTTCTTGTTTTGTGTAGGGTGCTTGAGGTTTGTGGCAGCTGATGTCTCGTTTAGTCTCTCTGGTTTACATCCTTCTATCATCATTCCCTGTTCATTTTGCCTGTGTTGTGACAATGGGGACATTGTTCATTTTTTCTCGTGTGGGGGGAGGGGGGGTGTGTCCTCTTGATAGTTCAACTTGCTTGTCCTTAATTTATTTTATTTCACAATTGAATTGCGGAAGTAGGAATTGAAGTTTATAGTTCATGCTTCGATTTGTTTGATTGATCGGGATATTTTTTCATGATTTGATTGATATGGTTGTTGCATTCCGATTGTGGGGCATTTCATACTTGGATGATTGAAGCTTGATGTTTGGGTGTAGGTGAAGGGTGAGAAAACCTTTATTTTAAGAAATGTAACTCGAATATTGAGCCTTTAATTGTTTAATTTGTTAAGTCAAGTTGGGAGGCTTCTGCTCTTCTGGGAAACCACATAAACATACTTTAGATGATCTCTAAATGTTCACACCTCATGAATTTTGGCCATATAACCCGACTTGACTTGAGAATTTTTTTTGTTAAGCCGTTTGTTAAAATTGTTGTAATTTGAAGGGCTCTACCCCTCTTTCTTTGTCTGTTCAATGTTGAATATACTATACGAGAAATGGGAAACCACGCTAGGAGGCCGGAATTTTCCGTGAGTAAACCTAGTGAATATTGTCCGTAATTCATTTAATATCTATAATTTAAGAAATGACATGAATTTGGAATTTTTTTTGTTGCTCAAGTTTTCTCACCTAGATCTTGTCGTTAGGTGTTGAGTTGATTGAGTTCTTGTGTGGAGGGCAACTCATTGTTTTGTGATGATTGTATTTGATTGATGAATGATGAATTTGTCTTGAGATTGAGAGTTTATTGGAATATGAATTGTTTAGTTCAATTTATTACTTTTTCATTTTGATTGGAAATAAGATTTGCTTGAGGACAAACAAGGTTTTGTGTGTGGAGGGGTGTTTCACCTTCATTTGGTTGTGATTTATCTAGTATAGGTAGTACATTTTCGATGGTTTTATTGCAAAGTTATAGTATTTTATTTTATAAATTGTACTAATCTTTTGGACCAAGTGTTGTGTGAAATTTGGTTGTTTGACGTTGAGTTGTAGGTATTTAGATCAAGAAAAAGAGAAGGAGAGTTTGAGACGAGCAGGAGTTGAAATTGTACGCAAGTGTCGCTCAGTCCACTCAAGCGATCGCTCGAGGTCGAAGTATGAAGCAAGCGATCGCTTGGTATAGGAGGCGATCGTTTGAGGAGCAAAGTCGAAGAAACAGAGAGAAGGGCCAAACGATCGCTCGACCCTCTAAGCGATCGCTTGACAAAGCAAATTGACGGATAGAGACAGGGGTCAAGCGATCGCTTGACTCTCTAAACGATCGCTTGACGGATCGTATTGACAGACAGAGAATGGGGCCAAGCGATCGCTTGACCCTCTAAGCGATCGCTTGGCCCATGGCGGCGTGAAGGCATGAACCCTACTATAAATAAGACAAATTTATTTCCTTCTGCCCCTTCTTCCTTCTTGACGCGATTTTTCCAATTTTTGAGCATCCACAACACTTTTTAGATAGTTCTTAGTTTATTGCTTTTATAGATTAGTAATTTATTTCCGGATTGAAGAACATCAATACCACAGATTCAATTACAATTTCAGGTTTACTTTTAATTCAAGTTTGTGAGTTCCTTCGTATTTCTTTGCTCTTATTAAATTCTATTATGATTTATTTTTCCTGTGTTCATTAAATTAGGTTTAATTTCTTGCCTAGGTTTAATTCGTGTTTAAATGTATCTTCTTGTCTAGTTATAAACAAAACAAACCCTCGATTTTACTGCTTTATTTTCTTTTCTGTCGCAATACAGATAATTTCCCTGCTAAGTTTTCCTTGTGAGACGATACTTGAGTTAACTTGCTTAATCTACAAAGATCACGTTTAATTGCGTACAACTTAGAATTAAAATAGTTGAAACATACCACTTTTGTTTTTAACTGAATGATTTAATTGAAGACTTTAATGTTGCGGCTCAAAAATTTGTAATATGCATGCATTCACGTCATGCATAAAGCATGTTGCACTTCTATATACATTGTTTCTTCATGAAATAGATGCAATTTTCCTGTAAATTTGCAGGATAAATGTTGGATTTTCCATAATGTAGGTTTTGTTTCGATTGATTTGATTCGATCAATGGAAGTTTCTCCTTCAAAAATAAAAATAAAAACCCTACTTGCATGTATAGAATCAAACGTCATCAATACTTAATAAAAAAACATTACTAGTAAACATATCAACTGGATTAGCCGAATTCACAATAAATCAAATTACAGCTGATTACAAGTTTATAAAAGTCATAACCAAGTATATTTTTTTAAAAAAAGAACCGCCAAAATAGCAAATTCAATTTAATGTAACAGTCCCTTTTAGAATTACGATTTTTATAAATAAAATTCACAAATAAACCCTCAATATCATCCCGGACATTCACAAATAAACCCTCAATACCAACTATAATTTTTTCTTTTTTTTTTTCTTTTTTTTGAACAACATTGCAAGGAAATTTAAATACCGCGTGACGGAGGACTCGAACCCGTGACCTTTGGCCCGAGCATTAACCTCACTACCACTAGGCTAACACACACACACAGTTTTTTTCTTTTTTGTCAGTGAATAAATGCCACAAATTGTTTGAAAATGAGGCAAAATCATAAAATAGGTAAGTTGATATTCGAATTAGAAAATAATGAAAAATTTGAGGGCCCCCCTTTCCCCCGCGCACGCTGTTAAACCCTTACCCTCTCTTACAAAGAAAAACCCCTAATTCTTTCTCTCTTTTTCCGCCTTTCACAAATTTCTCCACCGCCGACTTCCAGCCGCCGCCACTATTTCCGGTGAAACTCATTCCCTTTCTTTTCATCATTCGACGAGTAAGTACTGAGT
Organism: Schizonepeta tenuifolia; assembly: GCA_029490685.1. NCBI lineage: Eukaryota > Viridiplantae > Streptophyta > Magnoliopsida > Lamiales > Lamiaceae > Schizonepeta > Schizonepeta tenuifolia. The sequence continues at coordinate 44,311,510 of CM055957.1, read as the reverse complement.
TTCTTATACTGCTGCCTTTTCTTTTCATTTCAATCAGTTATTATTAAACTCGAGTTTTCGAAATTTTCATGGTATTCAACATTCAACTTCCTGGAGCTTTTTGCTCCAATTTATTGACTTCTTTTGTGAAATTTATAGAAAGTCGTGAAATTGGTCTTTTTTTCGAGCTATCTTAAGTTCAAATAATTAATATGTATAGGGCCAAAATGATAACGACAACGTCTGGGGTTAGTATGTTATTAGTTTTCACATACGGTTTAGTTCTAACCTACCATTGTTCACCGTGAATTTCCGGTCTAAGGGGACTTGCATCTGGGAATTTAAGAGACATTTGGTTTGTGGGCTAGCTAATTTGAGGACATGGGAGTGTAAGGAAAGGGAATAAGAACTTTTGTCCGCGGACCCATTAGTATTCTTCAGATTATTGCTTCTTCATTGTGCAGTCATACAATTGTCATGTCATTGATGTATTTGATACGCTGATTGCGGTGGAACTTTGTGATAAGCAATGATGCTTTTCTATTGAACCGCTAACTAGCAAAATTTCTTGAGTTTTCTCAATCTATGTTTCTGTTAAGAGATTTTTGTATATAAGTAGTAATTTCTTGAATGAAAATTTGAAGTGACGCTTCACAAATCTTTGTGGTGAGATTGACGCACATGCGAAGAAATATCAGTAAAGTGTCCATTTTCAAAATAAAAGCTGATAGTGTATCTCTTTATATAAAAGAATCTATTGGAAGTTTTTGGTTTCTGTCGTAGCTAAAACTCTAAGTAGAAGACTTAGTTTCCAAAGATCTGCATTTCTATACATTCTTGTTTGTTAGGATCGTAAGATTGTTTCTTGGGCTTATGCATGCAGTTTAATGGCTGGTCCAAAACTCAACAAGAAGAAGGGCGGCAAAGCAGTTAATCCTCCTCCAAGGAAGAAGCAAAAAGCATTACCTGTTATAGAAAAAGAATCTGAGAAGGAGGACATGCTCAATGATTCTGATGGCTCAGAAGAGCATGAAATGCTTAAGAACTCCGATGAGGAAAATCAAGGAATGGACTCACACTCAGATATGTCGTCAGATGGTGATGATACCTTTGCCAATGATATCCTTCAAGGAAGTGATGATGACGGTATGTATTGTCTGCTTTTATCGGTGGACTTCGATTGGGATATATATATGTTCTCTTCACTTTCTCATGATGTTTTCTATGTTCTGTTTTTTCAGAGGAAAGTGATGATGAAGGTACTGTGTGCTTTGGTGATTATATGTAAATCAAGGTGATCTATAATCTCTTCACTGTATAATTTTTATTTTTTATTTTTGCAGAGGGGGAAACTGAGGAAGACTCGGATTCTGATGTATCTGATTTTGAGAAGGAAGCAATAAAACTTAATGTGGAAAAGGCGAAGGAAAAAGAGGATGCAGAAGCGGAATTAGTGATTAACATAAACAACGAAACTGATGAATTCAGTTTACCGACTGAGAAGGTTCAACCTATGAAATTCTTATGTTTCTTTGCAAGGCTTAGATTTATCAAACATAATCCCTATATGTTGCCACATTCATTTAAAACTTTCTTTAAATCATGTAGGAGCTTGAAGAAGAAGCACAGAGGCCACCAGATCTTTCCAATCTTCTAAGAAGGATAAAAGAGAGTATGTTTGAATTCATGTCTGTATCTTTTGACCGTTCATATACTCTTGCTTTTGTTGAAGTTTAGAGTTATGCTTTCAGTTGTACGGGTGCTCTCGAATTTTAAGTCTATGAGGCAAGAGGGTGCTACGCGTAAAGATTATGTTGATCAACTTCAAAAAGATTTAATTTCTTACTATGGATACAATGATTTTTTAATTGAAGCTCTGATTGAGGTAATTCTCATGTTCTGAACATAACTGATTTTGACACCCCTTGGTCTCGGAATGCATTGCTTGTTAATTTGTTATTGCAATTTGCAATTTTTTTTAGATGTTTCCAGTTGTTGAACTTATGGAACTTATTGAATCTTTTGAGAAGCCTAGGCCTATCTGTCTTCGAACTAACACTTTGAAGGTATATATCATTTTGAATCTATCAGTCTCTGCATTTTATAATTTCCCATAGCAACACAAGTAGCTTACTGATGCTTCGCTGTTTGATTTAGACTCGACGAAGGGACTTGGCAGGTGTTCTATTAAACAGAGGAGTCAACCTCGATCCATTGAGCAAATGGTCCAAAGTAAGACTTTTATTTTTATTTCTATTACTAATATGTGAGTCATTGTGGATGGGATATAATAAGTCCTTTTCTCAATGATATTGAAGGACTGATAATGAGGTGATGATACTCGTGTCTTTGTAGGTGGGTTTGGTTGTATACGATTCACAAGTTCCTATTGGAGCAACTCCAGAATACATGGCTGGTCATTATATGGTATTCTCAAATCTATATTTGCTACCCAACTTATCATATGGAATAAAGCTAATTGTTTATTGCCTTACAGCTTCAAAGTGCAAGCTCTTTTTTGCCTGTAATGGCCCTTGCTCCTCAGGAGAAAGAAAGAGTTGTTGACATGGCGTGAGTATTTCTTATTTGTTCCATTATTGTGCTACTATCTGTTCACTGCTTTTATGGTTTTGATTCTGATCTCTAGCAGTATTGTTCCTTGAAAACTCTTTCTCAACCTTTCCATCCCCCCTTTTCCCTTGCTTTCTTTCTTAGTTGCATAACACACATTACATATCACTCTCTTCTACATGATTTGTCTGGTATGCATTCAATATTCTTAATTAACTTTTCATTAATCCAGATAATCCACCAAAACAAAAAGTTTCTTGTATCTTCCCCTCCTGACTTAGTTGATGTGTTTGTAGGGCTGCGCCTGGAGGTAAAACCACCTACATTGCTGCTCTTATGAAAAATACCGGTGAGAAACCTTTAACTCAATCCCTTTAATGTATTTACTGCTAAGAATATCATTTTATTCCGTGCACTGTATTTACTCTGTACGAAACTGAAAAGTGCTTTCAATTGAAGTTCAAAAACTAATTTTTTTTATAAAGTTATGCTTTCAATCTAAACCTTTGTACCAAAACCACTGAGGATCCCCATCCTACTGTTTGAACATGTCAAAGGTATTCAACAAGCTTATAACCAATCTGTGTTCACTTAAAACAAATACTGAAGAGCTATTATTTTCACCTCGAGTCTAGAGCAATTTTGTTATAAGGGGGATAGATGTGTGATTACTTTTATGGAAAAATGAATACGCAAGCTCATGTTTTGCTTATCAGCCATACTTACCTTCAATTATAGTGCTGCTGCTAGGGGAGGAAAGCACCATCGTTTTCTCTCAAACATGTATTATGCCTAAATCAATCATTCAGCTCAGTCACTTCTACGTAGTTTTTTAACCCTGCAGCTAATATGTTTAACATTTAACTCCATTTTATTATTTTCCGTTTAGGTTTGAAATGTACTTGCTTCACATGTTATAGACTAATAAACCATTATTACATGTTCCAAGCTAATACTTACTACATGTATCTACACATTGTCTTCTGAAAGGTATGATCTATGCAAATGAGATGAAAGAGTCGAGACTCAAATCCCTCACTGCAAATATACATCGAATGGGTGTAACAAACACCATAGTTTGCAACTACGATGGGAGGGAGGTGATGATCTTGCCTCACTATTTATTATCCTAAAAAAAGCTACATATATTTTTGCACGTCTTTGCATGTGAATTATTTCATCTCTTTTCATCCATCTTATAGTATCATGTCGTCCCTTCATCTTGTAGTGAGATTAATATTCTGTCTTTTCTGCATCAAATTCAGCTGCCCAAAGTTCTGGGAACCAGTTCGATCGATAGGATTTTATTGGATGCCCCATGCAGTGGCACTGGTGTAAGCAGTCAGTTTACTTCAAAATATATGGAGCCTTTTTTGAACTCAATATGATAAAAATCAACGTGATTTACACTGGTTGCAGGTTATATCTAAGGACGAATCTGTGAAAACCTCAAAAAGTGCTTTAGACATACAAAATTGTGCTCATCTACAAAAGGTATGCATACTTATGCTGTGAATCCTGAGAAGTTGCTTAGGAGCGACTGCCTTCTTTTTAAGAAAATTTGATGTTATTGTCCAGAAAGGTCGTCGTTTGCAGGTTTATTGATAAAGAATTGATCCAAAAGGTTTATATTTCCTTTTTTTGGTTGGCAGCAATTAATACTTGCAGCAATAGATCTTGTGGATGCCAACTCAAAGTCAGGAGGATATATTGTCTACTCGACATGTTCCATAATGGTTGCTGAGGTCTGTAGCTTTTAGACTACCTATTGTATCTCCTATCTCATTCTATTCTCTATTTCTAAACTTTTGAAAGTTTTTCAGAATGAAGCAGTCATAGATTATGCACTCAAGAAGAGGGATGTTAAACTTGTTCCTTGTGGCCTTGATTTTGGGCGTCCTGGGTATTGTTTATGCCTAATCACATAGAATGGTTAGGATACATGAGTGTTTATTGTTCTGAAAATCTTCTGTTGGTTCCAGATTCATTCGCTTCAGAGGGCATCGTTTTCACACTTCCTTGGACAAGACAAGGCGCTTTTATCCTCACGTCCACAACATGGATGGATTCTTTGTAGCTAAGGTATGTCTCATACCCCACATGATCCACCATTATGTTTGACCGTTTGCATGTCTTTTGTGCTATTCTTTCTGTTTGGCTGGAACACACATTATGCTTATTGTGATGTAGTATTAATGAGTTGAACGAGAGCTTAATATTGCTCTGTCTGCATCTTCCTGGTTGATGTAATCTTTCTCCTATCCAAATAGTTGGAGCCAGCATCCATTTTTGGTCTGTAACTTAAGTTAAATATGCAGCTTAAGAAAATGAGCAACTTGAAGCCAAATTCTCAAGAGTCTGAAGCTGGAGAGGTGGAGGAGGAACCTGAGTTGATCGAAAGCAATGGTCAGGAACAGGATGTCAAAGAGAAGAAACAATTGAACAAAGGCTCTAATGCAATTGGGACCGGGAAACAAACATCTCTGAAGGAAAAGGAAAAGGAAAAGAGAAAGGAGAAGAAAAAGAAGAGGGAATGGCCTTCAAGAGAGGAAATTGCAAAGACTAGGTATGATAATGTTATGGATGTCTCTGATCATTTTGTAAGAAACTGTTATTTGTTTCTGGGAAGCCGATAACCGACACCAAATTTTCTCTATTTACGTTGAGAGGTGTATTATTGGGTGTGCTTTGTTTTCGTACTTACTATTTTTGGTTTTCAGAGAAGAGAAACGGCAGGCTATGAGGGAAGCAAAGAGAAAAAGGTAAGGTGTAAAGCAAGGAAGAGCGGTGCCAGATTGTGGATTGACTGGTCTGCCTCATATTTTATGCAGACATGAAATGTAGTCAAGAGTTATTGGTGCTCTGGGCAAAAACAGTCTGGTATCGGGAGCTAAAGGCAGAAAATACTCGAGATTGCGACTCCCTGATCAACATTTGTAATGGGTGTTCTGCTATATATAACTAGGATGCTTATTACAATTTTATAACTCGGTTCTTCTAGATTTTGTATCTCAATTTTGTCCTTCAAGATTTTGTATCTCAATTTTATAACTCGAGTGCTCCATTGCTTGTAAAATATGAAGATGGATTCAATGTTTTTTCATACAACAAATGAATGTTATTCTTAATTATTGTTGAGTGTTTGTGTTATGTTGCTTATTGATTATAGATAATGATTTCAGATCATTGCAGATATCTGTAGATAATCATATTCAGATTGTTTATTTTATATAAGTAATTTCAGACAGATTGTATATAGATTTCATGAAACTGTGTATTAATACTTACAAATTCTAGTGGTAAATGTCGACAATACACTATTATGTATTATCCATTCACATGGACAATTGAAGTGAAACACGTAATCTAATTACAATAGAAATTAGAAGTGTACGTTTAAGGCAACTAGATGTAATCGAACCGATCATTTTCTCATATAGTAATAGTAATCTGTAGACAAGAACAGATGACATCAACAATAAATAGAGGTACACCAGTTATCCTAACTGCAACTTCTCTCGCTTAAAAGAAACAATCTACACTACATCAGCAAAAAACATGCTATTTTACAGCAGCTGTCTTCTGTAGCTCCCGGGTAATAATTGGACATGACATCTCAAGGTTAGATCAGACGACAGACTCAACTGCTTCATTTTCGGCTGCCTTCTCATTGGGTTGTCACACTTTTTGCAAGATTCCGTGGTTGATCAACATTGTATCCGCGGAGAACGGTCAGATGATATGCCAAAAGCTGCAGTCGAAAAAAAAAAAATGTAAAGAGCTTCATAACTGAGCTGCAGTCCTCCCATTAGAAGAAATTGATCAACGATAGAAAATAATGAGGACGGTTACCTGCAGAGGAACTATGTTGATTACCGGCTGTAGGCAGTCCTCGACCCGAGGAACTTCAATCACACGACAAGATCCACCCACATTCACAGATGCCGCATCACCTTTAGTACACATCACTATAAGTCGACCTTTCCGAGCATGAAGTTGCTGAATGACAGACTGTTGCTTGCTGAAATGAAATGAATTCAAGTTTAATAGGCTAGAACCAAAAATCAGATATAAACTTGTTTACTGGGAAGAATCTAACCTGAAACAAGCATCACGGGTAGCAATAACAACTATAGGGAGAGTCTCATCGACTAAAGCCAAGGGACCATGTTTCATCTCTCCAGCAAGTATTCCTTCACTATGCATAAGTGCTACTTCTTTTACCTTCAAGGCACCTTCCAATGCAGTTGCATAATTGTACCCTCTCCCGAAGACGAGAAGTGACTGCTCTGCAATCAGTAGTTGAGCAAGATCTTTCATTTCCTCGTCGAGTTTCAGTACCTCTTTCACCTTATCTGCAAATTAGACCATGATCACGACACATATCTCTACAACATTTTCAATGAATTTAACATGTGGCATGAGCAAAATATCAAACATACTTGGCAAATCAAATAGGCCATCTATTATTGCTTCACGTCTTGCTTGACTAGAAATTGTGTCGTCTCCAATTGCCAGAGCCAACATAGCCATGACAACAATTTGGCTTGTGTATGCCTGTTAGTGGAAGTACTTAACAAGATTAATACAACTGCCATATGGTGACTAAAAGGAAGGGAAATAATGCGAAGACAAATATGCAATTTGGTTTACCTTGGTACTAGCTACCCCTATCTCACAACCAGCATTTATGTGAACTCCGCAGTGTGTGTGCCTAGCAATTGCACTGCCAACAGTGTTGGTGATGCCAACACATAATGCACCATTTTCTAATGCATATTCTAATGCCTGCAACGTATCTGCTGTTTCCCCTGATTGACTAACGTAGACAGTTGTGTCTTCTCTGTATATCGGTCCCTGCCTATCAACCAAATCACTAGCAATCTCCATAGTTACAGGGATACCTGCAAGATACAATCAATTTAGTATTGGAAGCAATGGAGCCTTGCATTGAATATATATAATACATATCATGAACTGGACGAACCAGAAAGTTCTTCCAGAATTGGCCTTGCAGCTAAAGCTGCATTATAACTTGTGCCACAGCCAATGAAAACTATTCTTCGACTTCTCCGTATGGTTCTGAGGTGATCCTTTAGCCCTCCTAAGAGAACACTCTTTGCTTTGCATGATCCTCCACGAATGAGCCTCCCTCTCATTGTTGTTGTAAGAGATTCTGGTTGTTCATGAATTTCTTTCTGCATGTAGTGCTCATATTTCCCTTTATTTATTTGCTCCACTTCCATTTCAAGAACTGAGAGTGCACGTTGTACTGAAGCCGGCCGTTTTAGTTTATCACGAACTTTCTCTTTAGCATTGTCAAACTTGAAAATGGAAGCACCTCCATCCTATAACCACGGAAACCAAAATTAGTGAGGCACAAGCGGGGACTACATAACATTTACTTCACAACCAACATTCCACACTGCATCATTGGAAAAACAATATCAACCGGAAATTAAAAGACCTTTAATTTCTTCTACATAACTTGTACAGATCACAATAATTGCAATTACTTGGCTTGTCCATGATTATCAGATATGTCAGAAATTAAAATTTTAACATACAGTTGGTAAAATATGGAATTGTTTCCGAAAAGGGAATCATGGTACGTGTGTTTCTTGACATGTGGAAATGAACATCGTCCAAGGTTGCAACATGCATGGCCATGGACAGTTTCAAAAGATTAAGATATTTCAATTTCTCTAAGGAACACTAAGGTCTGGTGAACCCTCCAGGACTCCCTTTTCCTTAGGGAGCACTATCAATTCATTATGTTTCGCATAAAATAAATGGAAAAAGTCTAAGCCAATCTATGACCTCTAGTGTATTGAGATTTTTGTAAGGATTAGAACAACTTCTCACAATGTTGCATCATCAATTTCAGAAGTGTTTGAAGGCTGTAGGGGAACACCTCTGTGGATTTTGATATATTTTCAATAAAAATTGCTTTCAATCTTCTTTTTAAAAATAAAATAAGAAGAAAAAATGACAAAATACTAAAAAGAAGATCAGGATGATAATTTGCTCTAGTCCCTTCAAAAACATGAATGCAAAATTGACCACATGGTACTCCAAGCTTGTAGTCAGTTAATTGTAAGTTTGTAAGGGCTAACATTGTATTCAACTAATACAAGATTTATAACCAAGTAATATAGTAATAATGTACCTTAACATGGACGACCTCACCATCCTCAATCACCAAAACCTTTTTTGTGTGCTCCACCAGAGCACTGGCATCACTAGAGAAAAAGAGTTCTCTTGGCTGCCCATTGCTTGAAAGAAACTTTGAGTCATTAAAAGATGCTCTGCTGGGCTCATCTGTTAACTCCTGCAATAAGAGGAATACCAATTTTCAAAACAAATGTATTCAAGATTACAATTCTCAAATTTGAGTTCATGTCTAAGACTTGCTTCACAAGAAGCATACAGGTTTTCAGGATACGAACACAATGTTCATAGAAAATTAAGAGGCCACTAAGTTACTCAAATAATCTGCATGGATATGCAGAACTCAACAGTCTGCTGAGGATCATTAAGTAATACATCTCAACCAGTCACATATGCCACTGAACTTTCAGTCCCTGTCCCTCCACTTTCACAGGATTGGTAGGGCGCAGCCACATGCATGTGTAGCAGAAGGACATTATAAGGATGAAAAAGTAAATGAAGTTTTGAATTCTATGTCATCCTCTTCTCATGAAGAGCGAATCATACGGAGAATGGGGAGGTTGAGAAGGGGCTAAGAACTAACAATTCAAGATACAGATCACCATGATTTTACCAAGTTGATAAATCATAATGTAGGGATAATACATGAAAGAGAAGGAGCTAAAATGGTTCAAGGAGATTCTAAGAAACTACTTAATTACTTAAACTAGTAATCTTATATGGTAGCTGTAACAAGAAAGCCACAAACTTACTTTTACACCAAGGAGCAACGGACTACCACGTTTGCAAGCAATCAATTCATTGGGATAATGTGTGCTTTTGAATATCAGAGCATATGCTCCTTCCAGATGCCTCATAACTTCGAGCACAACTTGACTGAATGTGACACTCTTGTCACCTACACAATTTGCTTGCATTAGCAAATTTCAATCTAGTAACAGAAGATCTCCTCATCGAAAAGATGAACTTAATGGAAAACATATAATAAAGATAAGTAACCGGTTTGAAACACAAGAGATACGTGGATGTATCTTATAATATTCACCATGAAGACAACAAAGGATGGAAAACTGTAGCTATAAAGAAACTTCTCTTTCTCATACAGAACTACCTTAATTTAATATAAAACGTTTAGCATAAGATCTACTTTTAGTGTTCTTTTAAACCTATTGAGTTTAGAGACGTGTTTAGCGCCTTGTTGCCTAAAAAACTTAATACGCAGCAAAGCTATTCAAAAAAGTAACTAGATTATAGGACAAGTCTATTTACAGTTGAAGAAAATACCTTCATCATTTGCATTGTCAAAGACGAATTTTGCAAGCTTCGGAATGACTTCTGTATCAGTGTCAGATTCAAAGGTGAAACCATGACGAACTAGTGTCTCTTTTAACACCTAAAGACCATACAATAGTCCATCAGTAGCATAAATGAGAAACTGACTATCTGATAGCGCAAATAAATGAAATCTACACACTGTGGAAACAAAACTCGATAAACTCTTCGGTCTAAGGCTAACTATAACAATTTCTAGCAGCACATATCATTTTAACCAAAAGAAGTAAGTTAGTTAGGTAACTTTCCTAGTTATTGATTATTATTGATGTCAGGCAAATAACGTTATGATTTCATGAAAGAGAATACCATATTCAACACCTTCAGATTAGGGACAAATAATAATTTATTTGGCAGCAAGAAATTATTGCTGTATTAGACTTTGTAAAAAAATATTTACCAAAAAAAATGATATGTGTAGATATCAAAGGCTGCAGCAACAACTAAAATCATGCAACAAAATGAATCGAAAAGAACATTGAATGGCCTAATGAATACATGACATTAATTGATAAAGGAAAATGGGAACAATTGGAAAGGAGAAATCAACCTCATAGTTCGTTATAACTCCATTGTGAACAACCAGGAACTCATTTCTTGGATCAGATGTCTGGGGATGGCTGTTCCTTGGAGCTGGTTCTCCATGTGTAGCCCAACGAGTGTGTGCTATTCCAGCGTGAACCGAGAATGACTCTTCCAAATTTAGGTCAGTAGCAGCTACCTCTGAGAATATAACATAAGAATCATCACTATCAGGAAAGTTAAAAGGTAACAATGGACGCAAACTGAGATAGATCTTGAAGGTTACTGCTTAGTAAAATTTCAACATATTATGTTGCAGCAGATTTGCCACTCAAATCCCCAAGACATGCCCTGGCTTGTAAGAGCCAGAATTTATCGCAGAAATGTACTGCACTCTACACACTTGCGACCATATTCATGGAAGTATTATACCAGCATGTAATTCCACCATGTTTACAACATAAGTTGTAGATACTGTACAAGGGAGAAGTGAAACCATATATATATATATGAATGGATTAAGTAAATCTATGTTAAAATTAAAGATTAAGGTAAAACCTAGTCCATATTTTCGACTCATTTTCCGAGTATATTCAGCACACAACCAAGTAGATCCTGGAACAATTTTCAATTACAAGGTGTAATTTAAACAATGTACAATTTATATTACATAAACACAGTAAAACTTAAAAGTCTAGTTGTCATTATAGTACCAATTTCCGAAAGCTTGGACTTGATTGAAGAAAGCAAAGCAAAAGGTTGTCATTTACATTCCAAACACTTCATCTAAAACAATTTCCTATACAAACTCTTAACACGATTTTAATCTCTAGCTTCAGTTAAAAATATTTTACAGCATAACCCTCTACTTAACACTCGTATTGAACGAACTAACTCAAACCAAGCCATCAAAGGCATATAAAACCAGTTGAATTACCATTCTACTAAAATCAAACAACAAATACAACTCATACTAAGCGATCAAATTCTTCGAGGCTCAGCCTTCTGAATTTCACAATAATCCTAAACACGTAATTCAACCATGCTCCAAACGTAAATATCCCACAGCTATCAGCTAACGAATAATGCCACTCAATCATTTCAATCAGAAATAAATAAAACCCACATCCCCCCCCCCCCCTCCAAACAAAATTGAATCCGGAATCGTAATCGAACACGTTGAAAGAGCGAAGAGAGTTGAGAATTGTACCGTGATAGACAGATTTGACGAGGGATTCGATGTTGCCTTCCTTCCGAAAGACGAGCGACGGAAGGAGATCATCGGCGTCGGAGCAAGCGCAGCAGGAATCGATCGAAATACCGGCGGAATCATAGCCCCTGTACTCGAGGCGGCGGAGGCCGTTGAAGAGAACTTCCAAGATGTAGCGCCGCTCTCTGCTAACGTTGAAATTCAAGTATGCGAAAATCCCGCACATGATTTGCTACGAATTTTGGCGGATGAGAAAGAATTATAGGAGATCATGTCACTGATCGAATTGGAGAAAAGAAGAAATTGGAATTTGGAAATTCGGACAGCTTTTCAGTTGAGGTGGCGCGTTTTGACCAATCAGCGGCTTGTATTTTTAGGTGCGTACGTGTTGATTGTGTCAGTTATGAGCTGGACTTTGATTAATCAGCGGCTTTTATTATATATAATTATTAATTTTATACTATAAATTATAAATATATTCATAATATATATTCATTTTTAAGCTAAAATCTAAACCTAAACATAACTCTAAACATAACCTATGAATAATATATATTCATAATAATTTATTTGTTAAACTTAAATGTTTAAACTACGTTTAGTATTGATTTGTTGTTGTCGTCAAGTTGTTGCTACATAGTTAGTTATTAATTTGTCGTTGAAAATTATCGAAAATTTGAGCGGGTGAAAAATTACCATATTTTTGTATTTTTTTTTATTTTCTAAATGGGTACACCAGGTACCCTATATACCCGACCCGAGTATAGGGTACCTGTTCGGCTAAAATGAAAAGGATATGGGTATTCATTTTTTGCTTATTTAGGTACGGATATCTGCAAATGCGGATATGGATATCCACAGGTACCCGTTTATTTACCCCTAATCATCAGCTCTCTTAAGGAGAAAATATAAATAAGGGTTTATACTAAAATTTTGTTCTGGGGCCATATTTGAAATTCTCACAAAATAAAGTCTTATTTTACGTTTTTTGGCATTTTTAAAATTCGATCTGATTAAGTCCATGAGTTCCACCCTCATTTTTGAAATCTTATCTCCAAATATAGTCAAATGCTATAATGTATGTAGAGCATCCCCTTACGGTGGGTTTTTTTTTTTTTTTTTTTTTTTGAGGAAAATCCCCTTAAGGTGTTGGATAATAGTCATTCATTAATTAGATGTTTGAAGTATTAGCCATTTCGTCGATGAGTACTTCAAAACGTAAAATTAACGGTTTAATATCTAACGGCTGATGATTAGAGTTGTTAAAATACTTTAGTGGAGGTTCCTCGAGTTATCTCAACATGCAGACTAAACCTAAACTAAAGCCGAAATAGTCCACAAATATTAAAGGCTTAAATTATCGTAACTTGCATGGGCCAATTGTTAGGAAATCACATATTCCTATCACAATTAGAGGAAACAATAACAGACAAGAAATAAGACGGAAAAATAAAAAATAATTTATAACATAAGAATTTAACGTATAAACTTTAAAATCGGAGAAAAAATCACGACCCACCACACTAAGCAATATAAACTCGACACTCCCACATTATTACAAGTCTTTCTCACATTTTTCTCACAACCCAAAACAAGGAATTTAACCTATATAGAGTCAAAGAAAAGATTAAAGTATAAAACTTGATGCAATTACATAAAAAATACCTAGCTTTTTATTAAGAAACTCCTACCCTTTGATTATAAAATCGATGTGGAATAAAAATAAATCCCTTTTTAGTTAACAAAAGCCCAACACCAATGTGAGCCTTTGGTGAAAATTCATAATTTCAAACCGTACGTCAATTATTTTGAATCTACAAATATATAGTTATCTCAATTTATCCCATCAGCCACATTCAAAATTGACAGCTCCATTCACAAAGTCTTGGTTAACTTTGGTTACCACGAGAGTCAAAATTTGTTACACCCATGTGCTTATGTTTGCAACGTTGGAAATGTCTAGACTTTCTTATCTTTTATTTGGGCTTTTATCTTCTTCTATCCTTTTATTTTTTGGGCCCAACTCTACTAAAATCCATGTGGATCGAGTTTTAATTGTGTTGTCTACATGTTTGGAAAGAGTCATATCTTAAGAGAGAGTGAATCCCTAATTCCTAATTTTTGGCGATTGATTTTGGGATTAACGACTTTTTCTTCCCTATTTATTTCGCTGTTCTCGCATTGCAAAGCACAAAAAAATTCTTTTTAACTTCTCTCCTTTCTCTTATGAGCACTTGTTCCATTTGTCTCCAAACCGATTGCTGCGTAGTGTGCTCGCATTGATTGGTTGCTGTGTAAACCCTTGGAAGTGATCGGCCTAAATCGCTTTTAGGGCAGTGGAAAATCCACGGCGCATCGCTTTTCTTCTTTCAACCTTCTTTTCTTTTGCTGGTCATTTCTACAAGCAGTTGGTGGGCGTGAAATCTGCAAGGACTTTTTTGACAGATTGTTTTTCTCTCTTTGATCTTTTTAACAGGTGGTGCTCTCCTTTCAATCTAAAAGTAATTTAGCATGGCATCTCTTCAGAGGTCATTGCCCGACTTGTCCAAATTGGAGCCGTTTGATGGGACAAACTACAAAAGATGGTCTCAAAAGCTGCTGATATTCTTTGAACAACTTGAGGTTGATTTTGTTATATTCAATGACTGCGTTGTTGAACAAGAAAATGCGTCCGCTTCAGACACTACTCAAACGCCCGAGAACCAGTCAAAAGATGCAGATGATGATGTTGGTCTTGACAAGACAATCAATGAATCAAAGGAAAAGTTTGAGAAAGCCAACAAGACTGTTCGAGGCCATATGCTGAACCACATGTCGAACACTCTTTTCGACTTGTTCGTCAATATCAAATCTGCAAAACAGATTTGGGACTTGTTGGAGAAAAAGTACGGAGGTAACGATGCTGGGAAGAAGAAATACATGGTGGGCAAATGGCTTCATTTTCGGATGGTAGACGACAAACCAATCATGGACCAACTCCATGAATATGAGAACCTGACCGCAGATGTTCTTAATGAGGGAATGAAAATGTGTGAAATTCTTCAAGCTAATGTGTTGCTTGAAAAGTTTCCACCGTCTTGGATCGAGTACCGAAACCAACTCAAGCACAAGAAAAGAGACCTTACCTTGCACGAACTAATCAGCCACATGCGTACCGAGGAGGCGAATCGTCTCAAGGTTTAGTCTTCTGATCTACTAGCGAATTCTTTTAATGCTAACTTGGTTGAATCTGACTCTGTCTCAGGTAAGGAAAAGGGGAAATTTGTTCCGAAAAAGGGTCAGTTTACTAAAAAGCAAAATTTCAACAAGCTTGGCAATGGAATCGTAAAAAAGAAATTCAATTGCTACGTTTGTGGTGCTCTTGGACATAAGGGGCATCAATGCAACCAACGTCAAGGACAACCACCAAACAAACTCGTTGCAAAGAGGAACCAAGCCAACCTTGTTGAACCTGAAAATAATGAGATCATCGCTGCAGTTGTCGTTGAGGCAAATCTGGTGGAAAACAAGATGGAGTGGTTGCTTGACACCGGAGCCTCAAGGCACTTCTGCAACAACAAGGACCTGTTTCATAGCTTTGAAGAAGCCGGAGAGGGTGAATGCATCTACATGGAAAACTCTAGCGTATCTGGAGTTCTCGGTAAAGGGAATATCTTACTTAAACTTACATTTGGAAAAACTCTATGTTTAAAAGATGCACTTTATGTTCCTTCTATGCGTAGAAATCTTGTTTCTGGTTATCTTTTGAATAAGGCTGGTCTCAAACTCGTAATCGAGTCTAATATGATAGTATTATCTAGAAACAAAGAATTTGTCGGTAAGGGATATGTGAAAGATGATATGTTTGTACTTAACGTTGCATCTGAAATCATTAATGAGAAAGCATCTAGTTCTGCTTATATCACTGAATCTTACAATACTTGGCATGGAAGACTTGGACACGTGAACTTAGAATCTATTAAGAGACTTCGAAAGCTTGGTTTAATTAATGCCCTTAATATGCATAATTTATCTAAGTGTGAAATTTGTGCAGAAGCCAATTTTGCTAAGAAGCCTTTCAAGTCAGTTGAACATAGAAAAACTGAATTACTAGAGCTCATTCACTCTGATCTAGCTGACTTTAGAAACACTGTTAGCAAAGGCAGAAAGAAGTACTACATAAGCTTTGTGGATGACTATTCAAGATATACCAGAATTTATCTTGTAAGGTCTAAAGACGAGGCTGCAGAGATGTTTCTAAAATATAAAACTGAAGTAGAAAATCAATTAAATAAAAAGATCAAGAGGTTTAGATCAGACAGAGGAGGAAAATATAGCACTAATTTTCTTAAGGATTTTTGTGAACAAAATGGAATAATACATGAATTTAGTGCTCCTAATACCCACAACAAAACGGCATAGCTGAAAAGAAAAATAAAACTCTAAAAAATATGATTAATGCAATGTTATTGAGTTCTGGATTGTGTGATAATATGTGGGGGGGAAGCCGTCTTATCTGCATGCTATGTTTTGAATAGAGTGCCTCATAAGAAACTAGACAAGACTCCTTATGAATTATGGAAAGGACTTGCGCCTAATCTGAATTAATTAAAAGTGTGGGGGTGTCTCTCTAAAGTATGCTTGTCTAATCCTAAAAGGTCTAACATTGGACCTAAGACTTTTGATGCTATTTTCATTGGCTATGCTCAAAACTCTGTTGCATATAGGTTTATGTCAATAAGAGATAATGTTATTTCAGAATGACGCGATGTTGAATTTTTTGAGCATGTTTTTCCTATGAAAAGCTCTAATGTTGAAAAATGTGCCTGAATCTTTTTCCAATATACATGATAAGCAAGATTATAGTGTTGAACCAAGAAGGAATAAGCGACAAAAAACTAAAACTAGTTATGGTCCTGATTTTGTCGTGGCTTTTCTGATTGAGCATCCTGAAATGATTGATGAACATGTTGTTTCTGTATATTTTATAGATGAGGATCCAAAATCTTATTATGAAGCTATAACTTGTATAGATGCAACTTTCTGGAAAGAAGCAATTCTAAGTGAACTAGAATCAATTTTGAGTAACGACACATGGGAATTGGTTGAGTTACCTCCTAATTGTAAAACTCTAAAAACCAAATGGATTTTTAGACGAAAAATGAAACCAGATGGTACAATCGACAAGTTTAAGGCTAGACTGGTGGTTGTTGGTTTTCTTCAAAAGAAAGACTTAGATTATTTCGACACATATTCTTCTGTTGCAAAAATCTCCACTATTAGAGCTTTAATAGCTTTAGTAGCAATTCATAACTTGTTTGTACATCAAATGGATGTAAAAACAACATTCTTAAATGGAGATTTAGAAGAAGAAATTTATATTAAACAACCCGAATGTTTTGTAGTTCCTGGACAAGAGAATAAGGTGTGCAAGTTGAAAAAATCTTTGTATGGCCTTAAACAAGCTTCTATGCAATGGTATGAAAAAATTCACAACACCATAGTTTCTTATGGATTTGTTGTGAATAAATCTGATTCGTGTGTGTATACAAAAATGTATGGTTTAGACTATGTGATAATATGCTTGTATTTTGATGACATGCTTATCTTTGGCTCGAATCTTGATATGATATCAGAAACAAAATGCTTTTTGTCTTCTAAGTCTGAAATGAAAGATCTTGTGAAGTTGATGTTATACTTGGTGTCAAATTGCAAAAAACAAATAATAGGATTTCCCTTAGTCAAGCACATTATGTTGAGAAGATCTTGAAACGCTTTAACTGTTATGATTTGGCATCGGCTAGAACACCTTATGATCCAAGTGTGCATCTTAAAAAGAACATGGGTGAAAGTGTTTCACAACATGAATATGCACAAATCATAGGAAGTGTGATGTATCTTATGAATTACAATCGACCTGATATAGCATATGCAGTTAGTCGTTTGAGTCGTTACACACATAGTCCTAATAATGAACATTGGGCTGCACTTTATCGTTTGTTAAAATATTTGAAAGGCACAATTGATTGGAATTTGCACTTCAATAAATTTCCTGCTGTTTTAGAAGGTTTTTGTTATGCAAATTGGGTGTGTGACAATGATGAAGTGAGTTCTACAAGTGGTTATGTGTTTACTTTAGTTGGTGGTGCTATATCGTAGAAATCTGCTAAACAAACATGCATTGCTAAGTCAACTATGGAATCTGAATTTATTACTTTAGAGCTAGCAGGTCAAGAAGCAGAATGACTAAGAAATCTCATGGCAGAGCTTCCATTGTGGGAGAAGTCTTTAGCACCTGTCTCGCTTCATTGTGATTCACAAGCTGCCATTGCAGTGGCCAAAAATAACGTCTACAACGGGAAGAAGAGGCATATCCGTGTCAGACATGGAATTGTAAAACAACTACTTAGGATGGAGTGATTTCTTTAGACTATGTCAGGTCAGAAAGAAATCTGGTTGATCCTTTCACTAAGGTGTTCACATGAAGAGTGGTGATGGAAACATCGAGAAATGAGAGTGCATTCTTCGAGATGAAAGAAATATGGTGGACACCCACGATAGGTCAAACTAAGCTATATTTCTATCACTATCGATTGTGTTATATACATACATTTATGTTAACATTGTTTGATAACCATAGCCCTTTGTTTGGGTGGTCTGTCTTCCAGTCAGACTTGATGGCTTCTAGTATATTAAATGTGAAATTACCATAGCCCTTTCTGTGGGTGGTCCTTTAATTATGAGATGGACTTGATGATACACTTGTTAATGAACGAAAATTGAGGTTGAGCACTGCTCTTAATGATTCTACAATTATTGTGCTATTGAGAAACAAATCAAAGAATCACCTAAGTGGGTGTGGGAACTGGCCAATCCCTATGGAAAAATCTTGTGTAGATTTTTTTTAGAGCACTCATGAGATTTCAAGGTATTTGTTGGGCTATCTGTGACTATATCGAGACATTTGGATTTCTAAGAGGAGTTACGTGTTGTGGGGGTTTTCACTTGAATCCACCTAATTCAAGATCTATTTCACTTTGTGGAGTCATGTATTATCTCACGTCACTATGTATCAATTCAAAATCGAAAAATTATTGACACTTAAGTAACGATACCTTCTTGTGCTCATTCTCTTCTCGCCTAGCCATTTGTGGGGATTGTTGGAAATGTCTAGACTTTCTTATCTTTTATTTGGGCTTTCATCTTCTTCTATCCTTTTATTTTTTGTGCTCAACTCTACTAAATCCATGTGGATCGAGTTTTATTTGTGTTGTCTACATGTTTGGAAAGAGTCTTATCTTAAGAGAGAGCGAATCCCTGATTTCTACTGATTGATGAGAGATCCCTAATTTTTGGCGATTGATTTTGGGATTAACGGCTTTTTCTTTCCTATTTATTTCGTTGTTCTGGCATTGTAAAGCACAGAAAAAATTCTTCTTAACTTCTCTCCTTTCTCTTATGAGCACTTGTTCCATTTGTCTCCAAACCGATTGTTGCGTAGTGTGCTCGCATCGATTGGTTGCTGTGTAAACCCTTGGAAGTGATCGGCCTAAAGGACTAGCACATTATAGTCAGCCTAAATAGCTTTTAGGGCAGCGGGAAATCCACGGCGCAACGCTTTTCTTCTTTCAGCCTTCTTTTCTTTTGCTAGTCATTTCTACAAGCAGTTGGTGGGCGTGAAATCTGCAAGGACTTTTTTGTCAGATTACTTTTCTCTCTTTGATCTTTTTATCAGGTGGTGCTCTCCTTTCAACATGATCTCATTTTTCTAAGAAAAATTTGATTTGAGATTTATTGGAATTGTAATTGTAATAGCAATTCCAATGATCTCAATTATTGGAATTGTAATTGTAATTGTACTGTACCTTTTGTTTTGGTCTTTGAATATTCTTCTTATGACTTTGGTCCAACTTTAGTCTCTTTTTTCTAGAACCGCATCAAGTCAAAGCTCTTTGGGAGCAAGAAGATCTTATTGGACCCTAACAATCCAATTCGTACTGTAACCAATACCAGCAATATCTGTTTTTATGTTGTGAGAAGAAATTTAATACTACTACTATATATGTAAAACCATTTAATTGTAGTTATTGTATGTTTGTCATAAACATTAATTAATTATTACTATATTGTTTGACAATGACTTGACCCAGGCAGAGGACAGCATACTATTGTTTTCTTGTTCGTCGATCTGTGCTTTCAATACAAATTAATGCAACTTATACGCCCACATGATCCGTTTTATATTTGACCAACTTTGTAAATTTAAGTCCAACTCAAATAGTTTGCATTGTTATTAGGATGCATTTTTTGTATTAATTAGACTAAAATTATTTCCAACTCCATTCATTTGTACAAGAAATACTCCACTTTATTACTCTTACAACTTTTTATCATCGGATCAGCCTAATTTTCGGTACTAAATGTTATGCATGTGAATATTGTTGCACTAGATTTTAAATATCGCACTAATTCACCTACATTAAAATAGTGCATATTTAGTGCACACGTTGTATGGTTTAGTGCGGAAACTGAACTCGAGTGAGAAATAAGAATTATAGGTGCTGATATACATTAAAACTTAAAATAGTATCTGAATTTTCTCTCTAATTTCTATTGTCATAATTTAGATTGATTAATGATACATTCCATTAATGTACAGAATACAACAACTAAAAATAAGAAAATCAATAATTTACAGTACTAAAGTGAGAATATGAATAAATGTGAATTGTTTATTTTATATGGTTACGATACAGATTGGCAAGTACATCAAAGTAATGCATAATCTTACAGTACACTGAATTGATGCAAATGACATATCAACTAATTTGATAATCAATTTTAACCCCTCATTTAGTCAAAATTAATACATCAATTTTTTTCTTATCTCCCACAGTTAGGATGTTTTGTAGTAGAAATATGCATTGTACTATAAGAAAGATAAATAATAATAACGGCTTTATATCAAAAAGATTTGTTCATAAGTTTCTATAATGGGCCATCTGGCCAAGTAAAGATCAAATATAAAAAATTTCATACAAAAATTAGAAGCTAATTTGGATAATTAATCTTTATATAATTTACGGTTCTCATAAAAAAGAAATTAGATATAAAGGGTGTGGTTAGTGTAGTTAATAAAGTGATATAAAATAATTTTTAATTGATAAAGTGATATAAAGTATTTTTGATGTGACATAAAGTGATATAAAGTGGTTTTAAAGTGATATAAAGTGAATAAAGTGATTTCTTAATTATTTTCTTAAATGTAAAGTGAGACAAGTAGAGTGGGACGCCTAAAATAGAAAGTGAGACAAGTAATGTAGGACGGAGGGAGTATATTATTTTAAAACAAATTATCATAAAAAATTATTATACATATGTTACTCTATGTTCCTTGAATTTTTATATACCCTCCATCCCACTGGAATTGTCATGTTACTTTTCAGCACGATTAATTAAGAATAAGGGTAAAATGATAGAAAGTGGGTAGGTTCTATTACTTTTCAAAGAATTTGAAGGGTTAAAAATTTCTTTATTTAAAAGATAATAATATAAATAAGACACCTAAATAAAAAAATGATGACAATACGAGAAAATCGGAAACAGTATGAAATGTGAATAGGGGCAAATCCACCGTTAACCACTGTTTCCTGCTTCCATGATCCAACACGCACCAATAGTCCAATATATCTGACATCAATACTGGAAAATTACCTCTTTGGCTCTTTGTCCTTATGGGTCTTACTAGTCAATTGATAGTATATTTTTTCCTTGGAAGAAAAAAAGGAAACAAACTACTCGGTTGATCTTTCAATTCATTTTCGTAATAATAATAATAATAATAATAATAATAATAATTATTATTATTATTATTATTATTATTATTATTATTGTTGTTGTTGTTGTTGTTGTTGTTGTTTATCTATAAAAATATGTTTACTGCATCGGGTGGGCAATTTATAAGCTCTGCCCTTTCAGGAAAACAAAATTATGCGAGTATTTTTTATTGTGAGAAATCGAAATAGCCATTTTGATTATAAATAAATAATATGTAATCTATTACCTTGCAAAATATAAATTTTAGCTAATATTTGTAATTTTGGATATAATTATCCTCAATGGTCGGTCAGCCAGCGGCGGGCGGGTTTGTGACAATTAGAACAAATAGATCTAGTTAGTCTTATTCGTACCATATCGCAAATAAACTCAAACTTTATTAGGATCAAACTATGTGAGATAAAAATAAGGGTATGGGTCAAATTAAGGGAATAAATCTGAATAATAGTAATAAAGGGTAGATGAGTCTCTTCAGGTAAATATTGACCATATTTACGATAAGTGTGATCTTATTATCCTTTTCGGCGTCCATAATAAGTATGACATTTTCATAAATAGAACACTTTTACTTTCATCACTGTCATCCACTCTCATTTTTTCTTAAAATTTGTGCTATCCGGCCGGGTCACACTTACCGTAAATGGAGGGAACAATACTTTGTAAGTTGTGGACGAATATTATTCTTTTCCTTTTCGTATCAACTATATTACTTCCTCCGTCCATTTTGAGTTGCCCTGTTAGACCTCTAAAAAGTGTCCACTTTGAAATACCCCATTTCAACAAATTGACCCATATACCCTAATTACTTTTGCATTATTACTACCCCTTCCCACACTTAACAAATTACCCCATTAATTATCCTATCTAATTACCCACCCTAATTAACCCACCCCAACCACCCCCACACTCTCTATCCTCTCACTCTCTCATTTCTCTCGAAATTTCCATCCCTCTCTCTCACTCTCCCTATTCTCTGCAACTCTCTCCCTCTCTCTCTCATTTCTCTCGAAATTTTCATCCCTCTCTCTCACTCTCCCTATTCTCTGCAACTCTCCCTCTCTCTCATTCCCATCTCGAAGCTTCCCTCTCTCCTTCTCCCCCTATCGACTGCAACCCTCCCTCTCCGTCAACCTCTCCATCTCCGTCGCGACGGCGCTCCACACCCTGCCGCCACGGCCTCTCTGGAACCCTAGATCTACTCTCACCCTCTCCCTCTCCGCCGTTCTTTTTCTCTGAAACCCTAGATCTACTCTCACCCTCTCTCTCTCCGCCGTTCCTTTTCTCTGGAACACTAGATCTACTCTCACCCTCTCCCTCTCCGCCGTTCCTTTTCTCTGGAACCCTAGATCTACTCTCACTCTCTCTCCCCGCCGCCACGGCCTTTGTCTGAATACACTATACCCCTCTGAACCCTAGCGTCGATGAAGGACGGCAAGGCTGGGAGAGGGTGGAGATCGACCTCTCCCTCCAGTTCGTCGATGCCACCCCCTCCCTCCCCCTCGTGGGTACCATCTCCCCCCACTGATTCGCCGGAGTTCGAGGAGGATCTGTGGATTCCACCAGGCTGGGAGCCCTCTCCATTCACCGAAGATCCTGAGATGCATCGTTCTGAGGTGGTGTCGGACTCTGTATTCCCCGAGGTGGCGGAGGAGCCTGCCGTTGCCCCAGTGCTGGAACCTGTGCCCTCCGTTGAGGCGGAGGAGCCCTCCGTTGCGCTGGATGGCGAGGATGGCAAGCATTTGGCTGAGCCCGACTCTGAGGATGGTTTGGATCCATACCAGCGATACTGCCGTGATGGCAAGGATCGTGCTGAGTCCGGATCGGATTCGGACAGTGAGGTGATTTCTTTCTTAAACTTTCGGGTTGGTGATGGTTGGTGATGCCCTTATATGCATTTCATACTGCATTTAATGAAATGGTGATGGCTGGTGATGCCCTTATATGCAATTTTTCTGTATTTGTGGTTTGTGGTGGTTGAAAATGGATTCTATTTTCTGCATTCATACATTGCCTTCACCTGTTTTGATGCATAAGCAAAACCAAAAACACATTTACCATTACATGATTGCATTGGTTTAATTTACATTCCAAACAGACAAAAACCAAAAAAATGCACTTTGTTTGTCCCTGTAAACTAGTCTGCTGAGTACTACCACTGTGAGCTTCCATGCCTTCAGTGCTCCAGCCCCACACTATCCAATGTCTCTGTTAATTCATCTAAGTTGTAAAAGTTGTCTTCCCCCATGCCATGTAACTTTAAGTACTCCAAACTCTCTCTCACAAGCTGTACATCAATTTCAATGGAATCTGGTAAGACTCTATCTTTGATCATGCTGTCTTTTCCCATATGAGGCATAGAGTAGTCATTACACCCCTTCACTTTCATGATCTCTGCATAACACAGTTGGAGTTGTAGGAAAATCTTGTTAATCTTCCAAGGAGGGTATTCTGCATATGCTTCCTCCACATTCCTTAGCAACTCTCCTGCATTTGCTGCACCTTTCTTATCCTTCAGTGACTGGATGCTCCTAAAAAACCCCAAGTCATTTATGTTGGTGTCTGGACTGTTTGTTGGTTGGTTTATCAGATGGATGTGGAATCCATCTGTGTGTGCAATAGCTTGAAAGTCTGGATCAGTGTCCTTAATGTGTGGTTTGGCATTATCTTGCTGTATCCATATTTCTTTTTCTAGAGTTTCTGGCCACTTGCTTTTAATTGCTGGTACAATCTGCAAAACAAATCTTGTGTGAGAAGTGTGGTATGATAAGGATACAGATACTTCACCTGATTCAGATTATGTGTGTGATGAGGCATTATCTTGCTTCCTGTGTATGTGTATGATAAGAATGCAGACACTACACTTGATTGTTGATTGGGCAAATGAGGCTATGCCCCTGCTGATGCCATGCTTGCTTCCTGTTTATGTGTGTGATAAGAATGCAGATACTACACTTGATTGGTTATTGGGCAAATGAGGCTATGCCCCTGCTGATGCCATGCTTGCTTCCTGTTTATGTGTGTGATAAGAATGCAGATACTACACTTGATTCCTTAGTGGGCAAATGATGCTATGCCCCTGCTGATGCCACAGATTATGACATGATTGCATTGGTTACCTCAGTGAGTAATTGTTGTTTGGCTACTTCTCTGGTAACTGACTGCATTGGTTTGAGCTCCATTGTGCCTTTGATTCTGTTCTTGCTGTTCCTTTGAGCAGGCTCCTCTGTGATAAATGGAAATATTCCCAGTTTCCCATCAAAGATGACAGTTCCCTCTTTATCTATGATTGGCCTAGCTATGGCACAACTGAACATGATCTTTAAGATGTGAGACTTAGATTGAAGCTGCCTATATGGTGTTTTCTCACCCTTGGCAAGGTAGTATCTGTCCTTTGCTTTTGTGAGATAAAACCATTTCTCATCTATGTGAACTACATTGTGCATTCTCTGAAACTTGATCTTCCCACCCTCAATGATGTTTCCTAGCTGACTCATGCTCCAATTCAATCTGCATAACTTATTTTCTGGAGTGAGAAAGGGCTTTACTGCATTGGTGTGAGCCTGCAGCTCTTTGTCTTTGTACCAGACATGAACCTGGCTCTTACTAACATCTAAATGTTCTGCCATACTCCTGAATGATGTTCTGTGAAGTACTGACAGGTTTTTTATTTTTTCTGCATCAAATGGCTTGATTTTCTTCTTCACTAATCCTATTTTCTTGCTTTGGAGACTAATAGGAACCCCCTGCTGAAGTTGAGCTTTGGCCCTGGACCAGATGGACCATACGGTCTTCAGATTGCACTGGAACTTAGCTGCAGCTTCTTTTTTGGCTCCATGTTCCAGTTTGCCTTCCCTGCTGTGTTGGAGAAGCCACTGCCCAATGGCATTCAGCTGCTCGGTGTTGAACTCTCTCCCTTTCGTTGCCTCTGCCATTTCTGCAATTTTTCTGTATTTATAGTTTTTGTAGTGTTGGGTTGGTGAAGATGGAATGAATGCTGACTGCTCCTCTGTGTATTTATAGGAGAGTTTTCCTTTGGATTTTAGCTATTCAAATTTCCCTCCATGTTTTGGATCAAATCACTTGCATCATCAAATGTACTTTTAGAATTGTTTATTGAATGAAAGTTTATGTTTTGGCTCCAAATTTCAGAATTTCCCTCTCATTTAAATACACAGTCCAATTGCTTTTAATTTTGAGGTGTTTGAGTTTGTTTTAAGTTATCTCAAAGCATGTGAGCTACAAAAAAAAAAAAAAAAAACAGGTTCCAAAATAAAAATAAAAAGAAGACGTGAGAAAAAAAAAATTCCAGCAGTTAGATAAAAAAAACAGGAATCACAAAATCAATATAGGAATAAAACCACCAACACTCTTTCTCTCTCTTGCTTTTACTAATCCAAAAATTAAGAAATTAAGTGCACACTATCCCACTACCCCTATTGTCTTTTTTTCTCCACCTTTTACACTTTTTCAGCATTCCTTAAATCCCGTGCTCACCCTCAAATGGGGCAATACAAAATGGACGGAGGGAGTACATAATAAAAAATAAACTCCTTTGGGCTGGGCACTTAAAAAAGAGTTCAAATTAGAAATCGCAACAATTTTTATGTGAGCGGCGGATTAAATTATCAAATTATAATTTTGTACAACTAATTTGTAACATTAAGTGACTGGATAAAATCATTTTTTGTTATTTCACCGTAATGGGAAAGTAAATGAAAGTAAATACAGCAATCATTACGAAAATCGTTTGTTTGATTTCTCTCCTTTTTCACGTTGCGGCATCTTGTTACCGGTAACGTAAGGGTAAAGAAGGTAATTAAGATTAAGGGTGTATTCATTTAGATTATTAATTTATACTTTTAAATAAAATAATAATATAATGAGATATAATTAAATTTATATTTAATAATTAAAATCACAAATTTTATTTCTTATTTAATGAGTGTTTGATTGAGGTTAAAAGTTCCTTAAAATAACTTATAAATTTTTAAATCCTTAATAATGAAAAATTTATAAGTTGTTTTAAAAAGTTTAAAAATTTAACCAAACACCATCTTAATAGGAATGAATATATATTTATGTCTACCCTTGAGAAGATTACAATTTTTATGATAGAAAATATAAATACTACTAATAAATTGTAAACTTTATCCCTTCAAAATAGACTACTTGGAGACTCGGAGGGATGGACAACAAATATTACTGTATGATCTATCAAGTTGAAATTTATCCATAGCCTCTTCTAAATCGAAGTCATTAATTAACTTATTTATTTATAATTTAAATTTTAATCAATATCTTTTAAGTCGAGCCTATCATCTTGAATTCTACTCCCACTATAATTTACTCTTTTTGAGTGATCTGCAACTATTTATTTTATATAAATAAAAATACGCACTTTGAATAACCACAACAAATATAACCAATCATTCCATTAGAAATATTAGTATACGCTAATTGCGACTTATTTACGAACATTTAGTTATTGACACTTGACAGTATTCAATATAATTCCGCATGTGCGTATACTATTCGATTCCGCATGCTAATTTATAAACATAGATAATAGATTAGCATTACTATTCGATTTAATAGTGTTTTTTCATTAGGTTTTGGGCCGACTATTCGATTTAGCTAACGCCATTAACACTCATGCGGCAAATGAAAAGTTTTCAAATTGGTCAGGACTAGGATGGTATTGGGTCAGATTTTTATGTATATCCGTACTTCTAAAACCCTAATGGGACGGATTTGAAAAATATTAAATGGTTATTGTTGGAAAATTTATTAAAGTTTTGATTGATTCCAAAACCAACTGACCCCAACCGAGTAGATGTTGTCATTTCCTAATGTTAGCATTTAGGCTCGCTGTTTGAGCAATGTTGAGATTTTATCTTTACAGGACTCCAGTTGAAGACGGCAACAAGGCTTCACTCGGATAGAACATTAGATGTACGAACATCAACTGAGCGTTCAAAAGATAGAACATCAGATGAGCGTTCAAAGGGGGAAAATGTAAGAAAGACATCTGAGAGTTTAAAGGGGGAAGATATAAGAAAGACAACTGAGCGTTCAAGATACAAAACATCAGATGGAAGAAAAGTCAACTGAGCATTCGAGCCAACTAATCAGATACCGAATGTCAGATGAAATTAGAGATCAGATGGAACATCAGTTGAAAGACAATTCGATAAGATCGACAACATGAAGATCAAGGCAGCTGAGGGTTTAACTGTTATTCTTCGGACAAATTGTCAGATGAAGATAGCATTCAGATAGAACATCAACTGAAGTCAAAGGTTGAAGATTTGAATTTCAAAATGGGAAATCACGTGAAGGTTTGACGGTGTGTCATTACCTCATTTGGCCCAACACAAGGCTGTCTCAGATGGAAAACAGAAGTCCACAGTTGCCAAATCCGGAAAGTCTGCAGAGATGAGAGACAAGCCATTGCTTTCACAGAACAGAGATCAACGGCCCATCCAACGACTAGTTGATTCTCTCCGCCTATAAATAGAGGCCTTCATTCATTCACCAAGATTCACGAGACAGACAAGTGCAAGAGCAAAGAGTTAGACGAGCGAACATCACCAGTTGAGAGTTCATATCGCAAACGAGCTAAACTGAATTAAATCTCTAAGAACATCACTAGTTGAGAGTTTCTAGAGTGTTAGATTCTGTCTTGGTGTGTTTAGATCTTAGTTTGAGTTTTCATTCATTCAAACTTAGATCCTAGCTCACTTCTTGTTCGAGCTAGTAGTTGGAAAAACCCACCCTTTTTACATATCCTCTCAAAAGGATTATTAGGACCCTACTCTTCCAGTAATTGAGTAGATAGGTTGATAAGTACCCGTGAACTTATCTGTAAGGTTGATAAGTACCCGTGAACTTATCTGTAAGGTTGATAAGTACCCGTAAACTTATCTTAACGGTTGCAAAGCCCGCGTAAGCTTTGTGGTTTCTGTCCGGAAGAACTTGAACTGAGTTGTGTGGACTCACAACTCTCCGTGGACATGGAGTTCTCTCTGAACCACGTAAATCTTTGTGTGTTTGCGTTTATTATTCGGTTAACTTATTGCATATTTAACTGACCGACTAACCAGCACTCAAACTGCATATTCACATTTCAACTGTTTTGGTTTTTGACCAACCTTGCATCTAAGCGTGAGTTATTTTACGAGTTGTTATTTTCCACCACATTCCGCACAGCACCACTCTCACAACTGAGTGTTCTTACTCAGTTGTGATTCCAACTGAGTCTTCTTACTCGATTGTGATATTTTCAGGGGGTTGTTTTTAAAATTCTCTACTGGTGTATCCCCTCCCCCAATACACCAGAACTCTTATCGGGACCATCAGTTATGGAACGGGTTTGGATAGAAATATGCAAACCCGTGACGGGTTTTGGTAATTACCTCCGGATATCTACTACCTAAACCCATTTATATATAAAGATAAAAAATATTATATGTATAATTTATTATATAATTACGAATATTAGTATAAATATTAATAGATTTAATTTAGGGTTTTATGTTATTTTCTTAACCCACACACTCATTCCGTAAAAGTCGAGTCTTTAATGTTTCTCCTCTACTTATGTAAATCTATTTCTGAAATATGACGATACAGTGGCAACATCAATAATTCATAATCTTGTAGTTATGTTTTAAGATTTTGTAAGTTCGTAGTACTTTGCTTTGAGATTAATGTTAGTGAAATTTTATATTGATGTTTATGTTTTAATAATATTTAGTATTTTGTTATTTGATGTTTACTTTTTAGTATTCGGATTTTTAGCTGGTAATAAATGGGTATTACCCAACGGTTCGGATGGGGTATGAATTTTAAAATTATTTTTTAATTGAATTTGGGACAAGTTTGGGTGTGAAAATTTTTAATGAATTTGAATTTGAAAAATACTTAATGAATGAATACCCGATCCATTGTCATCCCTAGACTGGACCAATCAAGAACATACAGATAAAAATAAAACTCAAGATAAGATTAAAATTGATTTATCGTAATTCCACGCGTTCTCGTCATGTTAATCCACAACATCAGTTTTCCTTTTATCTTTTCTTTTCCTTAGGGGAATGAATGACATGAACTATATAACAGATACAAATCTACAAATTTAAGCCGTATTTCGTCTGCATCTATTTTTTTAAAAATGAATGTCAAATTTGATATATATGTTGCACTTTCGCGAGAATAAAATAACTATTTGCCCGCTGTGGATATGTTATCTTGAAGTAGCGTCAACATATTACTAGAGAATGGATAATTGTCACAATCAAGAATGTAATACTAGATTAATCTAGAGTGAATGAGAATGTTTTCTCATTTGTTATACAAGCAAACCATGGAGGCTGCTACGCTGACATTTATGATTAATAGCTTATATTGCTAACCAACCTCCACAGTATTTCATTTGACCCATTTCTACTATCTAGTAACAAAAGATTAATTACTGATGCCAAAATTAGTTACAATAAATAAATAATAAATAATCTAGATCTGTGAAGTTTGAATGTTTGATATCGTACATATATAAATAAAGACAGATATTTTTTTTGAGGGTACACATAAACTTAATTAGATATTCAGTAATGGGTTAGACATGGTAAATTTTATAATTTAGAAATGTCAGTGGTAGTTTATGATAATTGTATATAATAAGTAAGGGGAATCATGTATTTCTCTGACATGCTCAGATCTCTTATTACAATGGTTTTTTTTTTTTTTTTGGTTTTTTTGAGGGAGGGGGTGTGCATGGCTAGTGGGTTCGGCCGACTGGCCAAAATTATAAAAATTGATAAATCGACCGACCAAAATTATTTTGGGTTGGGTTCAGGCCGAAATTTTTTTTGCACCGAAATTGGACCGAATCGAAGGAAGTCGGTCGGTTCGGCCGATTAAGTTTAAACCAAAAAAAATACAATGTATAGTATAATATCATCATATTTAGTCATTTAGCTTATAAATCCCAAGTTTCAATCCAAGTCCAACATCAACATATTACATAACAAGAAATAAACCCACAACATTGCAAAATATCACAAATAAATAAGTCTTAGTGTTCTTCAAAGTTCAAAGTTCAAATGAAATAACATACATATATATAGCTTCAATCATTTAGCTTCTAAACTCCATCAATCATTTATTCCTTTAGCTTTAAATCTCCACAGCTTCAACATTTGCAATTATCTTTTCACCTTCACCAATGCCAAGACTTTTCAAAGCTACAAAAAAAATAAAATAAATCAGCATAGTTTGGTAATCTTGCACACACGACAATGAAATAGAAAAGCATAAAACATGTGAGAGCAAATGCTTTCAAGAAGTAAAATGACCAATATAAAGAGTAGAAACAGTTAAGAATATATACACATATATGTGAGTGTACAGAAGTATAAAATACATACTTCATTATCCTAAAATAGAAGAATTCAAGAATAAAAAGAGAGCTCTGCAAACCACATCTTATAAAGGAACCTTGAATTAAAACAAAATCGTAAATGCATCAACAAATATGGCAACCCAAGGAGATGAAAAACCGAGATAGCACCTCATAAACTCTAACCCCGAATTCCTCCCATATTTCATTCAGAACCCTAACTTATGGGCTTTGTCCGGTGAAAATTTAAAAAGGAATAAAAGAAAAGAAATCTTACATGCAGATCTCAATATGCTCAATTTCACCGGAGAAAGAAAATAACTCGTGAAGTGGAGGAGTGGTGGCCTTGGACGGAGGTGGAGTCGCGGAGCGGAGGACGGAGGCGGAGTAGAGAGAACAAGAGATTAGAGAGACTGAGAGAGCGAGAGATTAGAGAGATTAGAGTGAGCGGCGGAGAAAATAGAATGTACGTAGTAGGTAGGGTTTTTTTGTACATTTTATTATATTATATATATTTAATTATTTAATTCTTAAGTAATCGGTCGGTTCGGTCCCCGACCGAATAAATATATGGAAATCGAGAACCGAACCAAAAACTGAAATTTGCCAATTTCAAGAACCGAACCAAAAACCGAAATGTCTAAAAACTGGACCGAACCGGAACCGGCCAAAATCTATCGGTTCGGCAGGTTTTTCTGGTCCGGTTTGGTCCGTGCGCACTCCTATTTTGAGGAGATACTGCAAAAATGTTATAAACAATTAATAATTTGCCGTAATCCCCTTTTGTAAATTCTTGTGTAATATTTAGTGTGACAAATCCATTTACCTTGAGTATGAAACCACTTTCTTCTTATAAAAAGTGTGAAACCATTTCTTCATTCAAACATTTTTTTATCAGTTTA
This sequence comes from Schizonepeta tenuifolia, assembly GCA_029490685.1. Lineage (NCBI taxonomy): Eukaryota > Viridiplantae > Streptophyta > Magnoliopsida > Lamiales > Lamiaceae > Schizonepeta > Schizonepeta tenuifolia. The sequence continues at coordinate 44,279,607 of CM055957.1, read as the reverse complement.
TTTTAAAAATGAAGGGAGTATGTTACAGTTACACATCGAATTAAAAGGTAGGTCAAAAACCATCACATCGGGAGATAGAACTAACAATCTCATTCAGTTCCACCTTTATTATCCAAATCTTTATTGGGATATTTCGTTATAAATATGTATTTATATTCATTAAAACACGCACATATGACACCCACGGCGACGAGACACGCCGCTGCAGTTCACGGCGTCTCGAGCCTGTTCTGTGACGACGAGACAGTCTCGAGCTGGTGCGTGGCTAACATGCGCTGGCGTTATTTATTTATTATTTTTTTTAAATCGGTTCATGCATTGCACGCGCCATACATAAAAAAAAATAAATTACAGCGGCAACGGCTAATTCAACGGGCAAAAATGGCTATTTTTGGCTGATTTAATTTTTTTTTATTACACCACATTTTACCTATAAATACCATATTTCATCACACCACATTCACATCATATTCACACCTCAAATCTCTATTTTTCTCCTACAATTTCATCTTTTTTTTCACATCTATTTCACATAATTATCTCTCAAATGGATCCAAATAATCCATGGTCGTCGTCGTGATGTCCCCCTAAAATGGCGGACGACGGTGCATACGGAGGATATATGCCGACGGGGCTTGATTCTATCAACCTCAACTCGTCCGTCGACGAGTCCTTCCATACTGTATTCTAGTATCTATTTTTTTAATTTCTAGCAATGTAATTTTTTTTTCTAGTAATGTATTTTTTAATTATTTCTAATAATGTATTTTTATTTAAATTAATGAAATTTCTTAGAGACACTCCTTAGAGACAGCCCCACTGCAGCTCACTGTCTCTATCTCTAAAAAATCCTTAGAGACACTCTTTAGAAATACTATCACTGCAGGTAGCCTTATTAATGGTTAAGAAAAAAAAGATTATACAAATTAATGGAAAGTATATTATTCAATTTCCATGTAAAAAATTCTCATTTAAGAAATACTAAAAAAATGATTCATTTTGAGACAGAGGTAATAATAAGACAAGGACCCATGAGAGATAATTTCTTTTAAAAAAAAATAAAAAATAATCAGAGATGATTTAAAACTCTATATTGAAGCTTTGTTTTATCGCTTTACGCATATTTATATATATATTCCACGTGTATGCTTAAAATGTGCACTCAAAAGAAAGCCGCCGAGGTCCACTGGTCCTACATACACAGGATCACACCTCAGCACCGAAACTGGTCGGGACCAACTCGTCAAAAAACAACCTCCTCCTCATTAATTTCCGATCCCCTGTGGTCGTGGTTGACGCCACGCTCTTCCCAAGGCGCGTGAACAAGAAAGGTCCATCTACGTCACAAAAGGCTATGGTAAAAATGGCAGAGAAGGGTACGACTGTAGGAAGAATGGAGCCAATTGCATCACCAACGCATAACAAGAAAATCTAACGCTCCTCACCTCACCAGACCCCTACCACCGCCGTCGCCCGCACGCGCCACCTGCCGCCGCCAATGGGCGCCACCGAACCCGTGAGTCAGCCGCCGCCACCTGCAATCTGTTCCTTCCATTAATGATACCTTCTTTCTGCGGTGTCCAGTTTTAATTAATTCCGTGATGTTGATTTCAGGTAGAGTTGCAGGGAGGGAATGAAGAAGTAGAGAGAGAGAGAGAGAATGGGCGGGGAGGAGCGGAGGATTTAGAAAAGGGATCATCAGTGCAAACACATCCCCCAAACGCCTTCCACATGTCGAGAATGCAGAGATTGAGCGCTACAAACCCTCTTAGACTCGTCATGGATAATGCAACCAGAGTCGCCTCCGCCTCCCCAGCTCACCCGCCGCCTCGCCCTGCTTCTCCAGCTCACCCGCCGCCGCGCCCTTCTCCGCCCCAGCCGCCGCCGCGCGGTTCATCCTCGCCGCCTCCCATGGAGCCGCCGCAGCCTCGCTCCACGCCTACCCCACAGGTAAATAAATAAATAAATAATCTCCAATCAAAAAAGTTTAAAAAAAAAAAAAAAAAACCTCTACTTTATCCATCCTTTCCTCACTCAGCAGCAATCAGTGGTGACATTGAATTCAAGATCATACACAAACAAGATCTCTCTCTTCATCTTCACTCTGCATATGGTTGCCGCTGTGGGGTTGGTCGGATTTTTAATATACAGAGGCGTAAAAGGACTGCTAGAAGAAGGCCGAGCTCGGAGGAGAGAGAAGAGGGTATTAAAGTACTTTCTCCCTCAGGTTGAGGCCGCCGCTTTCCTCAGCATCACCCTCGCATTCATCTGGCAGAAGGCGGTCCGAAGCTGGCCTAAAATCATGGTTCACATCATAATTTGGGGCTCTTTTGCCCTAACATTAGCCACCGGAATCCTCTTGATCTGCTTCCAAATGCCGGCCACCGATGGCGTCGGCGTCCTCTACATCGCCTTCGCCGTCGGCAACGGACTCTACGCCTGCTGGGTGACGCAGAGAACCGGTTTCTGCTCAAAGATATTCGTGAAATCGCTCGAACCGGTGTCGAAATTCTCCGATTTAAACCAGCCTACTTATTGGATGCTCGGAGCAGCGTTCCTGTGGATGTCGGTGTGGATATTCGCAGTGATTGGGGCGTTGAATTTTTATGTTCCGCCATTGATAATCATAGTGTTGGTTCTGAGCCTTGCTTGGACTGCAGAGGTGATGAGGAATGTGGCTAATTTGACTGTCAGCAGAGTGATCGCTCTTTATTATCTGAGAGGAATGCAGTCTAGTACTCAGTTCTGCTTCCAAAGAGCAATGTCGAATAATCTCGGAAGCGCTTGTCTCGGCTCGCTCTTCGTCCCGACCATCGAGGCTCTGAGGATCGTGGCCAGAGCCTTGAATTTGATCGAAGGCGAAGACGAGTTCATGTTTTCCTGCGCGCATTGCTGCCTCAGAGTGATGGAATCCATCTTTCGTCGAGGCAATGGCTGGGCTTATGTTCAGGTGCAGTTCAGTATATAGAGAATTAGATTCTGATTTAACCAAGTCTGAATAAGAATGAATGAATGTTTGCCTGATTAATGATGTTTGTAATGAAACATGCAACTTTGTGTTTGTTTTGTTTGTGTGGTGGGCAGATTGCAGCATATGGAAAAGGGTTTGTCAAGGCATCACAGGACACTTGGGAGCTCTTTGTGAAGAGAGAAATGACTGAGGTTGTGGATTCCGACATCACCACCGCCATCTGCTTCCTCACCGGAGTTTGCAGCGGCTCCATCTGCGCCATCGTCGTCTCCGCTTGGACCGCCACCGTTCACCGCGGCTACATCGGAACCCTAGCGGTTCTAGCTACCTTGATCGGTTACCTAATGGTTGGTGCTCACAACCACTTGCAGATTTTCATATATTTTCTCGCATTGTGCAACGGCCACTCCAAATACGGCTTATTTGTTTATTGTTATTATTATTATGAATCCCGATTAGAGTTTATTAATCTTCAGTTAGGATTCAAGATTTTTGTCTTTGCTAATACAAAAATGTATACATTTGGACAGACTAGGATTGCTATGGCATTGCCACAGGCGTGCGTGAGCTGTTACTATGTTTGCTACGCCGAGAATCCCGAGAATCGGCTATTCGACCGGACCATACCGGACCGGATCGAGTTGATAAAATCGGGCCGGCTCGAGGTCATTATCTCGACACCGAGGGTTCCACGCAGGTTTCAAAGGTAGCCAACTTTTTGGGGTTTAATTAGAACTTAGATTTTGATGTACATATATGGTAATGGTATTGTATCATTGAAGTAAAGTTGATTAATTTGTGAGGCATGAATTGAATAAGAAGCCTTTGTGTCATATAATTAAAAACCGTAATTGTATGGACCGGGAAGGCAAGGGCACGTGTAGGCATGCGAGTGGTTGGAAAAGAGAAGGAATGGAATCAAATCAATAATGTCGAAGATGAATTTTGGCACATAAAGGTAAGGTGGTGATATGAATTGATGGGCACATCAAGATTTATTCCTATCAACAAGGATACAAAAGGGAAACTGTCTTTTTTGTGTATAGTTGTTAATGGGATCAATGTTTTGGATCTACTTTTTGGGAAATATGGGATTCGATATTCTATAGGTTGTCCCACCATTATTTTAGTCTCATTATCTTACTTTGCTTACCCTATGTTTAAATTTATTTAGGTGGTGACTGCCTATGGTTGGTAGTGTATCTCGATCGATATATTGAATTGTCAAATGCTCTTTATTAATGTTTTCTTTATGTGAATGAGGGAGTGTGAGTTGGACATTCCATTATGCGTACTCATCGTGTAGAAGTATGAAACAATATTAAGTTATAAGCTTATGGTCCATTATTGGCTTTTTTTTTTCCTTCATAATGGTTTAGTGGTTTTTGACCAATTGATTTTTTTATGAATAAATACTTTATAAACTCATGCATTAAAATATATTCGTTTATGTTATGGCAACCCCACTCGATAAACTCATATTCTTATGAAATAGTCTTTAAACCATACATAAGACTAAGAGGTAAATCACCTTCGAAAATCAAGCCTATTAGAACTTATAGCGGCATTGGCAGAATTCAAACTCGGAACATTTGGCTTCATAATAATTTACAATCCCTACTTGAAACTTGAAAGTATGCGTTAAATACAAATATCAATTCAACTATACTAGGCTATATACCCTACAGACAAAAAAGAAATGGGGGGAAAAAACGTATTGTTCCATACAAGTATACAACAGCTGCAAACATGAAAATAAACCACACAAATTGATTTATGTGCAACGGGCTTAACCTCAAGTACTTATCGTTGGGCCATCACCATGAATGACAGATTATTGAATTTGAGCTTATATTAATGAATTTAAGACTTATTTTCCAACTTAATTAATCGTTTTAAATTCATACAACATTTCCTTTTCACACACAATTAATTTGCGAGCACGCTCTCACAAGTCACAGCCGCACATATGGGAAGTGCATGAGTGCACATGGAATACTATGATCTCTGTTCAAGATAAGTGTTGTCCGCAGGGAGCGACACAAGTTTTAAAATTGAAGAAGAGTGGATGACAATGAGAAAGGTATATGCGTTAACTTTAGTGGAATGAAAGAGAGTAGGTGAAAGTGTAGAAGGTAGATGTGTTAAACTTTAATGATTTTTTGGTAAATAAAAAGATGTTGAGATAAGAGGATCATAAACTAACTGGGGTCATTTTTACTTATGGTTGGACCACACTTATCGTGGACAACCAAAAAAGAAAATTGTACCACACTTATTATGGACGGATGGAGCATATTTTTTCAGTGGGAGATCTATGTTTTTCTAAAAGTAGAGTTGACGATTATGAGAATGCAACTTCCTATAATTAGGTTTGGTCATGAAGCTTTTGTACAACGATATATACAAAATATTGATTATTTGATGCTTTTACCAGAAGAAGAGAAAAAAAGGTTGTTTGGAGCGGAGTAGAGCCCCTCGTACCCCCACCTTGATCAGCCCATGGTGAAATGCTCATGCTCTTAAAAACTAAAATCTAGCATTTGCCATTGTCCATAGATAAGCACTTACACTTCTCAAAATAAATACATAAATAGTACATACACTTTTCTTGTCCTCTCTCTCATACACGCATACATGCTATAATGAAGCTAATTGTTATAATAGAACCGTAACTTTCAATGTTTTCAAAAAAAAGACTATATATTATAAAATTTGAAAATAAGGACTATATGTTACGAAATTTAAAAATGAGGACTATAATTTCATTGCGCTCTTTTTTCGGATCCAAAATAAATTATTTGGGTTTTTTAGAGACACCTAGAGCCCGTTGCTAACGTGGTCGTGCCATGTCACCTTGTTGACAAAATTATCTTCCCTTTTTTTGTTATTATCGATTGTTTTGAGCATATTTGTTATTATCGAAAGAAAGAAAGAAATCAATTATTGGTCACATTTACAGCCTAAAATAAAAATAAGGAAATGACGAGTTTCTTTCATTATAAGTCCTTATTTTTATTTTAGACTGTAAATGTGACATGTATTTGGTTTTGATACTTGGTTTCTTTCTTTCTTTCAATAATACTAACAAACATGCTAAAAATATTGATAATAACGAGTAGGAGGAAAACAAAATTTGCCAAAAAGGAGACATGGTACGGCCACATCAACAACGGGCTTTAAGTGTCACCAAAAAATCTAAATAGTTGATTTTGGACCCGAAATAGGAGTGCAAATGCAAAAAATAGAAGTTGTAGTCCTCATTTTTAAATTTCGTAACATATAGTCCTCTTTCTAAAAATACTGAAAATTACGACGTCACGAATAACTAAAGAAAACATGGCTGATGGCGCATACAATTATACAAATTAATCCCCACATTGAGTTGTTGAACTTAAAACTTAAAACTCTGCAGAACAGATGACTACAAAAGATTGATCGATAGTTAAAAGCTCTCAATTATATATATATATATACACCACATATTAATGTAGAGGTTGCAGGTAAATTTAATAGTTTCAATGTGATTAATTTGTTAGTGGGTTATGTGATTGGTGATAATGGTAAAGACAATTGAGTGACTATTTAATTTGGATTAGATGAAAAAGTTTGTTTTGGAACCTATAAATTTCCTATGACGTAACAAAGTTGGTGAAGAAAACAAAAACAACTCCATCAAGACCAAAGTTTTTTTTTTAGGGAATTACAAGTTCCATTTACAGTATATTCTTGTTTAACATTACAACTCCATATATAGATTTGCGTGCGCAATGGTGAGATTATGTTTTTTGACATTTTCTTGAATTGATATAATTAATTCAACCTTCACAATTAACCTAAGCTTTTGAAAATGAAAAGTTCCAAAGACTCAACCGGGGCCAATTTTGTTGCCTTTTCATAATTCTAAAGTATTAATTTTTACGGAGACTTAACTCAACTCTCCTTCATTATTTTATTATTTTATGATTGTTTACTACTCCCTCCATCCACCAACTAAATTTTCATTTCGGCATCGGCACGGAGATTAAGAAAGTTAGTAAAGTTATTGCGAATGAAATTGGAGAGTCCACTTGTTAAGAGTGGTAAAAGTGGATTGGAGTTAAAATTATTGTGAGTGGAATGAGGGTCCCACTTGTTGTGCGTGAAAAAAGGTGAAATAAAGTTAAAGTGGTTGTGAGTGAAATAAGGGTCCCACCGATTATGAGTGGAAAAATTAAAATGAGAGTGGAAGTAGTTGTGAATATAGTAAAGTCCCACTTGATTTGATTGTAAAAAGGTAAGTAGGGATTTATTTTGTGGACAAATATTTTAGGGTAGGTAGCGATTTATTCGTGAATGGAGGGAGTATATTAGTACTTAGTCCGATTCATTAATAATGTCCCTCTTTCCTTTTTCGTTTGTTCCATTGATAATGTCCTCTTACCATAAGTGAAAATATTTAACCCTTCAAAATGAATTGGGCCTATCAATTTCTCTCTTTTTACTCTTGTTCTTTAATAATCGTCTCAATAAAGTAGGACACATTATGAATGGGTTGGAGGGAGTAGTATCTATATATATATATATTATTTAAACCGATGTGGATTCGAGCATTCTCCTTGAATTTAGGTTCTACGTGCGCATTCTTTATTGAGTATTCATATTTATCTTAAATCTTCATTTTAATCAATTTTTATTATTATTCATATATTCTATAATGTTTAATATTTTCAAAACATTCCTTATTCAATAATATTCTATGAGATACAATATTCCTTATTGGATTCAAATTTTAATTCTTATTATTTTATAATAATTTTATTTTATTTTCGTATTTTAAGGGTCATATTTGGAGCTTTATTCATTTTATATTCTATTAGTTTATAAAGGATTAAATATATTATATAGTTTATTTGTGATTACGGTAGAAAATTTTTAAAGTATATTATTACTTTATTTTAACAGTATAAAAATTTTCATGTAGTCTATTAATATAACTATTTTTCTATCACACATTGCTTTTTAATAAGACTTCACTCTTAGAAAATCTATATAAATACTCAAAATCATTGTGTCTTTTTTAACATGCAATATTTTTTGCACAGTCAATTTTGATTTTGGCCATAATTAATTGGTCAAAAAATAGTACAATTTTATTAAAATTTAATTTTGTCAATATTAGATTTTTAATTGTGACTATTCAAGTGTATCATACACTAATAGTCATTATTGTACATTATTCTAATTAAATTGAACGAGATTATTCAAATTTAAATTTAAATTTTTACTTGTGACTATTCACGTGTATCATACACTAATAGTCATTGTATATTATTCTTATTAAATTGAACGAATTATTCAAATTTAAATTTAAATTTAATTGTATCAATTATTATGTTGTCAATATTAAATTCTTACATGTGACTATTTGAGTGTATCATAGACTAATAGTTATCCTACATTATGTTTAATAGTTGGACGGGATGATTCAAATTTAAACAATAATTTTTTTGTTAAATTAGTCATATTTTCTTCTTTAATATTTTCTTTCATTGAGCTTTAATTCCAACCTAAATGGAAGTATTTTTATGCTTTATGAAATGTGGATTCGAGCATTCTCCTTGAATTTAGGTCCCACGTGGCACATTCTCTACTGAGTATTCATATTTATCTTAAATCTTCATTTTAATCAATTTTTATGATTATTCATATATTCTATAATATTTAATATTTTCAAAACATTTCTTATTCAATAATATTTTATGAGATACAATATTCTTTATTGGATTCAAATTTTAATTCTTATTAATTCATAATAATTTTATTTTATTTTCGTATTTTAAGGGTATGGCAAGAAATCTCATATTTGGAGCTTTATTCATTTTATATTCTATTAGTTAATAATGGATTAAATATATTATATAGTTTATTTGTGATTACGATAGGAAATTTCTAAAGTATATTATTACTTTATTTTAACAGTATAAAAATTTTCATGTAGTCTATTAATATAACTATTTTTCTATCCCACATTACTTTTTAATAAGATTTCACTCTTAGAAAATCTATATAAATACTCAAAATCACTGTGTCTTTTTTAACATGCAATATTTTTTGCACAACCAATTTTGATTTTGGCCATTTAATTAATTGGTCAAAAATAGTATAATTTTATTAAAATTTAATTTTGTCAATATTAGATTTTTACTTGTGACTATTCAAGTGTATCATACACTAATAGTCATTATTGTACATTATTCTTATTAAATTGAACGAGATTATTCAAATTTAAATTTAGATTTTTACTTGTGACTATTCAAGTGTATCATACACTATTAGTCATTGTACATTATTCTTATTAAATTGAACGAGATTTTTCAAATTCAAATTTAAACAATAATCTTTTTGTTCAATTTATCATATTTTCTTCTTTAATATTTTCTTTCATTGAGCTTTAATTCCAACCTAAATGGAAGTATTTTTATACTTTATGAAAGTATTATTAGACATGAAATGTATTTTTCTCAATTAAAATTGTCTCTTATATATTTATTTTTACCAAATAATAATTTGTTTTGACCACATAAGTATAACAAAATTATAGATTGTTACAAAAGCGCGTTCTTCATTCATTATTCATATTTATTTTAAATCTTTATCTTATGCATTTTTTATTCATATTTATATAAATTAATATAGAAATTTATAGCCACATCACTGTTCAATAAAACTCCTCTATTGGAGAACCTTCATAAATTCTCAAGATCAATATTTATTTTCCCATTCCCATCACCAATCGGATAACTTATATAAAAAGAGTAATATTTTTTTATAAAAAATTAATTTTGACCTAATTAATAATTTTTTTTAATAAGTATTACAACAATTAATGTGGGACGAGAAGATTTATAAGCATTGCAACAATTAATGTGGGACGAGATGATCAAAGCTAAGTATGACTAATAATACATTGCAATCTCATTAGTACAATAACTAAAGATATCTCAAAATATTAATTTGTGACGAGATGATTAGATGTATACAACAATTAATATCGTATACAATGAAATCTTTGACAAATTGTGAGCTATGTTTAATTTGTACAACAAAAAAATAGTTTGATTTTTTGTGGCTAAAAAAAGTATAATAAAATCAAAAGTAAAACTTTTTTTATATCAATTATAGAAATATTATTACTCCAAAATAATATTATAAATTTTAATGTTCATGCTTACAGATTGCGATAAAATATAATAAAATTAAAATATTTGTAAAAGGAAGTGCAATAAAATTGAGTTTACTATGAGTGTAGGAAAAATACTAACAACTAACATGCCACAATAAAAATAGGGTAAATGGCTTGTAAATTACTGAACTTTTTGCAAATTCCCGAATTGCAACTGTCAGTTGGACTTTGGCGAATTAAATACCGTGCTTTTAATTTTTTTCAATTTGCAACCAACTTAGGTTTCCAGCGAGGTCAATTTGGGGATTTTTCCAGCGTGGCAAAAATTGACCACGCTGGCGCTTATATAGCATCCATGTGGCATAAATTCCACGTCATCATCATCATCTTCCCCTCTCTCTTCTACTTTAATCCCCAAATTGAATCCTAAACTAGTGTTAATCTTTTTTTAATCGTAACAAATTAATTCCATCATCATCATCTTCCCCAGCAGATCGATTGACGATGATGAGTTCTCTGTCCATTCCAGCCGCCAACGTCCATTGACGATGACGAGACCTGGAGTTTAATTTTTTGATTGAATAATTCAGTTTAATTGTTGATTGACTGGAATTGCGATTCGATTGTTTTGGAGGAGAATTGATGGAGTAGATCGTGGCGGCAGGAGAGGACCTCGTGGCGGAGCTGGGTGTCGAGGAGGCGAAGGCCCTCCTGGAGCTTCTCGATTTGGGAGGCGGCGGTGCCGGAGGAAAGGGCGGAGGATGAGAATTGAGTGGGATTGAAGTCAGGAGAGAGAAAGGCGGACAAGATTGGGTTGGAAGAGAAGGTGTCTAATGGGGACGAGGAAGAGAAGTGTGGGGTAGTAGTCGATGAGTTAGGAGTGACGGCGGCGGTGATGGCGGTGTTTTTGAAGATGGAGGAGCGCTGGAGTGGAGATCTGGAGATGGCCGGAGAAGCCATGGGTGGTGGGATCTGCCGTTGGGTTTACTCCTTTTAACGCCGGCGGTCGTCTTACCATTAGTACTCTTGTCCATTGCAATGGTCGGCACCGACACCATCTTTCCTGGCCTAGGGTTGGCATTTGCAGCGGATGAGTTTGAATTAGTCCCACTGTTTGTCGTGATCGGAGATTCAGATCTTCTACCAGGGGATCTGCTCACCTACCTCACGCCGCCGCTGCCGCTTCTATCTCGACTTCCGGACCGCTGCTGCGCCGCCTCCCGTCTCCCGGTGGAGGATAGGGTTGTGGTCGAGGAGTTGCAGACGGGTTGGGGTCCTGGGGATGAAAAAGAAGGCAAAGAAAGAGAAAAAAAAATTAATTAAATTTATTTTATTTATATTTTTTAATTAAATTTATTTTATTTTTATTTTTTAAAGAAGGCAAAAACGACGTCGTTTCATTTAAACTGCCGGCGTGTCCACGTTGGCTTTTCCGGCCTCCATGTCATCATCGACGTCGCTGGTAACCTAAGTTAGTTGCAAATTGAAACAAATTAAAAGCACGGTATTTAATTCGCCAAAGTTCAACTGACGGTTGCAATTCGGGAATTTGCAAAAAGTTCAGTAATTTGCAGGCCATTTACCCATAAAAATAATATTACTCTCATATAAATAATATTGTAGTATTTTTATGATTACATACTTAGAAATTATAACATAATGTAATTTTCCATCACCGATGCGGATTCGAAGCCTCTCATTAGGTCCTATGTGGCGCAACCTCGGTTGAGTATTCCTATTTATTTTCAAAAAAAAATTCATTGAGGGAGCACAAAATAACGATAAAATATAATACGCTAAAAAAAATTTACTATATAATAATCAAGTCAATTACAATCAAAACATGAATATTACTACATTGTTTCATTTGAAATATTTGGATTATAATTCAAAACTTGAAGGTCTTTTGCATCAAATTTTCCCAACTTAATTTGGTACTATCATCGGTTTTTTTCAAATAACAAATGGTGGTTCTAATGCTCTTTTATAAAATCTTACTATGAATTCCTATATTTATTTAAGTTTATAGCTACAAAAATAATAATACACATAAAAATCGTTTAAAAAGGTAACCTAAAAATATAATATACACAATTCAATATCTTATTCCCTGAAATCAAAATCATGGAACTCAATAAATTAAAACAGAAATGGAATTTCTACTAACTAAAGTGCTTAAGTTATGAGAGAATAGAAGCCTTGAAAGAATGCAAATAACTAATTAATATCACCATATATAAATTATAATAATCAAATTTGAAAATTGAAATGAAATAGCAACGAAATTATATTAATTCATATTCAAGCTTATGCTTGAGTAATGCATAATGTATTGGGGATTGAGTTTAATATTTACTTATTTTATTACATAATTAATTAAAATATACATACAAATATATAAGAGACAATTTTTGAAATAGCCATAATGGTCATTATAACATAAATTTTGATTCACCTTCTTCAAAATTATAAATTTTGGTCATTTGTTTCAATTTGGGACAAAAATACCCTTAATGAAATGCGGAGCGGGTCGGGTAAGATGCGAGTGGGCGCGGATCGGTTCGGGCGGATATCAGGCATCTGGTACTATTGACACATTTGGTACTATTGGTATATTTGTTTTGGTACTATTTTAGACTTATTAATTCCAATTGTTCCAAAGTGTTGGTACTATTGGAACAAACGGAATCCATTTGTACCAATAGTACCAAGTCGCGAACAACAAACCAAAAACACACATCGAAAATAACTCCGGCGAACGAGAGTGAGGCTTCACCACCACCACCAACAGAGTCGTAATATTAAGGCGACCTCAACTGTGGTGTCAGAAATAAAAAAATAACCGACGACAGTGCAAGAAAACGCGAATAACATTTCGGCGACGGAAAAAGCCCTAGAAATTGAATCGTGGTCCGATCTCCCCCAAAATCTGATCGATTTGAACAAAATTTGGGATGAAATTGATCAGAATTGACTTCCTAAGGTGTTGAAAGGATCAAAAAAATGATTAAATCAGTGGAAACGGAGCATCGATTGAGAAAGATAGCAGTAGAAAATTTTCTGCTGCAAGTTGGTATAAAGACTCATATTTGTACCAGATGTACCAAACCGACCCGAACCCGCCGGCATCTAGACCCATGACCTACGACGTCCTTATTAAGGGTAGATCCGTTCCAATGTCAAAACAATTGCCAAATTTTATATTTATGAAGAGGGTGAACCAAAATTTATACATGATATTCTCTAAAATATATGTATAATTTGTAAAACAAATTTAGAAAAATGTGGGCGCACGTGCCCCCGGTAAGGTACATTAGTCTATGATGAGAAGATATTTCAAAATTTTAATTGTAACGAGATGATCAGACGTATATAACAATTAGCATCGTATGCAATAAATTTTTGACAAATTGTGAGGTAGTTACTAAAAAACTATGAATCTTTTAAAGTATGTTTAGTTTGTAAAAAAAAATTGTTTGATTTCTATTGATTTCGTGCCGCTAAAAGAAATTGAAATAAAATCAAAGAAAATATTCTTTTGATCAATTGTCAAAATATTTTACCTCCGAATTAATATTAATTTTTTTTCATGCTTATAAATTGTAAAATAATATGATAAAAATAAAATAAGTTAAAAGTAGGTAGAATAAAAAAAAAGAAAATAACTTTATAGTTCATCACTTTTGTAAGATTTTTTTAATGAATTGTTGAAATAACCTCCATCTATGTAGATAATATTATATTATTTTTGCAATTACATACTTAAAATTATAGCATAATGTGATTTCCCATCGATATTCGACGGATTGTACACTAGTTTAACATAATTCAAAACCAATAAATATTGTACCGCTGGCGTACACCCAACACAATAAAGCTAGTTTATGAGTTTAAAAAGTCAATTTGAAAGTCAGAAACACGTTTTAATTACTTGCGAAAGGTCATTGTTATCTAAAAAGCAAAAGTTGTCACAAGAATGAAGCTTTATTTAGAGCAAATGAAATGGCGTGGAAAGTAAGTAGCGTAGACCGTACGTACAACACCAACACTCTACCCACGGCCTGCAATGCGTATGCAATTTGCAAATTTACATTGACCATCAAACTCAAAATTATTCTTTTGTTCCATACGAAACGATACATATTATTTTTTTGGACGGTATCATTCGAAGTGGTTCAATCCAAGAATAATTAAAATTTAATTCTTAGAAAAGCGTGAGTATAATATTTTTAAATCTTTTTTACCACCTTATATACTAGTGTCGGAAATAAACGTACCACATTAGATATATTTTGTTTATACGATTAAACAGACAAAGTACTAAAAAAAATACTCATGATACTACACTTTATCAATAAAAAGGTAGTGAATTCAAACCTGTAACATTTGGACACCAATACCCACTAGACCGTCCATCCCGAGTACGTTTTTGGTCCACAACACAACATTTCAGGGGCTGGATTTTGATGGTTTTCTGCCCACTTGATTATTATTCAATTCCCCTTTCCACATCACCCGCCCTTATCCTCCTACCACTTTTTATTCGCGCGCGTATACATGTATATATATAAATAACATCACACACACACACACACACACACAAACCAAAATAGTTGTTGTATGCCAATGGTGCTATCAATAGAAAAACTAGGCCGTTCCCTCCTCAAGTTCCCATCCAAAGCAGGCGATCATCGCCAACGCAAATCCGATTCACTCTCCGCTTCTCTATGCGATTTCCGATCAAAAGTATCGGAATCCGTCGCCGGAATGCTGCTGCCTGGATCCGAACTGCTGTCGCTGTCAGGGCTCAACAAATGTTTCGAGCTGATTCACACAACAAACAGAGCATTCACAGAGCTGGCGGTGGAAATCGATTTCCCGATGAGTCAGTGGGGCGCTGATCTCACCGACGAGTATCTGAGCTGCACTTCAGACTTCCTCAACCTCTTAAACGCCGTCACCTTCTCCGTCTCTCACCTCACCCATGCTAAGATGTCCCTCCTCCACGCCCTCAACGATTCGCCGCCCCGCCGCCTCAATAAGATCGGCACGACTGCGCAGAAACTCAAGTTCGAGAGGCCGATCGGGGCGGGACAAAGGTCGTGTTCGCGGCGGCAGGAACACGTGCTTCTCCAGGCGCTCCTTCTGTGCAAAACAGTCGGATTTTTGGCGCTCGGATTGGTGGTATCTGCCTCGTGCGGCGTTGCTGAACCCTACCTGGAACTAAGGAGAAATGCGGGAGGAGGATTTGATGATTCATTGTTGAAAGAGGTGGATGCGAGGTTCTACCGAGAGTTGATGGGGTTGCAGGGGGTTATGGAGGAGGTGAGAGAAGTAAACATGGCGATTGAGCAGGCTGGATCTGATGGAAGAAGATGCGCTCAGGATTTGAAGACGAGATTGAAGGTGCTGGAGAATTCATTAGAGGGGATAGAGATGCAAACTAATCATCTCTTCTCTCAAATTTTGAATGCAAGGAATAAGCTGCTGGCCAACATTAGCTTTCCACAATAGAATCCCCAATTCAGCTATAATTTTTTTTAGCATAAATGTTTGTAAATGTATTAGCGTGTATAGATTTTTGGTACATGAAAAATCATAAAGTTTGATTTAAAATGTGTTTTTAATTTTGTATATAATGAAGTAAGTTGAAATCACATTATTAGATGCTTAATATTAGTTCTTCCGTGATTAGACTTTTTTTTAAAGACCGTGCTTGGACTTGCAAGTAATAACTTTTTAATATTTTTCACAAAGAAAAAAATATATTCACAAACACTAATTTAAATCATATTTCTCAAACAAAATAATCTTGGCTTACTTATTAGTAATCTCTCATTCAAGATGCACACTGGTAAGCCGATTATAGTAGTTAGAGATAGCATAGAAAGAAAGATGTCTTAATCCACCACACATGCGAAAATGCTGCATTAAAAAGGATGACCTGCACTTCCACCTATTTACTGTATATGTATACTTAAAAGAGTAGGGGAAGGAAAAAAGAAAAAGATGTACATATATATATATTTACTTAGAGACTAATCCATTATCATACTGTGCTTTCTCAATTCCCACTGCAGACGAGACGATCATCAGCTCAAACAAGTTCTACTCTAAGCTCCAGTAACCCCATGTGGGAGCCTGTACACATGAATAACAACATTGCTATTATCAAGTCAAAACGAAAGGGAAGAAGAAAAGTAGGCGCGTGATCAAGTAACAAACCAGTGCAAGGATGGCTTCGAAGTATTTATCTGCAGGCTCAGGTTATTGCTATTGTCAATAGCAAGAGAGTCTTCATCACTGTGTGTCGTTGGATGGCCATGGCCATATTCATCGGCTACGAAGCTGGTTGATGGCAGAGATGCCTTATCTGGCGCATCATGAAAGTTGCTTTGTGTTTCAGGGACATTAGTTCTAGCAAGTGGTGGAGCAAAACTGGTCCACGGAGGATATTCTCTATCACCAGGCCAGCGATCGTATCCCTTTGCAGGGGAGTGAGCAGAAATTGGCATTGGATAATAAATTTGTGGAACCATGCCTTGAAGCTGTTCAACCTGCATTTAGCATACAAATTGGTTATTCATCATATCATTGAGAGTGTAATGTAAGTAAGAGATGATGGATTTGCCTGTCTCACCAACATCTGGTTTTTCTGCAACACCTGCTGTTCCTGAAATAAATAGCAAAGAAATTGTTCGTATACGGCGAAAAAAATCTCTAATTCTACAGGTTATAATCAGCTAAAATTTCCATCATCTCTCTACTCTACAAAGAAGCCACAACACAAGGAAAAGGAAATTGTTCTCATACCTGCATTCTTGATTCTTCTAATTCTTCCAGCAACAGTTTCATCTGCAAAATAGGACATTCTTTTAGGGACCAGAAGATACTCTAAAAGATGTCTAAAACTTTCTGGTTTGGTGTAAAGATTTATCAGCGTAAGATAAGAATGCAACGTAAATGTCAAACCTTAACATCCTTTATGAACAACAGCCCTTCGTTTAGTTTCTCTTCAAGCAAAACCTTTTCATGTAAGTTCATCTCTGCAATATCCTCATCCAGAAATCTCCTGGACATCAAAACCAACATCAAAATAAAACAGAGATTCTTTCGAAATCCATAGCAATATCGAGATTACTAAAGTAAATAGTGTAACCACCTTGATTTGAGTTTGTCTGCCTTCTGCCTGGGGACACCGACTTTCTTCGGCACCTGTTCGTTAATAAAGAGGTCAAACATAAACAACTCAGAAAACTCAACATCTAAGACATACTCATGTAATTTTCAATGATAATCAATCAAATCAAAATAATGGGTAAAAAATGAGACAATTGCGACAGGATATCAACAAAGCTCCCATTCTCTGCGATAGCTATCTATTAAAACTCACCAATTATTCTCAATCATATAGTTCAATTATGTCTATTTTGTATAACCAAAGAGGAACAGTTTTCTTAGATCAATTCTACTCCAAACTCATCTGTCATGCTAAAGAAGCAGACCACATTCCAGTCTCTGCTCGGTCATGTAAAGTAAACACTAACCAACACATATAATCACTTCACATAGCTTCTACATCACATAACACAACACATATAATTACTTTAGAAAATTGTGATCATCATATTAAATCTCAGTTTGAATTACTTTGGACGATCGTGATCGTATCCAAGGAAGCATACAGCACGTTTGGACTTCAGCAAAGCATCATACATGCAAAGACAACAGAACAAGCGCCAGAGTAGTGACAGAAAAGGATAATAGGAGCATACCTCTAGTTTGGACTGCAATGCCCGACGATTGCCGGAGCACCTTCTGAATCTTGTTAGAATATTCTCCATGCTGTGTACCAAACAAACATATTTTTACTCAAACCAACCAAAGATGTTATTTGCATAATATCAAGATGCATATAACAATCAATCAATTTTCCTTATCATATATATATATATATATATATATATATATATATATATATATATTCCTTTTAGCCCTTTAATTTTATCTTCTTAAAACCTCTTCAAGAAGTTAAATAATCCATCAATCATATAGATCAAAAACATGTTAATTGCTAGAGATCAATACTAGCAATTCAATTCTGTTCAAAAGGCCGAGAAAATTGGGGGTATATTCAGTTACTACTCTACTGCAATAGATTAGACAAATTTCAGATGCAACATTGTACAGTGTATCCGAATTAAGTAGCAATAGACCAGGAAAATCATTGAGAGTTTGAACTTGTATATAGAAAGAAATCACTAATCAATACCAGAAAACCAATCCCTAACTAAAACAACAATTAACTGATCAAACCCTTAGACAACTGAATCAGAGCACGAAAACAATAAAGAATTTATCATAGAGTATTTGGAATTAGACAGATTTGTTTCAAGTTTTCACGAGAAAAGAGCCAAATTATGACTGATAATCACGAATTTCAAACCGAGAAATAAAAAATCCACTCACAGCAAGTTGAAGAATAAAAAAGTACCAGAAAGAGGCGCACCAAACAACGCGATAGTGATAATAATAAACAAGAGAGAGAAATCAAACGTAAATTAATTAGGTGTAATGATGAATTATACCTGGAACTAGCAAATTCGTATATTTTGCCTTCGGCAGAAATAATGATTATCGCGACTTCAGCGTTGCAAAGAACTGCAAGTTCACGAGCCTTCTTGAACAAACCCGTGCGTCTCTTGGAGAAGGCAGCTAGCCTGCTTGCCGGCTTCGCAGTACCGAGGCGAGTCATTTAATCTCTCTCTAAAATCCACTAAGAATCACAAAATCAAAAATCCAGAAACACAAATAAGCAACTTCTCTCGCCTCTGTTTGCCTCTGTTTTTAGAGAGAGAGATTGTTTCCAAATAATAAGAGGTTAGATAGAGAGAGGGGGGAAATTTATAGGCCAAACTAACTCGTATGGGAGGGAAAAGCCAGGATTCTGCATGCATCCTATAAACCCTACAAGATGCATGATTCTTTAATCCGACCTTTTATTTCCTTTTTTTTTTTTTTTTTAATTTTCTATTTCCTTTATGATTATCATTGTTTTGTTTTCATAGATATTAAATTAAATAGACTTTGCTATTATTGGGAGTTCTTCCATATCCAAGATTCCCGCGAAATCCGACTCTGGTAAGGAATATACACTCATTATTACTTTTAGGTCAAGTAAGTAATTCAGCTTCTAGAATAAACCGTCTTTCTTATTGTGTCAACCGCAATTTTATCTCCCCATATAAATAAAAAGTTCAAAATTACTTTTTTTGTATTATTAAATGTTATATATCTTGTTGTTTAAAATAATTATATATTGACTTAGAATTTATACTGTATCAATCACTAAAACAAGTTGTGCATTCGTCTAGGACTCTAACGATATAATATTTTATTGGGAGAAAAGATTAAAAAGTAGTTTAAGATAAACATACATTTTCATAACTATTTTTTAAATAAGAGTATAATAGTAGTATTTAGAGTTTATTAAGTAAAATAGCTAATAGGGCATTAAAACATAATATTTGATTCAATTTCTCCATACAATTATAAATTCTGGCAAGGTGGTGGCTCTGTTTTATAATTATTATGATTTCTCTCTCATGCTTTTTTTTTTTTTTTTTTTTAAGTTGTAACATAATATAATTTGGTTTAAATTGGAAATTGTGTTTGTGGAAGCTAGGGTTACGATGTGGATCTGTATTTTGATTTCTTCATCTATCCCTACACCGTTTTCATTCCGCTAAGCTTTGATGAAAAGAAATTCTACGATGAAGCTATGGCCGCTACCACCTTCGCAATTGGGGAAATCAACTCAAACGTATGTATCTATCTAATCTTATTTGTGTT
The DNA here is from genome assembly GCA_029490685.1 of Schizonepeta tenuifolia. Classification (NCBI taxonomy): domain Eukaryota; kingdom Viridiplantae; phylum Streptophyta; class Magnoliopsida; order Lamiales; family Lamiaceae; genus Schizonepeta; species Schizonepeta tenuifolia. Next base: position 44,259,619 of record CM055957.1, on the reverse strand, counting down.
ATTGCTTTTCAAATTAATTCTAACAAAATTTGTTGAATTAATTTCCTTTACTTACTTATGGAAGAAGTTATATTTCTATAGAGAAAAAAAAATTATTTATTTCTTGGTTATATATAATAGAACTTGTATTTATTTGTAAGTGTGGACAAGTCAATTTTAAGCGGTTATAAGGAGACCGCTACCATTCCATTCATCAACAACAATAACAATAACAAGCAATCTTACGATGCCGCTACCACCTTCGCAATTCGGGAACTCAACTCTCACATGGTACCGCTTTTCTAATCTTGATTGCTATTTAAATTAATTCTAATTTTCTTTTATTACTTACAAGATTTCTTGAATTAATATACTTTGTTTGTTACTTTGTTATACTAATAAAATAGAAGCTGAATTGATTATTTAATGTGATTAAGGTGCTGTCGGAGAGCGAGAGCAGGAGTCTGTTTAAGATGCATTTTGATTGGACCATTCTATTCATGAACAAAAAACAACAACAACAGCAACAAGTTGCTGCTTTTGACATTTACTGCAAAGGTAAAGGAGAAGACAAAGTTTCAATGCAGATTTCAAGCGATGGTTCTAGTGTTGGATCAATTTCAAGATCGATCAACCAGTAGCACCATCCACTTTCCAACTTATTAAATGAAAGTATGCTGCCTGCTTAATTGTTTAGTTACGTTATTCAAATAAGAATTTGATGATACATCATAATCGGTCTCTAGTCAAGTTTGAGCCGTGCGTCTGTTTTGTCTGACTTGGAGTTTGATTTTTTTATTTTTATTTTTTTTTGGTTTTTTTCTTTCATGCGCCAGACCCTAGCCATCAAATATAAGTACTTAATAGTACCTTGTTGTTACGCTTCACTTCACTTCAATCAAATAATATAATAGATATTCATACCATGACTAATTCAAAATCCTTGTAGCTATTATGTCCGATTTGCATCAACCATTGTTGGTGTCTCTCCACCGTCCATTACCCAATCCTGCTTCACCAAAACTTGTTTTTTCTGTTTCCAAAAATAGTTGTTTCGTTGAATTTAAATCGGTGGGTTAAATAAATTTCTGAAAAATGGGGGGATACCAACTATCAAGGGCAAAATAGTATTTCTTGTGATATATTATAATGATTAGTAGTAGTATTTTCTAAGTAATGAGCATGAAGAAGAGTAAAAATAGAGCTGTCTTTAAAATTAAATTATACAGTTTGAACAAAATTCAAGAGAAAGAACATTTATACGCTACCAAAATCAGTTCTATCAATATCAAATAAAGATGAGAAGAAAGAATATAGCAGCATGGAGGCTAAGTAATTGTTATAAATTCGAGAAAGAAACAATAACATCATGTTTAAATTAAAAGTGCAGTTGCATTTTTAGGAGGGTTGTTAGTTTTAGGCGAGAGAAAACAAAGTGTGAAATATTTACAATTCGGAGTGCGCCTATTTCAATCAAACGACGTCGAAAATAGGGACTGCCTGTTTGCTGTATTTTAATACACAGCAGGAGATCCTATTCCTATCCCACCAGAATTATATGCATAGTTCGAATTAAAGAAAGAACTAGTAGAGTTTTTTATATTCTATTTGTAGTTCCCGGGAAAGATAAAATTCTTTACAAGGAAACGATAAACATAAAAATAAATACTAACTCTATGCAATGCTTGATATAATATTATATTATTGGGCGATATAATAATTTGAGAAACGAGCCTCTTTCGAAAAGAAAAACTAGAAAATCATGCATAATTAAGGTGGTCATAAAGGAAGATAAAACAAGAGTCGAAGAAATTCAACATTGTATCTATAAAAAAACACTTAAAACAGAAGAGTAAAAGGCCAACCACTCCACTAAAGTAGGGGTGTCGTTATTTAGCTCGGGAAGGGAAGAAGGAATCACATGGGTAGTAGCAAGTGCACCAATTGGAATCACAAATCGGAGTTGGACTACCGGAATTTGGCAGCGCCGCACCACATGTCTCTTTGCAGATATCGCCGCCGCAATCAACCACTCGGATCCTCGATTTACACATACGCTCTGCCGCCGCCGGACCTGGACCTGCAATCAAAATATGATCACCATACGTAACCAAATCATTAGTAACACGATATAGATATAGATTTAGAAATTCTATCTATTGAATGGAATACTCTAGAAAATTTGAATATAATTCACTATTCTTGAACGTTAGTTAACCTTTTCCAAGAAATAAAAAATAAAAAAAAATAGAATGAATGAATGATTAGTACGAAATCACCTCCAATAGCAACTGCGGAATCCAGAACAAAAAAGAAAAGAACGCAGAAAACAGCGCAACCAAATATCTTCTTCATTTTAAGGTACCAAAGTGACAATATGTGTAATGCTGCTGTATTTGTATTGAGTTGGAGAATTGAGGGGCAATTAATGGTCTCGGATTTTGTAATTAAATTTGATATTAATATGTATATTAACGTTTGAAATTTACAATTTGACGGAAATGTATTCATGTAACTTACGTGTGAATGTGAAAGGGATTACAAGCTAATATAGTAGTGGTTAAGAATAAAAGTCCAAAAGTTGGTAATCAAATTAATTAAGCATCCTGATTCATGATTATGGTGCAATGCTATTGATGGTAAGTTATATAGAAATAATTAGGAGTACTATTTAGTAATTACTCTATTCTTGACGAATTGAATGCTTTAATTATTATGGTGATATAACATGAGTTTTGGCTTTAAAAAATCATCAAGTCACTAAATAAATCCCGTGACAATTGTAAATTTATTTAATGCACATAGTTACGGATGTTCTTGAGCCGAGCCCAACCGAAGTTTTGGACTTATATTTAAGTGTGTAGTTGATATATAGGCATTATTCATAGATATTTGGTGATATGTATGTTAATTAAATTGAATATAGAATATGTTTAAAACAAAAGAACTGGGCGGGAGCAACTGTTTGAAGGTCAAAAGTTGGTTGTGGGATCGATCTGTTTACTTTTGCAAGAAATGCGGAAAAGTAAATGGGCAATAACATTTGTGTGACTTGTAAACATGAAAAGGAATCTGATTTCTTGCATTTACCAATTTATTTACTATAGGACAGATTGCTGTTTTGAAAATTTTGGAGGTTTAAGGAAATACTAAAATTATGGCATGATTTGAATGAATGATTACGTCTGCATTCACAAAGTTATAAAGAGGACAAACCAAGATCCAAAATTAGTATGACGAAAATTTGAACATCTAAAAATTAAATTGAAACCCACCCACATCCTGCACGTCTTCTCCTTCTCTCCGACGCGTGATGAAGGAACAGAGTCGAAGTCGGTGTCTAAACATCAACACACCCATCAACACCGGCGCTCGACCCTTGGTGTCGAGGGAGCGAGGTGGAACGGGGGATCGACACCCGTGCTTGACCCCGCTGTACATGCTCTAATGAGACACAACAAAGAGTTGAGGAATGAGACAATGAGTTGACCTGGTTTGTTGTATGTAAACTGGAGAAAGACATAATTCAAAAAAATTACAATAGAGAATTTGCACTAAGATGCCCTCTCATTTTTCTAGTGGTCCCTAAATGAAGTAGGTGATTTTTTGTGTCTCTGTTTGTCTTATATCTTTATCTCCTATCGAAATTAATGTGAGAGAACTTGCCATTCAAATTCATTTTAACACTAATCATTCTTCCCTTTCTTCTCGTTTTAAATGCTTACACATTTCCCCACATAAAGATCTCTGCATCGGCTCTAGCTCTATTATTGCAAAAACTATTTATAAGTGCATGAACACAGGATCATAGGATGTAGAATAAACGAAAGCAGATAATATTTGACACGATAAGTCATAAGGATAAACACGTAAAAAAAGGAATGAATTATCTTAACATGATGAGATTTATATGTTCATATAATTATTGATATTATTATGAATGTTTATATATTTTAAATTAGGATTTTGAATTTATATGTCGTGTCAATACGACATTTAATTTTGTGTTCATATTGACGTATTAATTTGGTTATCATATCATGTCAGCTTAGCACAATAACGAGATTAACATGCATGAATCAGTAGGCTCTAGAATAAAAAGCTTGTAGAAGAATTTAGCTGAGCAAAGTTCCCTCACTAGAAAGCTGAAGATCTTTTATACAACAAGAAGCTGATTACAATGGAAACAAATTAATGTAATTTGGCAATACAATAACATAGCACAAAATGCTATACTAATACAATGATACACAATCTACAACATCCATGGGATTTGGAAGCAAGGAAAATCTCACATTTTGAATTTCAGCTCTGCCTACAGTATTTGCAAACAAAACAAGTGATTAATTAAGAATGACGATGAATTATTCAAATCTCAAATTATTTGGCACCTTTTTACTCAAACTCAATCCAACCCTAGATCCCAATCCATCATCATCCATCAACTCCTTCAAATTGCTTCCAACCCCCAAATTCAACTGAGCTCGCCCTCGATTCATCAATGGCGTCGCAACGTTTCCTAATTGAACAGGAATTCCGACATTCTCCACCATCATACAAGGATTGGCTATGCCTATGCCATTCCACGGATGCAGAGGAGCAAGCTTACTCAACTCACCCAAACACGTCACCACCTCCTTCATCGACGGCCTTCTCTCTCTACAAGACCTCACGCATTTCGCCGCCACCACCGCCAGCATCTTCCGCACCATCGCATCCTTAGGCGGCGGAATTTTAGGATCGTACACGGCCAGAAGCTTCCCCCTCCTTATCAACGGAATCGCCCAATCCACAACCGACGCCGGCGAATTCCCCATATCCAGAGCTTTTCTGCCGCTGATGATCTCCAACAGCAGTATTCCGAAGCTGAAGACGTCGGTTTTGGTGCTGACGGTATCCGGCGTGACGTAGCAAGGATCCAAATACCCCATCGTCCCCGCCGGTGGAGTGGATCGGAGTCTGTAATCGTCGACGCACCTCAAGGCCAGACCGAAATCGCCTAACCTAGCGTTGAAATGGCGATCGATCAAGACGTTGGCGGATTTGATGTCGCGGTGGATTACGGGAGGGGAGGAGGAATGGAGGGTTTCGATGGCCGTGGCGGTCTGCAGAGCCAATTTGAGCCTCCTGCCCCAGTTCGGAGGGCTGGAGGTCTTGTGGAGAACGTCGTAGAGAGTGCCGTTGCTCATGAATTCGACGACGAGGAGGCGGCCGTGGGCGCCATTGCAGGAGAAGCCGAGGAGATTGACGAGACTCGGGCTGTGGAGGTTGGAGAGGACGTCGATTTCGTTGTCGAGTTCGTTTGGATTGTAGCCGGCGGTGGTGGAGGGTATCTTGACGGCGACGAGGCGGCCGCCGCGGAGGGCGGCTTTGTAGACGAGGCCATGGCTGCCTCGGCCTAGGAGCTTAGCGTCGGAGAAGTTGTTAGTGGCTAATTCGAGATCTTTGTAGTCGAACTCTTTGATTTTGATGGGGGCATGGGATTGGGGTGTGGAGATTGATGATTCTGATTTGCAGGAGAGATAGCCATAGCCCATTCAAATTTTCAAAGCCAAGGTGATGAATATAGCTAAACAGTAAACAGACACTATTGACTGGCTGTGAGGGTGTGTGTGTTTGTTGCAACTTGCATGTGATATGTTTTTGGTTTGTTTGAGAGAGAGAGAGAGAGAGAGAGTGAGAGTGGCAGCAGAAATCAATCCAAGATTTGGTTTGGCAGCTCATTGCGGTACTAATACGGCTTTCAACATTTGGTTATTATTATTGCACACATTTTCCACTAAATGCTTTTCTTGTCTTTCAAACTCAACCCACTTATCTCCTTTGTTTTTTAATAAACAAACAAGTACTACTCCCTCCCTTCCTAAAATGGTTACCACATTATGGATAACACGGATTTTAAGAAAATGATAGGTAGTAGTGAATTATAGTGAGTATTGTTGTAAGTGGAGTTAGGACCCCACAATAAATGTGAGTGGAGTAACAAAAAGTGGCAACCATTTCGTGGACGGAGGGAGTAAAATAATACTAGTATTTCATCTCTCTTAGATTTAATTTATAGTAGTATATTCACGAACTAATTATTCAATACTGTTTTTTTACTGCATTCCATGAAATCGTCATGAAAATATATAAATTTTGGATCAAATCAAAGATGTGGCATCGAAATTAGTCGACGTCTGTCATTTGAGTTAAATTATAGTAAATAAGATTCATCGTTAGTGTCGTTTTGACGGATGGTTTTGGCCATGTCAACTACCTCTATGTGCCATATGAGTATCAATTGATGACCAATTCTATAGATTGTGAGAATAATTGAAATTCAATAATAATTTGTAGATTTACATGCAACTAATCCTAAATAGAATTTCTATTTATTAACATACACCATTATATTTGAATTAGAAAGAAATAACTTGAAAGTTGAAAACGGTTCTCAGTGTGTAAAATGAGTGAGTCATTTTCATTTGATTCACTTTCCTATGGTGATTGTATTGCGTCTAAAGCAAGTAAGACCTTGTTATTGGGACGAAGAGAGTATTTTGTTAGGAAAAGTTAGTAGTTTTGTTACTAATAATTTCAATTGCAAATTCACGAAACGCGCATATTACTTTACTCAACCACACCTTAGGAGCTAGCTCCACTTGATGATATGGTACTACTTAAATAACCTATCATTTGACTATGGTATCATGTTTGTGAGAATTCTTTGACACGTCAAAAGGTGATTATAGATACCATGTAAATAGGAAGATTAAATTTACATGATCATCATTGGTGTAGAAATGCCACCTAAGTAGAAGAGTCTATTCCCCAATCGCTAATCCCATCATTTTTTAACTATTAACATCGTAGAGCTAATATAACATGCCTTATAAATTAACGGTGAATCTTATTTTATTTTTCTTTTCATATATATTTGGTATTTTGCCGTAAAGAATAGAAATTGTGATATTTGGAATTGCCCTCTCTAAGAAGGAAGCACCATGAATCCGAGTTGTCCACATTTCTAAAGATCAGCTTGCAGTCGCGTGGGTCCAATATTTTTAATTAAACACTTCACCAAGAAAAAAAATGACCGTACGCATCGGTTCATATAGGAATTCTATTCGATCAATTATGTGAGAGTAGATCAATTTAATTAAATATTTGACTTAGTTAAAGAATATAAAGATATATTTTTTGTTACTATCATATTCTTACTAAATTATGTCATCATTAATGTAAATATATTTTTTTCTCATTCTTTCGACAAAAAACTTTGTATTCTTTCTATTATATTTACTAGCGGACCCAAGTGCAGCCAAGGCGTGGCAATTGACCCCCTTGCATTTCAATATTACTTACCTATTCTACCTTAATTATTTTTTTAAAACTATCTTTTTCAATCTTTTACACTTTAAGATCTTGCAAGTTTGCAACACTTTCTTCCCTCTTTTGTGTTTTTTCAACAACTTGTGTGCTCAATTATGAAGATTGTGAAAAATCGGCTTAGCAACTGAATAGATGATGAATTGATGGATGATAATTTGGTAGTCTATATTGAAAATGATATATTCAATTGTGTTATTATTGATGTTATTATGCATAAGTTTCATAATATGACAAATTGGAATATAGATTAGATTTATAAATTATTTGTATGGTATTTTTATTATAAAATTTTATTTAAATTTAATTGGTACTCCCTGTGTCACACTGATAATGTCTTATTTTTCTTTCGTCTGTACCATTTATGATGTCCTATTTCCATAAATGAAAATATTTAATCCTTCAAATATGATGCATCCATTTTCTATAATTGCTTCTTAATAATCGTGTCCAAAAAGTAAAGGACATTATCAATGGAACGAAGGGCATATAATTTTTGACCCTCCTTATTTAAATCCTGCGTCCGCCGCTGATTATATTATCGGGATTTATTTTGCCTACAAATTCAAATATATCAATATAAATTTGTATAAACTAAAAAATTTAAACTTTTAGAAATCACTTAAAACTAAAAGAGAAGCTCTAATGTGCGACGTATCACACAACTTGTGACTGCGCGTGGCGCGTGCACTGTACGCGCGCGCTCCCCATGCGCAGCGCGTATTGTGCACACGCTATTTTTTTTATTTTTTTTTATTTTTGAATTTTTTTATTTTTAGATTTTTTTTTAAATAATTTTTTTTCCGGCTCCGCCATCGGCTCCGATTTTAATCTATAAATAATCGTAGTGGCAACATTCATATCTTTTAACTCGCTTTGAGGTATTCGGCTCTCCTCACACGACTTGAAAACAAAAGTAAAAAAATTGAAAAAAAAAATCAAAAATACAAAAATTAATAATAATAATAATAATAGTAATAATAATAATAATAATAATAATAATAATAATAATAACACGCACCGCACGTGGGAGCCAGGCGCGTGCAACCACGCGCCCCACATGCGGTCGCATGAGATGCAACGCGTCGCAAGGAAGTGTTTGTCAAACTAAAAATGATAAATCAGTCATTTTTTTTCTAGTTGAACCAATTTATGACTAGCTATAATGTAATTGCATAAATTTATTGATCAGTTTAATAAACAGTTGCATACTCCGAATAAGGGTTTCATTCTAGAGTTAACTGTGTCGACTCTCTCATTTTATTTTTGTGGTCAATATAATTATTGTCTTCTTAGCTCATTGTGAAAAGGAAAAAAAAAAGGTTGAGATAAAAAGAACCAATCGAGTTTCGAATATGAATAGATTGAATAATTGCGGTCAACAGATACTTAAGTTGAGAATCTAAATTGAATAAAATCAAATGCCGAATTTCAAATGTTGGTTGTTTTTCGATCACTTTATCCTATATTTTTTGCAGTCCCTGGGAGCAAGATAGTCATATTCATTTTTATTTAATTCTTTCTTGAACATATGACAACGGGCAACGCTAAATAAATGCCGGAAAAAAAAAAAAAAAAAAAAAAAAAAAAAAAAAAAAAAACACCTTAAACCGTATTGCTTAAATGATAGCTATACTATCAAGAAAGGCAATACTTATCTGAATAATCCAAGAACTAAGTAAAGTACAATCCAAAAATCCCATATAAAGATATTGGTAGTTTCAGAGCCAAACATTGAACAAAATTACAACAGTACGTAATTAATTGAAAGAGTATCTACATCTCAGAGCTACATATATTATATGTGATGAATAATTGGGCAAAAAGAAAAAAGACTCTCGGTTCATTAAACCATCTATCCTCGGACTTGTTATCAAAGAATCCAATGAAATTGAAGATAAAAGATCCCAAGAGTAGAAAAAAGTAAGACGAAAACTGCATGTAAATTCTTGTGTACAGAGCAGAGCTCACTTGAACATGAATCAACAACTACAGATTGATGCTATATCACAAGTTCTGACAGCGGAATCGCCCCATAATCTATCTGAAGTTCTGTCTGGTCTTGATCATTCTTTTGAGTGTTGGTAACCAAAAGTGGCATTCATCCCAATCACTTGTTGTGAGAAGAACCTATATAACCAACACATCATTGACATGCAAACTTTATTTTTCTATCAATAAATAAGGAAAAAGAAATATAAATACAGAAAAAGAGGAAAAAAAAATCAAGCCACTGCAGATTCTTTGGTACCTGGATCTGAAGGGCAGTGCCAAAATCACCATTATCCAGTGCCTGACAAAGCTGCACGAGCTTTTCTGCAGCATTTTTTGATATGTCTCCACCGTTGAGTTTTGCAAACAGGGCGCCTAACTTCTTTGAGATTTCCTCAATTTCTCGCTTCTTAGCTGGATTTGCCCGTGATCCCCCCAATGCTTCACTTGTCTCGTTAAAGAGTCTCGTTAAAGTTGCAATGACAGGCTTCTGTTGTGCTGTAGCAGGTTTTTTAGAGTTATGTCAGGTAAGTTGAGAAAATGGAATAAAGTTCTTAATACAAAATAAACAAATAGAAGTTGCAATAAAAATACAGGCGCTGATAGTGCATCATCATAATACTGCATCGATTCCACTGTGATAGCTCACAGCCTGAAGGAAATGCATATGGTGGGGCACTGGAACATGTTATAAAAGGTTATGACCACAATTTTCTTGGGATGAACTTAGTTTTAAGTTAGTTATTTCAATCGCGAGACTATTGATACAGACCACTCAAAAGTTTTATGTTAGTTCTTTTTTTTTAATTCACAAAGATTAATATTATTTCGAAAGAACAAATTTATTCCTATAAGAAATTTATAGATTATCCTTAAATATTTATGATCAGTGAATTCTTTTCTTGTCTGAGTAGCAAATCAACTGAATGGGGCATCGGATTGCAAGAATATGTGTGTGTATATATATACAAATTATTTGAACCAGAGGAAAATAAACTGAAGGTCCAAGAAGGAATTATTGAACCCAAGATTCAAGAATCTAAATTATAGTATTAGGATAATTTGGAGAAGGAAAAAAGGCAAAAATAAAATAAAAAGAAATATAAATACTATATAATTATGAAATATGAATTGTGTCAGGGAAATAAATAATAATACTTCCTCCGACCTATTAATAATATCCCCTACTTTTTTGGCACAATTATTAAGGAGCAAGAGTAAAAGAAAATAAAATGGTAGGCTCATCCATTTTGAAGGGTTAAATATTTCCACTTATAGTAAGGGGACATTATCAATGGGACGGACGGAAAAAGGAAAGAGGGACATTATCAATGGATCGGAGGGAGACTGGGAGTACTACTATTCTTAATAAACCCAATGTGAATTTATTGGATTAGAATTTGTTCTCTGTAATTTCAATGTTGTATAAGGGTAGTTTATTGGTCTCTATCCAAAGTGAATTTATTGGATTAGAATTTGGTCTCTCTAGTTTCAATGCTGTATAAGGGTAGTTCTTTGACTATGGATATAGTTAATGGTGGTTGTCTTGATTACTAAAAAAGTTAGGGAACATTGGTTGTTCGGCGGTTGTTGAATGACTATAACCAATTTATCTGTGAATTAAATAGCTACCTTTGCATCAAGGACTCCTTTTAACTACATTGTTATCTCTATCGAGTTTCTTTCTATCCGCTTGCCTACTTAGTCTATTTGCTGCTGAGTAGTTTATTTGTTCAAAATTAAATTGTGGAAGACGATCATACTCATCACTACACTAGAGTAGATAATTTAATTTGGCGGTTTGACACCCATCAAGCAGCTATTGGACCAACATTATGTTGTATGAATAAGCTGAATGCATTAGAGAAGACGTAGGATAATCAATCCCACACCCAACAAACTGACCCCCCCAACAGCTGCCCATAGTCATCAAATTCAGTTCATCGTTTTGCATTATTATATTTTCTACTTAGTGAAATCAAGCCTCTTAATGTGATAATCACAAAAAAATAAAGCAAATCCCATCAGCTGCTCTTTGATATGTTACTCTGCTAATACCAGTAGAAAAATTAAAGTGGGACAGGGCTTACCAGGAACATTTGATGTATCAACAGTTTGCACTGTAGGAGGGGGAGCGGCAGGAGTTACTGATGGTAACACTGGAGGCGGCGGAGAAGGACTAGGAGGTTGCACTGGATTCATCCCAGGTCTTTGAACCCCTGAGTTGCTATTTGGCATGAATCCGATCGATGGTGGGGCAGGAGCCACAACCTGGGACATCACTTGCCCAGTTGTTGGGCCAATTTGAGAAGTATTAGGACCATATGGATGAATACCCGGAGGGCCAGGTTGATAACCAGGGTTAGCAGGCCCCTAAACAAAAATAAACAAATAACGAAAACTCAGAAATGGTGGTTAAATTAAAAGGGGAGTTTTTTTTTTTTTTTTTGGGTGGGGGGGGGGGGGGGTTGGGGGAGAAGGGGAAGGCTGCTTACTGGATATAAGTGGGAATCCAAAGTTGTTGGCTGCTGATATTGCCCTGCGTTTCTTAATGCTGGAAGATTTGTAGGAACAAATTTCGCAATAGGCTGGGTATTAACAGGAGGTGGAGGAAAGTTACCCTGCAACGATATTGAAAGCAAATGCCTCTAATCAGAATACAACTTCACCGGAATAACGCATACCTATACATGTTATGTACAAACCGAACCAAATGGGACTCACCGCTGGAGCTGGAGGTGCAGGAGATGGGACAAACATGGCAGGCTGAGGCGTATTAGGCTGTGGAACTGGCTGAAAAGTAGGAGGAGCATATTGATTTTTAACTGGAACAGCAGGTGACGGCGGATAATGATCACCATATTGACTTCCCGGAATAGTTGGTTGGATGTGGGCTGTTCTAGTATCCTGAGGAAAATAAAAAGATTACATTATCTAAGATAGAAAACATCCTATCAACCATGATAAAATTTGATATAAGCAGGGTGAATTATATAACCTGGTAATAATTTTGAGAAGTGTCAACACCACTGTAATTGAATTGCTCAGCATATGCAGCTCCGACTTGTGAATGACTATTATCATAAGTTACTGTATTCTCGATCTCTTTCTCTGAAAATATAAAATTTGGGGCATTCAGATTACAATAGATTCCTGCCAACTGTTTAGTAGATAACTTTATTGCACATTGTACATTTGTTTCTGTAAACCAAACAATGATGTGAAATGAATTATATTAAAATATCCAAGTTCGTGAACAGGTAAGACAATTAGTACTATTTGTAGAAGCGAAATGACAATTAAGAGTAAGACAATAACTTCAGCATATTGTATATAGATACACCTTTGTTATAAATTTAGAAGCAAAGAATTGTAGACCTTTCTGGAGACATACCATAAGGAGAGCATATAAAAGATGAGAAGGCATTAAAACAGACCTGGCTCGGTTGAACGAGCAATACGATCGCGCAAGATAGTGATTTCAGTAGACAATTCTTCAGTCCCCAGAAGATTCAAGTACTCCATCGCAGTAGTTAAAAGCCCTTGACTTGCTAATATTTCAGAATATTTCTCAACTAGTTTACACAGTGAATCACTAAATCGCTTTTGCCCAGTAGCAAAAGCAAAGACAATAGTCTTCTCCATTAAATCCTTCAAGGACAAATATAAAAAATGTGAGTCCATAACCCACTGAGTTTAGACCCTTATCAGATCACATTAAGTCAGTTCACGCGTACCTGGAGACGGTCTACATAGGATTTTCCATCATGTTCTGCAGACAAATTCTTCGACCAAATTTCCACAGTTCTATCAATATTTCCCGCACAGATATAACATAAAGTTGCTGCAGTAGTATCATCAGCAGACATAAGTCTAGCAGCAAGATTGTCGCATAATAGAGTCCATTCATCTGTCTGTGCAAACTGGATAACAGCAAACAGAGACCAGAAATAAGATATAGCAGGGCTTTCAGACTTATCACAAATACAAAAAAAAAAAAAAAAAAAAAAAAAAAAATCACGTAGAGTTAGCATTTCAATACGCTCTGCATACAGTACATGTTCACACCACACTTACAGTATGAATAGAAGATTAGTTTGTGCAAACCATTAACCTAAAAGTTAGTGGTAATAAAAAGTATAAGGAGATCTATTACAAGGCATTAATGAAAGAAATTGCAAATCATAATTTACAAAATTGACCCCTCAACTATAACTGGGATTTGCTAAGGTCTTATGTTATGTATATAGTATATTAGCACACATATAGTTAATTAGGAATACATCAAAGGGTATAAAAGCCCAAAAACAAAGCTGAAAAAACATCCCTCATTATAACACAAAGCATTTGATCATTTCTAAATGGCAATTGATCTTTCATAGACAAGCTTCAAAAGGCCTTGGCTGAGATTTTTCAACAAAAATAAAAAATAAAATAAATGCATATGTGCATAAAAAATAACAGAAACATTTGTCTCTCTCCACACACACAGATGCCATCGTCACTCCATTGAAAAGCACGGCATTAGGTTTAGAACATGAATCTGCAACGTTGCTCCCCTCGTTGATGATATTAAATCAAAATTTACAAGACAGTAATCAGAAGAATACAGAGGAATAACTTGATATGCCACACACTAATCCCCAAAACAATCAGAGGGCAAAGGTAGCCAAGCAAGGTAGAAGCTGATATTCTATCGAACAGAGCAAACTCTAATTTTGTTTACAGGGTATAATAGACTTACAGTACAAAAAAGAGCAAGGGTTTCCTTCCATGATTTCAGAGGTCTGGTGTTTGCTATGCTCATTAGGTCATTGTTTACCATTGCAGAAACAACCTGAAGCAACCAAATAAGATAAAAGAACACCAGTTCAGACAATTAACAACAAGTAATGTCAGAAAAAATAGAAAACTGGCAATCCAAACAATAATATTTCCTCACCTTCAGGTAGGGAGAGCGACTTGTCTTGAGGTACTGGTCACGTGTGCTCTCCCACAATGAAACGCCACCAACATGAGCAATGACCAAAGCATCTGCCAATCTATTGGCAGAGATGCATTGTGCAACTGCCCCCTTGTAGTCACCAACAACTAAAGCACGTTGGACAGCATCATCAAATGAAGGATCAGAACTCTCCTCTTGTCCATCAATTTCTTGATGGGATTCCACTACAGTGTCTCCAACGACTTCATCCTTCGAATTAGCTACAGGCGTATCCGCCTTGGGGCTAGGGAGATTGTTAAAGAAATCTTCCCCGTTGTCAGTTGCGAATAAGGCAGATTCTTTGTAACCAGAAGCTCCTGTTTTGATTGTTTTACTCTCATCGAGACCAAGATCATTCACCTGCTCAGTGACATCATTCTGTACAGAATTGCTTTCTTCGACAGGCTGACTAAAACCAAGATGGGAAAGCAGCTTTGACCGTGCAGTTCCATCCTCATTGAACATAACCTTCATGAAGCCCCATGTTTCCCTTTCCTCTTCAAATCTGAGCACGACATAAAATGTGAGATATAGAGGCCTAGAAATTACTATGCCAATACGATGGTGCAAATTGAAGCTACCAAGTTTAGAATGAAGAAGACATACTCAGATTCTTGTGACTTCCTTTCACATAAAAGTTTTAGAGCTGATCTATCCCCATTTTGTATTGCCGCTTCAAATTCAGAAGATCGACTAATCAAACCATGTTCAGTGACTAAATTGTGCACATACACCTGGACGTAGAGAAGACCTTTAGACAGGTAATATAATGCCAGCAGAAATCTAGAATACTGTATTCATACCTCTGAAGATCCACCAGGAGATTCGGCAGAATGAAACGAAACAAGCTTCCCACCAAAGCCAAATGACACTCCAGCTTTTCGCTTGTACCACTTTGGTGCCCTCAGAGGTGCTACACACGAACACAAGGCATCACACATAAGACTAACCCAACCCAATCAACAGGGAGTGCATGTAAAACACTTTGTAAAACTTTTTGACTCAAATACCATTTTATTGCCTCTCCCATCATCCAGAGAATGAGACATAATATCCAGAACAACAACGTTTTTAAAAGTTTAGTGTCATTTCTAATCATCTATTGCAAACTGTTGCAATAAAAGAATATGCTTGTTTGATCACACGAATGTGAAGGCCAAACAACATGAAAGTTAGACAAAACATAAGATGTTGAGGGAATAAACTTAAAAGGAGAAACAAATGCAAAACTGTTGATTTTGAAATTTGAGAGAGGCTATATGCGATCTTCAGATTATGGCATCCAGGTATCTTTAACGATCAATCCGGGGGTAAAAATGATTACTCACTTAAATTCAAAGATTATCCACTTAAATTAGAAGTTTATTCACTTAAATTCCATGTTTTTCACGTAAAAAACAACTTTATATCATTAAGATTTTTTATTTTTATTTTTTTGAGGAAATTTATAAAATGAATGCAAGTTACCTGCACCAAAGTCAGCCTCTCCAAGACCATATCGACCAGCACCCTGCAGTTGACAATGAATGATTTACGAGGCCGAAATCAACCCAAAAATTGTGAGAGATAGTTAAAAACCACCCAGAAAGGACAAAAAAAAAACAACTTTTGGTTTGCTCTAAGATGTTGCTACAATTCATATCGGTCCAATTAGGTACACTTTAATGTGAGTGCAAGTGCTTTTTTTTTAAAGTGTAGCCTGTAGGTACTTTAGATATATATCCATCTTCAGCATGCAAAATAACAACACTAACCCTGCAGATGTGTATAGAGATTTTCCAGCCCAATACAGTTGCATGCTAAATTAAGAGCAAGTTTAATCACAGCAACAAGAAACTTTACCAAAATGCAACAATCAATGACAGCCTGTCCACAATTATGTCACTACTACATTCTT
Source organism: Schizonepeta tenuifolia (assembly GCA_029490685.1). Taxonomy (NCBI): domain Eukaryota; kingdom Viridiplantae; phylum Streptophyta; class Magnoliopsida; order Lamiales; family Lamiaceae; genus Schizonepeta; species Schizonepeta tenuifolia. Next base: position 44,243,396 of record CM055957.1, on the reverse strand, counting down.
AATTAGACTAAACAACAGCAACTACTGGAAGAGTTCCAACCTTCCCATCAAACAAAGATGCTGAAATGAAGAGTTCAAACTTACCTCAATGTTATAGAGGCCAACTTTCCCATCAAACGAAGATGCTGAAATGACTCCAGGTATTTTTGAATACCAGTGAACATCAAAATTCCAATTGGTTCCAGCAGGTAATTCAGCTACAATCTACAAAACAATTCAAGTTGAAACTGCCATGTGTCAAAAAGCTGATTCAAAGAAAATACAAATTTTCCCGGGAAAGGAATCTCTATGAGAAATGGTAATATAACACCTATATTAGAGTAAATGTAAGCATTAAAAAACTCACCTCTCCAGATGTTGTGTCCCAGCATATAGTACGATTATCTTTGGCACATGTAAGCAGATATGAGCTGTCAATAGGACACCATGACATAGCAATCACACCTGTTGAGTGTTGACAATGACACGCAAGTGCACAAGAAATTATAAGTAGATAAAAATGTTTATAATCAGGCATCATCAAAAAAGTTACTAGGAATACAAAGTAACAAAATAGAAAGTTTATGATAACAGATGCAGACAGGGAAGATAATACAGAAAAACAGCATAAATGGGAGGAACAACAAGCACTCCATTGACAGTTATCAGTTGGCCAGAAGTGTAGTCATAAACCCTTTGAACTTAGCTGCCACTGGTTAGAGCAAGACCCTTAACCAAAAATTATTTTCCCTTATCAAGGGCAAACAGTAAATGAATACAAACAATGTTCGACCCAAGAAATGTTTATGCAAATGGTTTGCCCAAGAGTACCTAATGTACATGAACAGATGTTTCAGGTTTAACATCTGGAAATAGATCTGAAACTGACACTTACGACATCAATGTCAAAGATTTTGGAAAATGATTAATAAATAATTTTGTAGAAGCATCTGGGAAGAGCTATTAACCAGTGTGAGATGATTATCATAATAATTTATTAAGTCATCTGGAAGCCATATAGCTTGGTAGTTTGATGAATTGCAATTTAAGACCACAATAAAGTAAGTTATAATCTACTCGAGGATTGGTAAACCAAAATGGATGAGATCAAGTAGAAGCCTTTTAAAAGTTAGAATTAAGACAAAAGTTAGGTAAATGTTACAAGTGAAACCAAATTCTCTAACTTACCTTTGGTGTGTCCTACAAACTCTTTCACTGGAGTCATTATATTCCGCATATCCCACATCTGAAAATGAACAGAGGTCAATCACCAACATACACAAATTTAAGCAGCTTTGAGAAATAATATTTGTGCTAGTGCACAGTGCTAAGAACATATGCATATATCTTACCCTGAGAGCAGGCGAACTATCTTCATCAGAAGCAACAATAAGCTGAGTTGCAACTTCGGGATTCCACTGCAAAACAGAGCACCTCCTTCTAATGGAATCGGAGAAACTGCAAGGACAGGCATATAAATCAGTGGCTCAAAACACAACAGTGCAGCTTCACATGCACTAAAATACCAACAAAATACCTTATAACTGGCTTTTGCTTCTTCAGATCCCACACCACTGAAATTATAATTAATTCTTGTTAAACAATGCACAATGTAGTTTCAAGAGCATAAAATCCATTGGAAAGGCATTGTTCTCACCAGTTGTCCCATTATATGAACTGGATGCCAGGATGTGCTGAACCTTGCTGTTCCAGGATAAAAACGAAATTTCACCTTGTGATGCAGACCCACTACCCTGTTCAACAGGAAAATAAAAGGTTGAGGTCCCATCCCACTTCGGATGTGGAAATAATGAAAAGCGAGTCACAGCATGTATTAAAACCAAAAGACCGTAATCAAAAGCAAAATCTACTTGAGAGAAGAAAAAAGGCAAGGTATAGGCATAGAGATGGAATGTTATAGAACTCTGTGGGGTCACCGGGTTGGTGAAAAAGAAATGGTGTACAGATGTTTAAAATTCTACAGTCAAAAGCATCTCATGCAGTAATTTAATTATAAAAAATAAACCCTAGTACTTATCATTCTAAAACGAAGACACCCTCCTTTAAACCCAGTGTTGGCCATATTTCACAGAACATTCTTTAGTCTTAGCAAGAAGGGAAGGGCTAAATTTATGAACACTGCTGAATATAGCCTCAGTTTGAGCTGATGAACAAATCACTGCTGAAAACTTCATTGCTAAAGAGTTTATACGTCCAGAAAGTCTTCGATACCTGCCCCAAGGATTGTGATATTAGGTGACTTCAGGAGAAAACTGTAGGATTTTATATTATAATCTCTTTGCCTTTAAGTGTTTAAGGTTACAAAACATGGAATACATTGACAGTACCAGGCAAACAACAGCAAAGATATATTTCATGACACAATTTTAGAAATTTTCAGTAAAAAAGGTTGATTTCATCCTTTAAAGTTTGAAGAAAGACTAATTAGCCTGCATACAGTTTCTCAACAGTTATTCATCTTTCTCGTGAATAAAGTCAGCAGCACATACACACATAAAAAAACAATACATACAAGGATATTTCATGATTTCAAACAAAGAGACATCAAAATTTGGTCTAAAAGATAAATTTATAAGATATCCCTGTAAAGAAAAAAGACCTAAAACATGATATATGCAAACAACCATGATACGTTTTGTGCTCGCAGATCCTGCTTCCCTCGCATAATTAGTCTAAAGGCCTTGAGATGGTGCCAAAGCTATTAATCATTGCATACCTTAAGTGGTGGAAAAAGACTTGGCTCTGAGGGTTTTGTTAAATCCCAAATACAAATATCTCCTTCATCAGCACCAGACGCGATAAGGTTTGGAGAAAGCGAATTGAACTCCAAACCGCGAACCTACACCAAAAATAAAACCACCGACAAATCTCATAAGTTGCATAGTTAAATTGGGGTTCATGAAATTCACTAGAAATACAACAAGGACAGTAGATACTTACAGGTCCTCTGTGTCTCGAAAGATTCGTGACAAAAGCATTCTCACTCGTATCAGAACCCTCATTACTGGTGTAAGAAAAAAAACAGTATAAATGGTACGTACAAAACACACAACCAGGCAATAACACAATAGCTTACAGTACAGAAAGTCTGGATTTGTAGGTCAACTAGAACACAAACAATAACCATTTGCCAATTATATTTATTATCTTAATCCAGGAAGATATTAAAAGATAAGCACGCAACTAAAGAATAGCACAACCAAGCCAATATTCGGCAATGGAACAAAGCATATTAAAAATTCTTTGCTCTTTGGGTACATAAATATATATAGAGAGAGAGAGTTATAGACGAACATCAGCATATCTTAGTTCTTCTTTTGGGTAGGGTGTGCATGTCCCTATATATCACTATTGATTGGCAGTGTATCGTATTTTGTGTATGTTCATCTGACTCCCACAATAGTGCAAGTATCCACTAGTTTGAGAATTGCATCAGTGCTCCTACAGTCAATTTGCTTCAAATTTGCCGAAAAAGTAATTACAGAAATTTACTATCAAAAACAATAAAAATTACTAGTGCATCGGAATATTTTCCAACAGGAACCGCAGCACAACAGCACGAGTAACCATTTTGATGATATTAGTAAGGTAAGATATCTAGAGTCACAGTGAAGTTAAAAAAAGCTCCACTCCATTTTGAAATCATACCATTTACTGATCCAATTCCGGTATCCTAAAAAATACAAAAGTTTCAAATTCTTCATATCAGATATCCTGAAACAGCCCAGATAAGAAGAATTATCCAGATCCTAATCTCACTCGGTAATCACATGCAAGTTATAATATGTCAAAAATAGCACCGATCATACAAGCATCATAATGCAGCCATAACGAACACTTAGAACAAGCAAATCGTTCATCGTCCGAGCAAAGGTGGCAATTCACGACAAGAGAAACTGAAAAACAATTCTAAGTAAATAAAAATCACCAGATCAGGGACTTGGGATTCCAAAGCCCAATATTTCCATCGACAAGGCCACCGGCAATGAGACCAAGTGGAAACTCCTCTGAATTCGCGGGGGCCTTCTCCCACGAAATCCGATTGAATCGCTCAGAGCTTGGGATAGTGCCCGCAAGGACCAACTGCCGATCGTCCGAGACGAAATCAAGCTCGAATATATCGAGATTGGCTGTGGAGCTGAATTGCAGATCCACCGCCCCGGCCATCGTCCCGGCGGCGATGTACGCACCGTCGGGTGCGAACGCCGTCGAGGCCGATCTATTGACCCCCTTTATATATCCCGCCATTACAAAAAGGAGAAAAAAGAAACTATGATCTATTAATCAAGATGCACCTACGTATTGAAGGAGGGAAATTAACATAAATCAATAGGTTAATCGCCTGAACAGATCTAGGTTTAAGGGATAATAGGGCGTAGATCGAGGGAGAGAGAATTTTCTCTCTTTAGGGGTTTTTTATTGTGATTTTGTAGATTTTTAGGTTTTGATTTGCCTCACTCTCTCTATCTGTTGTATTTCTGTTACAGTTCGATTATGGAGAGATCAGAGAAAGGGAAGTGAGGGTTTTCTTACCCGGAAAGGGTAGAACCGGGATTTAAGTGATTGATTTCTCAGGTATACTGTGGAATCGTGTCCACGTCGGATGAAACTTTGGTACGGCAGAAAGACGAAACTTTGTACTCCGTCGTACCGAATACTACCTAGTTCATATGGACACAGAAATTAAGAAAAAATATATTAGGTATAAAGAAAGTGTTCAGTATAGTATAAATACAATATTTTATAATACTAATAAAATATAGATAGAATGGTTGAATGTGTAGTGGAAGTTAGTTAGTGAAATTTAGATTAGATGGTGGATCATGTATATAAACTAATACTCCCTCCGTCCATGAAAAATAGTCCTACTTACCATACTTTTCTTGTCCATGAAAAATAGTTCTACTTCACTTTTTCCACTCACATCGAGTGGGACCTACAACAATTTTCACTCTCATTTTATTTTTTCCACTCACAATAAGTGGGACTCTCATTCCACTCACAACAACTTTAACTATATTTTATATTTTTCACTCACAACAAGTGGGACCCTTATTCCACTCACAATAATTTTACTTCCAATCCACTTCTTCCACTCTCACTAAGTGGGATCCCTATTCCACTCAAAACCACTTTACCAACTTTCTTAATCTCCGTGCCCAATAGTAAATGGGACTGTTTTTTGTGGACGGAGGGAGTAATTGTTTTCTTTAAAGGAAATAGGCCAAGTATAATGGGACGTCCCAAAATGAAAAATAGGCCGTATTCGGTGGAATGGAGGGAGTAATTGGGCTATTGTTAAAATACGACAATAACTTTCAGCCTTTTCAAAAATAGAATTATATGTTTGTTTCAAAAAAAAATAGAATTATATGTTATGAAATTTAAAAATAAGGGCTATTGTTACAAAATTTTAAAATGAGAATCATAACTCCGATTCTTGCATTTGCATTCTGATTAGGGCTCAAATCTAATTACTTGGGCTTTTTTGGTAATACCTAAAGTTGACGTGGTCGTGCCTATTTCACCTTTTTGACAAATTTTGCTTTTTCCTTTATTTTGTTATTACCGATTTTTTTTAGCATATTTGTTATTATTGAAAGAAATAAAGAACCCAATTATCAAAACAATTGCAATTGTTTTGCCACATTTGCATTCTAATATAAAAATAAGGACTTAAAATGAAAGAAATTCGTCATTTCCGTCCACCCGAAAGAAAACTCATCATTTCCTTATTTTTATTTTAGGTTACAAATGTGGCAAATAATTGGCTTATTTATTTCAATAATAACAAATATGCTAAAAAACGATAATAACAAAATAAGAGAAAAAAAAATTTGCCAAAATGTGACATGGCACGGTCACGTCAACAATGAGCTCTGGGTGTCACTTAAAAACCCGAATAATTGGTTGGGCCCGAAATAGGAGTGCAAATGCAAAAAAAATAGAAGTTATTGTCCCCGTTTTCAAATTTTCGTAATATATAGTCCTCGATTTCAAATTTCGTAACATATAGTCCTCTTTTTTAAATTTTGTAATATATAGTCCTCTTTCTAAAAAATTGAAAGTTACGGTCCTATTTTAACAATTAACTCATTTGTAGTATATCAATAAATCATAAATAGATTATTTCTCATAATTACACTTAAATATTAGAATTGAAATAGGATGAGGAGAATTTACATCAGTGTTGACCAACTATTGATGAATGTCGTCCGTAATGAATGACACAATTGCTCCACTTTTAGATGGATAGAGATAATTGGGTGTTCATATTCGTTTAATCACAACGATGGGTGAATCTACTGTCAGATAATTTGTCATTCAATGTGTGTGACAGGATATATTGATAACATACATGATGATTGAATATATGAGATTAAAATATCAAATAATTAAGTTCCACAATTATTAATCCATTGAAATAAATGGTGGATTAGCCAAAACTATTTTAATTTATCCTATCACACAAGTAAACACCCTTATATAAAAGAATAAGGCTTGATCGAAAAATAATCGAACACAATCCAACATTTGATTTTAATGATTTCACCTATGATAAATAACTTGGCATGTGACTCTATTAATTAATTTAGTGATAATTTATTTTTTCAAATTTCGAGTGATTATTATTATCAATCGTACAAGTATTCTTATTCAAGTCTGAATCCCAATCCTAATCAATCGATGCAATCCTAATCATATTTTATCAATCACATGTAAGTATCCTAATCCCAATCCTAATCATCCAAAAGTATCCTAATATTCGAATCCTAGTCCCAATCCCAATCATAATTAAAATAATTCAAACAATGCAATCCTATCATATTTTAAATCACGCCCTTTAAATTAAACGTAACTTTAAAAAACTTAAGGTACTGGTTGGTACACATGAATGAAATGAAGTGGGAATGAAATGACCTTGTTGATGGAACGAAGATGAGAATAGAATGGATGAAGAATGATATTCCTATGACTGATATAAACAACGAATGAAATGAAATTAAATTTTTTAATTATTTTTTTCATAATTATTAGTTGAATAATAATTGTAATATTAAATAATATATTAATATTAAAATTTAATATAATATAAATAATATTATTAAATATCATTTATTATAATCATTAGAATTATTTTTTAATAATAATAATAATAATAATAATAATAAAGTTCATTCATGAACATGTGGAATAGCTAATACCAGGAGGGTGGGAATGAATGGCTAAACACATACTCATAGGATTAGTCATTCCTTATGAACAAAATATACCAACCGTGAAATTAGGAATAGAAGCAGTAACGATCATTACATTCTCATTCCATTCTAGCGTACCAACCACCACCTAAATGTTTTGTATCTCATTGTAATATCTAAAAAAGTACTATCCAATTTTATTTTATTTTTCCATTTTGTCAGAATGAATATACAAACATTACTCGTTTTCTACTCAAAAGTATTGGCTCAATAAAAATTATGTAAGAATCAGAGTTCATATTGGGAGGCCTATTTTTCTCGCTTCCCTTTTTATTTATTTTTGCAAAAAAAAATTTTAGTACAGTAAAGCAAAATATCATTTTAGAACTAGTGAAATCACAACGTTATTTTTAGTAACCTTAAAAAGGAAAGAGTAATTTTAAAAATAGCTCTCAAATTTTTCAATATAGCCTCTTAGTTAAAATAATAAGTAAATAAATTGTAAATATACTATTATATACCCTTATAACCTTCGACTTCAAATTTTAACAAAATAAATATCATAAAAAGTTCTGTGCAACTGGTTGCATTGTATGCAACATGTTATTACCCGCTATCTCGACCAAGATCCGACCCGCCTACAAAAAATATATAAGCGACTTTCTATTTTTTTTTTCAAAAAAATTCCTTCGTTTCTCTCACGTTTCCTCCATTTCCTCTCCTTCTTCTCTGCTTTCTGTCCAATTCAATCGCCACCGATTAGTCGGTGATTTGCCGGAAAAAGCTTGAAAAAGCTTAATGAAGATGTAATAGGGCCGATTTTTCTTTCATGCATTTTTATCCCTTTTTTTCCAACTTCGATCTATTGTGCAATTTATATTCATTTTTCCCAAATATGGTCTCATATTCTTGTTCCTGGGGAAAAATCGATCAATTTAGCCTTTTCAATCATTAAATTCTATCAAGTTTTGAGGGAGTTCTAAACCTTTTTTAGGTTTCCGCCGCCGTGGTTGCGATTCCGGCCATTCTCGTCTGCGCTGGGATTTTGATCAGAACTTGGAAGAAAATGAGGATTCCCCTTTCAGATCCACAAATTTGTTTGTTGCTAGAGCTATTAATGGATTCCCCTGCTGCTGCAGCGATTCACAAATTTTCAGAGGTATTCGTGACTTAACTTTGAAATCTTCATCTGTTGTAGGCAAAGCTTTGTGAGCAATATCCATGATTTGTCTCTTATTCTACTCTTCTTCACCCTTTATTCATTGATTCAAAAGCAGAGCAAGGATTCAAATCAAGAATTTATGAGAAAAAGCGAAAATGGGTAGCAAGATCCTTTTTTTGTGTACATAAATTTCTCTAGCAACTTTAACGAGGGAGGAAGCCTTGACAGATCATCAGCTCAACTAAATACGAAAGAAACGTCGGAATGAAGATTAAACTAGAAGAAATTGATGATCCCAAGAGTTGTAAACTACCTGAGGAATTAAACTCGCGCCATTCTTGAATAATTTAAAGAGAGGTTTACTCCCAACTGATTCGAGTAAGTTGCTCAATTCATTTTTCGTTTTTTCGATGTAATCAATTCTGAATCCATTGTCTATGGGAAACGCATTTATTGAAATCAGAAGTTTTCTGGTGTTCATTTTGTATATGTTAATTAATTGTTATCTTTTCCGATATTCTGTTTAAATTTTGCCGATAACTTCTATGCTAATGGTACACACATGTGCACGCTTGAATCACTGTGTTTTTACATGTACACTTGTCCTCTCCTTTCCTTGTATACATATATTTATGGTGTGCTGTATTTATCACATTTTTGTTAAAAAAATTTTGCAATTCATATTATTTGATGGATTGATAGCCTCGTTTATTGCTGCTGCAATTGTCTATGGATGCGGACTGTATTCTAAACTTTAACAAATTAGTTTGAGGTCTGCATCATGTATTTTGGTTGTGGTAGTTATGTTGATTGTTTGTTGGAGTAAAAGAAAATCTTGAAGGTATGTCTCTACTGGTAGCTCTATTTGTGTGTTGTTGCTATATGTCGGATGGAGCTGCTAGTAGTGTATTGAACACATAATTAACTCTTGAAGTCTGAAATTACATGTTGTTGTTAATACTCTTCTACCTAATGCAAATCTGGTATCTCACATAAAAAGAAGAAAAATGTTGTATGTTGGAGTCTTATTTATCCGATTAGATTGACTATTGGTTGAAGCATTCTTGGTATCATTGGGTGTTTAACTCTGTTTTGGAAATTGAATTTGTATTCTAGCTGCTTCTCATTGCCTTTATCTATGGTTATGTACTATGAATGTTTGTATGTGTTGTTGTGAAGATCCTCTCTACTCTCCACCAGTCTTTGGTTGCGACCTTCATCATGTCTTTTGTTGATTGTACTCCTCAGTGTGAAATGCCTTAATTGGATAGGTTTTTGCACTTTTGTGTAGTATCCGAGCTGATTGTCTTAGTTTGTTGGTGACGATCTTTGCAGTTTAGTAGTCGAGTTATTTCAGATTGGGAAGCTTGAATTTGTATTTGCTCATTTTGTGTTCTACTGCAAGTCTCTCGTAGTGGACTGGTTGCTTTTTTTTTTAAAGAAATGATAATTATTCTTTTAATGTCGATGTTCTTCTATAATTACTCGGTGGAACTACATAACATTTGACAATAATGGTAACATTTAAGTTTATATTACTTTTCCTAACGATAATGTTTACTTAATTTATTTACGACAACTTGTACTTTAGTTATTTGGTCAAGTAAATATGGTCTTGATGAAAAGTAATCGTTGACAAGATGAAAAGTAATGTTTCACAACTATTACTTTCTTAACGACAATGTTTACTTTTTTTTTGGTAAATAATTAATTTTATTCCACCATTATGAGAATGACAATACAAAACCAACGAAGCTACAAAACATCAAAATCTCACAATCACCAACTGCTCTATCTGATCTACTTTTGAAAATATTGAGCGATTTTTTGATCCACACAACTCCTCAAAGCTATCATTATTTTATATCTTCTCACCACTTCCTCCTCGGCAGAAGTCTTATCCTGAAACCTTCTAGTATTCCTCTAATTCCAGAGTTGGTACACCACCACAGCCATCACTAGTCGATAAATTCTTTGCTTGAGAGCTTTGGATTTGCACTGCATGGTAATTCTCATGCTTTCCTTAGCCCAAGGGAGATAATTATCTGCAATTCTACTCCATACAACCACCTCATGCCAGACCTTCACAGAGAATTCACATTGAAAAAATAAGTAATTCATATCCTTCACTTCCTTCTCACACAAGCAGCACATGTCATTTACCTGGACTCCAAATCTTCTAATTACATCACAAGTAATCATCTTGCCCAGCAAAGCCAACCACAAAATGAATAAACATTTAGGAGGTGCAATGTTATCACATATCATTTTAGCCCATGGAACTCGAGCTAGATTACCTCTCAACCCCAGGTATACTTTTCTGATGGAGAATTGAGAAGCCAAGATAATACTTCTGCCTTCAAGAACTAATGAAACAATATCTCTAGCTTGCAGTATCTTCTTCAACACCCATGAAATTTGACTTGGAATCTGCATGGAGAAGATATCTTGTTGTTTAATGTAATACTCATGAGTCCACTTCACCCATAGCGCATCCTTCTTCTGAGCCAAACACCAAAAAAGTTTGCATACTGCAGCTTTATTTCAAAGACTGACATTGGTGATATTCATTCCTCCAGATTTTTTAGGACAACACAGCTGCTCCCAACTTACCAAAGCTCTTCTACTAAACTCTGATTTACCAGTCCATAAAAATATCCTGCATGCTGTTTGGATTGCTTTCAGAACTTTCTGAGGAAGAATGAAGATTTGGCACCAGTAAGATTGAATTCCAAAGATGACCGAACGAAGGAGTTGAATCCTTCCAGCATAAGAAAGAAGTTTGGCTGACCAACATTCAATTCTAGCTAGGATTTTTTTCAAGAGGGGTTGACACTGCAGAATTGTTAGTTTCTTTGAAGATAAAGGCACCCCCAGATATTTAAATGGTATTTCTCCTTTTACAAGACCAAATGTATTAATGATCTGATCTTGAATAGAACTTGAGACCCCTCCAAAATAGATATTGCTCTTAGTGGGGTTTGCTTTCAAACCTGATGCTTCAGAGAATTTATTAAAGGCATGCATAAGTTGTTGAACTGAAGAAACATCTCCACGAGCAAAGAGGAGCAAATCATCAGCAAAACAGACTTGAAAAGATTATACTTTTTGCATCTCAGATGGAATTTGAAGAGAGTATTAGACCTTAGTTCTTGAAGACACCTATGAAGGTATTCCATGCACACCACAAAGAGATAAGGAGATATAGGATCTTCTTATCTCAAACCTCTTTTAGCTTCAAAGGATTCTGAGATTTCTCCATTGATACTAATACCATAGGACACAATTGTGACACATGCAAGAATCCAATTGACAAAACAATAGGGAAACCCTAATTCCAACAACAAATACTTGAGGAAAGACCATTCCACAGTGTCATATGCCTTTTCTATATCTATCTTCAACATGCAACTTGGAGATATGCCATTTCTTGTGTATCATTTAATGATCTCATGACTTAAAAGAATATTGTCATATATCACTCTACCCTTGATGAAGGCAGACTGATTTTCATTAACGATTTCAGTCAAAACTATCTGCATTCGATTGGCCAACACCTTGGAAATCAGCTTATAAAGAACACTACAACAGGCTATAGGTCTGAAATCCTTAATAGAGCATACATTTGCAGTTTTTGGAAGTAAAACTATTAAAGCAGTGTTGATAGTTTTGGGAAGATACCCTATCCTGAAGAATTGTTTTATTGCTTCAATAACTTCTGTTCCAATCACACTCCGGGCTATCTTGAAGAAGTGCACATTGAAGCCATCAAGGCCTGGAGCTTTCAGAGAATTCATTTGAGTCAATGCCTGAGTGATTTCTTGTTCAGTCACTTCACAGCATAACTTCCTTCGACTAGCAAGTGAAAGTGTAGGTCCCAAAGCCACAACTTGTTTATCTAGCATTGGAAGTGTAGCTGCTGCACTTCCCATCAAATTTTTATAAAACTCCATCACCTCTCTCTTGATCTGCTCTTGAGTAGAGCATCTATCTCCATTTGCTGAAATAAGGAATTTAATGACTTTGCTACTTTGTCTAGCTTTTGCATAAGCATGAAAGTAATGGGTGTTAGCATCACCTAGTTTAATCCAATCCGTTCTTGCTTTTTGTTGCCAAATACTTTCTTCCACAGTGCTCCATTTCTCAATTGCTTTCAGGATATTCCTCCCCTCTTCAATAAGAGAAGCATTAATCAGTCACTAACTTCTCCTGCACCTCACAAAGATCCTTTCTCTAATTCTGTAATCACTCTGGAATATTTCGATAGTGACAATTGTTGAGCTTCTTAAGAGGGTATTTCATTTTATGGAGTTTATACCACACATCAAGCAACTTCTGATTATGAAGGGTAGCTTGCCAGTTTGCTGCAACAGTTGGCAAAAACTCTTGATGATCAGATATGGCATTTAAAAATCTGAAGAAGGGTGCCTGATTTCTCTCCAAATTTCCAAGTCTCAACAATAGAGGGCAGTGATGACATATGTTTCTCTCCAAAATTTCAGCATGAACATTTGGATAATCCCTGCACCAACTGACATTGCCTATACATCTGTCAATCAAAGAATGAATTTTAGCTTCTCACATCTGATTATTGCTCCAAGTAAATTAATTACCAGACATTCTTATCAAAAATAGCTCATTATCACTAATACAAGTCTTAGAATCTCTAGTTTCAGTTTCTGTGATAATGTTTCCTTGAAATCTGTCTTCAATTGTAAGAACAACATTAAAGTCACCTCCAATAAGAAGTGAACTCTGTATGCTATTACATACTGAAGAAATAAATTGTCATAGTGGTTTTCTATGCTCAATAGTGTGCAATCCATACACAACAAGTAAATGGAAGTGAGTGCCTTGTTTTAAATCTGTGACAGCACATAGAATTCCTTGCTCATGCTTATCCATTTCCTGAACAGCCACACTCTTGGGATTCCAACCTATCCAAATTCTGCATTATGAGCATGAGTATAGTTATTTACAAACTCCCAATGCTGATTTATCTTCCCCCTTACTTTCTTAAAATTATTCTCCTTAACTCTAGTTTCCAGAAACACAACCAAATCTAGATGTAGCTTTAGTAGAAACTGCTTCATTTCCTTTATTTTGAAGGGCTTGTTACAGCGTCTCACATTCCATAGAAGGAGATTCATGTTGACTCATTGGGGAATTGGTCCCCGCCCATCATATCAATATCAGGAGGTTTTACTTGAGTATCTAACAGGAGGAAGACATTGCCATTCCTTACAGTGTTTGAGCTTTCTCCAATGTGGTGTTGAGACACCGTTCTCTTAGGCACTGTCCAAGCAGGACTTGCAACATCAGGAGGAATTATGGTGTCTTGACTCCTTTGATGATCAACTTCTTTAGTTTCAGCTGGAGGTTTATCCACCACTGTAGGTTTTGGAACCCATTGTTGCTTCAGAGGAGCTTTAGGTTGAGGCTTGAGATGGCAATCATGACCAACCATTTGGCAATCTTTGCAAAATGGGGGCACCCACTCATAAATTACTCTTTGTTCAATCTGTTTTCCTTGCTCACTCTCTATCAGAATCTTATTTTGCAGTGGTTGAGTCACATCAATCTCTACTAAAAGTCGAGCAAATGAGATCCGTTTTTGAGTGGAAGTGCAATCATCTGCACACAGAGGTTTCCCAATTAAACTGCCAATACGATTGAGAGAGTTCAAACCCCAACAATTGAGTGGCAAGTTTGGTAGTCTAATCCAGAGTGGGACTTCTTTTAACACTTCCTTCTCAAAATTGAATCCCGCATCCCATGCTTTTACGATTACCAGCCGGTTAGCTAGTATATGAGGACTAGAGTAAAGCACCTTATCTTTCTCATCTCCAGATCTAAAGCGAACAATGAAATATCCTTCGTTGTGAAAGAAAATTTCAAGCTCCTGAACATGACATTGTTTCTCTAGATAGGTTTTGAGAAATCTAATCGTAGGAGATTCACCAATAACATATAGAATTAACGCATTCTCACATTTCCTTCCACATGAACTTTCTCAGTTTCCAAACATGCAACAGGTACTCCATTCTTCAATGTAGGGGCGATATATGAAAGAGACATACCTTTGTTATAAGGCGCACTCTGCTCAGTCTTAGAATTGAGCTCAAATTCATCCAATTCCAGGTCACTGAGCTCATCACGTCGCAAGTCTTCATGCACTTCATGTTCATTACGCTCATTCATCACTGTTCCATTGATTTTGCCCTTTCCCGATCGAGTTGATGGCGATGTTACTTTCACTTCCGTAGATTGCTTCTCAGAAGATGAAGTCGCTTCCGGTTCTACTTTCTTCCTCGGTCTCCCCCTTCCGGCCATTTTTCGACGTTGGCGTACGATAAGTCTCAATCAACTATCGTGCGCCAAGAGCATATTCTTGGGGAGAAAGTTTTTTGAATTGCATAGACTATTACAGTAACGACAATGTTTACTTTTATTTAGGCTAACTTGCACTTTAAGTTATTTTGTCAAACAATTATTGTCACGATGAAAAGTAATTATTGATATGAAGCAAAGTAATGTTTCACAATTATTACTTTTCCTAATGATAATATTTACTTTTATTCACGACAACTTGTACTTTTAGTTATTTGGTCAAGTAAATATTTTCGTTAATAAAAGTAAGTATTGATATGAAGAAACGTAATATTTCACAATTATTACTTTTATTCACGACAACTTATACTTTTTAGTTATTTAGTCAAGTAATTATTGCCGTGATGAAAAGTAACTATTTATACTAAGAAAGGTAATGTTTCACAATTATTACTTTTATTAACGACAATGTTTATTTTTAGTTATTAGACCAAGTAATTATTGCCGTGATAAAAAATAATTATTTATATAAAATATTTACTTTTAGTTTTTAGGCCAAGTAATTATTGTCGTGATAAAAAGTAATTATTTATATGAAGAAAGATAATGTTTCACAACTATTACTTTGCTTAACGACAGTGTTTACTTTTATTTACGATAACTTGTACTTTTAGTTACTGGGTAAAGTAAAAAACTGGACCAATGCTCCAGTAGGAACTCGAACCTCCAACTCTTCTTTATAAGGCGAGCACCTTAACCACTAGGATAAGTCCAGTTTTGATAAATTCTTCAGTGGTTTATTTTTATGTACTTTGGCAACACATTTTTTCCCTTTTAAATAATGCGCGGGCGCGTCGGGTCTTGGGGGTCGAACTGGTTGCACTGTGTGCAACCGATTGTACCCAAGTCCTACCCAATAAATATTTTGCTCTCTTATTTCATAACCCCAAAATGATTTTGTGTCATACTCTTCACGGACGCTTTTGAGTCCTTTCCAGTTGAAATATTACAATGACTTCGTTATCAATGCCAGATTTGAAAATTTCCACACCTTAATTGTGGATTCATCGTTTAAATTTAACGCACATGAATAGAGGTTCGTTTCACTTGCACCCTTACCAATTTGGGATATACCACAACTTAGACATCTCGTATTTCTAAACATAACCTTTTGCCCTTTGTTCCAATCCATACGTTCAATTCAAATTATAAAATTTTTCCATTTTTAACTACTCTAAATTCCCGTTTAAGAGCAAATTAATCGGGTTATGGACAGTAGCATGCCAAAAAGCCGTGATCGCATAGGTGAGGAAGAAGGTAAAATTTGGACTACTCGAAAAAGACAAGAAGAGAGAAAGAAGGGCATCAACAAGGAAAGCCATCAATGAACACTCAATGACAAGTTTCGCCAGAATTAGGAAAAGAACGAGTTATGGCGATTGATTGTTCGTTGGGTATGAAAGGCCGATGGAATGATTTATTAAATTGGTGGATATCTCATAATTTAGTAAAATATTAATGTTAATTGAAATTTAAAGTTGGAGATTATAGGATATTTAGTATTTATTTGATTATCATTTTAATTAAAAGGCTATAGAGAAATTTGGCGACCGTGTTTAAAATTATCCATAAAAAAAGGAAATAACAACATTTAAAAATTGAAAGGCCCATATGCAAGATGACCCAAGATGACCCAACTTTACGTGAGTGTGGGAATTGGTGGGTTGGGTTTACATTATTTGGATTAACATTAGGGCTAAACTTGGTTCACCCTCAATACAGTATTAGGGCTAAAATTAGGGATGACAATGGGTCGGGTACTCATTCATTAAGTATTTTTTAAATACAAACTTATGAAGATTTTTCACACCCAAACCCGTCCCAAACTCGATTAAAAAATAATTTTAAAACCCATATCCGACCCGAGCCCGTTGAGTAATACCCGTTTATTACCCGCTAAAAATTCGAATACTAAAAAGTAAACATCAAATAAAAAAATATTATAAATATGATGAAAACATAAACATTAGTAGAAAATTTCACTAAAATTAATCTCAAAGCAAAGTACTACGAACTTACAAAATCTTAAAACATAACTAGAAGATTATGAATTATTGATGATGCCGTTGTGTCATCATATTTCAGAAGTAGATTTACAAAAGTAGAGGAGGAACATTAAAGACTTGACTCTTACGGAATGTGTGTGTGGGTTAAGAAAATCAGATAAAACCCTAAATTTACTAATATTTATACTAATATTTATAATTATATAATAAATTATACAAATAATAATATATTTTATCTTACATATATAAATGGGTTTGGGTAGCGGCCTAGCGGGTACCCGAAGGTAATTGTCCAAATCCGATCCAAATCCATCACGGGTTTGCATGTTTCTACCCAAACCCGTCCCAAAATCATTTAATATTTTTCAAACCAGTCCCATCAGGGTTTGGGAAGTGCGGGTACCCACGGAAACCCGATCCATTACCATCCCTAGCTAAAACGTAACGAAAGCCCCTACCTTTTTTTTTGACAAATTAGTATACAGAGAGAAACTATAATTTCCAAGGAGGACTAATAGTTTTATCTAAAACTCCCCATAAAAATATATGAGAAAAAAAAATTGCTTCAAAAGAATAATTACAAGATTCGACCAACATCTTCATCCCATGACGTTTTTGTCAAATAAAAATTATTTTTGCCATTTAGATATATTTCAAATTCCTTTAAGAAAAGAAATATTTCAACTTAAATTTGATACTGATTTATGAGAACTTTCCAATCCCCTCATAATAATAAGGGTTAATATGCCAAAAAATTCCGACCTTTCATCAAATTTTGGTTTTAACCCTCACCATTTAAATTTGCCTACAAATACCTCACCTTTCATTTTTTTTTCCTAATTTTTCCCCAATTCTAATTTTTCTCCAAATTAATGTTGAGCTGGAAACCGGAAATGTCGACATGGCAAATCGTCGTGACTAATGAACGACGTAGTATTTTAAACACTAAACGTCGTTATTTCATGAAAAAAAAGATCAATTATAATAAGCGGGTTTAGCAATTCCATCTCAATTTTTTGCAGAAAATTGCCCTATTTTTATCTTCTATTCTCCCTCCTTTTCCCTCTCGATTCCACTGTGTATTTTTCCGTTTCTGGGTAATCAAAGATTATTAGTCAATTGGTAATCGAGGAGATAACTTCTTCTTCTTCACGAACGGGCTCAACAAGTAATTATCCCGAACCCCAGAGGTTTTGTGATTATGAAGATCATTTGCACGGTGATGAAGATATTAAATAATGAGACGAATACGAGGAGGCGTTACTTTTACTATTGTTGTAGAGGCCAATAGAGGAAAATGAAAAGTCAAGCGTGTGTGTATATCTAAGGAAAAAATTATATATAAAATTACGTCGTTTCATGCTTGCCACGTAAGTGCCACATGTAATATATTATGTCACGTCTGTGAATGAAATTAACATGTTAGCAATTACTTGACCGAAATATTTCGACGTGAGAAAAATTAGAAAAAACGAAAGATGAGGTATTTATAAATATATTTAAAAAGTAGAGATTAAAATCAAAATTTGCAAAAGATCGGGATTTATTTGATAATTAAACCTTAGGGTCATCGTCTGCATAAACAATTGGAACATTTTCCAAAATTAAGAAGAAAATGTGTGTTTTTTTAAATAGAAGAAAATGTGAAGAATATGCGGAATTGTATTACAATATTATTACATTACATGCCTAAAAAGTAGGTCTTAGGTAGGTTTGGCAATGGAAACAATAAAGTGGGCCTTAAAATGAGTTGGTTTGGTAGTGGAAACAAAAAAAAGTGTGACTCGATTAGTTGGTCTCACAATATTTGGATTTATCATTTATATATGCAACATCATTTTCCTTCCTTGATTTTTTTTTCATCTAATTTTCGTCAATTTTGAAATTTTATACTCTATCTCCCTTTTCCTTCCTCACATTTAGTTCAAAGTTCATAGAGTTAATTGGGGTTTATGAGATCCTTTAAAAATAATATTTGAATTTATGAGGTCTAATACTTGTTCAAACAAGAATAGCTTGAAATTATTGTGGACGTTTGGACTTTCAAGTGATAAATCATCCTTTCGGCTTCTTTACAACTTCAACTCTACCAACTTCTTATGATATGAAGTGAATCCTCACTTTGTCCCCATTAGATATATGACCTAGTGGTAAAAGTGAGCGTCTGAGACTGAAATGTATCAGATTCGAAACCCATGAAGCGTCTTTATAAGTCGAGTCTATCACATCTGTACTTGGAAAGTGTAGTTTACATGCCCTGTATCTGTATGGTTTGCATGCTACTGCACAGGGATGGAGATTTATCGAATGTGCTCTAAAAATAGCAGTTGCGGGTTCCCACAACATAAAAAAACAAAAGTGAATCCTCACTTTAGGATAATTAAAATATATTGGTCAATATCATTGTTTGCTTCAAATACTTGGTCATAAATAAAACAAGAGCCCGATTTATATTGATCATGTACGTATGTATATGAATCTCGCATAGGGTTTTTTTTTTGTTTTTTGTTTTTTTTTAATCCGAAGGAAATCATTTATATTAAGTGCAAGAACAAGAAAATGTCGGAAGACTAGTCATAAAATTTGTTAGTCCATCCCACATATGAGAAATATAAGAATTTTTCTTGGAATTTCTAGCTACACCATGAGACAAATAATTGGTCTCTTTCTCTATATACATAATTTTGAAGGAACATCTATCCTCCAAACCTTACTTTCCACTTTTAATAACCTCACCAAATTCAGCCGCATCAGTCTTTCAGGTAGCAATAACATCGACAACTAATTAGCTATCTATCTCAAATATAACTTGTGTAATCCAAATTCTTAATCCATGAGATACGTAAAACAAAAGATCATTAGTAGTATAACATATACTATTAGGGCACGTTTGGTTTGAGTAATAGGATAAATAAGATTAATAGGATATAATATGATTATAGTATTTGGATTATTTGGATTATTTATCATATATTTGGATTTATTGATTAAGATTTTAGTTATTCTAGGATAAATAGAGAGAGAGATGCCACAAAGTTGAAGGGAGAGAAAAAGTAAGAGAGAGATAAGAGTTTGAACATTGATGTTGTAAATTGGGAAAAAATTGAGAGCAAAGTTGGAAATTTGCAAATGATTTGTATGAGTGATTAATATTCAACCAAAAATAGACGAAATGATAGTTTATCACTCACTTGATTGATATGAACTTAGGCCTAGTTATCCATCACGGGTCCAATCATGCGAACCAAACATATGATCATGCATGATTATTTATCAATCACTTTTGATCACTCAAACCAAATGCACCCTTAAAGTCTTATTCGGCTAAATACCCTGGCCATATTAATGAAATCTACTTAAACAAATCAATCTCTTTATTTTGTCGTTCGCTCCTCCTGATGCTTCAATTGTATTTCTGTCGTTCTCATGTAATCTCTCATCGTCTTCTAGAATTGGTCATCTTTAAATATTGATAAGAGCATGTGCAGTGGGGCGGTCGCTAGCAGCGGTCACGCCACGTGCGATCAGTGGAATGGTCGCCGCCCCGCTGGAGACCTCCTTGCGGTCTCTTCTTCATTCGCTCTTGTGAATTGTGGAAAGACCACATTCTATCATTTCTCTACCCACGTGACGCACTCTCATTGGCCGACTTTTAATTTAAAAAAAAAAATTGAGTTGGTGGTCACTTGTTGTATATGCTCCTAGTGATTTTGGTTAATCTCTCATTTCTTTTATTAGTCAATTTTAGTTTCTTTATTTTTTTCCATTGAATCATCGAATTTGATTATGTTTCTCTCTTCACGAGTGAATATAGTAAGAAAACATCCCATAAACATACGTATTCAGTCATCATCCTTAGTTTCCAACAAATTACAAATATATTTCTAGTTTAGACATTAAAATTTCATTATATGATATGATATACCCTTTTCAATCAAAATCATATCTTATGGTAGTATGTTTTAAATTGGATCTCTTTAAGAAATCTATGCAAATTTAACTTAACATATTTTTACAAAATTATTGTTCAAACTTTATACTATAACTCGTTCAATGTCGATAAATAAAGTATCTTTTTCAAAGAATGGCAGGTACTCGGTTAGTCAGCCTATGCTCTCGCTCGCTTGTTCACATACTTTAGATACTTCATTTGCAATACCTGGCAGTTGGAAAAAAATGTGGGAGTTGTAAATCCCTCCGAAGGTTAGGGTGTTTCTTTGACGTGATGTCTCCCTCTATTGGGGGTGAATGTGGGGTTTGCCATCAAAGTTTGGAAAATGAATGGCATTCTTTTGTCAGTTGTCGCTTTGTCGAGGATTTGTTGGCCGGAGAGCTATTGGATCTTATCTTTTGTATTCTGAGGAAAATAGTGAGGAGGAGCTTAAAGCTGATGTTGTTATGCTCTTGTGGCAGATTTGGCGAGAGCAATAGCGAAGAGGCAGACTATATATTGTTTCCCGACACGAATGGCAGGAGACTAATAAAACTTTGTTGACTTTCTCTACAAACCCTCGCTCGCATATGGTTTGTAAAGCATGGCATGGTCTTCCCGAAGGGTGGTGTAGGTGTAGTGTGGATGCGACATTTTTTCCGAATTTGAACGGTACAGAGAGAATGACATGATCCTTCATAAAGCTTCTGGATGCTTTGTAGCAGCATGTGTACATCGAAGTTGTCTTCGTGTGGATGAAGGAGAAGCTATGAGCATGCATGAGACATTATCGTGGATAAAAGAACAAGGTATTACTCAAGGGGAATTCATAACGCAAAATTGTGTGCGATGCTATCTTTTCTCGGAAAATTGATTAGTCCGAGTTTGGAGTTATCATTAGTAGTTATTGTTGAATCCTAGATGCTATTGGTTCGTTTAAAGTTAATCCATGTTCGTCGTAAGACCAATTATGTGGCTCATGACCTAGCTAAATTTTCTAAGGATTTTCCTATCCCTCATGTTTGGGTCGATCCCCCAACTTCTGTGGTTAACCTTTGTAACTTTTCTTTTTCTTGTTATTGTTCTTAATTAATAATCCCTCTACTTTACATAAAAAAAAGGACAAAAGCTTGGGTGCAACATCTGCCCACCCGACCCGACCCATTTGACCCGGGTTTGACCCGGGTCACCCCCCTTTGAACATTTTCTTTTTATAATTTTTCAGTTTTTTTTTGCCGCTTCTTCTATGATCAAGATTCAAGCAAGGGGAGCTGAAGGTTTTGGAGCGAGCCGAAAAAGTTCAAATTGTTGCCACCGATTATCCTTATTTTAGTAATCGGAGCGAAGATGGAGCCGTAAAATCAGAGCCAAAGGCTCCGCTGGGAAAAAAATCTGAAAAAAAAAACTGGGTATGTGAGATCCACGCGCTGGTTGAGGCTGGCGCGTGGCGGGTCGGGACAGGTCGGGTTCTGTGCAGCTTGGGTGTATAAGTCTGCACCAAGTCCTTCTAAAAAAAAAAGAGAGTTCATAAGAAAAACGTCAATAAATAAAGGTCTATTCTTTTAGGAGGGATTATAAGAGTTAATGATAACCGGCCTCCAACAATTGTTCCAGTTTCTTCGTTAATTGGTTTGTTTGGCTAAATCATGTTCACATATTTCCGAAAACATTACGTGCACTCCTCTTCTGTAACCCAAATTAACCACCTTAATTCTCAAAAGAAAAACCAACATAACGACAAATTGTTCGCTATTGTATTGACTCCTCGTGCCAAATTTCTCTCTCTCTCTCTCTTGGCGTTTTTAAGAAAGGCAGCATCTTAAGCAACCCAACTATTTCAAAAGCTTTCTTGAGTTTTGGGGAAGACCAGCAGAGTTTTTTATGTGAACTATAGAATTAATTACTTGTTCCCAATTTTTTATTATTGATAATTTACAGTTATTTCTCCTGGAAGCTGGGAGGTTCGGTTAGTGGCATCTCGCCTCTCTTCTTAGGTATATATGCATACACTAGTCAAGAATTGTTCTGATTATTTTTGTTAGAAATCACCTAACTGTTGTTCAAGTTTGAATTTTGCGATTCTTGATCACGATCCGTGGCGACAGGTATGTGGGCAAGTGATTTTGTCCGAGAAGATGAGTTTTATGTTTTGATTTCTTGTTTCAATGATCTTTATCTGGTTATTGAGATCTTGTTTTATGCATTTGAAATTGGCTGTGCTGTAAAAGATAACCAAGAAGCATCTGTAGTCTTCTGTCAGAAATTGCTAGAAAATAATGAAAACCAGCTTGATTTCACCCCATAATTCTTAGTTTCTTCTTCTCTTTTTAAAGGAGCGAGGAAGAAATTAGTTTCTTGGATTAAATGATAAGGAATTGCTTGTAAGTTAGTAGATAGTGAAAGAAATAGCTAGGTGCATAAAGGGTTTGTTTGTTGGGATTCCCAGAATTAGAAAAAACTGATCCCCTTGTCTCTGCATCTATGATGAAGTGAATATTCACATTCTATTTATTACACCTTTCAGAGATACTCCGAAGAATGGAGATTATATCTTGTCATGCTGCACGGTCGTGTTGTGTTGTGGATTTCAAAGGCGTAAAGGAATGGGATCCTCATCGACCAAAGCTTCCTGTTGCAAGGGATAAAGGGATTGCTTCTGCTGTAGTTGAATCATGTTTCACATCTTCAAAGTACACCTCGAGGTTAAAGAAGGTTGGCCAGAAAAGAGTCTCGCCGACACTCTGCTCCGTTAACAATTACGAAGATGTTGCTGCAACAGTCTTAACTGAAACTTATGATTCTAGTTATGTGCTTGATGGTGAAGGAGGTCTAAGTAGTTTGAAAGGCGCTCGTCAGGCAATACCTAAGGTCTCGATTCCCAGTTTGCCTGATGAGGACAATGGGGATAGTGTTGCTAGCATAAGCAGCTGTTTCTGGGAATGGAAGCCTAATCTAAATGTTCATTATGAAACATCAGGTTCTGAAAATGTCAGCTCCCCACCACTTCTTTTCCTTCCGGGATTTGGTGTAGGCTCGTTTCACTACAAGAAGCAGTTGAAAGATCTCGGTCGTGATCATAGAGCGTGGGCGCTGGACTTTTTGGGTCAAGGCATGTCGTTGCCAAATGAGGATCCGACCTTGCAGTTCAAAGATGGAAACAAGTACATATTACCGGGGCAAAATGATATTTGGGGTTTCGGAGAGGAAAGTGAGATGTGGGCCGAAGAATTAGTTTATTCAGCCGATTTGTGGAGGGACCAAGTACACAATTTTATACAAGAGGTACACATCACACACACCTTAAATCACCATCTCTCACTGCTTTAACAATTATTTTCTAATATTATATGATAAATTGTTCTAATTCAGTACTATTTGTTATGTTAGGTAATTAAAGAGCCTGTTTATCTCGTTGGGAACTCGCTTGGAGGGTATATGGCGCTCTATTTTGCGGCATGCAACCCAGAGCTAGTGAAAGGCGTAACCTTGCTCAATGCAACGCCCGTCTGGGGATTCCTCCCTAATCCTCAAACGTCTCCCAGATGGTCGAGACTCTTCCCGTGGGCAGGAACGTTCCCTCTCCCTTCTGGTGTTAGAAAACTAGTCCATCTTTTGTGAGTCATCTTGAAAAATAACAAACTCTCACTAGTGTGTATATATGATCAGATACTTTAATCAAATTCTTGAACTTGTAGGTGGCAAAAGATCAGTGATCCGACAAGCATTGCAAAAATACTAGAGCAAGTGTATGCAGATCATTCAACGGACGTGGATGATGTGTTTGCTCGTATTGTTGAGACGACACAGCATCCAGCAGCTGCTGCGTCCTTCGCTTCAATCATGTTTGCACCTAAGGCACAATTGTCCTTCAAGGAAGCCTTATCTAGGTATTTTGCAGCACAAATTGTGCATTGCAATTTCTTTCTATCCTTTTTCTTTATTGTAGTATTAGCAAATATCAATGGAGGTTATTAATGATTGCAGATGCCAAATAAACAATACACCTATTTGCCTTGCATATGGTAAGGAAGATCCTTGGGTGATGCCCATCTGCGGTGTGCAGGTCAAGAACCAACTTCCGGATGCTCCCTACTACGAGATCAGTCCAGCCGGTCACTGCCCTCACGACGAGGTTCCTGAGGTACTATTACTAACTACAATGTTTCGTCCAATTCTCGAGCTAGAGTAAGACGCAACATGATTGACTCATGTTTGCATCGTCTGTTGTTGATGTATTAAGGTTGTCAACTTTCTTCTGCGTGGTTGGATTAGAAGCCTGGAGTCGGGGGGTTCTGTCGTGCTGCCTCTGCTCGATGACCCTCAAAACGACGTCACTAAGGACTTGGAGTTTTCAAGGGGAGGGTGTGGCAAGTCTGTAAGGGTGCAGTTTCACGGATCCAATTACTCTATCTGGAAATGGCTAAACTCACAATTCAAACCTCTGTTTCAACGACTGCCGTCGACATCAAGTTTGTAGATCCATTAATGTATAGAAAATTGCTGTGAATATGTAATGTCCAATTAAACTACACATATCTTTATGGTCTGCACATTCTTCTATTCAGATTATCTGTTTGTCCGCAACAAACCATTGGTGGAAACAGACATGAGAATAATCGATCTCAATACAGGACGATAAAATGCAAAGTACATTCCGTTCCACATACAGTAAAAAACTGAAGGTTTTTAGTCTACACTGAATGTTTGTTTGTTCTCCAACCTGAACGTCAAGACGCCCACCTGTTATGTTGGTGAATCGCTATGCTTTCTCACGAAGAGCTTGCTTATGTCTTCCGTCACAACATTGCTCCTGCAAAATAGTAAATCGCCAAACCTTAGTTTAGGATGTCTTCAAACAATTGAAAATTATCTTAAACCATGCTAAATGTACTACCAGACAATGCACTACTTAAATAGAGGAGTTCTATAGCCTACGAAGACCACAGAAACTAGGTCATGAACGAGGAAAACAACTAGATGATAGAAGAAACCAAGTGTTTTTAAAAGATTTGACAGATCTTGAAAGAAAAGTTTCTTTTAGTTAAAAAACTATACTTTGAAAAGCCAAATCTGTACGCCTAACTAATACAAATTCTTGTGCAGCCTGCGAAATCTTTCAGTGTTACCAGTTTGCTGTTAGCATTCCAAACTAACTTGGCCGTCAAGAAGTAGTTGGTACTAAAAGTAACAAGAAGCATATTTAACTTGCATATACAATATATAATCGTATCCTTGAATTTGAGACATCTCATACTTCTGCTAATCTAAATATCTCAACAAATTATTGAGTACATCCTTGCATACCCAAATACTACACTTTAGTTTGATTCAACATCATGCAGGACTATAGACAGACTGATACGACAATAGCTTTTGAGTAGATGCTATATCAATGGTTATTCTGCTATTATGACTCGGGCAATAAAAATCGTATGCAGAACATACCTTCCAGACAGCTGCGGTGGAAGTAAATGACCACCTCCAGTTTCCGGAACACTCTTTGAGTTAGGCAATGCCCCTTTTGGAACTTTACTACGAGGATAGCTAGCAGAAGATCCATTTAAGTCTCGCTTTCTTGCTGCACTTTCTGCCATAGCAGCTGCAACTCGGGATGAGTGGTCCGAAGTATTCAATTGAGATGGCACCACAGGTGAATTCAAGAGGAATGAGGCATCAGGAAGTTTTAGCGCCTGAGATTGATCAGGAACTAGTTTACTTGGAGGCGGCCTCAAACTTGTTGAGATCCTGGTGTGACATAAAAAAACAAATTTGAGGATTTCATAGAAAACCACAAAAGACTGAATCTAGATGCATATGGAATCTATCACCATATTATTCACGCCAAATTTACAGGATTAGGAACTAGCATCTAAAAGAAGGCTTGCTAGTAGATATATTAGCATCAAATTTTTAGACCATCATGAGGCATGGATCATCCTACATCTTGGAGGAGCAATTCTTTTATGGATTCAATAACCATACATTACTTCAGTCCTCATAGTGTCTCGTATCAGCCGAAGGAATAAGGATAAAAGATCTACCGACAAAGAAATACACAACAAAGAAAAATGAATCATCATTCCTTACAAAATGAATCATCATTCCTTACTCATTTCATTTCACCCTAGTTTGATCAGAGTGCAATTTATTAACTTTGGACAATAATAGTACTTCATATGCTTAATAACAGGAACTTGAATCAAACTTCCAATCCCAACAGAGGAACATGATGTGACTTCTACTCTCAAACATTATAGACCAGAAATCATGAGTCGTAATACCAAATATCAAATCCTCAATCCACCAAGTCATAATGGAGCTGAATTTCTTTCATTAACTCGCTTAACGCACTTCGTTCTGAGCATAGCGATATTTGTGAACTGCAACACATTTCAGATTATCTCTGCTGTCTTCATATACTGTATTTCACTTTCAAATTATCACCTCTATCCCCCAAAAAGAAAGATATTAAGAGATCAATATTGAAACGTAATGCTTCAGCAAATAAACAAAAAGATACCAGAAAATAACTAAACTTAGATTTAGACTAAAAATTTAAGATTGCCCTTAATACTTGGTTACAGATTCCAATTCCAACAGTTATTTCCTAAGAACAAAACAGCTAACACAAATTGACAGGAATCTCAATTTAAAGCTCTAAATAATTTAACCACACAAAAACAAACTAGTACACATTCGCAAAAAGTTAAACACAAGAATTACCTTTGGTGGGCATTAATTGGGCTGTCAGTTGGAGGCGAAGAAGTGGAAGCGGCTGACGCAGGGGCCTCAAAACGCTGTCGTATTTCAGGGTATTGTTTTACCTGTTCATTCCCTTCTTCGTCGGTAGCGAGGGTTTGTGGTTCGTCTTCGTCGGAAGAAGCTGCGTAATCTACCAGCGACATACCCAACTATTGCTATGATTTACTAGTAATATGATTTTTCTTTCCCATATTCAATCGCTGCGCCTGCGCTCTCAATAAATACTGTTTTCAGGAACACTCCCCTGCAACGGGTCTCTTCCCATGAGACCGGATCACGTTTACCCGACTCAATCAACACTGGTCAAGCCGGTCGACACAATAATTTTAGAAGAAAAAGTCAAAATAGTCATTCCTCAGAACAAAAGATAAATTTTGTACCAAAAAAGTGTTCAAATAGTCATTTGTTTTATTTTGGAACTTTTATACCCCTATAGAAGAATTTATATTATTTTATATCCTTATAGGTATACAAGAAGGATTTATACCCTTTTATACTCTCTACTCTTGTATGAGATATGTATTCGTATATGTTTTTTCCGGTCAAAAAATTCCGGCGAAGTTTTTCGGCCAAGATTTTCCGGTCAAAAATTTTCCGGCCAAAAAATTCCGTGTATACGCCGACCCATGATTTTCATATTTCATGTATAATGCTGTTCTTGTATGTTTGATATGTCCTTGTATGCTCGTTTTTACCTTCTATGCTCGATTTTTTTTCCTGTATGCTCTATTTTGTTCCTGTATGCTCTATTTTGTTATTGTATGCTCGATTTGTATGATCGATTTGTTCCTATATGATTGAGTCGTTCATATATGATAGATTTGTTCGTGTATGAAATTGTTTTTGCATGAATGCTTTGTTCCATGTATGTGTTTTTTCCTGTATGAACGATTTTGTTCTTGTATGATAGATTTGTTCGTGTATGAAACTGTTCTTGTATGTTCGTGTATGAAACTGTTCTTGTATGATATGTTCTTGTATGTTCGTGTATGAAACTGTTCTTGTATGATATAACCTTGTATGATCGATTTGTTCCTGTATGATTGAGTCGTTCATGTATGATAGATTTGTTCGTGTATGAAATTGTTCTTGCATGAATGCTTTGTTCCATGTATGTGTTTTTTCCTGTATAAACGATTTTGTTCTTGTATGATAGATTTGTTCGTGTATGAAACTGTTCTTGTATGTTCGTGTATGAAACTGTATGTTCTTGTATGTTCGTGTATGAAACTGTTCTTGTATGATATGTTCTTGTATGCTCGAAATCGCTGTCGTGCCGGAAAATTTCGCCAGGAATTTTGGACAGGAAAACTTTCACCGGAATTTTTTGGCCGGAAAACTTTCGCTGGAATTTTTTGGCCGGAATTTTTCGCCGGAAATTCATACATGAAGTTAGTGTTCTTGTATGATTCAAATTAAAGTTAGCGTTCTTGTATACTCATTAAGGGTATTTATGTCATTTCATAAACTAAATGGCTATTCTACAACTTTTAAAATGTGATGGCTATTTTAACATTTTTTCCTAGAAAAATGGCTATTTTGCAATATTACCTCATAATTTTACTTTCAGATTGTTTTTATTTTTGGATTTTTTTTAAAATTTTCAGATCTTTTTTCGACTCCGTCTTCGGCACCTATATTACAATTCCTCCTTCAGTTCCAATTTTAATCTATAAATAATCATAGTGACAACAATTTGAATCCTTCGATTCGCTCCGAAGTCTTCAGCCTCCCCGACTTGACTCTTGACAAAAGAAGTAAAAGGAATAAAAAAAGAAGAGGCAAAAAAAGAGGAAAGAAAAATCTGAAAAGAAAATTAAAAAGAAAATAATAAATCTGGCGCAAGACACCACACGTGCGGTCACATCAACTATTCTATTTTACCTTTCTTTTTGGTTAAATTGCATATAAATTTCTCACCTTTTATCAATTTTTCGTTTATATCACATCTTTTTAAATTAGATGAAAATTTTTCACCTTTTAAATTTTCGCAATTCGATATCTTCGACCATTTGTCCTCAAATTAGCGCTAACATAGAATTCGAAAATGCTTACATGGCAAAGCCCGACAGAAAAACAAACGACGTAGTTTTAAAACACTTATATTGTTCTTCGATTAATACCCTAATATGTATAAATAAATATAGATATAAGTGTTTGTGTTTGAGGAAACGATGACGTTTTGTGTTTTAAAATTACGTTGTTTGTTTTTCCGTCGGATTTTGCCATGTAACCATTTTTGGGATTTCATGTCAGCGCTAATTTGGAGAAAAATGGTAGGAAGTATCAAATTGTGAAAACTTAAACGGTGGGAAATTTTCACCTAATTTAAAAGGTAAGAATATAAATGAGAAATTGATAAAAGGTGAAAAATTTATATGCAATATAGCCTTCTCATTTCCTTCTTATTGTTTGTTTTTTTAAGATATTTATTTCCACTAATTGTGTTTAATCAATTAAATTGACTTATTGTTTACTAAATTCTGAAAGAGATTCCTCCTGCCGTCCATCATCGTGGAGTATTTTATACAGTATGTTTTATAATTTTCTAATTAATTATAGATGAAACTTAAAAATTAATTTAAACTTAATAAACTCTAACTTTATACACAACAAAAAATGGCTTACTATTAGTATTAAGATCATTGTGTTGATTTAAGATGGGGATTGTCATTCTCGGACATTAAAACTTGATAAATGCAAAGTGAAAACACAAAAATTAGTGTAAAGGAAAATAATCGGTGCTTCTCCAAAATAACCCGAAATAGCTCCATTCAAAAAACTCAAAGTTGGTAGGCAAAGTTAATCTCATAACTAAAAGTCACACTGAGATTAGTGAGTTCTTCAACATTTAACCTATACAAATACAATATATGAAGAAAAAGAAGAAAAACTTTTTCTAACAACAAAATATATCCGTTAACAAACCAAGATTTGATCAAGAGAGTAGAAGTTGCAGCCATCTCCTCCCCCTCCTCCTCCTCCTCCCTGCAGTCTACAAAAACTACTTCATAAGTAGAGAAGGTCTGTAGATAGCAAGTCTTTGTGCGATCTCGATGCGTTCTCGAGGGTCGTGCATGGTTTCGTCTCGTAAGGCTTGAAGAATCCCCTCACATGCCAGCTCCCTACCAATTCATTCAAACACCAATACAGATTATTACATTGCTAAATCAGCTACTTTGAATTTCAACACACTTGTCCCTACCTCAATATCAGTATTTTGTACAATTTCTGCAAGATCGGACAAAGTTCTACTGGCGCAACGTGCTTCTTTTCAATCGGGTGTAGAATATTAAGACAAGACTGACTTAGCAGCTCGTAGAAAGCTTTTACAGCTGAAACACCCTGCAATCCAAAACAAAATTTCATTGAAACAAATGGGCACCACAAGTGATCACCAAACAGAGCATCTTGTAATGAAATGACACGTTAATCTTAGCAAAAAAGTCACATTTCCCTAAATAGCGGCATTCCAATCTACATGATAACCCGCAGACATACCAATTATAGGAAATATCAGACCATCATTCCGTTCCTAAATTCATTACATTCATATGTAATTCCTTTCTTTCACACCAATCACCTCCTCGATGTATGTTTAATTTTAAATTAGCAAAATCCCTTAAAGGTCACCAAGTTAATATGCATGGCGGCATAAGGTCGAGGCATGCTATACAAGTAAACAATGTAGGCTATGGACTTCATGAAGTTTAATGAATTTGATTTTTTTTAGTCATCAATCAAGCATGTTCAGTCAACCAAAACTTATTTATGTTTGCAGAATGACAGATAGTCATGACTCATGAGGAGATATCACTATCACTAGTTCGACTTGAAATGCATACCTGAATCATTCCCTTGCCTTTTATACTGTCACCCATATCAAGGTTTATTTCACCCTTAGCCAACTTCTGACCGTACCATGCGTTACGACCCTTCAACAAGGTCACATAAGTATCGGCCAATAGAGGACCTGCAAGCCTTTCAGGTTCCTCTGCCAAAAGATGGGTAATAAAGATCATCTCTGACGTGCAGTGAGCAAAATACACAGACTTGCTTGTTGCACTCTCGTTAGTTAGAGCTGCGACCATCCCTGCACATTCCAAATGGAAATTATAAATTTCATGTCATAAAATGATTTAGAATTAAAAAAAATGAACTTTATTCATTTTTTACATTGAGGAAAATTTAGCTAATAGTCAGGATTCTCGTATCTTTGAAGGCGGTGAACATTATCGATAAAATGTCACCACTTTCATTCTAAAGATGTAAGTAAAATAAGACAGCATAAGTATTTATTTTCCTCGACTGAGTGAGACCCAAAAACTAGAAAGCTATGATCCTGCAAGTCATTCAATTAACATCAACAGTGAGTCTCCTCTAAAAGAACTCCTTGGTGGGTCTACTGATGAAACAATGAACTCGTCTTCTAAGAGTAAGTTTCAAATCAGTATGTCAAAATACATCTAACTAATCTTACAGTAACTTATCTATAGTGTACTTAGGGAAGCACTGTTTTTATTCTTCCAGATTTCAATATTATAGGTACATACTGAAAAGGGAAACTTACCCGCTCCAATTGCATATACATTTTTCAAACCCCCCATAACTTCATGAGTAACAAGGTCGCCGTTATCCCAAACAATAAAGTGCGGCTGTCTCAGAAATCTTGCCAGTGGTTTCCTCCATTTTTCAGCTCCACATATACGAGCATTAGCATATTCTTTGTTGTAGATCTCAGAAGCAATGTTAGGTCCTCCAAGATATAGAATATTTTCCATAGGAACCCCAGCTGAAAACACAGATGCACACATGAGAGAGGAAAATTACACTTAAAGCAAAATGAATATATAAACTCGCTGCAACTTGTAAGATATGTAGGAGATCGCTCCTTATCTCTTATAAACAGAAAACAAGACGCAAATACTCATGGACAGAGATATGCAACAATTTGTATCAATGAAATGCTAGCGAGCATTTTTATCCTTTTTTAATTTCTCACAACCGAGGAGAATGATTTCTCTCCCATTCATAACCTCATATATTTTAGACAACATGCCAAAATAAGCAGTACGTCACACAGGCTTATATAGTGATGGAAACCTGCATGTATCTATCACGGATAACAGATCCGCAGGGTGAAAAAATCAGTAAGATACACGAATAACATGACCAATCATTAGTTTTCTAACCCAAGCATTCTGTTACTACTTGCCTTGTTATACTAGGATTAACCCTCTTAGGAAGAAGGACATGAAAAATAAGTCCCTTCCTATCTTATACTTAAACCTCAAACTAATGTATAAATCGAGCTGATTAGACTAGTAGTTAATCAAGCCGTGTCAAACGTATCCCATAAACTTAACCGAAACAAGACTAATCACATCTGCAAAATCACAAATAGCATTAATATGTCGGGGGAGCAATCTTACTAGCTCGATTAATCATCTGAGTAGGAGTAACAATCCGAGGCTCTGGTTCCAACTCCGCCTCAATACCTTTTGCCAAGGAAATGATGACTGGGAAAGTAATTCGTTCTTTCCAATACCTACTAATTTCATGAAACACTTCCCTCGTTTCAGTGGAAGGCAACCCATTGATAACAATATCAGCATCCCACACAGCCTCTTGCAAGTTATTCACAACCTTCAAAGGGCAGAGTGGGGTGTCAATCATATTCAAGCAAAACCCGTCTTTCAAAATCTCGTCTGCATACAGAATACGATCACCCAATCTCCCCTCCACGTACTTCAAATACGCACATCGCCTTATCAGCCTCCTCAACACATCTTCTCTAGAATTGATCACCTCAAACAAATGCTCAGCTGTGGCTCTATCAACAGACCTCCCACCTCTTCTCCATATCCTAATCTGAACCTTATCGCGGAAACCCCCATATGCATCTTGCAGCATTGCAGCAAACACACTGCCCCATGCCCCTGCACCAACGCCCACGATCCTCAACGGATCCCCCTCGGCTTTCCCCAACAAACGACGCATTTCATCTATTTTCTCCTCTAATGAGCCATTTGTGCCATGAATTGACCCATTCATAAGCACAATACCATCACTTAGCCCCTCAGTAGCTCCCACCATTCCAATCAATCAATCTAAAGCTTCAATTTCAATAATCCCCACAACAAAAAAACCTCAGAAACCAATACTAATTTCACAAGAATCACGCGTCAATTACTCACCCACAATCCAATTCCACGCCCCTTCTTAACACTTATATACTGTAAAATGCCAAAAATAAAATAAAATAATAATAAATAAATAAATAAAAACCACTATGAACACTCAAATAACAAGGCATGCGGCTTTGAAGGTGGGGTTTTAGGCTCGGGGCAGCGGCGAGCTTATCATATGCTCTCGCTGCCCTTTTTGGTGGCTTGGCGCGTGCTCAAAATGTTTAGTGTAGTGGCAAGCTTGGAGCTCGTTAGTTTTTTTTTTTTTTTTTTTTTTTTTTTTTTTTTTTTTTTTTTTCTAATTAAAAAAGATAAAATATTAAAAAGAAATTATATTTTATTAAAAATAAAAATATTACACTAAATAAAAAAAATTATATTTTATTAAAATTAAAATACTACATTAAACATAAAAAAAAAAAAAAAACTACTCATCATCGGCCCATCCATTTTTTTTTTAAGCTTAGCGACATAGTCATCGTAAAACACCTTTTGGGTTGGTGCCATACCGACGGTGTGGGATGCGTAGGGTAGACGGAGTTTGCGGGGGCAGCGGTATTGGCGGCTCCGAACCCTTGAAACGGTGCAAAGGCACCCGCCGGAAAGTGAAGAACGTAGGTTCCTTGCGTGGAAAATTGTAGGGCGAAGGCTTTTTTTTATAAGTAAAATAAATTAATAACACACGAGGGGTGCAACCCAAAACGGATTACAAGAGATAACTATCAACAAAACAAACTATGACGATTAACTAGATAAAAGCAAAGTGAAGGATTTCAAATCCAATCACCTAAATTATAGCACGAAGAGCTAGGGATAAGGTTAGAGATCCAAAAATAAAATCTAACTTTTACTAACTCGATCAAATCTTCATTTCTACTCGTTCCATCCTTTAATATCCTCTCGTTTCTGTGATTCCAAATATTCCAAACAACACAAATCCACAAGGCCTTCCACATCTCTGCAAATTTCTTCTTTCTAACGATCCCCATGTGTTGCTCAAAATGAAAAATTGGATTCATATGGCCCACATAATGAAGCTCAAACCAGCTATAACACATGACCTAAATATTATGAGCAACACGACAAGAGAAAAGGAGGTGCTGAATAGACTCACAATCATCCAAGCAAAGAGGGCATTTGACATTGTCCGACTGACGAAGAACACCAATTTTCAAGAGATTATCAAGGGTCGGGATTCTGTTCAAAAACAGCTTCCAACAGAAAGTAGAGGCTTTGGCCGGCGCTGCCCTACACCAATTTTTTTTTCCTTATCACAAGACTATCTGGAATTCTTCTCTAAAACCGCAGACTTAGACGTGAAGATTCCACTTTTTTCAGCTTTCCATTTCCACCCATCCTCTCTTGCGCGATTAGGCGTAAATCTGTCAATGAGAAGAATCAGATCAGACAACAAATTTTTTTTCCACTCAAATAAACCGCACCTCCAGCTCCACTTCCACTCTCATTTATTACCCACCCAATGACTTTTATTTTGGATACAACTATCTCTATCAGTCGCGACATTGAACAATCTGCTAAAACTTCTTGATAGACTGCTGTCCCTAATCCATTTTTCTTGCCAGAAAGAAATCTTATCACCTTGCCCTACAACTCTACACAAATTATGAGAAAACCAAGAATCTGACACAATTACATTACAAAAGTCTTTCCACCACAACGAGCCTTTTTTCATCTCCCAATTTCCTATCTCTCCATTGCTATTCTCACTACCCCGATACTTTGGCCTCAGAACCTTGTACCATAAAGCCTCTCTCTCAATCCTAATTCTCCAACCCTATTTTTCTAAAAGAGCTCTATTAAACAAGTCGACTCTTCTAACACCTAATCCTCCGTTTTTTTTGGCCTGCATATTTTTTCCCATGCTACCCAAGGAATCTTCTTCTTCCCCTTACTTTCTCTTCCCCACAGAAAATCTCTCTGGAGTCTTGTTATTTTTCTTATCACACTCGAAGGCGCTCGGAACAAAGAAAGAAAATAAATAAGCAAGTTTGACAAAATCGACTTTATCAAGACTAATCTTCTACCAAAAGAAAGATGCTTATTCTCCCATCGATCTAATTTATTTTGAATAATGTCAATAACTGGTGACCACATTGCCTCTTTTCTCGGATTTGCACCAATCGGGATACCGAGGTATTTGAAGGGAACAGAAGCCACTGAACAATTAAGCACTGAGGCAAATTGTAGGGCGAAGGTTTGAGGCGACGAGAATAAATCTCGTTAGGGAATTTGAGAATAAAAATTGTGTTGAGAGGATGGACGAGATGGATTAGGGCTATTTGGATCGACATCATCGGCATATGGCCAATTGGAGTTGAAATAGGCGTTGGGATCAATTTTTTTTTGAACAAAAAGATGACCGCCAGTGAGGAGGGCTTGGCCGAAGAAGGTGACCGCCGATTTTGGGAGGAAATTTGAGAGAGAAAAGTGTAGAGAGTATAGAGAGTCTAGTATGTGATTTGTGGGTGGGGGAAGTAAGATATATATAGTTGTAATTTGAAATTATAAAATAAACTAAAAATTGAATGGTGCTCGTTGGCGATCGCAACGGCTATGCCAGTGACCAACTAGCGGCCACCACATGGCATCGAGCGAGGGAGAGCGCGAGCTCGCTCCATCAAGCTTGAGCTCGTGAGCTCGGCGCTCGGCTCGCCCACCACACTCACTGGGGTAGCGCGCACCGCTGTCTACAGCTTTACACAAAAAGATTACCGACTCCCTTGCAATTTCTAGAAGGAACAAACCCACAACTCCAACAAATGTTTCGTCTTGCTCTTGCACATGGGTTTCTCTCACATTAGTCAAGATCATGTCGCTGTGCCAAAGAAAGAACAACATTTAAAGGATTATCCAAAACTGGGACTTCGATTAGGCCGTCAGATGGAAAGGGATGGAAAGGGACAATTTGGCAAACTAACCCCTTTCCTAAAAGACAAAAACTTGAGTGTAAAATATTGCACCTTGCAACACCTGCTCGATCAGACCAGACTCGTTTGACCAGGGTCAATCTTTTTTGACCAATTTATTTTATTTTCCAATTTTTTACCCCTCTTTTTTTGTTTGCCGCTTCTTCTTTTGTTCAGATTCGAGTGAGGGGAGCTGAAGGCTTCGAATTTAGCCGAAAAATTCAAATTGTTGCCCGTCGATTATCCTTATTTTAGTAATTAGAGCGGAGACGGAGTCATAAAATCGGAGCTGTAGGCTCCGTCGGAAAAAAATATTTGGAAATAAAAAAAAAAACTATGGAGCGTGAGACCCACGCGTTTCGGGCAGGAGCGTGGTGCGGGTCGGGTTCCGTGCAGATGGTATGCACCCAAGTCCTACTCTTCCTAAAATGGGTCACAGCCTATGCTGCACGGATTCTTCAAAATATACCATGTAACCGTATCGAATTCTTGTTATGGTGCGATTCTCGTCGGATTCTCATGTGATTCACACTCGATTCGCCACGTGGCATATTCTTCCAAATAGAAAATTCAAAACAATCGGATTCACAAATCTCATGTGAAAAATCGCGAATCCAACAGATGAAAGAGTTGTATGAGTTGATTTTGGCACTTCATTTGAATTATAACTTATATATTGAGCTAATGATATTTGAATTGTTATTACGTAGTTTAATTAAATTACCTAATTGAAATTCTTAAGTTTTGAGTAAGGGAGAATGTGAATTACATATATTTAATTATATAAAACTTAAATTTCTATATATTTTATTAGTATCACATGTAATTTAATAATATTAACTAGACGTATCCTTGTCGAATTACACCTTAAAATTTTTAAAATTTCATATCCACATATCCATATTGTATCACTCTAGCACCCTCTCCCACGTACCCGTACAACAAAGGTCACAACTTATTAGAACAAGAACGTGGAACTGTGGAAGTTTCAATTTCTCGGAGAACAAGTCGCACAGTAACCTGTAGTTGAGGTTTTTGCCCATTTTCATATTCTTTATTCAGTTAACTATCCCTTAATAAAAAAATAGTAACTACAAATCAATAATTTCCATAAAAAAACTATAAATCAATAAATATATTTCGAAACATTGTGACCGGCTACACGCGTACAAAAAGAAAAGTTAATAATAACAATAGAAATAATCACTTTAGATTTATTTTGATGGAAAATGGTGAAAAACAAATATTTTCACTCCTAAAGTTGCTAATTTTCTCTCCATTATTTTCCATCATTGTCACTCTAATTCTGGAAAATATTAACACGAGGGAGATATGTGAAAATATTTCCCAACCTTTTCTTTTCTTTTGTTTTCCATACTACCAAAGTAAATGCACATTTAGATTTTTCAATTAGAGTATTTTTTTTTTCTAAAATTTAGTACTCCCTCCGTCCCGCCGAATACAGCCTAATTCATATGAACACGGAGACCAAGAAAAATGGTATTAGGTAGAAAGAGTGTTTAATATGTTGTGAATGCAATATTTTTATAATGCTAATAAAGTTATACTCCCACTGTCCCACCGAATACGACATGTTTTTCATTTTGGGACGTCCCACTATACTTGGTCTGTTTTATTTGAAGAAAACAATTAGTATCATCCCATCTAAACCCTAGTAACCTACTCCCACTACACACCCAACTATCTCATCTATAACTTTATTAGCATTATAATATATTGCATTCACATTACACTAAACACTCTCTTTATACTTAATACTCTTTTTCTTAGTCTCTGTGCCCATATGAACTAGACCGTACTCGGCGGAACGGAGGGAGTAGATGGGATGGTGGATAGTGTGTAGTGGGAACAGGTTATTATGGTTTAGATGAGATGGTGGACCCATGTAGTGTGAATGCAAATTTTTTATAATGCTAAATATACACTAATTGTTTCCTTTAAAGGAAACGGGCCAAGTATAGTGGGACACCCCAAAATAAAAAACAGGCCGTATTTGGTAGGACGGAGAGAGTACTATTTTTTAACTAGTATGGTTGATCACAGTATGTCCAAATAACATTATCTTTACTAAATACATAGTTCTAATTTACTTCCTCCTTCCACAAATCAAATCTCTACTTACCCACATTTTTTTGCCCATGAATCAAATTCCTACTTACCTTTTTATACAACCATACCCTCCTACTTTTTTTTGATTTACTATCATTTGCCATTGATGGTCCCACCTCACAACAACTTTATTCCTATTTTTTTGTCATTACAACAATTTTATTTCCACTTTTTGGTAAATTCTACCATTTTTTTGTCAATACCATTATTTTTTTGTCGTAATTGTATTACCCTTACATTCTAACTTTTACCCCACTCAAAATAACTTTATCAGTTTTCTTATATTCCGTACCATAACTTAAATGGGATTTGATTTATGGACGGAGGGAATAGTTTTTTCTTTTGTAAAAAAAAAAGAGTTGAAATTCGAAATACCCACTTCAAGATAACATCTACTCTATATACCCACTAAGATAATTATCTACCCCATATACTCACTTGGCCCACTTCTATCACTTTTACAGAATTTGAGAAGAATCTCTCTCTCTCTCTTATTAGATTCGGTCAAAGAATATCTCTCTCATTCAATAATAACATGCAATAAAATATTATAAACCCTAAACCCTCTCTGCATGTAACGTATGGATTGGTACCCATTTTTTCTCTCTTTTCAGAAATTGAGATAACCCTCACCCACCTGTTACAGATTTTCAATGAGAATAAATTCTCCCCCTTAATGATACAACGGTAAAAAATAAAAAAAATTCTGTACAGCCCGTGAAAGAGCATACAGATTTGCGCCTATTTATGTTCTCCACCCACGCATAAGACTCTACCATAACAATTGTTCTCCAGCCTTCATCTTTTTTTTTTCTCCTTCCCCTCTCCTCTGTACAATTTAAACAGAAATTCCTTCCCATCACCCCTGTACAAAAGAATTTATATTAAACCCTTAATCTATGGCGTCAACATCACGTTCAAAGGGAAAAGGAAAAATCACCAAAGGCGATGAAGGATTAACTGAAGCCCAGACACAACATCTACAAGAGGTAAAATTCCTTACAGATCGAGAAATAACTATACAGTTCGATGGGATGATTGTTTTAATTTAACACGGTCTGTATACTTTTTATACGATCTTTATAGTTTTTGTTAACACGAATATTATTATAATTAATTTAGATACATTATAGACTTGTTTTTTAGATATCTCTGTGCTTTTATGATTTTTATTATGCTAATTTGTTGTTTGTTGATATAATTAGTTAGTTTAATGTTTAATTAATCGAATAATTAATATATTTTCTCTAGTTTAATACCATAATTCTTGTTAATCATAATATGGGAATAACTTAGATCGAAAATATTATAAAAAAAAGTATACAGGTGGTGTAAAAAGCATACAGGTCGTGTATTGTTTTTCACGACCTGTATACTTTTTACACGCCCTGTATAGTTTCTGCTTATTTATTATTTAATTTATGCTATAATTATGATGATATATTTAATTTTATTATTTTATTAGTTTAAATATTTATACTATGATGCATAATTAGTTTGTTGATATAATTAGTTAGTTTAATGTTTAATTAATCGAATAATTAATATATTTTCTATAATTTAATGCCATAATTGATGTTAATCATAATATAGGAAGAACTTAGATCGAAAACTTTATAAACAAAAGTATACAGGTCGTGTAAAAAGCATACAGATCGTGTATTGTTTTTCACGACCTGTATACTTTTTACACGCCCTGTATAGTTTCTGCTTATTTATTATTTAATTTATGCTATAATTATGATGATATATTTAATTTTATTATTTTATTGGTTTAAGTATTACTATTATGATGCATAATTAGTTTAATCTCATTGTTATGTCACGCTTCAAAATTATTTGTCACGTTTAAAAATAGATGTCACGTTTTTTTATTTAATTAATTTCTCAAGTTTATTAAATATGCATGCATAATTAGTTTTTTAAAGCATTGTTTTGTAACTCGATAAATTGATTTGTTAATTTATACTGTCATTATATTAAAAAATAAAATAATATATGATAATAATCTGAAATAAACTGTACAGCCCGTGTATATTCTGTACAGGTGGATTGTTTTTTGTAGACGGGCTGTACAGAATACATGCGATCTGTATATTATTTTTTTTAATTATGTTTTTTTTATTTTTTTTTTAGTTCTGTTTTGTAATTGATAATTGATTTTATTTGTGTTTTAACATGGTTGGTGTTGGGTACGTAAAACATTACAAGAAGTGACATGTACAGTGAACACGTACAACAAGCTCAGCATGTTGGCATTGATAGAAAAACGACTGTTAGAAGTTGAGGTTGCAGAGCTTGTTCAAACATTCTCTGTGGGTGCTTTTGGGCATTTTTTTAGAATATATCAAGGTAAAGCGTGTACGAAAGCGCTTCATATGGTCGTGGCTAGAGAGGTAAAAGTGGCCGGTGTTGATCCGATGGATCTATGGTTTCGTATTGGTGATTGAAATTTGAGATTTTCACCCCGTGAGTATGCTCTTATTTCGGGACTTATGTTTGGAGCGTCTTCATTTGATCCACACGGTGCAGATTTGTCGATGGAGAATGTGGAAGCATGTCAGGCCTTTTCTGATGACGTCCGATTATTCAAGGACATATTGGAGGATTTTTGAAAGTGGATGGTCTAGATGCACATTTGTATTTTTGAGTAGCCCATGTGCTCGTCGCATAATCAGTATTATTAGGTTGCGACGTTAGAGGCAAGATACAGTCGTGGCTTTGGGTATTATCGGATGATCTCAACCGATGAAACCAACTTCCTTGGGACGGATATTCATACAAAGTGTTGAAGAACTATGTCTCGGCGGTACCGCGCCACAAATCGGTTTTTGGAAAAAATTTGAGGTATAACATTTACGGGCTGGTTTGGGCACTGAAGATGTGGATTAACGAGGCTATACCTTATTTGTCTGCGATTACTGCCAAGAAAGTGGACGAATGTGCTCTTCCTCGTTGTCTGAGATGGATGCTGGATCAGGCTTTGCAGCGCAATTTGAATGGGGCTTTTCTCTATGGGGTGAATTGCAGAGATTCCCTGGACCTTGAAGAACAAGAAGAAAGGACGTGGTACTGGTTCTCATTGGTTAACGCTGAAAACCCACTCGCAGTGAATTATGTGAAGCCCGTCAACTTGCTATCCGAGGGTGAACAGCCTGAACGTCGTGCCCCAGTTCAGCGGCTTTTTAATGACCCTCCGGTGTCAGAGCCTAGCGTCGAGCCCAGTGTATATGATCTGAGAGACATGCCCCCACCTAAAGATATGACGAAAGCTAAGAAGAGTAAAGGAAAATGTGCTCGCGTAGTGCAGTCGTCATCATCGAGCAGCGGCCCAGAAATCGGCAGTCGGAGAGAGGCGAGAAGAAATAAGTTCATGCATTCTCACAGTAACACAACGGGGTTTTTCTTTCAAATGCCCGTGCTTACTAAGCATTTTTCTCTTTTCATAAATCACTCGCGCGAGTATTTTTACTGTTGTTACATTCAACTTGCGCATTTCAACGCCGGGGAATAAGTCTTTTCTTCTTCCACGAATGCTCCTCACCGAGGTTGGCTCGTCCCCTCAGTCGGTAAACGAGCAAGTTATGGAGCTTGAGAGCTTGAAGAACTTGATGAACTACTTGAAGATTAACTTGAAGATTGAAGAACAAGAGAGAGAAGAGAGAGTTTAGGGGGGTGGCGGTTTGGGGAGGAGAAAAAAAATGAAGAAGAAAAGTGGAAGACAACTTGGTATTTATATAGAAAAGAATAAAGATATTTTGTAATAGTAAGGAGGTTTAACTAATTAAAATATCTAAATATTAACTATAAATTTAATTTTTCGAATCTAATACTGCAAACTAAAAACGAACAATTAATTTCTTAGTCAGTTACATTTTCGGCGAAATCTAATTCGAACAATAGATTGGAAATAATTTACTTAGTCGGAAAGGACGATTAAATTTTTGAAATCCATTGAAAAGTCGAGATGTCACAGTCCAAATTTCGCCCGAAAAAATAAATAAAACTGACTTCTACCATTAGACTCGTATCGCAAAATAAGTGAATGTAAAGTCAGACGGTTTTTTGATCTGAGTTCTCGAACGAAAATTTTATCGGACGCGAAAACCCTAATACAGTAGTTGGTTGAACGACTTCTGCATTTTATTTTCAGAAACTGATTTCACCGTTAGTCTTAAAACTGAAATTCCTTAACTTAGGAGTGCAAAGCCTTAATTAATTATCAAACTTTTATTTTAGAGATGGAAGAAATATTCGGGATATTACATCCTACCCCTCTAACGAAAAATTTTGTCCCGAAATTTGCATATGTTCTTCGAAAGTTCCCACGTAGCTTCTCTTGCCCGTGGTAACTTTATAACACTTTGCTAATCGTATTGACTTGCTTCTTAACTCTCGCACTTTTCGATCCAAGATCGATTGCGGTCTTTCTTCATAACTTATAACTTAAATCGGAAATCAAGAACTACGTCTTGCTGATGAATCACTTGTGTAGGATCAAACACGTACTTTCTCAAATGAGATACAGAAACATAATAAACATTCCATAGACTTGGCGACAAGACCAATCTATACACATTAAAACTATCTTTTTCAAAATATCTACTAATCATATAAATCTTTGTCTAAACTTATACTTGACACG
Organism: Schizonepeta tenuifolia; assembly: GCA_029490685.1. Classification (NCBI taxonomy): domain Eukaryota; kingdom Viridiplantae; phylum Streptophyta; class Magnoliopsida; order Lamiales; family Lamiaceae; genus Schizonepeta; species Schizonepeta tenuifolia. Next base: position 44,200,056 of record CM055957.1, on the reverse strand, counting down.
AAAATAATCACAAAATCCCTAGCAGGAAAAATCATGAGGAAAAAATCTCGTCCTCATTCTCTATATTTAAGTCTAATCAACAATATCCCATAAGACTTTCGTCCTCTCAAAACTTCTTTCTTTCGTCATCTCTAGACTTCTTTCATTCTGACTCGAATCTATCGAAAAAATATATCTATCATTTCACTGAGTGTATCTAGTTCTAGATTCTTCCTTTCATCTACTTCATTATGATACAACAGTTATTTAAAACTTCCTTCCATACAAGGCTTCGTAAGGCACAATACTTATCGTAGCCTGATAACTATTATTATAAGTAAATTTGATCAACGGTAAATATTCTCCCCTTTGTCACTTCGATCTAACACTATCGTTCTTAACATATCTTCTAGTACTTGAATCGTTCCCTCGGATTCACTTATAATTCTCTCTCGTAAGTCTGGTGTAGCTACTAGTGCTGCTATTTGGTTCGTTATCGTTTTAGGTGTATCGAGCACTTCTAAATCCATCATCTCAAATTCTTGTACAAGTGTTTCTTCCTCGATAAAGAGACACCCTAATTTGGTTGGAGTCTTGCGACTCAGTGCGTCAGCTACTACGTTTGCTTTTCCTGGATGATAATTGATACCACAATCATAATCCTTGACTAATTCGAGCCATCTTCTTTACCTTATATTCAATTCCTTTTGCTCGAAAAAGTACTTCAAACTCTTGTGATCCGTAAAAATCTCAACCCTTACACCATAAAGGTGATGTCTCCAAATTTTCAACGCATGCACAACGGCTGCTAGTTCTAAATCGTGGGTTGGGTAATTAACTTCATGGGGTCGAAGTTGTCGTGAAGCATAACCTATCACCTTTCCTTCTTGCATCAATACACACCCTAATTCGTTCTTTGAAGTATCTGTATAAACCACGTATTCCTTATTTGCTTCTGGAAGAGCTAACACTGGTGCTGTAGTTAACTTTTCCTTGAGTGTCTGAAAACTTGTCTCACACTCGTCAGTCCATTTGTACTTGTTTTCCTTCCTAAGTAGTTGCATCATAGGTCTAGAAATTGTAGAAAATCCCTCGATGAATCTTCTATAATAGCCGGCTAAACCTAAGAAACTCCTAATTTCGTTAGGACTTGTTGGTGATTTTCAATTGCGTACTGCCTCTACCTTGGCAGGATCTACCCTGATGTCTTCTGCTGATACTATGTGTCCAAGAAACATTACTTCTTTCAGCCAAAACTCACACTTACTGAATTTGGCATAAAGTTTCTCAGCTCTAAGCGTTTCTAACACTATTCGCAAGTGTTCTTCGTGCTCCTTCTCATTTTTGGAGTAAATGAGAATATTGTCGATGAATACTAAGACGAATTTGTCTAAGTATGGGTGAAAAACTCTATTCATGAGATCCATGAATACTGCGGGGGCGTTAGTCAAACTAAAAGGCATAACTAGGAATTCGTAATGGCCATATCTGGTTCGGAAAGCAGTCTTAGGTATATCTTCGGGTTTGATTTTCAATTGGTGATATTCGGATCTTAAGTCTATTTTTGAAAATACACCTGCGCCCTTAAGCTGATCAAAGAGGTCTTCTATCCTAGGCAAAGGATATTTATTCTTGAGGGTGATCTTATTCAGCTCTCGATAGTCTATGCACATCCTCATAGAACCATCTTTCTTTCTGACGAACAAAACATGGGCTCCCCATGGTGAAACACTCGGTCTAATGAAACCAAGATCTAACAACTCTTATTGGATCTTAAGCTCTTCTAACTCCTTCGGCTATGCTCCATACAGAATGGCGCAGTTAATAGATAATCAATCCATCCCATGGATTATATCTACGTCAAACATTTCCATTATGTTCAGATAGTTCGCTATGATCTTAAAAGATCTTAAGTCAAATTCTATGTTCGAGCAAAACTAAGGAAGTGATGATAATTTCTCCTAAGGGCGTGGTTATTTGGTTGTTTCCTCCTTGATTATTGTTCTTTTACTGTCCTTGCAACTGTCCTTGTGGATTATTTCCCTTCCACTGCCCTGATTGTTTATTTCCATGTTTGTTATTCCCTTGCCACGGCTTCTTGCCATAGTTGTTATTCTGATTTGGCTGTTGAAAGCCACGTTGATTTCCCCCTTGGTTTCCTTGGTTATTATAGTGCTGATAGTAGCCACTGTTATTTCCTCCTTCCCATTTCCTTTTTCCTCTATAGTTGTGTGTTATTATTATTGGAATGGCTTTGCTTCGAAGTCTGGTTTGGTGCTGGTACGGGCGCTATAATTTTTCGTTCATCCGGCACTACTGCTTTCATTTCTAGGGTTCGTCCTAGTATCTCAGTGTAACTTAGTCCTCCGTGACTGGCTAGTGCCACTCCAAATTCATTCTTTAGACCTCCACGAAACTTCTTTGCTATTTTCTTTTCTGTATCCACCTGCTTGGGTGTAGACCTTGACAACTCACAAAAGATTGCGTCATATTCAGTCACTAACATCTTCCCTTGCTTTAGATTCTAAACCTCTAATTTCTTCTTCGCTCTATAGGTCTTAGATACACACTTGTCGTATAACACCCCCTAAAACAAAATGGTCCCAAAAATACCACTATGCGGTATCACAAATAAATATTAAACTTAGACCTAACACATAAAGAATTGATCTCAGAGACTCTCCTTGAATATGTCGTCCCATACCGACATATTCTCAGAATCCCTCTCTTTCAGGTGTATTTCAGTTCATCCCTATTCCCTCCGCCTTGAAGTCTTAATCGAAGCCGCTCCTTGTCTGTGCCTCTATGCACTGGCGTTCACTCCGTACTTCAGCCCCGAAATTACAGGCCCACTAGCTTTTGTCTAGTTCGTCCCTAAAATACACCGTATTGAAAGAGGTTTTGCTCACGGGGCATAAGACCCATATTACTGAGTTTCTTTTTATGTGGGTTGATCAAGTTCACATAATAGTCTCTCAATCACATGGAACCTCTGTCCCGTTCAATCATTCACTTAAAAAGGAATTAACTTACCTTAATCATCTATCAATTTCTCAAATTGCAAACAAATATTCTTAAAAAGAAACCTTCGAAATTTTAAAACTCTTAGCTTAGACTTCTTAGTTTCCTTGAAGAAAAACTCTTAACGGTTCTTAATATTAAAACAAGTCGACTCCAAAGAGACTTTGTTCATGTCACTTATACGTATGTGACATTCGTCTATAATAGGTTCTGTCCTTCTCGTTCTGATCGCGTCTTTTGAGTCATTTGGTTTGGAAATGACTCACGCTTCTTAATAGCTCTATGTTCTCAAAGAAATTGGGAAGGCCTTTAAAAGCTCTATATTTCTCTAAGGCCGACATACATCTCGATAAAAAGGAATTATAACACAAATAATTCCAATCAAATAATTCAACCATCTCATGTTGACATGTATCTCAATCAAAAGAAATCATAACTCACATAATTTCATCTAATACCACAAAGGTATAACATTCATACTTTAATCAGTTCATACTTTTACTCAACAAAAGTATAACTATCATACTTCAATCAATTCATACTTGGTACTCAACAAAAGTATATCTCATACTTCAATCAATTAATAACTTATCATACTTTAAACTTTCAAAATAGTAACACTTTTGAACCTTACCTTTCTTCTTCGGTTGAGTTGACGTAGCGGGAAGTTGAGTGATTAACTACTTCTTAAGTTTAGTGAATCGAACTAAACTTTACTTGGAAAAAGACTCAAGTGCAGAGCATGAACAAATGCTCTGTCGTACTAACTGAAAGAAACTTGTATATAGAGCAGAAACGAATGCTCTGATACCACTCTGTGGTATCACTAGAAAAATAACTTACGATCAGAGCAGAACCGACTGCTCTGATACCACTCTGTGGTATCACTAGAAAAATAACTTACAACCAGAGCAGAACCGACTGTTCTGATACCACTCTGTCACAACCCCAAATCCCGAGGGACGGCAAAGCCGGGGTGCGACTAGGGGTTGGATTAAAGAAGCGGGGAAGAAGGGGGAATAACTGAATAAATGAATAGACTGACATTAATAAATAGGATAATAACTAAGAACTACTTCCATTAAACAAAAGAGAGTCAATCTTGAAGGATCACTCGACAAAGTTGTATTTAGAGTTGACTAGGTTTCAAGTATAAAAACTTAAACCGAAGAGATTATACATCAAAAAGAAGTATTTTGCAGCGGAATAAAACGTAGAGTGATAACACATTTTCAGATGTGAAATCGAGGCTCAACTAAACTTCTTTCCTTAAATACGACCTCTACTCAATTTCCGCCGTCTTCGTCACTCAACCTGCACATTTATAAATACATGCAGGGCTAAGTACAAAAAGCACTTAGTGGGCACTTTGCCGAAAACATATCAAAGATTTTATATAGATTTATCAGGCATTCTCACAGTAACACAACGGGGGTTTTCTTTCAAATGCTCGTGCTTACTAAATATTTTTCTCTTTTCATAAATCACTTGCGCGAGTATTTTTACTGTTGTTACATTCAACTTGCCCGTTTCAACACCGGGGAAGAAGCCTTTTCTTCTTCCACGAACGCTCCTCACCGAGGATGGCTCGTCCCCTCAACAGGGATTCCACACCCATCGGCTACCGTGTACACTAATCCTGGAAAGTCCCTTTTGACTAACTTAGAGTCCGATCGATTAGTCAGCACCCTTTTGGCTAACTCATTAGTCAGCACCCTTTTGGCTAACTCATAATGGTACAAGAGAACTCACAAAACTAAATTCTTTTATGCACTGATAATCACTTTAAAACATTTGTATAAAGCAATAGGTAAACATTTTGAGCAACGCTCATTTTATTTTGTATATAGAAAAGCCCACCTTAACCGTTTACAGAACAAACTTTAACCTTCTGTCTTCCGTCCTGTCTTCAACTTCGACTTCCTCCTTTTATCGCAAATATTCAAACTTTAGTAATCGATCGAGACGTTTAAAGAAAAAGAATCGAATTCGGTTAAGTCTTTTAGGCGTTTGCACTTTAACTAAACCCTTTTGATTTAAAAAGAAACGAGACTCGAACACATCTCGCTTAGAACTAACTCGGTTCCTTACTCGACATTTAGATTAGTTAAAGACGGAAGTCGATAACTCTTAACGACTTATAAGTTCTTAAAGATTTAAGTTGAAAAGAATTCAACTTAAGAAAATGAGTTTTAGAAATTTTCTGCACAAGACAGTAGGTCTGGAGCTTCTACAGAACAGAGTATTTCGAAACAGGGGATGTGCCTTAAGTCAAAAGAAATACACGGATGTCTAGTTTACTGTCCAATTTATGGATCTCGATTTCTTTAAACGAGTTAAGAGTTATGGTTGTTTCGGTACTGTCTGAAAAACCCTAATCGTTTTAAAACTCGACGCACGATTCCCTAGGTTCAATCAATGCTATACAATCTTTATGTGCATGAAATTTCCATCAACTTAACAGTCAAAACACACAATCATTTAACGTGATCACTTTCACATTCCTCGATGAAAACTACGACGAACACTTCTCGTCTTTTCAACTAATCAATTTCACTTAGCAAATTTTATTTCAAATTCAATTCAATTTTAATTCTCGACTTCTATTTCATAACTTATATAAAATTATCATTAACTACACTCATGCTTATTAATCATCAATTAACTCAAATCAATCAACACATACTCATAATTATCAAACACATCGTTTTTATCGAGCAACGAACATTGTTGTCGATTTCCTTAAACATTTTTATAAAATCTAAGAAATTCAAACTAAGTACATGTAATCATGCATATCATCAATATATCAACCATATCCTCAATCGGAAACATATAAACCCTCGTTTTCTCATTTCATTGACTTCAAACCTACTTACTTTCTTCGATTCTTGAAGTTTTACTAATTCAATTCAAATCAAATTAGTTTCTATCATCCTTTTACTTAATAAAGATCATCTTAACACATTAACATCATCAAAACTATTACTTAACCAATTCACGTCATTTTTATCGGTTTATAAACTCGATTCTGCATAGTTGTTAATTAATTCTCAATTAATTCTACAACCAACCTAGCATACCAACAATCACTAATATTCGATTAGTTTTCTCGTTCGATTTTCCTATCGACGATTATGCTCGACTCTTCGTCTCTTACAAAAAGTTCGATATTCTTAGAATTCATCCAAACTTTCCAATTATCATCATTAATTACTTAGATTAACTAATATGCAAACCATAAGTTCATATCATCCTCAAAATTAATTCTATCGACGATTCTTCGTCTCCAACGATTTCGTTTTTATTTTTAGAAAAATCTAATTTAATTATATGTTGAACTACATGCTTACTACATCTTATATATCAATTCACATCATAAAAAATATAACAATTACTCAATCAAAATCATGCTTCTTCATCTCTTACAATATCGTTTTTATTTTTAGAAAATTCCCAAACAATTCATACAATCACATCTCAATGCATACAAGCATATCCTACAAATCATATATCTAAATTCAAGTTAAATCTTCATCAACTAGTTAATGCATTTTTGAAAATTACCTATTTTATTCCTACACGATTTATATTTGATTTCAACCATAGAAACTTAATCCTAAGCATTAATAATCATGTAGTAATCTTAGAACATCAATCCTACTTCTCTTACCATTTTCAAAATTTACAAAAAAATAAAGGATTGGATTTTTGTTTGGATAGTGATGAAGAGGAAGTTCTAACCTTTCCAAATATGTAATTGGAATTGAAATCGATCGGTAAACGAGCAAGTTATGAAGCTTGAGAGCTTGAAGAACTTGATGAACTACTTGAAGATTGAAGAACAAGAGAGAGAAGAGAGAGTTTAGGGGGTGGCGGTTTGGGGAGGAGAAAAGAAAATGAAGAAGAAAAGTGGAAGACAACTTGGTATTTATATAGAAAAGAATGAAGATATTTTGTAATAGTAAGGAGGTTTAACTAATTAAAATATCTAGATATTAACTATAAATCTAATTTTTCAGATCTAATACTGCAAATTAAAAACGAACAATTAATTTCTTAGTCAGTTACATTTTCGGCGAAATCTAATTCGAGCAATAGATTGGAAATAATTTATTTAGTCGGAAAGGACGATTAAATTTCTGAAATTCATTGAAAAGTCGAGATGTCACAGTCCAAATTTCGCCCGAAAAAATAAATAAAACTGACTTCTACCATTAAACTCGTATCGCAAAATAAGTGAATGTAAAGTCAGACGGTTTTTCGATCTGAGTTCTCGAATGAAAATTTTATCGGACGCAAAAACCCTAATACAGTAGTTGGTTGAACGACTTCTGAATTTTATTTTCAGAAACGGATTTCACCGTTAGTCTTAAAACTGAAATTCCTTAACTTAGGCGTGCAAAGCCTTAATTAATTATCAAACTTTTATTTTAGTGACAGAAGAAATATCCGAGATATTACAAAAATTGAAGTTATCATTTAAATTCTTTTTAATATTCTGATTATTTCCTACAGATAATAATTCCAGTCATCATCGGTCAGCATTTTTTTGTTCTCCGCATCAACATGGGTCAGTGGGTGATGGAGGTGTTGGACTCAAAGTCGCACTTAGAAGATGATCGGACATATCGAGTAGACTCACTAAAACCGTTTGCTCGTAAGTTCTGGACAATCCTGGACAGTGGAGGCTATTGGCTGACCAGCAGAAGACCGAAGGCAAAAAACAGGAGTGACGGTCTGACTATACTTGTTCCGTCTAAGGCTACTAATCATGACCCTGTCAGACAATTTAGACAAGACGACAGTCACAGTTGCGGTCCATTTGCGCTCATGGCCGTTGAAAGAATGATCAACGGAGCCCCGAGCATCGCATGGGGTAACCGACCTGGGAATGTCGCAGTTTATAGAAGAAAAATCGCTCATGACATTCTGTGCAACGCTGGCCAAGACCGTGTTTAGTATTATTATATGTTTTATTGTACGTTTTTGTTCAAGACATTGTTTAGGGCATTTTATTTTTTGACCTAATAATATTAATAATTATCCTAATTTAATTGTTGCTCGTATTTTTGCTCTATTTTTGCTCGTCACATTTAAATTTAATTGAGCTAATAATACTAATAATCATCGTACTATTAATAATACAGAATAACAATACTAATAATATACTACTAATAATAATAATAATAATGAAGAGCGGTGACATTGTATAGTTGACATGTACAGAATTCATCCGATCTGTACATTTTTTTAAATCTTCCTTCTTAGTATAATATTATTCTCTATTATTATTAATATTATTATCTATTATTATTCTTTATTATTATTCATATATTACGTTACATTTAATAGTATTATAGTTCGAAATAGATAAATCCCCAAATTCAAAAAATCATACAGATCGGGTGAATTAATCTGTATTTTTTATTATGATTCTCTATTATTATTATTATTATTATTGTTATTATTATTATTATTATTATTATTATTATTATTATTATTATTATTATTATTATTATTATTGTTATTCTCGATACGAGTTCACCGGAGAAAGTCAGTTTTTATTATTTTTTCCGGGCAAATTTTAGACTGTCTTATCCCGACTTTTCATCGAATTTCGGAAATCGAAATATGCTTTTCGAGTAAGTGATTTATTTCTAATCTAACGGTCAAATTAGATTTTGTCGAAAACGTAACCGTCTAAGGTTTTAATTTCTCAATTTTATAACGTCGTATTAGACCCGAAAACGAGATATTTACAGCTAAAAAAAAAATTCACACCAAACCGCCATTTAGAGTGGTGACTCACCCTTGTAGGATCTTGTTGGGAAATTTATTAGTATGAGTTTTGATGAATTCCAAAACCAACTGACCCCAACCGAGTAGATGTTGCCAGTTCCTATTGTTAGCTGTTAGGCTCGCTTTTTGAGCAATGTTAAGATTTTATCTTTACAGATCTCCAGCTGAAGACGGCAACAGAGCAACACTCGGATACAACCCCGGATGAAAGATCGGATGAGGAACATCAGTTACAAGACTGCCTGATGAGAGAGCTATGCTTTTTGACAGCTGAGAGTTCAAGCCAACTGTTCAGTTGGAACATCAGCAATAGAATGCCATCCGATAAAGAGAATGTTTCAAGAAGGGGGAAGTTATAAAGAAGTCTCAACATGAAGTTCAAAGTCAGCTGAGAGTTCAACGGTTCAGACAGAACATCAGCTGAAGACCACTCAGATAAAGATCAAGACTTTCAACCGACTAACCGAGATTGACTGTCAGAAAGGTTTGAATTTAAATTTCAAAAGGAAGTCACGTGAGGGTTTGACCGTTCAGTCACTACCCCATTTGGCCCAACACAAGGCTGTCTCAGATGGAAAGCAGAAGAACTCAGATGCAATATCGGGAAAGTCTGTAGAGATGAGAGACAAGCCATCGCTTTCAACGATCAGAGATCAACAGCTCCTCCAACGGCTAGTTGATACTCTCCGCCTATAAATAGAGGCCCTCATTCATTCGAAGAGGATAACAAGATACACACGCGAGAAGAAATCTGAGAGCATAAAGAAAAGAGCAATATTCTTCCCGAGCTGAACTGAATCTCTTAGAATATCAATTGTTGAGGGTTCAAGAGTTAGATAGTCTTTTTGTGTCTTGAGATCAAACCTTGAGAACATCACGTAGTGAGAGTTCGTATAGAGTTAGATCTTAGCTCGCCACTCGCTAGAGCTTTTAGTTGGAAACATATTTTCTCTTTCACCTGAAAAGGTTTAGGATTCTACTCTTCCTGCAACTGAGTAGCTAGGTCGTTTAGTACTCGTAAACTAACTGTAAGGTTGATAAGTACCCGCAAACTTATCCATAACGGTTGCTCAGCCCGCGTAAGCTGAGTGGTTTGTCCAGAAGAACTTGGACAGAGTTGTGTGGACTCACAACTCGCCGTGGACGTAGGAGGGTTATCTCTGAACCATGTTAAATTCTGTGTGTTTGTGTTCAGTTACTTATAGCATTTTTCAACTGACCAAACTAACCGGCATACAAACTACATATTTGCATATTCAACTATTTTGGTTTTTGACCTACCAAGCATAAAAGCGTGAGTTGTTATAACGAGTTTATTTTTCACCACATTCTGCACCGCACAACTCTTTCAGCTGAGGTTGCTTACTCAGCTGTGAGATTCCAACTGAGTCATTTTACTCGGTTGAAGTATTTTTCCAGGGTTAAGTTTTAAAATCCTAACTGGAGTATTCCCCCTCCCCCCATACACCAGTAACTCATTTCGGGACCATCAGATCTTTTATCACTTTATCAAATAGTAACTACACACCTCATCACCTCTCTCCCCCATTCCATCCGCCATTCCTCCCCTCTCTCTTCTCTCTCATTTTCTTCCACCATTGTTGTGTTCTTCAAGCTTTCAAAAGCTCCACAAGTCATCCATCTACCTATCATTCTTATTTTCGAATCCATAATCGACAACGTAATGATCTAAGCTTCCATTCCAACCGAACAAAACTTCCTTTCCATCAACTTTATATTTTTTGAAAATTTGGAGATGGAATAGGATGATGATTCTATGTTTAATACATGTTATAGTATGCTTAGGAATGGATTAAATGGATAGAAATCATGTGAAAATCACCCTCCTAACTATTTTGTTATTACCAAAATTTTTAAGAAATTTAGGGGTTTGATGTAGTTCGATTTTTTAGATGATTGATTAATGGATTATTGTTCTTTATGTTAATAGATTGATGTATGAATTGTTTTAGAATTTTCTAAAAATAAAAATAGAAATGTAAGAGATGAAGAAGTGAGGATTTGAATGAGTATATGTTATGATCTGTATAATATGATAATAGAAATGAGATGTAGTATGTTTGAGGATGATTATATAATTTATTGGAATTTTTCTAAAAATAAAATAAAAATCGTAAGAGACGAAAACTCGTCGATAAGTTGAGACTCGTTAATAATTTGAATATGTGATTTACGTATTAGTGAATCTTGATAGATAATGAACGATATTGGAACATTTGAACGAATTCTAAGAAGGTTGGAATTTTGATAAGAGACGAAGAAACGAGCCTAAATGTCGATAGAAAAGTCGAATAAGGAAATTAATTGGATATTAATGATTGTTGTCGTTTAACGAACGATATTGTAGTTGACGATATTTCCATCCGAGATATGAGATGATATAAGTTATAGTTTATAAACGAGAAGTTGATGAATGAAATAGAAATTGAAATTGAATTGGTTTAGAAATTGGTTAGTTGAAAAGGACGAGGAAATGCTCGTCGTTTGTTTAATCAAAAGACGTGAATGTGTACCCGATTAAGGGACATGCATGTTGACTGCCTTAAGATGGAATTTTCGTGAAAATAAAAGTGGTATATCATTGATCGAACCTAGGGAATCGTGCGTCGAGTTTTATCGAGCATTAGGGTTTCACGCGGACTGAACTGCGACCTTTCACGGAAACTGGCATAACTTTTAGCTCACTTAACAAAATCGAGATCCGTAAATTGAAAAGTAAACTAGACATCCGTGGCTTTCTTTTGGTATAGAGCACATCCCCTGTTTCGCAGGAACCTGTTCTGTATGAACTCCAGAACCTCTGCTTTGTGCAGAAACTTATGTAAACCTAATTTCTTAAAGTTGAATCCGTTTCAACTTCGTTCCCTGTGAACTTCTAAGTCGTAATAAGCTATCGACTTCCATTTATTTACTGACCTAAGTGTCGAGTAATGAGCCGAGTCAGTTTATAAACGAGAATTTGATCGAGTCCCGTTTATTCGCTAATCAAAAGAATATAGTAAAGTGCAAAGGCCTAAAAGACTAAAACTGATTTCGATTTCCTGTTTCTTTTATCGTTACGATCGAGTTTTAAATTTTGTTTATTTATGATAAGAGGAGGAAGTCAGCGCCAAGGATAGGACGGAAGATCAAAGATGGAAGCTCGTATTATAGTTCTGTAATCATTTAAGGTCGGCTTTTCTATCTACGAAATAAAATGAGCAATGCTCGAAAATCTTTATTTACAGCTTTGATAATTGTGTTCTCAAAGTGATAATTAGAGCATGAACTATTTGTTTTATGTGAGTTCTCTTGTACCCTTCTGAGTTAGCCGAATGCTATCCAGAATTATTAGTTAGCCGACCTGCTAACTAAAACGATCGGACTTTGAGTTTGCCAACTGCTATCCAAAGTTAGTGTACACAGTAGCCGTTGTGTGTGGAACCCTGTTGAGGGGTAGCCAGCCACGGTGATAATTATTGGACAAGATTGAACGTAACATCTGAGAAAAATGCTTGCGCAAGCTATATTGTGAAAATGAGAAAGAAAATGTTTAGTAGACACGTGTATTTATTGAAAAACTCCGATGTGCTACAGAAATGAGATGCCTGATTTATCTATACTTATGATATGTTTTCGGCAATGTGCCCACTAAGTGCTTTTGTACTTAGCCTTGCATATGTTTTATAAAATGTGCAGGTTGAGTGACGGAAGCGGCAGAGGTTGATGTTGAGTAAAGAGTCGTAATTAGAATAAAGGACTGTATGTCAAGCTTTACGCTTTCTGCTGCCAATCTTTTTGAGTTAATGTATCTATCTTTTGGGTCTAAGCCCCGTACAATGAACTCAGTTCCTTTTTTGAACAACTTGTCGAGTGATCCTTCAAGATCAACTCTTTCTTTTAAATGAAGTTTTGTTCATATAAGTTATTCTTTTATTAATGTCTGTTTATTTATTTATTCCCCTTCTTCCCCGCTTCTTTAATCCAATCCCTAGTCGCACTCCGGCTTTACCGTCCCTCGGAATTTGGGGCTGTGACACGTGGAATATTCCAGGATAGATGTCCCGAATTGCATTCACAATACTAAGGTGGGCGTCTGAGATAAACACCAAATCAGGGCGAGGAGGATATGCCAGCTTCAGACGACTTACAAACCATGTCCACGAGATGTCATTCTCAATTGGACCGATCCCCCATGCCAGCTGTATAAGTTGCTCGTTCTCGTCCTTTCCCATCGCAACGAACATAACTCCCTTATTCTTTCCCTTTAAGTGCGTTGCATCCAATATAATCACCGGCCTAAGACAGTACTTGAATGCAACGATACAAGTTGACAATGCCACAAAACAGTGTTTGAATCGGAAATCATCAAGGCTAAAACTGTAGTCAACAATCGAACCTGGATTCTCTTTCTGAAGCATGTAGAGATACTGAGGAACCATCTTAAACGAATTGACATATCCGCCATACATCATCTCCAGGGCCTTGTTCCGTGCTCACAGACACACATTGTAATTTGCAGCCACGCCATATTCCCGCATAAGACTTGCCATAATCATCTTTGGTGTGATGAAATTCTTTCTGATTTTTCATGCCTTTCGCAAAATGAGCTGCAATCACACTAGATTCGACCTTTCTCTCCATTAGAGGATAGTTCATATTGGTTGTGCAAGTATGCGTCGAGTTGAACAGATGAATGTACCAATAGTTGCCCTCTCTCCTACCGTGCAATTCGAAAGGACACACATCTCGAAACTTGCATTTGTAAGTAACACGCCTTGAATCTGATCGATCTGTACAAAACTCAGTTTCAACAAGCGAAGCAGTATGTTCTAATGGAATCATGGGAACTAACCAATTTTGTAGGTCGGCCGCTTCAGTGGCGAGCTCCGTCTCCTCGTCAACAAGGGGTGTACGACTTTTCTGCATCAGCATTGCCAGGAGCTTGTTCACACCGCCTTGAGTATGCACCCAATTAACAAATTCAGCCAGAGTTCCAATTTGCAGAGTGGCTGTCTGTTCCTCTTCGTCATCAGTGTCGTCAGACTCAGATTCAGCAGAATATTCTTCATCATCGTCATCCTCTACGACAGTGGCATAGGACTGCACGGGCTCTAGCTCTGGCTCTGGTGCTTGTGATTGCCCCTGAGCAATAACAATCCCTCCACTTTGAGAACCCATTTGCGTCTCGCCAAACCAATTGCATGAAGCCATACGTGCGAGGGAATCGTCGTACTGCGAGTACTGAGATGGATACACATCATCATAGACAAATTGCGAAGAAGCATTCAAATCAAAGCTAGGTCTATACATAGAATCACTGTGCCCGATATACAGCGTAGGCTCAGACTCAGTAGCACACAATCAACAATGTTGATCATCATTACTCAATTTATATTTTTCGACGCCGAACTGAGATGTTGAAAAATAGAATATTTCAAAACTACCAGTTATCGATCTAGAAATCATTATGAAATTTATTTGTTCCTTAATATTGGAAAAACTTATCATATCCAACGGAAGATGGAATGTGCGCTCTTCTCCGCCATTATAAACATAATCGTCCCAAACGCCGTTGAATTTAATGAGGAACATCTTGCATTCCATCTGCCAAAACAAAATCAAAATTTAATAATTAAATATACGTAACTAAAATTAAATTAATTTATTAGAAATACAACATCTATACAGATCTAAAATAAACTGTACAGGTCGCACTACAGCTTAAGGCGATATGTACAATTTGTTATTCGATCTGTATAGTTTTCAAAATTTTAAAAATTAAAATAATATTTTTAGGGCTCATCTTTGTAAATTGGAAATGAAAACACAAATGTTATCTGGATTCATACCAACGTTTGAAGTAAAGCCTAGATATAGGATTTTGAATTCCAATTTTGTTTCTGCAAAAAATACATATAACAATGTCATAAAAACCAATAACTATTTTAAATACAGGAAAAAGTATACATATCGTATAATTAATGTACAAATCGGATTATTATTTTCATGACCTGTACAAAAAAATACCGATCTGTATATTTTTTTTTAGAAAATTAATTTAATGTTTTAAGACTTACATTTCAAAATTGGAATTGCAAAAATTGTTGTAGTACTCTTCGAGCCTAGATTCAGCACGTTGGATAAATTTCTAATTATATTTTCTGTAAAATACAAACAATAATACTAGTTATAATAATAAGATTTCAGAAGTTCATACATTTTTCGATACAAAAAAAAAAGTATATAGATCGAAAATATTTTATAAAGATCGAGTATTATTACGGTCAAACTGTATATAATATACTCGATCTGTATACTTTTAAAAAAAAAATAATTTATAATATTGCATGTTTCTCACTTGTATAGAATACTTCATCTGTATACTCAATCTAGTGTAGTTGCTTCCCTCAAATATTCGCTACTTCTTTTTCTCTCTATTTTTTCTCTTATTCTTGAAAGTGTTATTCATATATATATAGGTAATTCACATTCAATAATGCATTCAATAATGCATCTACCCGCATGCAATATCACTATTTTTAATCGTACAATTTGGCATGCATGCGAACATAGTAGGTTTTCACGTGAAGAAATCTGTCAACTTCAAATATTTTGGCTTTATTCAATTTTGGTGACAATGACCATTTTCTCTCAAATAAAATTAAATATAAAACCACCGAAAAGGACATTAAAGTGTGTCAGTAGGTATTTAAGATAGTAAATCATATTTTAGTGGGTATATAGAGTATATATTATCTTAATAGTGGGCAGGCATGATAATTTTCTCAAAAAAAAAAAAACCCTTTAAATGTCATTATTGTCGGAGGCATCACAATCATCTTTTATTTTTCTTTTTTATTTTTATTAATTAGTATTTCCTCTATTCGAACCTGCCATCCCAATCATCTTGTTTTGTCACTATTCATCACAATTATGAAGAAAAATGACAAGGAAAGAGGGAATAGGTTTATCATTTTTAAAAAGTTAAATTATTCTTATTTACAAACATACCAAATTTAATTGAACAACATCTAAAAATAGAGAATAAAAGATAAGTTTCAGTGGGACGGAAATAATTTTTATTTAAATTTTAATAAAGATCTAAGCGATCATGTAAGCATCATATAAACATTCTCATTTCTCACCTATAAAAATAAACATTTGGTTAAACTCGCTTTTGAGGAAATCCACTGTCCAGAAGAATAATTACTTCGATTTAAACCTTCGAACCAATTCTACTCATGAAAAAGTATTTTAAAAAGATATCAACTTAGACACTATTTGAAAAAAACTTAGGAGAGAGTCTCCTGTGGAGACCTCTCTACGGTGGAAATGGGTTACCGCCCCGCTCCGACCCGATCCGACCCGTCCACGCGACCCATTCGACCCACGCGTGAGGTACACGCGCTAGCGTCCCCCTTTTTCTTCCAGTTTTTTTTTTTAAAAATTTCTAGTTTTTTTTTCTGCCAGAGCCTTCGGCTCCGATTTTACGGCTCCGCCTTCGCTCCGATTACTAAAATAAGGATAATCGGCGGCAACAATTTGGACTTTTTCGGCTCGCTCCGAGGTCTTCGGCTCCCCTCGCTCGAATCTTGACCATAGAAGAAGCGGCAAAAAAAAGGGTAAAATAAACTAAAATAAAAATAAAAAATTGGAAAAAAAATTTGGTCGAAAGGAGTTGACCCGGATCAACCGGGTCGGGTCGGGTCATTTTTTTATTCCTTCATAAACTGCTAGTATTAGTTTTCAATTGAATTTCTTTATTCAATTTGTATTTGGTAATTTGTTTATTCATTTAATAATAAGCCATATTTATCTATTTTACGTATTCACTTTTAATAGTCGTACTAGTACATAAAGTACATAATATATGAATTAAACTACTTTCGTATTATTATTTAATGGAATTTAATATGTTGGATTTAATATTTGAATCCCTAAATATGAACGACGTAATTTATGTTTATTGTCGGAGAAATCAAAGTCTGCTCTCCCCCCACCCTCGACGCTTCGTTTCTTTCTGTAAATGTAAATCCATAGTCGCCCACCGCCTCCTTCAACATAATGGTATCCACGAAGACGCAAGTGTTATGGAATTAAAAAAAAAAAAGGGAGATTGGAAATAAACTGGAGCGAAGGACCTGTTTCGATTTTATTTTTCACCCTTATCAATTATTCCCTCCACGCGTTTATCTTGTAACATTTATTTTCGGCATGGGTATTAAAAAATATGTACTCCATCTATTCACGAAATGATTGCCAAATTATGGACGATTCAGATTTTAAGAAATTGGTGGGTAGTAGTGAATAATAATGGATATTATTGTGAGTGAGTAAGGGTCACACAATAAATATCAGTGAAATAGTGAGAAATATATAGTTAAATGTAATGTATTATGTGTGAGCTACTATTATAAATGGAAGTGGCAATAATTTCGTGGACGGACTTAAATGGCAAAAGTAGCAACCATATCGTGAACACATGAAATATTAAGAGTAAAGATGGTGTTTGGTGCAGTAAATAAAGGTGATATAAAGTGTTTTTAAAGTGAATAAAGTGATCTAAAGAGATTTTGATGTGATATAAAGTGATTTTAAAGTGAGTAAAATGATAAAGTGATTTTATAATTATTTCCATAAAATGAAATGTTACAAGATGAAAGAGATAACCTAAAAATGAATATGTTACAACATGAACGGGCAGAGGTAGTAATCAATTAATAATAGAAAAATAAACGGTGCTCATTCCTCGTTGCTCCATTTCAATTTTTCTTTATTCTCGTATTTTTGGTATTATTCATTCATAATAGTACGCATAAAATTACTTATTATATTCATATAATAATTTCTCAAGCCTCGCATGTATTATTATTATTATTATTATTATTATTATTATTATTATTATTATTATTATTATTATTATTATTATTTCTCAAGCATATTTACCCATATTTTTTGTCCACAAATTAAATGCTTGTTTACTTTTTTTGTACAACCATATCCTTCTAATTTTCCTTAATTTACTACCCTTTGCCATTGATGGTCCCACCTCACAACAACTTTAATCTTACTTTTTATTCAACACAACAACTTTATTCCTACTTTTTAGTCAATACCACAATTGTTTTGTTATTACCACTGTTTTTTTGTCATTATCCCACTACCCCTACATTCTAACTTTTACCCTGTAATACCCCGAGCTTTTATAAGTCTTTAAGTGCGTTCTAAATATCATAATATGCTTCAATAATATGCCTTGAATTATAAAAGTTTTTCCAAGAAAAGGAATTTGCTTGAAAAGACTAAATTGCCTTTATGCATGTGCTTAGACGTGAGTTCTTCTCGATTTGATTATCCGAATCGAGTTTGTGATGCATTGGTTGAGTTTATTTATATGAGTTTGCGCATGAGTATGACTTTCGGAGAATTTCGAGAACTTTCACTTTGCAGTGAATAGTAACAAAAACCGAGAAAACACTATTCACCGACGAACTCAGAATTTAACCTAATTAGTGTCTTTTGAATTTAGAATTAATTCTAAGACCCCTGAGATATGTTAGAAGTCATCCGAGATCATATGAGAGAATTCTAAGAACTTAGTTCTTAATGGATTAATTAGCAGATTAATTTTTAGGTTTTTCTTCGTTCTTTGGAAATTTAACCTAAAAATTTGATATTTGGAATCCTTGATTTATTTCGTGGGATATGAGATAGAGTTCAGGTGTTTTTGATGTCGGAAACGAGACGAGGAGAGTTTAGAGCCGTTTTTAGTCTAAATGAAATAACACGGACATATTCTATCGGAAAACTTTTTCATCCGGAGAAAATTATACCCGTTAAAAATAAGATAATTATCTCTCTCTCCCTCTCTCTCTCTCCCTTGTTTTATTCTCATCATGATGATATTCTCAACCTAATACCCTATTTTCAAAACCTATATGGAATATCATCATTCCATTCATTTAATGTAGCTTATACTTCATAGCTAAGTATCATAAAATTCTCTCATCTCTCTCTCAACTCTCTCTCCCCATTGTGTACATCACAAGAGAAAGAAAATTTTCTCTCCCCAATCCCTCTCTTCACCGCCATTTTCACACACACACACACAGTTTAGGAAGAAATCTCCATTGAAGTTCAAGTATCCAAGCTCCAAGATCATCATCTTTACTTCATCAAAACCCTAATTCGAAGAGGTAAACTAATTCTTCAAGTTTGAGCTCAATTCCAACTCGAAATCATCTCTCTTTTTTTCCTATTATTTTCGGCATTTTGCCCCTAGTGAGATGATTAATTTTTGTTATCATTTTTCTTAAGGTTAAAGATGAAATCCTCTATGGAAAATCCAAGTTAGAGATTTGAGCTCGTACCCCTTCATTTTCGGTCCAAGATCAATCAAAAGGAGGAGTTTGATTTAATTCTTTTAAGTATGTTTATTCCTTCGATTTCTTGTAAATATGTAATCCCTAATCTCTAAAGAGGAAAAAATATGCATGCTTTAATTTATGTTTAGGCAAACTAGGGTTTCGATGTGAGAATCGATGTGAGGAAATTATTAGGAAATCGAACCATAGGAATCGACCTAAGAATTAAAAGAGAAAAGAGAAATAAAACCCCTAAAAATTTGATGGAAACCGAAAAATAGGAAAAGAAAGAAGAAAAAATCGATTTTTATGATTTCTTGATAATTTATTGTTTATATGTGTTTATGAATATGTTTGGAATGAGATTTATGCGTGAGAAATTGAAGAAAATAATTTGCTTAATCTCTATGATGAATGCCGAAAATATTGAGTGTAGGAAGGAATATTTGATTTGATTTATTGTTTGGTGAATCAATGATGTTATGAGTATGAGATGAGTATGAGATTATAGTGATTTAACTTACTATGTTGATTATGAGAAAAAAATCGATGCATGTGTAGGAAGAAAAATAATTTTGATGATTTATGATGATTCTGATGTTATGATGAGATGAGTATATTTGTGTTAATTTGAAGTAATATATGTTCAATAAGAATTTTTAAGATGAAGAAAATGAAATTTTAAGATAAGTTTGAATACCTAGTGTGTTAATTTGAAGTAATATATGTTCAATATGTAAAAATCGAAGAAGATAAGTTTGAATACCTAGTGTGTGTTCTAGGTGTTCTAGGTGTTTTTGGTGAGAATTATGAAGATTTGAAGATTAATAAAATTAATCTAAAAATAAAATAAATTAATTATTTAATCAATGAAATAATTTGAAAAATATTGAGAATAAAATTTAATAAAAAATAAAAAGAGGAATTAGTAAATTAATTATGAGATTAAAGAATTGAGTAAAAATAGAGAAAAATATTTCTTTAAGAAGAAATTAACTTAAGAGGAGGAAATTAAATGAGTTAGATAATAAAAAAATTAAAATTAAAAAGAAATATTAATTGAGAAATAAAAGAGGAGTTAGAGTTTAAAAGTCGAGTATAAAATTTGATATGAGTAAGTCGAGGTTAAGTCGTTTAATCGAACGAGGAATAATAATGAATTAATCTTAAGTTAAAAAGAATTTCTTTTAAAGAAGAGAAAAATATTTGCAAAAGTCAAACTGAAATTGAGTTCGTTTACTCGTTTAGTTGCGAGATTAATCAAAGAGTTTTGAAATAAAAATAATAAAGTTAGAATTAAATAAATAAAGAGGTAATTTCTTAATAAAATAAGAAATAGTAAATATGAGAGTAAGTATTAAGTTTGAGATTAGACGATTAAATAATGCTATAGCTTAATAAATGAAGTCTCAAGTTGAAAGTTTAATAATGGAGTTTAAATACGAGAATCGAGTTTAGAGGGTCTCAAATATTTAAATGCTCGTTTATTGATAATACGTCGAGTGTCAAATAATTGATTATGTTTGAGTGTTATTAATCGAGTTTGCTTTTCAAATCTTTTTAATTTGAAATAAGACGTTGACGTTATCAAGTTTTGAACTTTAAGTAAAGTCGAGCTTTCCTAGAATGAAGAAAACGAGAATTTTATTAAAGAAAACGAAATTCTAAGAGTTGAGTTATAAATAGAAAGCAAATTTCTATTGAGTATAGAAAATAAAAGTTTAATTAAGAATAAAAAAGAAAAGAGATATAATAATTGTATAAGATAAGAGTACGCATACGAGTATGTGTACGTAGTTAAGAAAATAACGACGCATTTGGAAAATAATGTCGCGTATTGAGTCGAGAAATATTAAATGATTATTTAAGTTTTAAATTGTTATTACTGGAACTTTTATTCGATTTATTGGAAAGATATGAAATTATTTTATGAGATCGAAATTAACGTCTTTTCCAAAACTAGAGTCGAGCAATGTCGAGTAATCGCTAATTGAATTTGAAGTGTAAATCATGTTTGAGATAATATGTTTGATTAAATTCTATAATTGAATTTATTATGCTTGATTAAATCTAAGTGGTTACGTGAAATGTTTGTATTTCGGTTATGATGAAATGACTTGTTCAAATTGTTGAGAATGCTTATATATGCAGCATGATTGATTGAAATGATGTTAGTTGAATCAAGAATTCGAGTAAGAATTTAAGCGGAGTAATCGATACAAATAATATTTCTTGAATTAGTAACAGATGTTAAAGTAGTGATGATTTAGAAACGAGGATGTGAGACGAAGTTGTTTAGTATTCGAGTAGAGTCGATAACCGAGAATGAGATAGTCGAGAAAGGATATTGATTTAGAAAAGATAAAAATAGAAAGAGACGAGTCAAGTAGAAGTCCTTTAGTCGAAATCAAAATTTACTTTACGTCTTACGCGTCAAGGGTCTTATTCTTCATTCGATGTTCAATTGTGAACGACCGAGCGGGACGAAAAAGTAACGAGGATAGTCAAAAGAGTAAGCCGCCTAGCTAATTCTTCGGAAGTCAGGTGGACTTTTCTAAACTAAAATCAAATGATGAATGCGTGTACTACTTATATATTATGTGCGCTTTTTAAATTGATTGACTTGCCTGAGTTTTAAATGTTTTGGTATGCAATCATCTACGTGTTAAAGTTATTAAGGTCCTGTGGACACACGTGATAAAAGTCCTGTAAGATACGAGACAATGCATGCATTAGTTAAGGTGACTGTGAGCCTTGCTTCGGTTGGGTCAGTCACGGTGTTCGAGGAGGAGGCCTACTTCTCGACACTACAGAAAGATAAGTTGTAGATTGATTCATACCTAAGATATAAGCTTAGCCTGCGCAGGCGATTTTCAAAACAAAAATATTTTATGGCTGTCACAAGTGGAAAATTCTTTTAAAGCAATTATTTATATGTCTAACCCTTGTGAAGCAGCAAGAGGGGCAAGTTTTCAATCATATAGCTCTAAGAGCAAGTTTTTGAGAACGTTTTTGGCAATGTGTTCACTGAGTACGAAGTTACTCAGCCCTGCATGTATTTCTAAACGTGCAGGTTAGCAGGATGTGGATGGCGTGGATGGCTTGGTGGTGTGTTCTTTTGTTGAGTCGAAAATTGGCTGGCAATTACATGTCGTCATATATGTAGTTGTTGGGAATCGAGTCGAAGTCTCCGCTGCAATATTATGTGATGCTTTTGTTGATATGTTTTCGAATTATACTCTGATACTTGTTTGAATTCACGAGCGATGTGCTCGATACAATTTACCGCTTTCATTTGATTCTCGTTTCATGTGAACTTGGCAAACTTATATTTTTTGGGATTCGATATGTAAATTATCTACATTCGTTTGGTGTTTTATCTATGACTTGGAAGCATGTCTTATTTGTTACCACTCGCAGTCAATAATCCCTTGATTCCCCGAGCATGAATCCCTTATGTGAGATGAGTTAGTATGAGGTTTAGTAGTGTTAGTGTTGTACGTCGCACCTCGGGAGTCGGGTGTGACATACCCACTCAAAATTACTTTATCAACTTTTCTTAATCCTCATGCCAGAAGCCTTACTCCCTCCGCATCCACGAAAAAGACGTCTATTTTAGAATAGCACGGAGTTTAATAAATTTGGTGGAGTGTGTTGTGAGTGGAATAAGGGTCTCACATATTATATAGTTTTAAATTGAGTGAGTCGAACTTGGTTAGTCGGACCACAACTTAATTGACTTCTCAACTGAACCGTGCAGCTCAAGCATGAAGAGAAGTTGTTGCATAATTGACCAGTCCTCCTCCTGTTCTTCCCTTCTAGCCTCTCAGAAAACCATTTCTTTGATTGAGTCTAGAATCTAAGTTCTTGCATATTGTTCTAAGGAGACTCTCTCCCAAAAGATCGAGTCTTTAACCTTAGGAAGAAACTTCCACCACTGTTGGTGCAGAAGGCTTTATAGTTGAAAAAATCCTCAACCCCCAAATTCCAGGTTCGTCTTTGACCCGCAATCAAAGACACTAGTTCCCTTAGAACCCGCAATTTAAGACTAGGTCCCTTAGATACCGCAATCTAAGGCTAGACTGTACACTTGCCCGCAAAAGCGTTGTAAGGTTTGGTTTGAACCCGTAATTGAATTGGTTAGGTTGCTTGGTACCCGCAAACCAAGTGGAACGTTTGATAAGCACGCGTAAGTTTATCTAGTGGATTACTTCTCCGAAAAGGAAGTAGTGGACGTAGGAGGTCGATCTCCGAACCACGTTAAAATACTGTGTCATTTACTTTCAGTATTTTATACTCCCTCTGAACACAAAGAGAATGCATAGTGTTCCTTTTTTAGCTGTCCACAAAAAGAATGCATAGTCCATTTGTGAAAGCTATTCTCTCACTTACTACCCTTATAATGTGGGACCCTATCTCCACTAACATCTACTTTTTCTCCACTCACATTTTACTTTCCAGGATTTTCTTAAAACCCGTGCCGCCACAAAGCATGCAATCTCTTTGTTGTTGGAGGGAGTATTTCAGTTATCTAACCAACTGGCCCTGCATACAAACTGCACTAAGTTTTGGGAACTTGACCTTCCCAGTTTTCATAAGGTTTCAATTTAAGTAGCGAGCTTTTAATTTCCACCAACTTTCTCATTGCTTAACTCTTGAAAACCTCAGTCAGAGTCACGTAGCCGACCCTCAGTCGAAAAAGTCAGCTATGCACCTGACTGTGCGACCGGCTCCAACTGTCATTCTCAGTTGTTGAACGCTCCAACTGACTTTCTCAGTTGTCGAGCAAACTGACCTGAGCAGTTTACTCAATAAAATGATTTCAAATAACAAAAATCGCCACTGATGTATTCCCCCTCCTCCCATACACCAGTTACTCATTACTGGGACCATCACATATTGTTAGTAATTGGATAACAATTCCAAATTCGATTTACTTCAATATAACAAAATAGTGTTTACACATAAAATATAATATTAAAAAATACTACATATTAAAATTCAGTTTTATTAAAATCTAATACTACTATATAACCAATACCCAATAATGGAAAAAAAATCGAAACAATAATATATACTACATTGGTGCTACGTACATATATATACTGCATTGGTGACACTACGAAAAGAAAGGAGACCAAATAATATATACGTACATATATATACCCAACTAAGGTTACTCCTATTCTAATCAATCAAATGGAAATGAAAAAAAAAATCGAAACAATAATAATGTCCACGTGTCAGCATCTTAGACAAGGGATACATATGCCCTAGAGGCAGGATCAAAGCTCCCAAAATTCAATAGGGTCGAGCTCGTACGTAGTTAAAAAATTAAATTAAATAACAACATTTTTTTTATTTTTATTCACTAAAATACAACATCTCATGACATAATGTGTGACTAATCAAATTGCTCAAGATAAAATATTGTAAATATTTTTCAACTCCATAAGGCTGCCCGCAACGCGGTCTTCAAGCCGTATCTCGAAGGCGGCTCGAGACCGGTGCGGTTGGAGACCGCTGCGTTGCAGTGACGGAGGGTTCGAGACCGGCTTGAACTAGCGCGTGTCTTACACGCGCCCACCATAAAAAAAACAATTGATGCCGCGTGTTTTACACGCGCCTAACTGGTAAAAACTTGAAAAATTCGACCATTTTCCAAAAGCTATGCAACCGATTTTTATTTAATTTTTTTAATTCTTTTTTTACACTATAAATTCAACCTCTCATCCCTCATTCATCCCACGAAAAAATACAATCTCTTTCTCTCTCAAATTCAACTCTCAAAAGATGTCTTCATCGAGCATTTCATCTTTGTCGGTGGAATATGAAGAGACTGGCACCGACGACAAGGTCCTAGAGATGATGGCAGACGTGGAACGAGCCCTCCGTGCACACTTAGCGGGCGCAGAAGAAGAAGAAGAGGGCGAGGTCGTTCGTCGACCACGACCGTGAAGCGGCGTGTGCGCTCCTACACGCCGACTACTTCGCTGACAATCCCACCTACGGCGAGCACTTTTTCCGACGACGTTTTCAGATTCATAATGATCTGTTTTTGCGCATGTGCAAGACGTTGGAGAACAACGTCCACTTCTTCACGCATCGACAAAATGCACTTGGACGATGGGGGCTGACGTTGGTGCAAAAATGCACGATGGCGGTGCGACAACTGGCCACCGGTGGTGCTGCGGATGTGTTCAACGAGTATTTGAAGATCGGAGATAGCACGGGCTGGCTTTGCCTTAAAAAAATTTGCCGAACAATGATCGACCTTTTCGGCGAGCGATACTTGAGAAAGTCAAATGCTGCCGACACTGCTCGAGGCATGGGTTTTCGGGGATGCTTGAGAGCCTGGATTGCATGCACTGGGCTTGGAGAAACTGGCCTAAAGGGTGGGCGGGTGCCTCTACGCTCGGCGATCAGGGCGAGCCCACCTTAATTTTGGAGGCGGTGGCGTCGCATGATTTGTGGATCTGGCATGCCTTTTTTGGGTGTGTCGGCTCCAACGACGACATCAACGTCCTCAATCAGTCGCCCTTGTTCGCCGACGTGCTTGAGGATAAGGCTCCGGCGTGCAACTTCACCGTCATGGGTTGGCAGTACGACGAGGGGTACTACTTGACCGACGGGATCTACCCTTATTGGCCAACACTGATCAAGGCGCCCAAGGTTGAAACTGACCCAAACACGGCGAGGTTCAAGAAGATGCATGAATCAGCTAGAAACGACATAGAGCGGGCTTTTGGAGTTCTCCAAGCCCGATGGGGAATAGTCTATTCTCCGGGTGGTATACGAGGCATCTCCGAGTTATCATGTTCACGTGCATTATTTTGCACAACATAATCATCAAAGACGAGCAAGAGGATGCGGAGAATTGAAGAGACGATGTCGATTCTCCGTCCACTAGCGGGATATCCTAGATGGCCACTGCGCTCGCCTTTGAGGAATATCTCAAACGGGAAGTCGACTTGAGAGATCAACGAAAGCATCATCAGCTTACCAATGATCTCATCGAGCATCTTTGGCACAAATTTGGACGTCTACCCGAGTAGTCCATATTTTAATTAATGTAATTTTTATTTCAATTAATGTAAATTTTTTATTGCAATTATTGTAACATTTTATTTTATTTGAATTAATGTAATGTTTTATGTTATTTTTATTAATGAAAATTTATGAATTAATTTAATGAAATGGGGAATTGTTTAATATTAAAGATAGAGACGACTTGGAGACAGTAGGGTTACAGGTGTAGGTTTCTCTAAGTTGTCTCTAATGGAAAAGGGGGTGCTGAAGACACCTTGGAGACCACTAGATATATTGTTGAGCCCGATCTCGAGACCGACACAATTTTTAATATATTCTATTTTAATCTTTATTTTCATGTTGACATCGTAACTAGCACCAGCTCTGTTAATTAAGCATATGTAGACACTCTTAACCCTAAACCCTACAATCAAATAATTAATAGAGAATATATAGTGAAATAGCTATAATGGGGATTAAAACCCAATATATAGCCCACCCACTTTAACAATACAAATTATAGACATTATTTGTATTTTAGGACTTAACTACCCTCATTAACCCGAATCCAATGTTAAACCCGCTCCATTTCAACTGACCCACCCAGTTTTTTTTTTTTTCAGATTTCTTTTTCTTTTTATTTTCTATTTTCTTTTTTATATTCCATATTGTTTTTTCTTTTTTACTGTTTTTTTTTAAATTTTCCAGACTTTTTTTAAATTTCCAATTTTTTTTTCGCTTCTTCGTTTTTTGTTTGCTTCTTCATTTTTTTGTTTGCCGCTTCTTCTTTGGTCAACATTCGAGCGAGATGAGCCGAAGAAATCTAAATTGTTGCCTGATAATTATCCTATATATTAGTAATCGGAGCGAAGGCGGAGCCGCCAAATCGGAGCAGTATAACTTGTGATATTCAAAAGTAGGCATTGTCGTGAAGAAATGTAATTTATGGTCCCGATAACGAGTATCTAGTGTATGAGGGGGGGGATACACATGTAGCAATTTTCTTTGCTTTTAAAAATCTTTTCACTAAGTAACTGCTCAGGTGAGTTTGCTCAACAACTGGATAAGTTAGTTGCATCACCTCTACAACTGAGTTGGTCAGTTGGAGCGGATCACACAGTTGGGTGCACAACTGACTTCTTTGACTGAGGATCAGCTGTGTAGTCCTATTGAGGTTTTAAAACAATTTAGCGTTTGCGGAAGTTGGTGGAAATTAAGCTCGTTTCTTATACTGAAACCTTTGTGAAAACGGGGAATGTCAAGTTCCCCAAACTTAGTGCAGTTAGTAAATATGCAGTTTGTATGTAGGTCAGTTGGTTAGAAAACTGAATATAAAATACTGAATGTAAAAGACACAGTATTTTAACGTGGTTTAGAGATTTACCTTCTACGTCCATGACTTCCTTTTTGGGGAAGTAATCCACTAGATAAGCTTAAGTGTGCTTACCAAACGCTCCACTTGGTTTTCAGGTACCAAGCAACCTAACTAGTTCTATTACGGGTTCGAATAAGACCTTACAACACTTTTCCAGTCAAGTGCACAGTCTAGTCTTAGATTCCGGGTTCTAAGAGATCTAGTCTTGGATTCCGGGTTCCAAGGGACCTAGTCTTTGATTACGGGTTCAAAGGGACCCGGTCTTTAATTACGGGTTCAAAGAGACCTAATGATTTTGATTTCAGGTTCAAAGTCGGACCTAAGGTTTGGGGATTGAGAGTTTTTCCAACTATGAAGCCTTCTACACAGAGAGAAGTGGAGGCATCGTCCTAAGCCTTAGATACTCGATCTTTTGAGAGAGAGTGTGCTTAGACAATAATTTGTGCAAGAACCTATATTCTAGACTTGATCAAAGAAGGAGCTTTCTGAAAGGCTAGATGGAAGAACAAGAAAAGGTTTGGACACTCGACTTCTACTGGTCTTCAAGTAGGGTCTTCTTGCTTGGAAAGAGAGGTGGTCTGTTGTTGCTACTTCACTCTTTACTTTATCTCTCTTGGCACTTCCCAGTGCTTGTGTCTACCCACAAGTTTTGATGTGGAGACTTCTATTTATAGAGGGAGATTTAACTAGGCGTTGGAAAGAGTTGTTTGATCTCTGCCAAAAGCATGACACTCCACCTGCTTTTCTGGAAAATTTCTTTAAATGGTAACTGCGACTTTCGCTTTATGCACGTCGCTGTTGTCGGCCCATTTATAGTAAGTTCTCTAGCTGACTTGTACTTTCGAGTAGATTTGAATCTGGATTGCAACTCTTATGCCTTCAACGTCTTCAAAGTCTTCTCTTCTCAGCTTTGCGACGTCTGACTTCAACACAACTTCTCTTCATGCTTCAGCTGCATGGGTTAGTTGATGAGTCGACTGAGCTGCTGTCCAACTGAGTCCGTGCTTTAGCTAAGGTTGAGGTCTCAACTGAGTTTGGGTCTCAGCTGAGTTTTGGTCTCAACTGAGTTCTTCACGAACTTCCTTCAGTCCGGCTGTCTTCTTCTGCTCAAAACCTGTAAAGATAAAATCCCTACGCTTAAACAGTGAGCTCTAGCTAAGTTCAGACTGAAGGCATTCATCTACTCTGTTGGGGTCAGTTGAAATTTTGGTATCTTTCGAAACATTTTACTATATTTCCCAACAATAATGATTGTGAAAATTTGGTACCTTGGCACTAATGACCATATTAGTGCCAAAAGTACCAACAGAAAGCACAAAAATACTAGTAATTTGGTACTTTAGCACTAATGACAATATTAGTACCAAAACTGCCAACAGAAAGCACAAAGAAAAATAAGTAATTTGGTACATTGACACTAATGACCATATTAGTACCAAAAGTGCCAACATAAAGCACAAAAAAGTAATTTGGTACTTTGGTACTAATGACAATATTAGAGCCAAAAGTGTCAATAGAAAGCACAAAAAGAAATACTAAGTAATTTTGTACTTTGGCCCTAATGACCATATTAGTGCCAAAAGTACCAACAGAAAGTACAAAAAAAAACTAAGTAATTTGCTACTTTGGTACTAATGACCATAGTGCCATAAGTACTCGACCTGTTGTACCTGAATTCGACTCGACCCGCGCCCTGACCCGACCCAACCCGTGCCCTGATCCGACCCGTGTGCCCTTCATTAAGGGTATTTTTGTCCTAAATTAAAAAAATGGCTAAACTTTATGCTTTTGAATAGGGTGGGCTAAAATTTGTGTTTCATTGCTCAATATGGCTATATCAAAAGTAGACTCTAAGTAATATAACAAACTATCTTTGTAATTAAACTTTTCACCATCTATCTATATATTATTAATACCGATGCAATGAGAGAAATTTGCTCAAAAAACATTTAATACCGATGCAGATTCGAAACCTTTCCTTAAATTTAGGTACTACGTGGCGCAACCTTCATTCGGTATTCATATTTATCTTAAATTCTCCTTTTAATAATTTTTAATTCATATATATTTATATTATATTTAATTAATACTTAATGATTGTTGATATAATCTTTTTAATGGATATAAATAATTGGTAATTTCCAATAGTTAATAAAGAAAAGAAAAATACGAGCAATCTGACCCTTAATATTAAGTTGCTATTTCTTTTTTAATAATTAATTTTTCCATCACATTAATTTAACGCAAAAACTTCCCTACAACCGGTTGTCGGAATACTATATATACCATTAACGTTGGAAGATAGCTTAAAGGGCTTGCCTAAATTATTCCATCTTCGTGTTTTTGCTTCTAATTGTTATATTCACAACAATGGAAAAACTCAGTTAAAAACTTTTTGAATCTAAAGCTGTCAAAGGCATATTTCTCGGATATGTTGTAAAGATTAAGGCTTACAGAGTTTTCAACAATCTAGAGTTTTGAAGCTTAACTGTACAACCTGCTCAGACGAGGTCTCAAGTCCAACGGCTGGAGAACTTAGCAGAGCCACTAGTATGGTCAACTGAAGAAGGAGAAGTCTATTCTTCAGAAGATGAGAATCAAGACCCTGTCATCAAACTAATGGGGAACTTTAGATTCACCCAACATGTTTCAACTCTGACTGATATACCGACTGTGCATGTAGTTGATCATCAACACAGTCCAGGACCCTCTAGTCCAAGATGAGCCAACTCTCCACCTTGACCTCCTTCTCCAACTGAGGATCGAACTGCACTAGAAGTCAGACCACCGATTCAAGCACCTCAAGATTCTTCTAGAAGACTGGATTATCCTATTTCCTTGCTCGATGCTGCTAAAGACGCAAGAAGAAACAAGAGATGGTACGAAGACCATATCAAAGAAGTAGTGATTGGAAATCCAGAAGGAGGAGTTAGAACGAGCAGATCAACAAAAGTTGTTGATGCCACAACTGATGCTCCGAGTCAGTCCACTCAGTCAGAAAAGCAAGTTGATGAAGAACCAACTGTGCATGCTCAATATTCTGCGGAACTTGAGGTGCTCGAAAAATTTGAGCAAGCTGGAGACGTTGTAATGACATCATGCTACGTAGCTGATGTGCCAAAGCTTAAAGATATATTGGAAGCTCTAGACTGTATCCACTGGACTCAGGCCATGCAAGATGAGTTGAATGAGTTCCTCAGAAACTGCGTTTGGAAACTTGCCGAAAGACCTTCAGGAGTCAAGGTAATTGGTCTGAAGTGGGTATTTAAGAACAAAAGAGACGTCATTGGATACATAGTCAGAAACAAGGCTAGATTGGTAGATCAACGATACTGCCAACCAGAAGGGATCGATTTTGAAGACTCATTCGCACCAGTTGCTCGTCTAGAAGCAATTTAGATCTTCCTAGTCTACGCAGCTTACCACAAGTTCAAAGTATATCAAATGGATGTGAAGTACGTGTTTCTGAATGACGATACCAGAAAAGATGTGTATGTAGAACAACCTCCTGGTTTCGAGACCGGTGATGGTAGAGTCTACAAGCTGAAGAAAGTCATCTACAAACTAAAACAGGCTCCGCTAGCATGGTACGACACCCTTTGTAGCTTTCTACTAGAATCCAAATTTTTAAGAGGCTCAATCGATAAAACCCTTTTCACCATCAAAGTTGGAGAAGAATCCTGGTGGTGCAAATCTATGTCAACGACATTATCTTTGGATCCATGTCCGAAGAAATGTATGTGCAATACGAAGAACCTTTATAATCCTAATTAATCATCTTAAGTGTGATTATGCATGCCTAAGTACTTCTTAAATGATATTATATGTGATTATATGTGATTCTATGTGATAAAAATTTCCGAAAAATAAATTTTCTTGTGAAATTACCAAAATGCCCCTGAATTTAGTATTAGTTTGAATTTCGGATAATTTCGAGACGATCGACTTTTTAGTGAATAGTAACTTTGACCAAAAAAGTCAACCGTCGGTCAACGAAACCCGAATTCAGTTTAATCAGTGTCATTAGAATTTAGAATTTATTTTAAGACCAATGAAATAAGTTTGAGAATTTTTTGAGGTCATTCGAGTCGAGTTTGAATTTATTTTTAAAATGCAAGATGAATAGTAATTCGTCACGATTTTTTACGACTTTTTCGTTAGTCAGAAATTGTCTATGAAAGTTCGGTGTTTCCGAATCTAAATTTTATTTCGTGACTAATGACGCAAGTTAGAGAGAAATTCGAGATTTAGAAATCGAGTTTTGAACTATATCTAAATCGGAAACGAAGACGAATAGTCGAGATATCTGATTTTCTTGGTTATTAGAATTTATATATGGAAATTGGGCTTGTTAGAATCTATAAATTAATTCGTGAGTATTGATGCGAATTAGAGTGAAATCTGAAGTCGAGAGAGTACCGAAAAGAGGGATTTAAGTTTAACATTAAAGAGAGATATATTGTGCGGATAAAATCTTTTCTTCCGGGAATTTTTATCTGATAAAAATCAAATTTTTCTCCTCCCTAAACCTGCCGACATCCCTCTCTCTCCCCCTCAAATGTTTCCCCACTCTCACATTGGCAAATAATTTCACTCTCTAAATTCTTTAAAACTGTACACAAAGTTTCACCATCTCTCTCTCACTCTACAAACTCTCTCTCTCTCCCAACTCTCTCTCTCGATCATTCTCTCTCACTCCATCATCCTCTATGGCTGCTGCTGCAATAAACACCATAGCCTCCATTTCTTCTTCCATCGAGTTCAAAAATCAAATCTAAATATTCAAGAGTTCAAGGGTTGAACACCATCATCCCTCTCTTCTCCTTCAACCTTCAATACCGCCATCATCACCATCCATGGCTGCTGGTTTTGAAGCTCCAAAGCTTCCATTTTTCTTCAACAAATCTAGGGAAGGAGATAGCAACCGTAGAGAATCGAGTTTTCACCTTCGTTTCTTGAAAGATTCGAGTAAGAGCAATTGTTTTCTTCCATTTTCTTCTAAGAACAAGAGCTGCTCTTCACCTCTTTAATCCCCATGTTTTTCCTTGATTCAAGCTTTAAAAGGATCAAGAAGTATCGAGAAGTCGAGCTCTAATCCTTGTTTCTTCCAACACCAAAGTAAGATCGATGAATTTTCTTCCTTTTCTTCCTGAAAAACTGCCGATTTTTCTTCCTCATCATAGGCTTTGATTTTCTTCAAGAAGAAAATCAAGGAAAGGAAGCTAGAGTTGCGAAGAACAAAGTAGAGAGTATCGAACAAGGAAGAGTTAGTAAGATTTCCAACCTTTTTGCTTAGAAATTTCAAGTTTTTCTAACCCTAATGCTTCGAAATTTGGGGGTATATTAAGAAATAATTTGAGCTTTGTGTCTTTAAGCATGAATCCATGCTAGAGAAATAAGAAGAAAAAAAATTCATGATATATATCTATATATATATATATATATATATATATATATATATATATATAAAACCTACGGTTTTAAAGAAGAAAAAATTAGGATTCTTGATGCCTTGAGTTATTTATTGATTTTAATGATTTAAATGAATTCTATAATTATTTCTAAGCATATTTGGATGATTGAATGAAGAAAATAAAAATATATATATGATGATCATGAGAAATTTGATGTTTATGCCACAAATATGATTTTTGAGCGCTTTGATTTAATTCTTGAATTTGATGCTTGATATGAATTCTATGATGATATATGCACATGTTGGAATAAAAAGAATGAAGAAATAACCATTAAAATAAGAAGAAGAATTTTGGAGAAGATGATAAATAGTAAAAATGGGTTTGTGAGAAATGAGCTTATTGTTTAATTTGATGATGGAATAAATTAATGCAAGTGTAAATAAACATGATTCTATGATTTATTTGAGAGAATGAATTGTAAATTTTTATGATAAGGACCGAATTTATATATTAAAAAATTTTGGGATTTATTATTCTTATGGTTTAATTGATAATTTGATGGCTTAAAAATGAAATTAGTGAAAAACTATGGATAAAAACACCATCAAAAGAAATAAATGAATTTTTATACTCAAAATAAAAATTTTCAGAATATATATATATATATATATATATATATATATATATATTGGGAATTTTAATTGGGAAAACTCTTTATAAATACCTTTTGATAAAAAGTAGAAGTTTTTTACACTCTTTTATAAGAGTATAAGTTTTCTATACCAAAATCACTTAAAAGACTAAAATACCCTTATTTTTAATAAAGAAAAAAGAAAAGACAAAAAAAATTTAAAAAACCCTAAAATCTATGCGGTCCCCCACTTCCCCCACCACACATCACTTTCTCTCTCTCCCTCCCTCTCAACCCACGACACACACACGGCTGCGAAAAAAACACACACACGACGGCAATATGAGTGAAAACTCCGACCACGATGGGGAGTCAAGGGCGTCGGCATCTACCTCCGGCGAGGAGGAAGTACGACTCGTCGTAAACGAACCACCGGTTAGTGCTAAAATTCCACACGAAATTGAATTTTGGATTTGCAAAATATATGCTTCTAAGTGTGTGTTTATGTTCGATTTATTGAATATGAGAACAATGTACTTGATTTTATGAGCATTAGAAGTGTTATATCTAAAATTTGTTGATAAAAATTGGGATTTTAAGTGAAAAACGGGCTGCCCACGGTGGGTGTTTATGTACCCACGATGGCACCCATCGTGGGAAGCCCCATCGTGGGCACCCCGTCGTGGGCACCCCATCGTGGGCACCCAGTCGTGGGCAGCCCCGTCGTGGGTAGCCCCATAGTGGGTTGCCCCGTCGTGGGTTGCCCCGTCGTGTGTTTCCCCATCGTGGGCAGCCCCATCGTGGGTGTCCAGGGACTATTTTATAGGCTTTGGATTTTGTGGTTTTGTTTGTTTGAGTGATCGAACTTCTATCCTTATACTTTATGTGTTTATATTGCAGCCCGATTGTGATTGGATGAGACCTGGATTGCGTCATCATAACAAATTAATAAATATATATTGTCGTGAGATCCTATTTAAAGATATACCGAATGTATTTCGGCACTTCACGCACAATCTTCGACGGTATCAAGAACTGTATGATGAATTTACGGCGGGAATTGTTGGCCGTTTGATCAAACATAAGAGACTTGGAAGTACAAATAGTGCCCTGCATCATTTGTTGGCCCGTCAGTTGACTGGTAGAGAGATCCCCGCGGATGAGATGTGGTTCCAAATTGCCGGGAGAACCCTCCGCTTCACAGCATGCGACTTTGCGTGCATTACTGGATTGAATTTTGGGAAGATAAATTTTGATCCAAATGAGAGACATCTTCTCCGGCCTGACAGTCTTTTCCATAGAGTATTCAAAGGCCGCAAAACTAAAGTTATAGAAATGCATAATAGGTTTAAAGATTTAGATTTGGGAGACAACCTCGAAGACTATGTGAAGGTAGCTAAGCTCTTACTTTACTACCGGTTTCTCCTGTGTCGGGACCATAATATGGATGTGGAGGAATGGGCATGGGCATTAGTTGAGGATCCAGAAAGTTGGGAACAGTTTCCGTGGGGTGATTACACATATCAGGCATTGACTTACTACATCAACAACACCGCCAAAAATCCCAACCAATGCGATATTGGAACTTATCACTTTTACGG
This sequence comes from Schizonepeta tenuifolia, assembly GCA_029490685.1. Classification (NCBI taxonomy): domain Eukaryota; kingdom Viridiplantae; phylum Streptophyta; class Magnoliopsida; order Lamiales; family Lamiaceae; genus Schizonepeta; species Schizonepeta tenuifolia. The sequence continues at coordinate 44,164,834 of CM055957.1, read as the reverse complement.
ACCGATTTGGGTTTTACAAATTTGGTCTTACGAGTGTATTCCACTGTTAGGACGGAACTGTGGAACCCGATCATCCACCGTTAGAGTTCCTCGATGTTTTATGTGGACTACGAGATATCTTAAAGCAGATTTCAGCACCTTCTTTGAGAGAGAGGTACGTGTCTTGCCTTTATTTTTATAATATTTTATCATTTATGTTACATGTTTAATTTGTGATCTAATAATAATAATTTTACATAACTTGTTTAGGGTCTTGTCATACATAACACGATGCCTATTTTTGCGGAAGACATGGACGAGCTGTATTGGTTCAGTCTTGACTCGGTGTATCATGTACACTGGGAACCTCCAAGAAAATTAACAGAGAAGAATACAGAAAATGTTTCTCCGAAAAAGGTGAAAAAGAAGGGAAAATTGGCGAAGGCTGCGGAGGTGGTGGGGAAGATAATTAAACCGACCTCATCGGCATAGAAAATTCCAAAACGACGCCGACAAAGCACCCCACCATCACCACCACCAGTAGATACAGCTGAGACAGCAGAGCTGGTCTATCAGGAGAGACCCGAAGATAGAGTGTGTTGTGTCCACGGACGTCTTTGTCCTGACCACGCGAAGGACGACACAGACGACTACTTCGATCGCCGGCTGAGAGCGGTCTTGATGGACGAGTCTGACAAGGGCTTCTTTGCTACTTTTTCCCGGAAGCTCTTTGCTCCGGTGAAGGAGTATTTCGGTTCGAGACACAGACGGTCTAGGAGCCCTCCACAGCCGTCTGTTGGGAGCCACAGGAGGAGCCTTGAGCCACACCGTCACTCTGCAGAGGTTTCTAGCACACACCGGAGGTTTCCGGACCCGCCTCGTCACTCTGCAGCTGCAACACTACAGGGACAGCACAGTCACCACATCCCTGAGCGTACCGAGCAGCCGATGCACCACCTGCTAGGGCAATCCTTTGATCTTATACCCCACCAAAGCGAGCCACCTGAGCAGCCTTGGGGGTATCAGCCTACCCAGCAGCAGCAGCCGCCGATGTTCTCCGGCTACAGTAGTAGACCGCCGCATCAGTACGACCCTCCGACGTGGCAGCCTCCGATGTTTCGACCTCCTATCTGGCAGCAACAGTCAGTGTTTCCAGGCGACGGCAGCAGCAGTCACCATTTTCCTACTGCCGAGTTCACCCCACATGAGCAGCAGATTCCCTACCAACCTGAGTACCAGCAGGAGCAGTCGTTTTTTCCTACTGTGGAGGACACCACACCCGAGCAGCCCAGACGGCAGGTTTCACCTGTTAATATTCAGTGGTCGTCATCCTCTGATGAAGAGTCTGCTGAGCAAGATTACGAATTGGCGGAGCGAGAGGAGATGCAAGGTCGTCGTAAGACGAGACCGTCTACCGCCATGCAGACGCCTTACCAAGCCATGACTCAGCAGGCCGTGAAGAGGTTGAAGCGTATGTATAGAAGGCATAGAAAATCAGGAGAGGATGCTGTGATCACAATTCCGATGCTTGGCCATGTTGTGGTGCAATCTGTTTTTGATCGTCTAGAGGATCCTCGACAAATGATGTGGGCAGAGGTACAATTCTATCTTAAATTACAATAATTCAAACTTATTTGTATATATTATAACTAACAAAATTAAATAACAATGCAGGAGATAGAGCTGTACCTAAACTATATGAAATTCAAGGTGAGACATTTAGATAGGTTGACAGCTGATGGAGTATGTGAGGCAACCACCATTATAGTCGGCACTGGCTTCTATGTAAGTATTTCTCTTCGATTTATGTAAATCTTGATTATATTAATATTCTTTTAGATTTATGTAATTTTTGGTTGTATTACTAGAATGGTTTGCGAAATGAGTGGGATAAGTTGTTCCCTATTAATGCACGAGGAGAGAGAAAGAAAATTCCTCGAGGGCTTAGACTACATACTAATTGGCGTGTACCTGATGCTCTTATACATATGGTTGATGGCACAGAAAGTGAATTAGCAACGGCTTGGTGGCAAGCTAACCATGTAAGTTATTATATTTTAAAATAATTTCATATTTGTAGTTACTATAATTTATTTTTTTAATGTAGTTAAATTGTTAAATTATTCCTTGTCGTGTACAGGTCATAACAGTGTGCAATGTCGGGGGGAATCATTGGGTCACCATACGCATTTGTTTGAAGGATTTGACTGTCGAGCTGTATGACTCGACCATGATCTATCACAGGGAAACGAACGTGCGCGAGGAGCAATTACAGTGTGTGACCGATCTCTTACCTCGACTGTTGCTTGCATCAGGATACTGGGAGCAAAATTCCCATAGACAAAGGTTAAAAAACCCTCCGATCTTGATTAAGATGCATGAGGAGGAGCAATTCATCCAGACTGACGGGACAAATTGTGGCCCATACTCTCTTATGTATGTTGATCGCCTCATCAATTTAACATCGACACATCGTAATGTGTCAATTGATGATAGATACATTGAGAAGTATATGTATTTTGTTGGAACTAGAATATTTTGATTAGGAGTAGAGGGTTCGTTATGGGAGAAAAGGCATAGCTAAAATATCATTTTTGTAAATATTTGAACTTATTTTATATGATATTTGAACTTGCTTGTCATTTTTGTAAATATTTGATCTTGCTTGTTTAAGATGTGAGAATGATGTTGAAAATAGCAGGTGAAAAAGGGACTCACTGGATACCCACGATGGGCAAACCCACGATGGGCAAACCCACGATGGTGGCCATCGTTGGCAGCCCACGATTGTGGCCATCGTGGGCAGCCCACGATGGGCAGCCCACGATTGGCAGCCCACGATGGGCAGCCCATGATTGGCAGCCCACGATGGTAGCCACCGTGAGCACGGTGGTGAGCAGCCACCGTGGGCACAAGAACATGAGTGAATTTCATTTTTTGTTGGATTCCTTCTTCGATTTTGTTGTTTAGTGCTTGTATAATAGCTTATTTTTCAATTTAAAACTACTTTACAACATAATTCAAACACCCACACGTGACCTTCATCTAATTCATTAGTAAATCAGGTACTTCGTACGAACGTTGAAGTTAGTGATACATAACCATTATCTGCACATTCATCCTGTATTGTACGTATAGTATAAGTTTTTTTGCACGAAATGTTACATAATTGAAATACTAATCATTGAATTAACAAAATGTATCATATAATTTATAAGGACGGGATTAATGTGCAGATAATGGTTATGTATCACTAACTTCAACGTTCGTACGAAGTACCTGATTTACTAATGAATTAGATGAAGGTCACGTGTGGGTGTTTGGATTATGTTGTAGAGTAGTTTTAAATTGAAAAATAAGCTATTATACAAGCACTAAACAACAAAATCGAAGAAGGAATCGAAAAAAAAATGAAATTCACTCATGTTCTTGTGCCCACGGTGGCTGCTCACCACCGTGCTCACGATGGATACCATCGTGGGCTGCCCATCGTGGGCTGTCCATCGTGGGCTGCCCATCGTGGACTTCCCACGGTGGCCACCATCGTGGGCTGCCCACGATGAGCACCATAGTGGGTTTGCCCATCGTGGGCTTCCCATCGTGGACTAGCCATCGTGGGCTGTCCATCGTGGGCTTCCCACGATGAGCACCATAGTAGGTTTTGCCCATCGTGGGCTTCCCACGATGGCCATCATCGTGGGTTCGACCATCGTGGGTATCCAGGGAGTGATGTTTTTTCACCTGCTATTTTAAACCTCATTCAAGTATCACTCACATATATAAAATAAGTTCAAATATATTAAAATTTAGTTTTGTTTTCTCTTCCAATAAAAATTATAAATTCATCTTAAACAACAAAAAAAATAACATATTTACGTTTCACGATAGGGACATTTCCTCGCATCATGATCATCAAGACGACAAATGCTACACTTTTTCTTCCGCCGACGCCTTTGCCTTACCTGTTCTCCTTCGGCCTCTTCTGCATCTTCAGGGGGGTTATTCAAGTCAACACCACTGAACGGGATGGATGCTGTGCAAGTCTTTTTGTTGTGGCCCCTTCCATGACACCTACCACATACTTGGGGACGTCTCACCAAATTTTCTACTGTGGATCGTGCACGACTATCTTTTGGCCGCCCAGCCTGACGTACCTCATCCATAGGAAGACAAACAATTACGGAGATCTCCGGAGGCACAACCACTCATCTGGATGCGGTATTGGGTTAATATGCTCCATATAAGTCTTTCTAAATGTCTCCTGTTTGAAATAACGACTTACAAAATCGTACACAGACAAACCGTTACATGCACGCCTGTTAAATAAGAAAATGACGACAGTTTCAACATATGGATAGGCCTTGCTAAATGAAAGTTCGTGCAACCAAACAATATTTAGTAATTGAACATGTTACCTTATAGCGGCAACAACATGGCGACATGGAATCAAATCTAAATCCCACGCTCGGCACGTACATGTCCAGGTTCTTAAATCAACGTTATAAGAAACATTTCTTTCTTCAACCCTGTAAACATGTGTGGTGGTGTTACCTCGAGCTGCAAGACGGGTACCGTGTTGCACGGATAAAGAAAGTTTTTCCAATGCGTTTTGTGTCAACTCATGATCTCTCGATGCAGCTTCTTCTCGATGCTCATCGGTCTATTTCTCTACAATGAAACGGTACATCTCAATCATCGAGTGCACTGGGAGACGCCGCGCCCATAACATACGAGAGTTCAAACATTCGGCATAATTGGAGGTCAAGAAGTCATAACGTCGGACCGGACACTTACACTTAGCCCACCTCTCCGGTCCAATGTCAGAAAGCCGTCTGTGAGCTCCGTTGGGGCTCACTTGATGCAGTTTTGAGAACAAATCTTCAAACTCTTCATGTCGATTACAATATGCTGCAGCTTGGAAGATAGTGGCTACGTGCTTTCCGTAGGGCGTGAGATTTTTCTGAAGGTGGTGGTAGCACAACCCGTGGAATGCATTCGGGTAAACGGCTCGAACTGCATTCCTAATGCTCAAATGCTGGTCACTCACAATCAGTAAATCATCTGGAGGGTTGTAGCATCTACGGAGGTTGGAGAGAAAATATACCCACGACTCATCATTCTCCTTGGGACCGAGGCCAATTGCAAGGGGGAAGACATGGTTGTTCCCATCCAGCGTGACGGCTACAAATAAAATTCCTCGGTTCTTTCCCTTAAGATGGGCCACAAATAAGTGACATAGCGAGCCCTCGACGGTCATCTCCAAGTCATAAACAGTTCCCAGGTTATGCTGCTTCAACAAATATAGATACGACGGGATCTTCTGATACGACGAGATGTGGTCGCCATACATATTTTCTATGGCTATGTTTCTCGTTCGGAGAGCAAAACTGTATAGAATGTTAATACCAAACACTCTACGCATCTCTTCCATCATCTCCCTTGGCTTCAACGTAACCGCCTCACCGGTCAATCTCTTAGCAAAATAAAATGCAGCAACATCAGAAGATACCGATCGTGCAACAACACGATTCAAATCGTGGTGACATGTGTGATCTAGGAATAACTTAGTAATTCTCCAAATGGTGCCGCCCTCAACAGCACAAATTCTAAAGCTGCAATTCTTTCTGCCAGTCTTGCATAGGAAGGTCGTACGATTGCGAGCCGAACGTTTCGATCTACACTCCAAAAAGTTCTCTAGATGATACATTCCAACAGTGATCCTCAAGTCTTTCTTCGACCTAAATAAGGCCCCCACTTCGAGTTCCCCACGCACTGGTGGTGGTTGCTCGACCCACCCTAATCTCCCTGCACTGTCAAGATCGGGAAATGGAATGATCCAATTGCGCATTGCGCGCAAATGCTCGGTCTCGCGTTCGGACTGATGGTCCGATGTGAAGTTTCGATGACCAAAAACCCTATCCATTTGTTCCGGCTGTCGCATCCAAGCAAGAAAATCAATAGATAGCGAATCAAGCAATTCTTTGCGACGATCATCTGCTTCGTCTTCGGACGAACTCACCTCATCTTCTTCATTTTGTTGGTAGTCACCATCTTCATCCTCATCTTCCTCATCTTCATCATCCTGTTCATATTGCTCATATGAGTGGGGCATGCGGTTGTCAACGTCGTGGTGCTCAAATCCAGAGCTGTTACCACCAAACTTAACCCCGGGGGCGGATGAGCCGCCGTAATCAACGTAAACCTCCGGATCGTCTTTCTGTTCAATTAAAAGACGCAGTAACTCGATATCACTCCGCAATAGAACTTTTACTTTGTTTCCATTGCCCATGCGTGTCAAGTACCACAACGTGTAGTCGGTCGGATTTATATTTCCCAACCCTTCTCCAATAAGTTCAACAAGGTTTGCACGGTTCACTGTGGCACTATCGATGAAGACAAAAAAAGAATCCCCATCTATATAATTCGATCGATCCCAACGACCGCTGTGACGTATCAACATACGTTGCCACGACATCTGAAAAATAAAAAATAGCCAAGAAATTATAAAAATCCGATCGAACACGCCAAAAATTGAAGATCCTGTTTACCCACGATGGGGCAAACCACGGTGGGGCAACCCACGATGGCCTACCCACAACCCACGATGGTACAACCCACATCGTGGGTTGCAGAAACGGGCCCAGAAAATGCAGAAATCTCATACACACGACAGGGATATATTTTTACGGCTATTTTACTTCTAAAAATATTTCTAAACATGCAAATATACTCTCTTATGACTAAATATCAACATATAATTCATGTACATGAAAATTTTCTACCATCGTGTGAAAAAATACATCCACCGTGGGTTTGCCATCGTGTGTATATAAACACTCGTCGAAAAAAATCATATTTTACGTGGTGAATATAGTTGCATACCTTCTTTCTACCCCAAAAACACGAAAGCCTTCCGTTTGAGCTTCAACTTCGTGTGTTTGAGAATTTTACGTCATAAATATAGTTTTTTTTTGAAGACCCACTTCTCTCTTATTCTCTATGTCGTGAGTTTCAAGTTCGTGTGTGTGACAATTTTGCATTACACAATTACATTAGTTGTTGTGTGTTTAATGAGAGCAAACAACCTCTCTTCCAAAACATAAATGAGCATTGTTCAAATTTAATGTCATCAAGGTTGGTTGGTGATATTGTTTGGGTTTAGGGTTTATTAGAGGAAGAAGAAAGAGAAAGAGAGAGAGAGAGAGAAACCAGCGTGTATATAATAAACACAAGAAAAAAAAAAGTCAATTTTTTGTCTTTTCATATTTGTTTATTAAAAGTAAGGGTATTTTAGTCTTTTACATGATTTTGGTATAGAAAACTTATGTTCTTATGAATGGGTGTAAAAACTTCTATGTTTTATAAAAAGGTATTTAAAAATACATTCTCACATTTTAATTCCTAGGAGTATATAGAAGAATTGATGTTATCAAAATATGTTTTGAGATTAAATAAGCTTAAGTTTAAGAGGAATTGAAGAAATAAAATCTTATAAATAATGTATGAAAATTTCGAATGGTAACAAATAGAGGTATTCATGCTTTATAAATTTTTAAAAGCATAAGTTGATGAATTAAATGAGAAATAATAAAATTGAAGTTATTTGGAGTAAAACTATGAAATAAATCAAGAAATTAATCATTTAAGGGGAAAATCCCAAATAATTTGATGAAGTTCAAAAGAGAGTTTGATGATTTTGAGCTTAATAAGATGGATTGATCCAAGAATAATGAAATTATAATTATTCAAAGCATAGAAATGCATTAAAAAGAAAGAAATAAAATTCTATAAAGGAACCCCCAAAATAATTGAAGGAAATGAGACATAAAGTATGATTTTTGAGTAATTGAGGTGTAAAGATGATATAGATAAAAGAATTGGGCAATTGGAATTTTTATAAGATTAATAGAACTTGAAATTCTTGCAAAATAGCAAGAATTAGAAAAATAAATTTCTGCAGCAAATTTCAAGAGAAAATTTATGAAAATTGGTTGAGTAAAAGATATAATTGATGTTATTAATATGATATTCAGAGAAAAACAAGTATATTAGCCACTTGAATCGCTAAATTTGGAGTTTGTATGAGAAAGTTATGAAAAAGTCAATAATTTTCTAATTAAAAGTTGACACACGAGAATTTAAGTGAAAACGAATAAATTAAGAAGTATAAGAGCTAAAATAAATAAAGAGGAGTAATGGAACTTGAAATGCGCAAAAACGAGCTTTAATGAATGAGTTATATTAAATGTCAAAAGTTAAAAGAGAAAATTAAAAAAAAGTGTTCTCAATGATAAATCGAGAATCGAAATTTAACGAAAAATCATTCAATAGAAGTTATTCTAAGTAAAATATAAGAAGATAAGAATTTTCCGCCCAAGTTAAATTATTTTCTCGAGAAACGTGCCAAAAAGTAACTGAGAAATTTTATATGAAAAGTCGGAATAAGAAACAAAATTTAAATTTGAATTCCTTGAATTTTTCTAAGAAAAATGAAACTAAGTTTGATGAAAACAGAGAAATATAATTTTTAGTTGAAATACGAGCAGTATGATGTATCTGAGATGTTTGTGTGAAAATATTTGATATGACAGTATGATTGAAGTATGAAATGTGGAATATGTGAACGAGAATAGATCTCGTACTTAATTGAAATTGTTTGATTTAAGAAAATCGACAAATTAGAGTTTAAAAGAATAATAAAATTTTAATCTCAATATTTGAATAAATGTTTGAATGCTCAATTATATGTATAAGTGACGAAATTATATGCCGATAAGTTTTATTGGTATAGTACATGGGTAGAAATTAAGAATCGAGAGTTTAAGGAGTCAAATCGAGAATTTAGAAACCCGAGTCAAGTAGAAGTCCGTCTAACGGATTAAGATTTCGTTGTTTCCAAAATATGTAAAACTCGTCCTCATAGAATATAAATTTTGAAAGCGCGAGTGGAGTGGAAAATAGGACAGCGAGCAGGAAAAGGATAGTCGAGCTAAGCCACTTTCCATGTGGGCTTTCTGAACCGAAACTCAATGATGAATGCGCAATCTATTTTATATATATATGCGCTTTTATTTAAAATTGATTGACTTGCCTAAATTTGATGTTTTGGTATGTAATTCTCTACTTGATATTATGTGAGTATGTCCTGTGGACGCATGAGATTAAGTCTTGCACAAGACGGGACGATGCAAGCATTAGATTAGGTGACCGCGAGCTTTGTTACAGCCTAGCCGGTCGATAAGTAACTATGAGCCTTGCCTCGGTTGGGCCGGTTATGTAAAGGCTGTGAGCTCTGCTTGATTAGGCTGGTCACGGTGCTCGAGGAGAAGGCCTACTTCTCGACACCACAAAAAGACAAAACGCGTAGATGGATTCGTACCCGTATAAATGGTTGCAACCGATTTCAGAAAATAAACGAAAAAGTTTTTAGCTGCCACAAGTCGTGAATTCTTTTAAATAATTTATCTAACGCTTGTGATGCAGCAGAAGAGACAAGTTCAATTATATAGCTCTATCGAGCGAGTTTTTAAAATATTTTGGCATGTATTCACTGAGTACAAAGTAATCGCGCCCTGCATGTTACTTCTAAAACGTGCAGGTTAGCTCGGATGAGGAGGATGCGGTGTGCTTGGGTGGCTCATTTGTCAATATAACCTATTTCGAAGTTTAAGATTGAGGTTATGTGTATTCACACATTTAACCTTGGGATTTTAAGTCGATGATTATATTCCGCAGTAATATCGTTATCTAAAATAACCTCGCCTTGCATGCCCGGTCCCTAAAAGATAAAAGAGCCCGTGAGCTCAAATAATTTCTTAAATCCTTTCTGAATTCCTTCAAAATATTTGAGATTTAAAATACGACTCATCGTATTTCCCTTAACCACCATTTGATAATTAAAATCAAAGAGGCCCACTTTTTGAATGCAACACTTTTTAATAACCAAAATCCTTTGATTGAATCGATATCCAAAATCTTGATAGATAGTCGTTGCTTTGAGAAATCATTAATTGATAACCCACATTATTGTGAGCACGTTTGGTTGTTAATGTTATTCTTCAATTATCGAGCATGTTTCTTGAGTAAAAGTCAGTTGTTCCACCTCACTGCCCCTTGCATTCTAGTCGTTTTAATACATTAGAAGTCGGGCTGTGACAATATGAGAAGTTCTCTCAGGTCATGAAGGACAAGTTTGAGATGTCCATGATGGGAGAAATGTCACAGCCCGAACTCTGGCGTATAAAGACGACTAGAATCCTAACTCTGAACTTTCCTTCCTGCTCAACGTATCAGCTACGACATTGGTTTTTCCAGGGTGATAATAGATTTTGCAGTCGTAATCTTTTACCAATTCAAGCCATCGTCTTTGTCTCATGTTCAACTCCTCCTGCTCGAAGAAATACTTTAGACTTTTGTGATCCGAAAAGATCTCGTACTTGGCTCCATAGAGATGATGTCTCCATATTTTCAGGGCATGTACTACTACTGCCAACTCTAAGTCGTGCTTCGGATACTTCTTCTCGTGAGATTTAAGTTGTCTTGAAGCGTATGCTATCACCTTTCCATCTTGCATCAACACACATCCCAAACCTTTGGATGATGCATCTGTAAAAATGACATAGTCCTTTTCTGCTTCAGGAAAGGCTAACACTGGGGCCGTCGTCAATCTTGACTTGAGCTCTTGTAAACTTTGTTCACATTCTTCTGTCCATTTAAACTTGCAATCTTGGAGAATCCTTCTATGAATCGCCGGTAGTAACCTGCCAATCCAAGGAAACTACGGACTTCATGAACTGATGTTGGTGATTTCAATTCTTGAACTGCTTGAACTTTGGCTGAATCCACCTTAACTCCTTCGAACGAAACAACATGTCCTAAGAAGTTCACTTCCTATAGCCAGAATTCACACTTACTGAATATGGCATACAACTTCTCTGATCTTAGTCTTTCCAATACGATTCTGAGTTGCTTCTCGTGCTCTACTTCATCTTTTGAATACACCAAGATATCGTTGTCCAAGAATTCATGAAAGACTCGATTCATTAGATCCATAAATACGACTGAGGTATTTGTCAAACTAAATGGCATTACAATGAATTCGTAATGTTCGTATCTTGTTCTGAACACAGTCTTTGGAACATATTCTTGCCTAATCTTCAGCTGATGATATCCAGATCTTAAATCAATTTTGGAGAAAACACTGACTCCTTTCAACTGGTCAAATAGAACATCTATCCTTGGCAAATGATACTTGTTCTTGAGTGTAATCTTGTTGATCTCTCGGTAATCAATGCACATTATCAGACTACCATCCTTCTTCTTCACGAATAGAATTGGTGCTCCCAAGGGGAAACACTTGGTCTAATAAAACCTAAATCTAACCACTCTTGCAACTGAATCTTTAACTCTTGGAGTTCTTTCGGGGTCATTCTGTACGGGGCTTTAGAAATCGGGGCTGATCCGGGCTCAAGATCAATAGTAAACTCTAATTGCCTATCGGGAGGTAATCTTGGCAAAACTTCTGGAAACACGTCCTTATATTCTCTTACTACCGCTACATCATCAATACTCAGCTTTTGCTCCTCATTCTTATTCAGGTAAATCAGATATACTTGTGTATCCTTTTTCCTCATCAACTTCTTTGCTTTCATAGCCAAAATAATCGGCATACTCTTCCTCGTTCTTCTCTCAACTCCATGCACTATGGTCAACTCTTTTTCAGGAGGTTGAAACGTAATCTGCCCCTGGTCGCAACGAATCGTTGCGAAATTCTCGGTTAACCAATCCATTCCTAAGATTATATCCATATCCCACATCTGAATTAGATTTAGGGATTTTGCGGACAACGTACGATTTTCAAACTCAAATTCTAAATTCGAACAAACGCGCGATACTAATGCAGATCTACCCAAAGGGGTTGAGACTCTAAGCTTCTGGTTCGACTCTTCTATATCTAAGCTAAGGGTTTCTACACACACACTAGCTATAAACGAATGCAATGCACCAATATCAAACAAAACAATAATGGGCACACCTTTAAGCTTTCCCATACCTGCGAGATTTCCTTGGTCTTTGACTCAAGCTTTCTGCTCGATTGCAAAAACCCCCTGGTAGTGCGGCGGCTCCTACTGAGGGGGCTGCTGCTTCTGTGGCTGTGGCTTGTGCTGACCCTAGGGTTGCTTTGGATGCGGGGCTCCTTGTATAGCTCTCATCTGCGAAGACGGGTATTGATTCGGTCTTCCACCGCTCATTCCTTGCTGTTTACTTGGGCATTGGCCAGGTTGTCCACAAGTATAATAGACGTTGCTTCCTTCCTTGCAGATGCCTTGATGCATCCTACCATATTTCGAACATGAGGGGAGTCTTAGGGGTCCAAAAGATGCGTATTCTGATTGCCTTGCTGCGGTTTTGCTTTTTGAGCTTGCTGCTGCTGTTGTCCTCTTCCTTGCCACGGTTTCTTGCTCGGATGGTTTCCACTACTCCATTTTCCTTTTCTTTTCACGATTAAGTCATGCTGGGAAGATTGAGGGGTAACAATTGTCGTCATCTGGTTTTGATATTGAGGGGTTGCTAAAGAGAGCGATCCTTTCTCTGGCTGCATTGCTAACTCCATGTTGAGGGCTTGGTTAAGGGCTTCACCATAAGTCTGACCACTCTGACTTGCAAGAACTACACGAATGTCTTGCCTTAAACCTGCTCGGAAAAGCTCACACATCTTCTCGTCAATATCTACTTTGTCGGGAGCAAAACGAGCTAATTCGCAAAATTCTCGGTCATACTCTGCTACAGTCTTCTTTCCTTATCTCAGGTTCGCGAATTCATTTGCTTTCTGCTTCCGAGAACTCCTGGGCACGTACTTCTCATACAGGGCTTCCTTGAACTGCTCCCGCGTTAGTTTCTCACTATCTTCGGCAGTATACGTCCCCTATCGGGCTTCCCACCAATAGTCGGCGGAACCTTTGAGTTGATATATCATGCATTCTAGACGTTCGCGATCTCCAAAACGAAGAAAACAAACATTTCGCTCCAGAGAACGAATCCAGTCCTCGGCTTCTGCAAGACTGCCTTTACCATCGAAAGTCGGCGGGTTTTGTAGATGAAAAAGCTCTTCGATTTGACGTTCGTTTTGAAGAGACGGGGTCTGGTCCCATTGCTTTTCTTCATCATTTTTTTCGGCTCTCTCATTTCTTATTCTTGGCGGCATTCTAAAAAAATGCTAAAAATTAGATAATTCGGCAAACTTACTCAGAAATTTTCTCGACTTTCGAACACTTCTTCTCTTAAGAGGAAACCCAATTCTCGATTGATACTTATCACGCATTTAGGGAAGAATTTTCTTAGATAAGGCATGCAATTTGCAAATAAAATAATCCTCAATTTAAACTAACACAATTATTCAAGTAATTGCATGCATTTTCAATAATATCATCAATTTCAACTCATCACAAAACATCATGCTCAAACAATTTCTCATAGTACACAACACATGTAATCACTTAGAATGTCACATCTTAATTAATCTGGAAACACTTCATTTAATAACTCGACTCTTCTACTCATATTTCAAAGACAGAAAATTCTTAAAACAATTAGGAGAATCAAAGTTGATTTTATCAACCTAACAGCTTCTTTTCATATCATCGGAATGATGGCCTCTTTTGAGGACATATACCAAAAATAAGGGATAAATATTCACATTAGAAAAATTTCCTACACGTCTACAAGACGTCCTATACCTGAAAAAGAAAACGAATGAGACACGAGCTACTACTTCGCGTCCTATTCTACCAACTATCTATGCAACAAGTCATATAATTTACATCACAACAGAAAATAAAAAGAGCTCAACTCTCGACAGAAAGTTAAATATTGTTCGGGATTTTCCACAACTTTCTAGAACTGGACCTAAGCGTGAGGGTCGTCACTGCTCGGGTCGTCGTCACCATGCTGCTCCCCGGGGTCCCCCTCTGGATCCTCCTCGAGATCCTCCTCTTCCTTCTCACAATCCTAACCCTCTACTGCTACTAGCGACTCTAGGAAGTTGCTGTAGGTATGTCAGGGAACTTCCCACATGTTGGTCATGTCTCCGGTCTGCTCATCCTCAAAGCGGGCGTTGACGTCGTCCAACTCAGACTCGTCCCACGGGGGACTTTCAGGACTGCTTACGCGATGAAGGTACGCTGACACGTCGTCTACACCGTAAAGCTCTAGCTTACGTCCTTGGTCGGGCCTCATTGCCGATGTCTGAAAGGACGGGAATGGAACGGAGAAGTGGTCGCTCAGCAACACCTAAAGGTAATCGTTGCCCACTGTGGCATCGGCTGCAAGATCCTCAAAGAACTCATCGTCGTCACTGTCGTCAGTACGCGTCGGCCTAGAAGGCTCGGCCACGGGCTGCACTGGAGAGGGAGTGCGGTCTCAGCGCATGAATTACTCTAGCCGGTTGTGCGAAGGAGGTAAAACCCTGAAAGAGTCGTAAGAACCTACAGGCTGAGTCGCTGCTGAGCTAGACGAGGCAAAGGGGTCGAAAGAGTGGATATGGAGTATGTCTCCCGAGTATGGGTGGTACTGAAAAGAGGCTCTCGGCTCAGGGTGAGGCAGAGAGGGGACTGGTCCGTCTCGAAGATGAGACTGAGGCTGAGTGTAATATCCCGAACTTTTATGAGTCTTTGAGTGCATTTTAAATGCGTTTATAAGTTTAAATAACGTGCTTTGAGTGATAAAATTTTTCAAGAAAAGAGATTTTCTTGAAAATGATCAAAATGTCCTTATGTGCTTTGATGTGAATTTTTCTCGTATCGATTATTTGAAATAAGTATGTGATGTATTGATTAAGCTTTATTATATGAGTTTGAGTGTGAGTATGAATTTCGGAGAATTCTGAGAACTTTCACTTTTGACGATTAATGCCAATAAGCCGAGAAATCACTAATCACCGATGAACTCCGAATTTAACCTAATTAGTGTCTTTTGAATCTAGAATTAATTCTAAGACCTTTGAGATATGTTAGAAGCTCATCCGAGATCATATGAGAAAATTTTAAGAATTTAGTTCTTAGTAGAATAATTAGTCGAATAATTTTAGCCTAAAAATTAGATAATCGGATTCCTTGATTTATTTAGTGAGACATGAGATAGAGTTGAGGTGTTTTTGATGTCGGAAACGAGTCGAGAAGGGTTTTTAGCTGTTTTCGGTGTTAACGGAATCATACGGATATATTCTACCGGAAAACTTTTTCATCCAGAGAAAATTATACCAGTTAAACATGAGATATTTTTTTTTCTCATCTCTCTACCTGTCTCTCACAACCGACATACCTATCTCTCTCTCCCTAATTATATTCCCTTCTTAATTATATTCTCTACCTATCCACCTATTTTCAAAACCTAGAGGAATATCATCATGAGATACAATTCATCTAACCATTTCATTACTTCTTAGTTAAGAAAATATCAAGCAATTTCACTCATCTCTCTCTCTCTCATCTCTCTCCAACGTATGCAATAAGAAGAAGAAGAAGAAATTTTCTCTCTTCTCTCTCTCTCAACCGTATGCGCGCGCACACACATACAAGAAGAAACTCCATTGAAGCTTAAATTTTCAAGCATTCAAGCTCCAAGATCATCATCATCTTCATTTCCTCAAACCCTAATTCAAGAGGTAATCTAATTCTTCAAGTTTGGAGCTCAATTCAAGATCAAAATCATCTCCCCTTTTATTTCTTTGAAATTTTCGGCATCTATGCCCTAAATGAGATGATTAATTCTTATTTTAATTCTTCTTGAGGTTTAAAGATGAAATCCTCCATGAAAAATCTAAGCAAGTGTTTGAAGCTCATCATTTTCCCTTCACCATCGATCCAAGCATCATCACGAAGAGTAGTTCGATTTATTTTCTCTAAGTAGGTTAATTCATTCGATTATTGTATATATGTAATATATAAGCTCTAAAGAAAGAAAATATGCATGATTCAATTTATGCTTAGGCAAACCTAGGGCATGTGATGGTGATAATCGATGATAATGATGTGAGGATGTTATGAAGAGAACAAACCCTAGGAATTTATCTAGGAATTAGGAGGAAAAGAAAATTAATAACCCTATAAAATTTGATAGGACCGAAAATGAGGAAAAAGAAGAAAGAAAAATAATTTATGTAAGTTCTTGATGATTTCTTGTTTAAATGTGTTTATGATGATGGAATAAATGATTTCTATGCATGAGGAATTGAGATAAAACATGTTTGCCCTAATTTTTGGTGAAACCGAAAATAGGGGTAAATTTTAGAGATATTTGATTTGATTTGTTGTAGATGATTTGAGTATGTTATGAGCATGCTATGAGTATGAGATTACGATTGAGTAAATGATTTAAATTATTTTGCTAGATTTCTTGAAGAAATCGAAGCATATATGTGTGTAGATAGAAATATGATTTTTGGTGATTTTTGATGATTTTGATTTTTTGATGATATGAATGTGTTTATGTTGATATTAGAGTATTAGATGTTTAAGGAAAAAATTAAGAGATGAAGAAAATAGAATTTTAGGCATAAAAGTATGCAAAAATCGAAAAAAAATGAGTTGGAATGCCTAGTGTGTGTTCTAGGTGTTCTTGGTGAAAATATGAATTTATGAGTGTGTGTTCTTGGTGTTCTTGGTGAAAAACATGAAGATTTGAAGATGAAAAAAATAATTATAAAATAAATTGATTAATTATTAAATTAATAAAAAGTCCAAAATAAAATAAAAATAAAAATAAAGAGAAAAATTAATGATTTGATTATTGAGCTAAGCATTGAGTAAAACAAAGAAAATATTTCTTTGTTAATGAGTAATTAATTAGGAAGAGAAATTATTATAGAAATTTAAAAAGAGAAATAATACTACTAGTTGTGAAATGAAAGGAGAAATTAAAAATTTAGAAAATGAAATAAAAAGATAAGTATGAAAAGTTAAGGATGAATTAGTCGAGGATAAGTTCGTTCAATTGAACGTGAAATAAGAAGGAATTAATCTTAAGAGAAATAAATTCTCTTTTAAAGAGAAAAATATTTGTAGAGTCAAGCATAAGAGTTTAATGAAGAATAAGTCGAGATTGAGTTGTTTGTCCTAAATACGAGATTAATTTGAGAAAGTTTTAGAATAATGAGAATAGAAATAAATGAGTTAATAGAGTAATTTCTTAATGAAATAAGAAATAGTAAAGTATGAGATTGAGAATTAAATTAATACTTAGATAATTAAATAATGGTATGAAGAAATAGCTCGAATAAAATAAAATTATGAGTTGAGGTCGAATAAGTGATTAAGACTTATTAAATTCGAATATAAGTCTTAGGTATTTGAATGTTCGTCTCTTGTTAGCATGATTGAGTATTGATTGGTAAATTGATTATGTTTGAATTAGAGTAATCAAGCTGCTTAGCAAATGTTTTAAAGTTGAGTTGTGATAACGAGGTTGTCGAGCGTTAAATTTTTAAAACGAGAGCCGAGTTTATATTGAGTAAAGAAAACGAGAATTTTATTAAGAAAATAATAATAAGATTTTATTATTGAAAGATAATTATTAAAACGAGAGTCTATACGAGTATATATACGTAATTGAGAAAAGACGACGTATTTTGAAAATAACGTCGTATTATAAATCGAGAAATATTAAATAGTTATTTGAATTTTTAAATTCAAAATTTCCTATTATTTGAATTTGACTTATTAAGAGTTGACGAGATCATTTTTAATGTTCACTCGTAGATAATATTTTCCAAGAATAAGTCGAGCAGTGTCGAGTTAACTGTTGATTGCATTTGAAAATATAAATCATGTTTGAGTTTATTATGCTTGATTAAAGTTATATGTTGAGTGAAAGATTTATGTTTCATTTATTGTGAAATGACTTGTTCGTTTATTATAAATGCTTGTCTATGACGTGATTGATTTGAGATGACGATAGTTGAATCGAGAATTTGAGTGAGAAATTCGAGTAGCATAATCAAGATGAATGGTATTTTCTCACTAGCGAGAAATACTAAAGTAATATTATTTCTAGAAACGAGAATGTGAGACAAAGTTTATCTAGTAACCGAGTAAAGTTAAATACCCGAGGGCCAGAAAGTCGAGAAAAGATATTGACTTAGAAAAGTTTAATATAGAAAAGACACGATTCAAGTAGAAGTCCTTCAGCTGAGACCAAAATCTACTTTACTTCTTACGCGTCGAGAGTCTTATCCTTATTCGATGTTAAATTGTGAAAGATCAAGTGGGACGGAAAAGTAGCAAGGACGCAAAAAAGTAAGCCGCCTAGTTAGAATCTTCGGAAGTCAGGTGGGCTTTTCTAAAATCAAAACTCTGATGAATGCTATTTATTATTGAGTATGTGACACGCACCCGTCATGTGGTACGATCAAAATACCTGTGTATGCCCTAGACGGACAGTACACGCTCCTATGCTCACAACCGAACTGGATAGTCTTAGCGGTAAGCTAGGGTCGATCCCACAGAGAGTGAGGAACTACTTTACTCTTCGGTGCATAAATTGAGTTGTCACGGTCTCAACTTGTTTATTTGCACAAATAAACTTGAAAAACAATCAAATAAAAAGGGGTAAGATTTGGGGTTAGGTCATGATTAGTGTTGATATGTTTATTCGGTCATGGGCATACTGAAAATTCGTCCATGCTTCGCATAAACTCAAGGCGTGGCCCAAAGACATTGGGGCGTTTCAAGAGTTTATACTCCACACTTGGGATGGTTGAATCCCTTGTAGTCACTTGGTCCGAAGGTCACGCTTCACCCCAGTCACAAGGCCGTGCTTCACTCCTCCTTAGATAGTAGTCATACCCGATTCCTCCAAGTATGACCCTCACCAACCTTCTCTTTCAAGCTTCCCGTCCCCGCACCTACAGAGTAGATATAACTCGCGGGATATACATTTCCGGTAACGCGTCCAACCGGTCATCGATATATCTACGATGCGCAAGATGAGTCCTTTGGTCAATAACCATGGCTTGATACCTCGTCACAGTTGGTGGGTGATTGTTAGAGAAGCCCAAGACGAAGGAAGGACGCAGTATCCCTTTGCCCGTTCCTCGCCATCCAGATCTACAACACCATTAAAGGCGCTGCTCAGCTACTCGGTCATAGGCATACTGAACATTGCTGTTTGTCATGCCCTGGCCTTTGCTTAGCATGGTACAGACATAACCGAACGGAGATCACCTGTTAGGTAAGGACCGCCCCATGAATTCTGCTCAGATCTCTCTGGAACCACTGGATCCAACCGAAGGCAAAAATGTCTCACGAATATTTCACATATCAACAAGTAACCATTTCCCCCACCCAAATCTCACCAAGAGAACTACTCACACATATTGAAATGCATAATCACAAATGTAAATAAACACATTAATACCATAAAATATGAAGTACTTGAATTGAGAAAATACCTAAGGTAACTGCCTTGGATTTGTTCTTCACAACGGAATGTAAAATGAAAGCTGATAAATTGTTCGATGCGTAAACTATAAAAGAACTAAAGTAAAAAGTGTTTCTTGGACTGAAAACTATCGGATGGTAGGGGTAACCAACGTTGTGCCAGCCACACTTCCTGGACTTTTATAGTTAAGGTGATGGCAGTCAAAACCCTCCTCCGGCAGACCGTATCGGCATGATTGATTTCTTCCATGTTTAGCTTGATCCTGATTTATTCGTGATTGATCGGATTGATGATTCGCAATCTCCGATTGATTGATTGAGAGTGATGAACTGTCTTCCAGATCCTTCTTCACATAGACGCTCGGCAAAATATCGTGCAAATACCTTTCACGCGTCTTTCTTTATTTAGCTTTGGCGACTGACTGCTGCTCTCAGTAGTGGTCATACAGGTTGCATGCTTCGGTTAGTCTCGCACCAAGGTCATGTTCTTCGCGGGTGTAACAGTTGCAGATCTTCTTTGTTGTTGGATGCATTGTGTTAATACCACGAATGCGAATGATGAACAACAACTTAGCTTCAGGGTTCACATAGAATCCTCCTTTCAACCTCGCCTCACACTTCAGCTGAATAAGTTCCCTTTCCTATGCTGTATACTCCTTGGTGCAGTCAGCTTCGTGCAACTGGTTGAAGATACTCCAATACTGCTCATTCTGACCATCTTTCCTCTGTTTGCCTTAGACGGAGCTTCCTTCCCACGAACGATAGGTTTCTTCCCTATACACACACCAAACATACAAAAAGACAGGAAAAATAGGGCCAAGTGGCCCAAAAGTCGAAGACGCATCAGTATGCCTATGTGAGTTTTTAAGTCAATTGACTTGCCATTTATTTGAGTTGGTATGATTTGTCATCTGCTTGAGATATTATTATTATTGTCCTATGAAAGATAGGAACCCACGTGTGGTTATTTGAGTTATTTGAGGTGACTGTATGCTTTACTTCTGTTTAGCCGCTCACAGTGTTTCAGAAGGAGGCATACTTCTTAACACAAAGATAATGTGGTGGATGATTCATACCTGTATGTTCATAATATGTTTGACAGCGCTGTCGTTTCAAGAAAAATCAAATGATTTTGCATTCACAAGTATAACTTTTTAAAATCTTATTAATACTTGTGATGCAGTGGCAAGGCAACAAGTTTTAAAATGTTTTTGGCATGTGTTCACTGAGTACGAAGTATCGTACTCAGCCCTGCATGTATTTCTAAACCTGCAGGTTAGCGGGATGAGGATGGCGTGGACAGCTTGGTGGCGTGTTTCTTTTTGGTTGAGTCGAATGTTGGTTGGCAATTACATGTCTCCATACATGTAGTTGTTGGGAATTGAGTCGAAATTTCCGCTGTAATACAATATGATTCTATCTTTTGTTATGTCTGTGATATTACCCTGATATTCTGTTAGTTTTAAGAGCAATGTGCTCGATACAATTTACCGTTTTTCTTTAGTTTCCGTATGATGTGAACTCGACATACTTATGCCTTTTTAGGTCTTCTGATGTAAATTAATTACGCTCGTTGGTTGTTTTATCGTGATTTGAAAGCATGCCTTTATTTGTTATCGCTTTCAGTCATTATTCCCTTGATTCTCCGAGCATGAACCCTTATGTGAGTTGAGTTAGTGCATGATTTGATATTGTTCGTCGGACCTCGGGAGTTGGGGTGTGACACTGAGGCTGAGGCTCAAGAACAAAGTCGTTTTGCTTGGATGGAAGAACAGGGTCAAACGGTCCGGGAGGTGGAGCACAGTACTCAATGAACTGGCCTGAGATGGTAGCAATGAACGCATTGCAGTCGCCGTAAAGATAGACACCTAGGTACTGGCGTCCAATGAACCTCGGTACTAGCGATGCTGCCCATTCGCGCCACTCTCGAGGATGAGCCTGGATAAGATGAATCATTCCGTCGAGTGCACTAACATCGAGATACTTCACTGTCTCCCAAATCTTATGGTACCGCGCTAGAAATTCAGCGATCGTCTCATGATACGACTTCCTAATATGCAGGTACTCCTGCATCATCGCTCGGTTGCTCTCAACATCCATTCTATACGAGTTTAAACGGGTTAAGCACACTTAAACAATTAATCAACACATTTAAATTTCTCAACCCCACATACTCGTTTTTGCTTCCCAAAGAAGTTTTATTGCTCAAGGTACTTGGCAATTCCATTTCACGAAAACGTTTGCACAAATGTTCCATCCTTTTCGATTTCCACACAAAACACAGAATTAGTGAAGACATTCTAAAGCAATCTAGTTATTCAAGCTTACTTACCAAGCTTTTATCTCTAGACAAGCACAAATAGGAAACTGAATAAATCAATTAAATTTTAAACTTATAAAACTTTTGAAAATTTTCGTACCTAGTTGCGAGATGAGATGGGGAATGCTCGATGTGTTACTAACTCAAACAAGTCTAGAGAATTAAATCTAGACTCGACTCACAAGAAAGTTTAAGCTTAAGAGCAGACGAGTTGCTCTTATACCACTATGTCATAGCCCGAATTCTGGCGTATAAAGACGACTAGAATCCATTGAACAGTGAGGTGAAACCTCGAATATAAAACATAACTCGACAATGGATCATGCTCGAGAACAAGGGAATATAGATTTAAAGCGATAACAAATAGAACACGCTTTCAATTCTAATCTCAAATAAACGAGCATTGATAAATATTTCAAGTGTCGAAAGCAATTAAAATATCTCAAGTCCAAGTCAAGTAGAATTAAAAAGAAAACAGAAAATAGCTTCGAGCATCAAGCTCATGGTATCAACACAACATCATAGTATTATAATTAAAACAAATAAACAAGTTTGTTTATCATGCAGCGGAATAACAACTCAAGTCCCACAATTACATATATGAAGATATGCAATTGCAAGCTTAAATCAAAAGAAGACTCGACTTTATTCAAATAACCACACCGCCGAGCACCATCCGCTATTCTCATCCTGCTAACCTGCAAACTCAGCGAACACATGCAGGGCTGAGTACTTCGTACTCAGCGAACACATGCCAAAATAATTTAAAACTTTGCTCGATAAAGCTATATAATTGAGTTTGCCTTGCCACTGCGTCACAAGTGTTAGTACAGTTTAAAACGTTTAACTTGTGTATGCAAAAATCATTTTCTTTTCTTGAAACGACTGCGCAGTCAACATATGTAATTTGAATAGCAGGTATGATTTGAACTACCACATAATTCTCGTGTGTCGGGAAGTAGGCCTCCTTCTCAAAATACTGTGACCGGCCTAACCGAAGCAAGGCTCACAATCACGTCAAAAAATTAACAACAACAACACGTGTGTTCTTGTCTCACACAGGACAGTAATAACTCAAGTAGATGATTAAACGTACCAAAAACTCATATAAAATGGCAAGTCAATTAATTTCAAAACTCACATAGTATGATATAATGAGATGCACCAGATTTTAATTTTTTTTTTAAATCGAAAAAGAAAACAGAAAAAAAAACTGAAATTAAAATCTGGTGCATCTCAATGCACTTAGTGGTGCATCTCATTATATAGTATGGTGCATAATACATGGTGTGGTGCATATGAATTGACCGTAAAAAAAAATTGAAAAAGTCAACGGGTTGACCTAGTTTGACCCGGTCATAACTTACTATCCATTCCTCCTAAATCATTGGTGGAGATTAATACACATTTTTTAGGATAAGTCCATTCTTATTTAGTATATATACAGACAATTATAACGAATGCTTGCCTTAAATAAATTACTCCTCCGTCCCAATCATTATGTCCAAATCGGATCTTCTATTGCATTATGTGTTGCATCTCCAATTTAATAAGAGAACGACACGCAGCGTGATTATGGGTTTAAAATGTAGAGAATATATTTTCTTTATATATATCCTAAATCTTGAACCCTTAATCATGCCACACGTTGTACCCTTATAAATGCAGTAGGAAATGTAACTTGGAAATGCATAGAGGATCTCGTTTGCATTATGTCTTTGTAGTGGTGGATATCGAGATTCTAAACAAATGATAAAAAAGATAGAAAATAGGTAGGTCTACGACTTTAAAGTGTTTTGAAAGGTTAATTATTTCTTTATTTGGTCGACATAGACAAAATGAGGGAGACGTGCATTTAAGGAATATATTGACATAACAAGTGGGACGGATGGAGTATGTTAATTAACGTTTGGACTAAAATCAATCATACTAAAGAGTAGAAACTGTAACACCCTATTTTCTAACTTAACTATAACTACAATTTTACCAGCATTTAAGGAATACATCGACATAATAAGTAGGATGGATAGAGTATGTTAATTAATGTTTGGACTAAAATCATTCGTACTAAAGAGTAGGAAACTGTAACATCCTATTTTCTAACTTAATTATAACCATAATTTTACCAAGAAAATGCTACAGCGGAAGCTAAATGTGCAACTACATATGTACAATTAAATGGTGATGTTATAATTTAAAATACTAATTACTCTTCCTTTACTTTAATCCTCTTGTCAAAAAACCGAAATCATAAAAATTCTAAGATCATATATATACAACAAGATAATATTTAATACTATATACTTAATCTTATACTCAATTAGATGTTTTCTATTATTTAATAAATAGAAATCTACCAATTATATACTGAAAATGAAGTCAAACTTAGTGAGGTACATATATAATTAGTTAACTCACGAAATGTTAATACGTAATACATACACATGATTTAATATAAAACAACATATGAGAACAGAGGCAACTTAGTTCATGTATTCATAGACTTTAGCATATAAAATCAGTAAATGATTAACTAAACAGTCATGCTAACTTAATTTCTAAATGAAAATAACAATAAAAACAAAAGATGGAAGAAAATTATCTGGATAAAACCATAATTAAATTTTCGTACCTTAAAACCCAAGCGATCATCAAATAACAAACTCCAATACGTTGCAAAATTAAACCAAGGAACTTTGTTAGGAAAATTAGTAAATGTTTCGATTGATACCAAAACCCCAATTGACCCCAACTGAGTAAATGAATGACTTCAGTCCGAACTTAGCTAGAGCTCACTGTTTGAGCGTAGGGATTTTATCTTTACAGGTTTCAAGAAGAAGAAGTCAGCCGGACTGAAAAAGTCAGTTCGTAAGAACTCAACTGAGACCCAAACTCAGCTGACCCTCAAACTCAGTTGAGATCTCAACCTGAGCTGAAGCACGGACGTAGTTGGACAGCAATTCAGTTGACTCCTCAACTGGCCCATTCAGTTCAAGCGTGAATATAAGTTGTGTCGAAGTCAGATGTCGCAAAGTTGAGAAGAAAAGACATTGAAGATGTTGAAGGAAGACGAGTTGCAGTCCAGATTCAAATCTACTCGGAAGCACAAGTCAGCTGGAGAACTTACTATAAATGAACTGATAACAGCGACGTGCATAAAGCAAAGGTCGCAGTTACCATTTTAGGAAAGTTTCCAGAAAACAGGTGGAGTGCCATACTTTTGGCAGAGATTAAATGACTCTTTCCAACAGCTAGTTAAATCTCCTCTATAAATAGAGGTCTCCACAATTGAAGAAATAGAGTTTTGGGAGACGCAAAAAGATAGAAGAAAGAAAATCATCAGTGCAGAAGAAACAACAGAACCTCCCATTCTCCAGTAAGAAGGCCTCAGTTGAAGACCAGTAGAAGTCGAGTGTCCTCCCCTCATCCTGTTCTTCCATCTAACTCTCAAAAAGCCCCTTCTTTAATCGAGTCTAGAATATAGGTTCTTGCACAAATTTGTGTCCAAGCAGACTCACTCCCAAAAGATCGAGCCTCTAAGCCTTAGGACGAACCCCCCACTTCTCTCTGTGTAGAAGGCTTCATAGTTGAAAAAATTCCCAACCCCAAAACCTTAGGTCCGACTTTGAACCCGTAATTAAAGACTAGGTCACTTTGAACCCGTAATCAAAGATTAGGTCCCTTGGAACCTGGAATCTAAGACTAGGTCTCTTAGAACCCGCAATCTAAGACCAGGTCTCCTTAGAACCCATAATCTAAGCCCATGCTATACTCTTGCCCGTAAAAGTATTGTAAGATCTTTTTCGAACCTGTAATCGAACTTATTAGGTTGCTTGGTACCCGGAAACCCTGTGGAATGTTTGGTAAGCATGCCTAAACTTATCTAGTGGATCACTTCCCCAAAAAGGAAGTCGTAGACATAGGAGGTCAATCTCTGAACCACATTAAAATATTGTATCCTTTACATTTTATATTTACATTTAGTATTTTATATTCAGTTACCTAACCAACTGACATAGCATACAAAAGTGCTCTCTTACGACACAACTAAAGAGTTAGCACATAGTACATCGTAGAATGTGTGAGTTTGTGATACATGTATCAGACCGTGAATTGAGATCATAAAATATGCTATAGATTTTAGTCGATTTCAATAGATTTTTCTTATTTATTTAAATTATCTCTCGTGTGAGCATGGAAGACTATTATGCAAACACAGAGTATTAATTAATCAATACTAGAATATAATTAATTAATTTTTACGTTACAAGTAGTTGAGTTTCCAACTTTCCATAATTGTAATTATCGAATATAACTATACAGTTAAGGACGAGAACAAAAAGTATAATAAATTATTTTATTACATTTTAAATCTATATAAATTTTAAACGAGTTTCATAAATTACGCACTTATAAATTAAAACCGTGATCAACGGACCGATTCCAACCCGAAACCATCACATTAAATGGGCTAATTCTCAACTCTTTATCGGGAACTAATTTATTACTTGGTCAAATAAATGGTTGTATTTCCTAAATAGTTTATTAATTATTTAATTTGGACACATAATAATTTATTTAGGCCAAATAAATAGTGTCACAATTTAAAAATTAAAACATTCATTTAGACAACATTATTTGAAAAAACAAACAAACCTCAATCTGTTGGAAATATAGGAAATATATATGAAAAAATTTAGTTAAATATTGGAGGAATATATATGCACAGTGGGTGGACGTGAGTTTATGAGAGAGAGCTTTTTTTTAATTGGCCAACTCATTTTCACTAAATTCTTGCAATTACAATTGATACAACTACACATATATATAGCTTATAAAGTCAGTTGATGCTATATCACCGACCTAACTTGTGGTCTATTTTAATTACTAGAATCTTCCACTAATCTCTCACATATTCTCTCTCTTTTCTAGAATTTTCTCCTATTTTCTTTTACATTCTATTGTTTCTTTAATTCTAGATATTTCTACTACAAAATATCATTGCTTATTTTTATTACAAAAATCAAGTTTACTATTTTATATTCCAACACAATCCACACAAAAAAGAAGCAGAAGAAGAAAAAATAAACTTTACAAATTAAGACCAAAAAATATTTTGGAGCACTGAAGTAGAAATTTGTTTAAGAGCATCACAACATTACTCTTTCCGGCTATATAATGCAAGTTTATATTTACGAATAAAAGACGACAACGAGTAGTACGATCACTTTTTTAATTAATTTCGAGTCTATAAAAATTCTAAATGAGTTTAATAAATTATGCAATTTCAAATTTATAGTTGATTTTTTTTTATCTTCGGCTATTATTTTCTACAAAATCATTATTGTAGTAAATGGGATGGTTCAGGGTCGGACTTGCGTGTGTGGGTAGACGGGATGATTGCAAAGTGGTGATCAACTTTTTTTTTGCTTATGTTGAACTCATAATGTATGGTATTTACGGTAACTTTCATTCCTATAAAAAATCTTCAAAATTATTTTTCATTTTTTTAAAATCAATGTGGGACAATGTGTATTTGCAATGAAACTAAGAAATCTTCCAATGGTATTTTGCTGCCAAAAACGTGATGGCCAAGTACTAAGGTGGTGATTGGTAGGATGAAATGGAGGATGGAATGGAATGGACATTTCTACCTCCCTTCCGTTCCTTTGCTTGGTACGATTTATGATCGAGAATCGTCATTCCGTCTAGATTCCATTCTAAAAAATATCACAACTCCATTATTTATCATCACCAAAATTATTCATCTCCCTGATGAGCCCGAATTTCGTGCTCTTTTTGATGTCTTGTTTAGTATTAGATCGAGTCTTTTTCCTTTGTTTTGTGACGTTTTGTGTTTGAGAGAACACATTGGATGGCAAGACAGGAAAAATTGGTAATTGTGCATAAAGAGCACGAAATCAAGGCAAAATAGGCCAAGGCAAGAAATGTTGACCAAAGAGGGAAGAGGAAAAGAAGTAAGGTCACAAAAAGCGCCAGCGAGGCCATCATGGTGATAAACGGCAAATGCACGAAGACTCTGTATACTAAAAGTTAAAAATTTGCCGAAAAAGGAAAGAGCATCTCTGACCAGAACCACAGTGTCTTCAACAGTAATCTCCAGCAGTAGTAGAAAGGCAACCAATGGGAAGGAGGAAAGGACAAAAAACTGCCAGTGACGTGCTAGCTACCAGGGGACGAAGCGAACGCCAAAGAGGTCTCCGCGGATTTGAAAATGGTCAAAATCCTACCTACCAACTTGGAAGTTGGAGTATAAATAGTCATCTCCTTCACCATTTGAGGCATTTTAGGAAAAGTTTAGAATCTTCATTTCCTCCATAATTAGTTGCAGAGAATCAACACCCCTTTAAGTTTCCGTTTTTAGCCCTCTCCCCAGAGATGGGAGAGGGCACTGCTTTCTTTCCGACGACGTTGGTATCGGCCATATTTTTGTAACCCTTTTTCAGTTCAATAAAACTTTAGTTATGTTTCATTTCCGTTTCTTCTTTATTTTCATGCCTAGTTAGTTGTTCTTAGCTTGATTTGGGTAAGAGAAACTGAGGCGTGCGCGGTGATCATCGGGACGTCTAAAAATGGGCTCCTGAAATCCGTACAAGCCCGTTCCCGATGCGCTAGGCTTGATTCCAAAGTGGTGGAGCCTCCACGACTTCGCCGGAGGCCTACGGAGGAGTTGCGAATGTAAAATCCCTGAGAATACTGGGCAAATGTGTAGGGGTTCCCCTCACCTCCGATCGTGTTGCGGGCGCTGGAGTGTGGTGTATGGCGCAAGCCATGCTTAGAGTCATCTTGGGCCTTCAAGATCCAAAGGCTGCTGATGCAGATGGCTCAATTGGTGACTTTTCCAGATGCGAGCTAATTCTGTGGACAGTAAGGTGGGCTCCCGAGGTGACTTGGAGGGCTCGATACTGAAAGGAAGAGTTGGGGTCGAAGTGCTCACGTGCGTGATATGGTGATAGTAGGCGTCAGTGTCGAGACTCTATAACCGAGAGACGGATGAGTATGGTTAATATCATTGAACCAATGAACGAGACGCTGTTCATGCCGATCTCAACCGAGTCCATTCCAAGCTGAGGTTTATTTCTTGTTATTTTACTTTTCAGTCTCTTTACTTTGTGTATTGCCCTCCGTGGCTCCAATAAACCCCCTCTCCTAAACTTTCTATGACACCGGAGATCACCATTATAACTTCTCTTGGGTTCAATCCTAAATACTTGCCACTAGCTATTCCTAGTGGTGGGCACTTAGGAAATTATAAATGTTTTTTCACGCGCGTGCAGTGCCCTCAACAACAAACATAAAATCGAAAAAAATGCACACCGTAAAAAATGGCGTTGTTGCTGGGGAAGTTGTCTTTCCAGTGGTGATCTTCTTTTTGTTTTGTGTTTTTTTTTTTCCTTTTCTTTTAGGTGTCTTTGTTTCTCTTAACCCTAGGTTAGCAATTTTTGCGTAGAATGTCGGTTTGTTCATGTTGTGAGAGACCAGGGTAGCACTGCTGCAGCAGTGCCCATTTTCAGGATTGCAGAGAGCATGAAAGCCGAGATGGAGGGATACTAAGAAGTGAAAGCACAACCATCAGTAAGGCCTTCTTTCTCTGACTCACGTAAGGGGCAAAAGGAAGTATGCTGCCTACCCTCAGACGTGAGGCTTTGAGATTAGTAGCCTA
The DNA here is from genome assembly GCA_029490685.1 of Schizonepeta tenuifolia. Taxonomy (NCBI): domain Eukaryota; kingdom Viridiplantae; phylum Streptophyta; class Magnoliopsida; order Lamiales; family Lamiaceae; genus Schizonepeta; species Schizonepeta tenuifolia. Next base: position 44,135,418 of record CM055957.1, on the reverse strand, counting down.
GGCTAACTCGAGAAAGTTGAGATCGCATACAGAGAGATCCTGCTACAAACCAGCAAGACCTCAGTGGAACTCATAAAGCCCTCTGCCATGCCATATTTGGGTACTCAAGACCACCGTCTGCCTTCTAATGTGTTTTTCTCCTGTGTTGTTTTTGGGCTTTTACACTGTATTCATGATCATCACACCTCTTTCATTTATTGTCTGTGAAAATAACACTTTTGTTTTGAATTCCGCTAGAACTTGCTTGCTCGCTATTCGAAATTCTACCTGACTTAGTTGTTGGTGATTAGATGATTTGGGCAATTCCTTCTTTAAACCCACTTAGCTAAAAGTGTCAACCCTACTATTATCATTTGCTAGCCCCTTTGAGCCTTACAATTAATTGAATTAATCAGATAAAAGCCTATCAGTGAAGCCTTCTTGGGCATGATATCTGGAGCTGAGATAACAAAGGGGGTAAAAAAAATGTAAATAGTGGGCAATCCTGGGAATCACCTTGTTCCAAGGGCAAAGTGATCCCAAAATCCACATCAAGGTGTAAAAAGAAGAGAAAAAGGGCATAAAAAAGAAAAAAAAAAAGGATAAAGCCCTACGTTGTGTAAGCCCGAGAAGGCGGGGAAACTAGTAAAGGTGGGTGAGCTCTAAGCCCAATCCCGTGCTCATGATGACCCTAGCGCAAATCCATAAATTCCACATCTGTGCCTAAAGCCCCATTACAACCCTATGAAGTTCTAATGATGATCACCAATGATTTTGTCTAAATGAATAGAGAAGCAAGTGGGTAGGCAAGCTTATATCATGGTCAAGATGAGGTGTTTTGAGCGTAAACAATTGAACCATTAAACACGAGAGTGAAGTGATGGAGTGAACCATTTGCTCAATGCTCAATTTTGACTTATTTGATGGCTTATTTTTGAACTCTGAGTGTTTACTATGTGTTAAATGTCTTGCTCTTTACATTTGATGTCTTGGCCTCTGACCTTGTCTTGTGTCTTTAAGTCAGTTTTTATTCTTGTCTTTTCGGGTAAGTTGCACCATATGCTTGAGGACAAGCATGAATTAAAGTGTGTGGGTATAACGAGGCCACATTTCGTGCTCTTTTAGATGTCTTGTTTAGGATTAGATCAAGTCCTTTTTCTTTGTTTTGTGTCTTTTTGTGTTAGGAAGAACACATTGGGTGGCAAGATAGGAAAAATTGGTAATTGTGCATAAAGAGGACGAAATCAAGGCAAAATAGGCCAATACAAGAAATGCAGACCAAAGAGGGAAGGGGAAAAGAATGAAGGTTACGAAGAGCGCCAGCGAGGTCACCACGTCAGTGTGCGACGCCATCACGATGATAAACGGCAAATGCACGAAGACTCTATATGTTGAAAGTTAAAACTTTGCTATAAATGGAAAGAGCATCTCTGACCAGGACCACAACGTCTTCAACGGTAACCTCCAGCAGCAGCAGAAAAGGCGAACAATGGGAAAGAAGAAAGGAAAAAAGACTGAAAGTGACGTACCAGCTACCAGGGGACAAGGCGAACGCCACAGAGGTCTCTGCGGATTTGAAAATGGTCAAAATCCTACCTACCAACTTGAAAGTTGGAATATAAATAGTCATCTCCTTCACCATTTGAGGCATTTTGGAAAAAGTTTAGAATCTTCATTTCCTCGATAGTTAGTTGCAGAGAAACAACACCCCATTAAGTTTTTGTTTTTAGCCCTCTCCCCTCTGTGGAGAGGGCACTACTTCCTTTCCGGCGACGTTGGTGTCGACCATGTTTTGTAAGCCTTTTCCAGTTCAATAAAACTTTAGTTATATTTCATTTTCGTTTCTTCTTTACTTTCATGCCTAGTTAGTTGTTCTTAGTTTAGTTTGGGTGAGAAAAAGTGAGGCATGCGCAGTGATCATCGGGAGGTCTAAAATGGGCTCCTTCGATACGTACAAGCCTATTCCCGATGCGCTGGGCTTGATTCCAAAGTGGTGGAGCCTCCACGACTTCGTCGGAGGCCTACGGAGGAGTTGCGGAGGTAAAATACCTGACAATACTGGGCAAAGGTGTAGGGGTTCCTGTTGGAAATAATGGTTTGAAAATCATTATTTTTTGCAGTTAATTATTTAATTATTGAGAATTAAATAATTGAGTATTATTTTACTCATCGAGTAAATAATCGGAATATATTAATGTTCTCGGAACCATTATTTGGTGAGTGAGAATTAATATATTTGAGTTGTGTGCTGGAGACGAATTTGTTGTAGGCAAATTCGTACGTTGAAGAAACGAGTTCGAGCTCGTCATGCAAGTTCGACTCGAACATGGAATTAGTTTGTCTACACAATATAGAAGATTGGATTCGGTCCAATTTGTAAATTTATAATCTAATTAAACTAAGTTTAATTGAGATTGCAAAGCACACCTTACAAATGTCTTGGTAATAAAATTTCATGAAATTTGTATCATGGAATTAAAACTACCATGAAACCGTCAATTGGCTTAATTAGCATTATGGACATCATTTAAATGGTGTAACAGCCATTTATTTAAATGGTTATAATTCTCATGACATGTAACAGCCATTTGGACTCGTTAATGTCATAAATGGTTATAATTCCTCATGTGGTGAGCTCGCCTATAAAAAAAAATTTGCATAGAGCATTGTTGGATAGTGAAAAAATATTGCATCTATTTTCTACATGAAAATTGCATGATCATAGTGTCAAGCTCAGTTTCTCGTCCAAGTTTAGTTCGCCGGAGCTCGCCGGACTTGTGGTGCTACATCCGTCGAGACGAAACCGTTTTACCTTTGAGGAAGGACCGCCAAATCGAGAGCACTACCGGGGCGTTTTCCTTCTTGCGGGCAGAGATTCTATCTCGACTCGGTTATCCTATAGAGTTTGATTATTTGTTTTATTCTATATTATTATCATTCCTTGTAATTACCGATTTCTCTATTCTCTAGTTCAGCTTATGTTTTGTTGTAAAGTTTATGAACGAGTACGCCGGTTCTAACAATCGCAAGAAGAAATAATCAAACTTAGCCAACGTTACTTGTTCGTGATAGAGAAGGAGATCAGATTTTTGGACCTTTAATCGGACTTAAAAGCTTTTGAAACTAATTCCTTTGCTTTGGAGAAATGTCGTCCGCCATTCCGGCCAATGAGTTAAGCACTAATGGTTTCGTTGACTCACAGCTGTTTGGGCAAACAGGTGACCTCATCGCTGCCTCCACCGTTGCCTCTGATGTTCATCCGTTTGGGCAAACAAATGGACATCTTCCAGTTTGTGATGGCTCCGTTTGGGCTAACGGACAGCCAGTAAATCCAAATGTAGTTAAGCTTGTTGTGGGCCTTGTGGCTGAAGTTGGAAATTGGTGAAAAACTTGTTTAGTGATGGAACAAATATATGAGTTTCTACTCGTATATGTAGTTCATACTAACAAGTTTATTCGTTTATCCTCTTTCACTATTGAGATGGTGATTGAGAAGATACTTCCTTATTGGAAGGGTTTCAAGAGTCACCTTACATAAATTAATGGTGATGAATCTTGAGGTTCGGTTGTCAAGCTCAATTTTGAGAAAGACAACAAAGAGGGCTAATTCTAGACAAAAAGTTGGAATTGCAGCCAAGTATAACTTGTTGGAACATGATTCCTCAAGTGTGCAAACAATTGTAACTTGTTGGAACATGATTCCTCAAGGAAATGATTTGTCGATGTGCAAGATTGAACATGACCAAGTTGAGTTTTTGTGTTGTGCAACATGTCAATGAGTATTTATTTTGAGATGGTGATAACTTGATTGTGGGGGTATTTATCAAAATACACTTGTTATTGGATAAATCGTTGCACATGCTGTTAACAAAACTGTAGAAATTGTTAGACATAATGTTGTATACCTCAAAGTGTGGGGGTTGACATCTTTGTCAAGACATTTGATCTCTTTGTGAGGTTATTACTATTGAGTGTGTAAAGTCAATAGATAACCTAGCGGATTCGCTAACCAAGAGGTTAAATCGAGATCAAATGGTCAAAATTGCTAGGAGGGAATGGAATTAAAATCCACATCTTAAGGATAATTATAGTGGATACCCAACCATGATGACTGGAGGATCCCAAGAACTTGGTTCAATAGGACAACTAAGCTATAAGAGTCCGTGTAAAACACTCGCAAGATTATATCTTCACCTATTCCCTAGAGAGCATTGAGTGTATAAAACCTGCACGTGGTAATGAGGTTAAGTCTTTGACTTTTAATGATTCTTGGATACCTCAAGGAGGCCAAGTATAGCAGGATACTTGGGTAAAAGAATCACCTATGTAAGTGTGAAGTGTGGCCGCTTCAATGATGCACTTATGAATCCAAAGGATGTTCCAGGGCCTGTAATGGACAAAAACGTGAGAACGAATGAGGTTTGAGACAATATTGTGTCAATATTGTTGTCTCAGTATACACCAAGGAGGACTAGTTCAAGGTGTAATAAGTTCACTAGGCCACCGATATATTCGATGATATTGACTATGGTAGGTTCAAGGCCACAAGCCACCTTTCCAAATGCAATATGGTCTCTTAGGAGGACTGAGCTAAGTGTTTGCATACATTTGCATATGGCTTTCTCACTCATGTGGGGGATTGTTGGAAATAATGATTTAAAAATCATTATTTGTGGCGGTTAATTATTTAATTATTGAGAATTAAATAATTGAGTATTATTTTACTCATCGAGTAAATAATCGGAATATATTGATGTTCTCGGAACCATTATTTGGTGAGTGAGAAATAATATATTTGAGTTGTGTGCTGGAGACGAATTTGTTGTAGGCAAATTCGTACGTTGAAGAAACGAGTTCGAGCTCGTCATGCAAGTTCGACTCGAACATGGAATTGGTTTGTCTACACAATATAGAAGATTGGATTCGGTCCAATTTGTAAATTTATAATCTAATTAAACTAAGTTTAATATAGATTGCAAAGCACATGTTACAAATGTCTTGGTAATAAAATTTCATGAAATTTGTATCATGGAATTAAAACTACCATGAAACCGTCAATTGGCTTAATTAGCATTATGGACACCATTTAAATGGTGTAACAGCCATTTATTTAAATGGTTATAATTCTCATGACATGTAACAGCTATTTGGACTCGTTAATGTCATAAATGGTTATAATTCCTCATGTGGTGAGCTCGCCTATAAAAAAAACATTTGCATAGAGCATTGTTGGATAGTGAAAAAATATTGCATCTATTTTCTACACGAAAATTGCATGATCATAGTGTAAAGCTCAGTTTCTCGTCCAAGTTCAGTTCGCCGGAGCTCGCCAGACTTGTGGTGCTACATCCGTCGAGACGAAACCGTTTAACCTTTGAGGAAGGACCGCCAAATCGAGAGCACTACCGAGGCGTTTTCCTTCTTGCGGGCAGAGATTCTATCTCGACTCGATTATCCTATAGAGTTTGATTATTTGTTTTATTCTATATTATTATCATTCCTTGTAATTACTGATTTCTCTATTCTCTAGTTCAACTTATGTTTTGTTGTAAAGTTTATGAACGAGTACGCCGGTTCTAACAGTTCCCCTCACCTCCGGTCGTGTTGCGGGCGTTGGAGTGTGGTGCATGGCGCAAGCCATGCTTAGAGCCATCTTGGGCCTTCTAGATCCAAAGGTTGCTGACGTAGAGGGCTCAATTGGTGACTTTTCTTGATGCTAGCTAATTCTGTTGACAGTAAGGTGGGCTCCCGAGGTGACTTGAAGAGCTCGATACTAAAAGAGAGAGTTGGGTTCGAAATACTCATGTGCGTGACATGGTGACAGTAAAGGGGCGTGAGTGTCGAGACCCTATAACCGAGAGACGGACGAGTATGGTGAATATCGATCGTTGAACCAATGACCGAGACGTTGTTCATGCCGATCTCAACCGAGTCTATTCCAAGCTGAGGTTTATTTCTTGTTATTTTACTTTTCAGTCTCTTTACTTTGTGTGTTGCCCTTCGTGGATCCAATAAACCCCCTCCCCCAAACTTTCTGTGACACCGGAGATCACCACAACAACTTCACTTGGGTTCGATCCTAAATACTAGCCACTAGTTGTTTCTAGTGGTGGGCACTTAGAAAATTATAAATATTTTTTGACGTGCCTGCGGTGCCCTCAACGACGAACACAAAATCGAAACCGCTCGGGATCAAACTCCACCGCCCCCTTCGCCAAATCAAGAGAAAACAATAAAATATATATATAAAAAAATCATCATGCATGTTTTTCACTACTAAAATGTAAAAATAATAATTTTACCATCTTGACTACGTAGTTGGACATGATAAATCCTTGCCTGGGGATGATCTGCAGCTGTTTAATTTGTATTAGCTGGAGCAACTAGATATTCATACCATGATATTTGTCATTTTTTAAAAATATAAAAAAAGTAAAAACTATTGAGCATAATGTTTGGATGAGCTGACCAATTGAGATCTTCTATATATTGATTCCCCGTATTTTATCTCTTCAATAGCATTAATTAATAAATAAAGACACGGTCTATGAGGTAATCAAGGGTTCAAGCTTTATGATATATATAAGGACTTAATCACTAAACTAATAGAATAAACTAGAATCACAACTGAACTTAATTTATCTTTCTAATCAAAATCCCAGATTAATTACCGAACCTAGCGACAATAAGCTTAATTTCATACCTATTGATAATAGTTTTCAAGAGCAAATTAAAGGAAAATGAATATATATCAGGTTTTCTAAAACTCAAAACAAGAAAATTGAAGTCGAACATTCTAGGTTTTCCATCTCAATCTTGGTGTGTATATATAAGAAATTTATTAACGCAGCCAAAGAAATTCAACATATTTTCAAAATTAAAGGTATTGTGACAAGAACAGAGAACTCAACTAATACTTATGTTATTACTTATCAATGGTTGACTCTCGCAAAAAAGTATACTCTCTCTCAAATGTTACAAGTTTATAAGCTATTCTTGGAAAACAGAATACAAAAGACATCGTATTTAAATTTAATTAAAAAAAAAACGATAAACTCATCTTTCATGTATAAATTTTTTCATCACAAGCATGTTAAAAGGTAAATCATTGAAACAGATGTTCATAAGTAAGATATAGTATCACACAAAACTCTAACAAATAAAAATATATAGCAATATTTAAATTAGGCCGATACGTTCACTATTGGAAAATTGGACATTAAGTAAAAAATGTGGAAACTATATATTAAGCCTGAAAAAATTACTATCTGATAATTGTAGGACACTAGCTCAAAATTTGTAGTATTATATCTGAGAATATTCATGAACCGTATGTATCGATCGGTTTAAAAACTCTAGTTACATTTTAGTTTCTATCTTTTTTCTTCTTCTTTTTTTTTTTAATTATTTTATGTTACTTATTACGTACGTACACTTAATTATGCGGTTGTGATGTGATCGGCCTCAACTTCATTACTACTAACACATTCAAATTGGATTACCGTTCGTACAAATATGGAGGCAACACTAAGATTATTAATACAATAAGGTATAAATCCACTTCAAATAGAGGAGATCATGGTGTGTTGTTTGATATGAATGATAATGTAACTATCTCGCTCTTCAAGGGGAAACCACCATTTTCATACCTTGTTCATAATTTGCATCAAATTAACGGATAAAGAAAGAAACGTCTAAATTAAATAAATAAGATGTAAAATATGGTATATAGAGATAACACCTTATTTCTTAGGCATAAAATTATAGATTGGGCATAAAATTATAGATTGGGCATAAATTATTTTTATACACAAATTGTATATGATTTGATACCCCAACCACCACCACACCACGCACACCCTAAGCTAGAAAGCTATATTAATATGTTATTATTATTATTATTATTATCATTATTATTATTATTTTGAGCAAATTAATAATGTTATTATTAAAGTTGTACTGGAAGTCTTTTGTTTTTCTTTCTAAAACTGAACAACAGCATAACGTACACCACCAATTTTCGATTTAATAGCAGTACTAGTAAAGGCGTGACAAAGTTGCAACTTACAAAAGAAAAAACCCCAACTCTCTAACCCCTAGTTTCTAAAATATCCTTTGATACTAGGGTCTTGATTTCCTCTTATGGTATTGGGAAGATCTTTTATTCTATATTTAATTACAGAAATTTTGTGAATTTTAAATATTAATTATAATCGAATATATTCATTAAAAGTAAATAAAATAAATAACCAAGATAAATAATCAACTTAATAACTAGTCAAATTAAAAATAAAATCATCTATTTGGCCAATTAATTAATTAGCCACATTAAATTGGTTGTGCAAAATAATTTTGCGATAACAATACACATTAATTTTAAGTATTTATATAGGTTCTTCCAGGGTAGAGTTTTGTTAAAAAACAATGTGGGATTGAATTTTCATAAAAAGAACTAAAGTATAATAAAATCATGAATTAGAAAAAAAAAAAAAAAAAAGACGATTCAATATAACAAACAAATTGTCAAAATTTTATAGTAAAATAAGTAGGATTTTGTGAAAATTAAGATGTTGAATTTTTGATACAATTGTAAATGGCCCCACGATTACCAAATTTTGTATACATGGTCGAGATATGTAGGTAATGTAATATATTAAATTGGGAGATATATTTAAAAAAAGATTTTTATCCATAATATAAATATTGAATAATAGATTATGAGTTTGAAATGTATAATACGAGGATTTAAGATAAATATGCATACCAAATTGTGTTTGCGCCACGTATGACCTAAATTCAAGGGGAGGCATCGAATCCGCAATCTTATTAATAATATATAGAGTGGATATGAGATAGCTTTTAACTACCCAAATCTTCAATTTAATTAGAAAGGACTTAACTAACTCTGTCTAGATCTCTCTCTATATATATATGTATACATATATTTCTTCCAACCTTTATCTAACATCAATATCAGTTTTTTAGGGTTCCTAGCTAATTTGTTATTAGCTGCATGCCCGGACTCGGGCCTCAAAATTGTTGCGGCCCAAAAATTTAATTACTTCCATGTACATGAAGTGTAATTTTCTTAGTATTCTTTATAATAGATCAGCTGGTAAAGCTTTTAATAATTATGGTAAGCATCTGTGGTCAGTACTCCACCACCGCACAATGTTTGTATTTTTTGTATGGTTCCCAATTTTTTATTTGTAATTATTGTAATGTTGTATATGGTTTAATGACTTAGTTTTGAATTTTTAAATTATTGTAGAAGATTATATATAGTGTTTCATTCTTAATAGTTTGCATTAGAAAAAAATAAAAGTAAAAATACTATGGATCTGGATCTAGACCCGAAATTTGTGGATTTTTATCCGATTTATGGATCTGGATATGGAATTATTTTTTTTGGATCCAATAAATCCGGACCGAATCTGGACCAAATATTCAAAAATCAAATCTGAATCTGGACTAAATAAAATCCGGTCCAGATCCGACCCATTACCATCCCTAGTTGTAAGTTGGACTAAATCATTAGATTAATTTTATTTTCTGAGCCCATATTATCTGCGAAATGGGCCGTCATTTAATTAATACTACTAGTTTGTTTGCCGACAAAACCAAAAAACAAAAAACAAAACAAAATCACTTATAAAAAAAAAGTCACATATAATAAAAAAAAAAAAAAACAAATCACATAATAAAAGAACATATCAAAGTATCTCAATATTTACACATGCGCCTATTGAAAACAAAAAAAAAAATTAATGGTCCCGGTAATGAGTGAACTGATGTATGAGGTAGGAATACACCAGTAGGGGTTTAAAAACTTTTTCTAAATTGAACTTAGTTAGCTCAACAACTGTGAAATTCAGTTGGAGTAATCAATCAATTCGTTACACAGTTGACTTCATTGACTGAGGGTCAACCGTGTGAATGTAACTGAGGTTTTAAATAGAGTGACTGCATGTTGAAGTTGGTGGTTGATTAGACTCGTTACTTAAACTGAAAATTCTTTAGGCGAAGGTCAATTCACAAAGTCTTAATGCAGTTTTGAGGAAACTTGTTTGTATGCAGTTAGTAGTAACTGAAAGTAATGCAGAAAGCATAAATACACAAGTGTTTTTACGTGGTTTGGAGAGAACCTCATGCATCCACGACTAGCTTTTCGGGTTAGTAATCCACTAGAAAAGTTTAGTTACTGAGTTGGTTTACGGGCACCAATAAGCCTGAACAGTTCGTTTACAGCGGGTACGAACAACACCTACAGTTCTATATTTTGAGTTAGAACAAAATTTATGTTGTGATTACGGGTTCACGAAGACCTAGATCTTTGATTACGGGTTCAAAGGGACCTAAGGAAAAAGTATTGGGGTATTTTCCAACTTATAAACCTTCTACACTTTTCAGTGATGGTTTTCTACTCTAAGATTTAGAGACTCGAACAACACAGTGAGTCTACTTAGAAACTGAATGTAAAATTCTAGACTCGATTAAGAAATTAATTCTTAAGAGAGAAGAAGGAAGTTAAAGGAGGAGGACGGAATTCTCTACGACTTTTGCTTTGAACACTTTTATGCTTGGGAAAAAAATTATTATACCCATATTGAATTGTGCAAAATGAAAAATACCACTCTTTTCAAAATCAATATTTTCTACCCATGATCCCACCCATTAATTATTAGAATAATATTATTGTATATGAAATATTGTTTAATAATTTGTGAGGATAAATACAAGCAGTTATCCGTATAAACATGTAAATTATACGCTCTTGTATACGAACGTGTATGCGTTTTTTTGTATACTGAATTTCTCTATTATATACTTCGTTTATTTAAATCCATTTTTCAATTTGGAGATAATCAATTCAATACTATCAGGCCCATCATGCTTCCGTATAAAAAAAATTCTACATATATCGACTTCATACCTTTTTGACCATAATGCTACCGGATTTTTCTGCCGGAAGTTTTAGGGACCTCGTCCAACCACACTATCGCAACCGATGGTTTCCAGCCGCAGAACTCTTCAGCAACACCCGACACAGACTATGCTCTTTTTCTACTCGAGGCGTAGGGTGCTCCGTCGATATACATAGAAAATCTTAAATATTGGAAGGGATGAGCAAAAGCCCAAATTTTTATTTAGGAATTATATAAAACTTATTACAACATAAGTATATCTCCTTTAGGGAGGAGACAGTCTTGTTTAGCTACCCATGGTAGCGGAACTTGGATACATAAACTAAAAGAAAAGAACGAAAAGAAGAAAACTATGCTAGGTTTATTTTGGATGAAGCAAAGAAGATGGTGAGTGATTTTTCGATACCCCTTCTGCCTCAACTTCTGCTTGCTTAAATATAGATATAGGGAACCTCTCACACTCTATTATTGCCTCGGATTCTTTATCCTTGGCTGCTTTTCATCACGTGAAAAGGGTCCGACCATTATCATATAAGGACAGCCGACCTCTCATGCCACTAGTCTACCCTGTCTTCTATGATTGAATGAAGACAACCATATTTCAGTGAAGATAATAACTCGTGACTGGTAGATCACTGTTTTAAGGTAGTGGTCCTCCTCATGTATCTTTACCCATCTATAGTTTAGTGGGTAATACATGTTCATCCATCCACTGATGTCGTTTCTTTTTTGTGAGTGGTCTTCCAACGTAGAGTCACATGACTCTTTTACCTTGAGTAGGGAATCTACTTTTTCCCCAGGGCTCTCGGCATTCTTGACTTCGGCATCGCCTTGTGCTCTGCGTACTCATCAAAACGAGCCTTCTGTTTCCCTTTTTTGGGAAGAAAGCCTTTTCCGAATTTTGGCTCCTTCTGGTTCGGACAATCTGAGCAGACGTGCTCAGACCAATGCTCAAAATGAGCCATGTTGCAATATTTGCGATGAGTCTCCTTACTCCCCGCAATCTTGTTCTCCCAAAGCAAAGTCTTTTTTCTTTCGAAAGCTTTCTCTGCATATTTGGTGGATTTTCCTGTCATGGTGTTTAACAGGAAAGATCCATTCACTGAATTCTGAAAGAATTTAAATGGAAACTTGACTTTGTCCATCTCTGTGAGACAGGCCCATAGACCCCATGCTCTTCTGATAGAGATGAGATCCTCCGGCATTGTTGAGATTAGTGTAGTCCCTTTTTCCATTGATGCCTTGATATCAGGTCTCCTGAGCCTTATGTAATGAAAGGCTTCATGGTTACCCTTTTTTGCTGGTTCTGGAGATGCACTAATGAAGTATAACTCTAGTATATCTCCTCGGCTAAGCAGTATATTGTTAGCCCAGGCTTCATGCACTTCTTCTTGGATCCATTTTTGTAGACCCTTGATCTTCGTGAATGATGGTGATGTAGTATAAACTGAGGCTAGTGCCCTAAAATCATACCATCTTCTTATTTCGTGCGAATCGGCACCTAACATAGTCCACATTCGAGGATAATTCCCCGAAACATCAACCTTCATTTTTCCTGGGTTGATATTTCTCCTGGTAACAAGCTTCTCCCAATTGGCTTGATAAACCTGCCATAAAGAAGAAACTTTAATTTTGTTAGTATTAATCTTAGAGGTGCCGGTCATTGGCCTAAGATTAATCTCTCCTCTTTAATCCTAGAGGTGCTAGGTTGACATGAACCTTCAATGTGTGACCCCTGAAGCTCATCTTTTCCTTGGGCCAATGGTTCCGAAGAAACCACCGACTTAGGACTTGGGTAAAGAGTATTGGAATCCCTACTACAGGTTTAGAGCCATGTACTTGAAACTCTCCTTTTTCCAAAGGTTCTTTGGAAGTCCGGAGGAGGGCCGGTTGCATTGCTTCCCAGAGTTGACACTAAGTAAGCAAGCATGCTTGTATTCTACTAGTGACTTTCGTCTCATCAGCAGATTGCAGTCTTCCTATTTGTTCAACATGAAGAACGCACTCGTTCCATTCTTCAAATAGCATTTCCAGATTGTCTCTGAAATGCCTTTGGATTGTCGGGATGGATCTTGCTTCAGCTGGCTCCATCTCTTGTCAAAAAATCTGCAAGAACATTTTCATGAGATATTATAATGACAATATCAAAAATATAATATTAACATTCGGTCTGCCATCTAATTAATCTAACCTTTTCAGACTTGGATTCCATCTTGTTCCTTAAGAAAGCTTTAACATGTGTGTTATCAAATTTCAAAGTAAATTTCTTTGCTAATAAAATAAAGGCCATGTTTTATACGTCTTTCGCACTGCATAGAATTTCTTCTCGTTGATGTGCCACAGTACAACATCGCTTTCTGAGAATAATTCACTACAATATCTGTAGGATTTTTCTCCATTGGGAGTGATCTTGGTTAAGACTGCTGCCCACCAATAATCGTTTGCATCCATATATAGGACCAAGTCATCTTCGTCCTATGGTATCGAGAGTTTTGGGAGATTTATGCAAATCTCTTTTAACTCCCTCATTCTCTTTTTATGTTCCTCCATCTAGATGAATGGGATATCCATTTTCAGTAATGAACTGAAGACTTTCCTGTATTTTGCAAGGTTCTTGATAAATGCCCCTACAAAATTAACAACTTCCAAGAAACTTTGAAGTTATTTTTCTCTTTTAGAACTTCAGGAAAAGTTTGGATCTTTTGTACAATATGATCCTGCAACACGATTCCTGATTTATCGATCTCAATGAACAAAAATTCTATTTTTCTACTTGCAATGACTACCTTTTTTTTCGACAGTACAAGACTTTCCTTGTAACAAGCAAAGAGATCTAGATGCTTGACACGTTCTTCCATATTTTTTTATGCTATTAAAATATCATCAATATAAACGAATATAAAAGAAAAATAATCTTTAAAGAGATTATCCATCTTTCTCTGGAATATCTGAGGTGCGTTAGCTAACCCCATTGGCATCATAATCCAAACGTAATGCCCTTGTGGAGTAGAGAAGGCTGTGAGCTTCTTGCTACTTTCCTCCATGCGAATCTGGTAGAATCCTGACTTACAATCAAACTTAGAGAAAACCATAGCATTTCTAAGGTAGTTAATGAGGTGTTCCCTACTTGGGATAAAATATCCATCAAATTCTAGAATATCATTTATTCCTTTATAATTAATGACAAGTCTAGGTTTACCTCGTTTGATCTCCCCATGATTTCTTACCAAAAATCCAGGACTGCTGTAAGGCGAGTTTCCTGACTCGATCAATCCCAAATCAAGGTGTTCCTTGATTATCTCTTTCATATCTTGTTGATCTTTTAGATTCATCAAGATTGGTCTATATCGAACAAACTCATACTCCTTGCCTGGCTTTACCTTCAAGGTTGCATTGAGTATATTCTTGTCCCACCATGCCAAAGGATTCTCATTGTAACTCCTTCCGATCTTCCTTTTGACATCTTCCAAGGACACTTGTTTTTCTCCTCTAATATCTTAGTTAGATATTAAGGATACTTTAAGGATCTGGATCTCTTCTACCTTGAGATCTTTTTCTCTGATGCAGCTTAAGACTGCCTCATTGAATCTTCTTTGATCCTTCATTTTTGGGTGCTGAAATTTTCCTTCATCACCACGCTTGCTGCGAAATGCTAGTGGCATCTCTCTGTTAAATGCCCCTCGCAATCTCTGGACAATGATTTTATGATCACAATTGGTTATGAACACCAATCGTCGTTGTTCATTATCCTGAGTATACCTCTTGAACGTTTGTAGAAGTTGTTTCCCAACAAAATATCTGCTCCTGTATCATTGAAATAGATAGATGGAGTTTTCACCTTGTACCATGGTGTATCTCCTGCTCCTCCAATCAAAATCTCTGTTTCTTTTACTCATTTTGATAAGAGTAAAATCTTCTTTGAGAAGTCTCGTCTAACAATACGAGGTACATCATCTTCCACTTATTCTGGAAAGACTCCTCACTATACTATGCAGATTCCTGCTCCTGAATCAATATAAACAGCAAAATATTCTGTTTTATATTTTTCGTATAACATCCCAACAGAGATGTATATGGAGAATGGACTTGTCATTATATCAATAATATGATATTATTGACCGTAATCTCCACTCCTTCGTCTATGCTTCTCAAGGGTTTGTGTTTCTCGAGGAAATCTAGTCCTAGTACCAGTATGTCTGGTTCTCTTCCGGCTCTTCCTTTGATCTTCAATTAGATTCCTCCTATTTCGAGGGTTCCTCTATAATGGTTGAGCTCTGGTTGCTGCAGATAGTATAAGACATTACAAGAGAAGTTGATTTCCTATCTCGTAGTGTCAAATCTAACTGTAACTTCTCTCCATCCTTCAGAGCATTGAAGATTTATTGCCATCTTTCTGCTCAAAGATGTCTGAGATAAGAATCTTGGATTAGATTCTTTCCAAATGGTTGTGACATAATTCTGTCGCCTTGGAAAAATAATCTTCTTGTATTTAATCTGAGGCTTTGATCATGCCTCATAACTTCTTTCTCTCTAATTTGAATGTCAACCTCTCTTAATCGAGGGATTTCCACTCTATTGGGACCGGCCGCCGTCGACACCTTTTTGAATATATCTGGTATCTCAATGAATGGCTTTTCCAAAAATAGATCAGTATGATGTGAGTTGGAAAGCGCATATAACACCTGATATGTAATAGAGTAAGGTCTATTTCCTTCATCCAATAGATCCTTACGCTTGAAATCTTGATATAGAGACAGAGCCTTGCTGAAACTTGCAACTCTAAGATTATATGCGATTTTCGGATATATAATCCCAACAGCCTGTCCAGCACAAATATTCCCCGCAATTTTTCCCATAGCAAAATCTTTAAAACTTCTGACTCATCTATCGCATATTGCGATATCAATCGGTGCATGCACTCCTAAGAATAGAGTAGATTTGAGCACCAACTGGATTGCTCCAATATGAATCCAGTTCATCTTTTCTGCAATTTCTGACTTCATCTTCGCCAGATTTGCTCATACATCGTCTGTTGTACTCAATTGCATTTCCACTTGATTTCCAGTGAGCTCAATTGGAAGAGATATTTCTCGTCTAGCAATGCCATAGATGGTGTAATGTCTTCTGCTTTTTAAACTGAAGTTTTTCATAACTTGGTTTAAAACTCCTGTTGTAAAGCCTTGATATTTTTGTATATTAAGACTTTCTTTCATGATTTTATCCATCATTCTGGGCGAGATGAGCGTTTGGCTTGAAAACCCAGTCCTATCCTCGAGCTCTTGATGAATAATCTCAGAATCAGTCGGATTCAGACTGTGATGTTCCATCCGACCACTCAGAATCTTCTTCACTGAAGATTTCTTCTTGCTCATATATACTCTCGTCTGAGGGTATATGCTCGAACTGATATACTTGTATCAGTTCCTGAAAGTAGATTGCATCTTCGATGTCAGGAGTTGACTCGAATCTCCGGATATCTCTCCTTTCATTATCGGGACAATTTGTTAAAATATGTCCCTTGGCACCACACGTCCAACAGTTGCAATCTTTAAAACTTTCATTAACTCTAGTATGAGTTCGTCTGAAAGTCTTTTTGGCTGGTGTCCTTCCCTGAAATATGTTTGAACTAGATCCTCGACATGAAAACTTATTTGGACCACTTCTTTGGCCATATTCGTAGAATCTTGCCTTCTGACGTGTCCACATCGTTCTTGGTTTCCAAGAACTTCTTCTTGATTTTCCACCTTTGTAGTAGGACTGAAATCTTTGTTTTTTATTTCTTTTCAGCTTTGGTGGTTCTCCTCCAATGATCGTTGGTAGATCATTGTCATCACAACGTAGAGTAGTTGTTTTGTTGATCCTCCTCAGCTTGTTCATGTTTCTCAAAGTCATACCTTGTTGGCACCACTCTGAGAGTTGTTGATGTACATATGACATCCTTTTGGCAACGTTATCGAGATCTCCTGGTTTGTAATATCGATTTAACATCTACTTCCATGGACTTGAAAATTTCGGAAAGAAAATCTCCATTGTCGTCCGATCATCAACTTTTGATTGATGCTGATAAAGAGTGAAGAGCTGCAGAAACTTGTTGAGCGTTTGTTGATTTAAGACGGCAAGTCTTAAATTATAGAACAACATCAAATATTTCTTCCTCTTTTCTTCATCATATCATTCGAAATTTCCTTCTCCAAGGAAATGATTTTTGATGAGTAATGCCATCTTTCTAATCATTTCGGTGAAGGAATCGATATCGGCGAAGCATTGCCTTTTAAAATCTGTTGAGATCCCTTCCCATGCTATCTTCACCACTCATGCAAGACTTGTCTCAAGGATTTTATTAAATCTAGTTTTATCAAGATCGAGTGTTGCTACTACGATCCTTATGGCTGATGCTCATTCATCAATTACAGATTCTCGATCTATAAAATTGACTTCATCGATATCAAGCATTACTCCGTATGGATGAATAGGATCCAAGGTGACCTTTCCAACAGGTGTATCCTGTAGTCTAGGTTTCCATCTTCTTGTTCTTCTGACCGTCATGTGGGCATCATCTGGTGTGACTTGGTCGAACCTTGCACCGGTATGATAGTCACGAGCATCTCTCATGTTCTTGTCATGTGTTTATTGTCTCTCGAGGATTGCCATTTGTTGTTCTTGTTGTCCCTGAGCTACAACTAACGCCTGGTGGTCCTGCTGATTCATCTTTAGATCAACCACCTTAAAGTTAGCAAAAGATTCTGCTAACTTCTGCAAATCTTCAAGATTGAGTCTTTCGGGGTGACTCATGATATCTCGCCTCGAAGCATTCTTGCAAGAGCTTCACTTTGTGGATCCTTCTTCACTTCTTCCACCGTTGTCGGATAGGTGGGTTCATTGATAAAAAGGATTCCTTTAGAGTCGATTGGAATGGGATTGCTGCTTCAGTTTCTCTATTCGATTTTGGATATCTGTGACAATATTTTTGATCTCATCTAGCATCATCGATATTCTGTGCAAATCCTTTGGTACCCCATAGAGGCCATTGCCATAATGTTTCATCATCTTTTGTATCTCCCTTAGATCATCTGATATCTTAGATGTATCTGGGGCGATATCTCGGTAGTTGGGAACATTAGCTATTCCTTTTTCCTTCTGGAACTGTTGAGTCATCAATCATGGTATTGATGTTCTTGGTTCATCAGTGTTGTGACTGTTGTCAATGCTTCTATGAGATAAGCATTAACAATGAGACGTCATCGATGTTTTTTCTTTATTTGATTACTCCGAAGAACATCTTCGGAATCTCCATCTCTAACGCCTTGGTTAAAGAATTCTTCCCAGTAGGCTATGGCCTCCTGTAAGTCATTTTTATCCATCTCGAAATATTCGAGATAATTCCTGTAACACTCGCATCTCGAACATTCGTCCGGATTCATGTTTTTCTTGATTGTCTCCTCCGTTAGGAATATCACTTATATTAAATAACAAATTAAATATAATTTCTAAATAAACCTAGGGCTCTGATACCAATTTGAAAGCGTGGATCTCGTAGCAAAAATATATAATATAGAAATTCATGGTATAGAAGGGCTAATTAGATAATTTTTACACATACCGTATTTTGTTATAAATTACATTCGTCCCCATTTTATATATATAAAATTAAAGTTAATGAGTGTTAAGATATTTCAAAGTGTCATAATAGCCCATTTGAAAAGTCAATTGGTAAAATTCATTGGTTTTCAAGTGGGTGGGTATATAAATTTTGCCAAAGCCAATATGGGTATATTTGTGGATTGTCTCTTAATGTTTTATTGCTGGGAGAAAATGAATGCTCTGAATACTTGTGTGAATCATGTGGGTAGTTTCCGTAGTTCTCTCTCAAAAGTGAAGGTCTCTATTTATAGAGAAGAGGTCGACATAGTTGTTGAAAAGAACCGTTTGAACTCTGCCACAAAGCATGACTCTTCACTTAATTTCTGCAAACTTTCCCAAAATAGCTACCGAAAGGCTTGCTTGTATGTCTCTATTGTCGGTCCATAAAAGAAAATTTTCAGCATGTTTTCTACTTGAACAGATTTGAATTTCAAATTCAAGTTCTTCTTTCTCCTTCATTTTCTAAGTCTTCTTCTTCAGACTTTTGGATGCGTGACTTCAATAGAGCTGATCAACATGCTGGACTGCATGGTTCAGTTCTGATGTCGAATAAGATGCTAACTGACTGAACTTGAATTGCGTCGGTCTTTATCTGACTTCTTCAGTTTGAATCTGTAAAGACAAAATCCTTACGCTCAAACGGTGAGATCTAGCTAAAGACTGACTGAAGGCACATCTATTCAGTTGAGGTGAGTTGGGTTTTGATAGAAATCGAAACCTAACTAATTCTCCCAACAAAAATATTAATTTAACGCACCTAAGTACAAGCAAAAATTAGTGCATTTTTTGCACACGCCTGCGCATGTGGGTCCGCACCCCATGCGGCAGGCCGCTTACAAGTTATTGTCAATTTTCTGTAATTTTCTAAGTTGTAACTTATGTTTCTTTTAAACTTTTAACTAGTTTGTTGCCCGTCGAAATTCGACGAGATAAACTAATTATATAAAATGTAAAAAAAATTATTTGACGTCATGTATCATATTATATATTATTAAATAATTATAATTTAAGTGCAAAAATTAGTAACACTTCGTTTTCATTTTTTTAAACATCAACGACGTTACCACGTATCTTAAATTATGTATCTTAAACGCATCTTAAAATCTTTTCACGTGTGTCGCCATATCTTAAACGATATTCGTATCTTAAAAGTTATATACATGTACTCGTTCCAAAGTCGATTAAAAAGTACTCTTTACTATGTATTCTTATCCAAGCCACGCATTTATACTACAACCTCATATAGAAATACTCATTAAATAATATGAACACATTTATTTATATATTCGTACTCTCTCATATCTGATTAAAAAATAGTTTTACAGCTTGAGAAAAATATAAATATAATAATTTGATAACATAAAGTTCTTATGCATCCAGTGATGATGTAAACTCCTTTTACATAAGTTTTTAGTGATTAGAAAATAAAAGATTAGAAATCACGAAAACATGTCGATTTATTCCTGCAACACCACATTTTGGAGTATATTATTTGTAGAAAAATTAATTGTATAGTTATTCGATTTGTTTTAGAACCCGTATATTAATAAGAGAATATATTTATTCATATAGCCATTAATGGCGATTAAAACCCAAATTTTGGCACACCCTCTTAATAAACAAAAATTTTGGCCAACATTTGCACTTTCGGACGGATTTATCCTTAATGAGGAAGGGGTACGGGTCGCGGGTCAGTTCATGGGTGGATATCAGGATTATGGTAATGTTGCTACATTTGGTACAAACTGAGGCGTTTGTACCAAGTTTTGCACCAGAAAATTTTCCATCAATCGATTGCTCTGTGTTTAGTGATTTAATTGTTTTTCTGTTCCGTTTATCACCTTAGAAAGTTAATTTCGATCAATTTCATCCAAATCGCTCGGATTTTGGAAAAAATTGGACAATGGTTTAATTTGTAGGGCTTTTCCGTCGTCGGGATGCTATTCCCATTTTTCGGTTCCGACGTCGGTTGTTTTGTATTTCGACACCACCATTGAGATCGTCTTGATATTGCGACGATGTTGGTGGTGGTGGTGAAGTCTCGCTGTCGTTCACCAGAGTTTTTTTCGATGCGTGTTTTCGAGCTTAGTGTTCGCGACTTGGTATTTTTGGTACAAATGGACTCTGTTCAAACCAATTGTACCAAAACCATAATTTGGTACAAGTGGCACTAATTAGAACGTTCTTCCCAACTGTACCAAACTTGGAACAATTGGCACTAATAAGACTAAAATCATACCAAATATACCACAAAAATTTAAGCTGAATTTGGCACATTTGGGACTAATAAGACTAAATTCGTACCAAATGTACCAGCCCTCATATCCGCCCCCGACCCGCGAACTGACCCACGCACCCTTTATTGAGGGTATTTTTGTCCCAAATTAAAGAAAATAACTAAAATTTGTTTTTTTGAAGAGGGTGGGCCGAAATTGGGGTTTTAATGTCTATAATGACTATTTTAAAAGTTGACTCTAGTAATAAATATCAATTAATTAATTGAATTTGTTTACCTATATACATATACCCGTTCAATCCAATTTAAAAAGTCAGGATATTGTTCACATCTTATGCCTATATAGTAATATATTATATTATTTGAATATTACTAAGTAAATATTAATATTATATTTATAAATACTCGTGTATTTATATACTCATTATTCTCTCAAATTCAATTTAAAAGTAATTATATATCTTGTCATCGATTGCAAACTCACATAGTAATATGCAATAAAGACGTAATTTTACAACTCATTTATGCCGCAAATGTATAGTAATCTCTGATAATAATCTGAATCTGTTTAATTATATATACATGAACCTGTTTCTTCCCGATTGAAAAAAAATCACAATATATAGTATAAATTTTAATATTTTTTTTACAAATTGTCATCATTCCAAGCTCGCGTATTAATACACGTTAAATACCTGAATATTACAAATTAAAGTAAACATTAACAAAATATTAATAATTAAATTTCAAATATAAATTTAAAAATTAAACTCTCTCTGTACTCGAAATGGTTGTCACTTTTATCATTTAGGTCCGTCCACGATATGGTTGTCACTTCCATTTATAGTAGCAGAGTTCACATAATACATTATATTTATATTTTGTACTACTCCACTCACATTTATAGTGAGACCCTTACTTCACTTACAATAATACTCACTACTATCCACTACTGTCCACTACTTTCTTAAAACTCGGATCGTCCAAAATTAGGCAATCATATGGTGGACGGATGGAGCACTACAATTTAAGAAACATCTCTCGATCCCGATTAAGAAAATAATTGCTTACAACTCATTCCCGCTATGTATAGTCTCTTACTCGGCTCGTACTTCGCTGCATCAATCACTTATCTTTGAATCTGATAATCTTTACGTCAATGCTCTCGGTGCAATAATCTATTTTTTATCGAACCATAATTTCTTTAGTCGAAAAAGTCGAAATGAAAGGGCAAAAAGTGCAGATGAAATTGGTTATAAAGTTCTAAAATATATAGGGAAAATAGCACAAAAAATAGGAAAGTTATTATTAAATTTAATATATTGACATGAATTATGCTTTTGTAACTGTTGATATTAAATAGTGATTAGAATTGTATTAAAGTCCATGAATTAAAATTAAAATATACCTAAAAAAAAGTTGTAACCACCAAAAGCTTTCTTTGATACATAGTTTTAAATTGAGATTTTAGATAAATCCATAAGAAAAATCCTTATAATTCCACCTAGACATGTGATTGGATGTGGTGGCATGAATGAACATGGACTACTACCCACTACTTTCTTAAAACTCGGATCGTCCAAAATGTGGCAATCATATCGTGGACGGATGAAGCACTACAATATAAGAAACATCTCTCAATCCCAAATAAGAAATAATTGCTTACAACTCATTCCCGCTATGTATAGTATCTCCTCTAGTAACCTTTACCCATTTATTTATATATATACATGTACTCGTTTTCTTTTTGATTGAAAAAAGTTACTACGTTTTCACATCTTAAATATTATCAGACTATAAATTTGAATATTTCAAAGTAAACATTATTAAAATATAGTATAAATACAAAAAAAAAATTAATTTTCATGTACTAAAAAATCATACAAAACACAAAATTTGCCTAAAAGTTATACTCAACCAAAGTTGATTAGAAAAGAATTTTACTATATATTCTTGTCCTAAACTTTTCTTTCATCTCTCAAACTTATAGGGCAATACCATCTAATTACATGAACCAGTTTATTTATATTTGAAAAATAATTTTACAGTTTATTGTCTCAACCTCGCTTAGTGTGTAGTTTCTAATATTTTATACTTCACAATAAATCATATTTTCTATACATTAATCTGGAACAGACGGAGTATATTATTTGTAGAAACATTAATTGTGTCACTACCCGATTTGTTCTAAAACCTGTAGAGTGATAAATATATGTTAATTATTAAATAACTCATTTTTTTTAATATTTATATACACAAACTATTCATATCCAGTTGGAAAAAAAATCATCTTGCCACATCATAAGTTCGTATAGATATCACAATGTAAACATTAATGTTATATTGTATAATACATGTTTATCTATATTCCATTTTTATATATATACCCGTTTTCTTATATATATACCCGTTTCATATACACATTACTTGTTTCAAATCGAATATATGCATAATTTTACATCTTGATCTCATCCAAACTCGCATAGTTTTAAGCCATAATGCCCTATATATTATAAAGAAAATATTAACAAAATATATAAAATAACTTTCAAGTATAAATTTGAAAATTATATTACAATTACAAAACCCCTCTCAAGTCCGATTAAGAAGTAATTTCACTACTCGTTTCCGTCACAACACTTATATTAATGACCGCTAATAACTATAACCCATCTTTTTATATTAACATACTCCCTCCTTCCATGATATTATTGTCACTTTTGTCATGTAGGTTCGTACGTGATATGGTTGTCACTTCAATTTATAATAGTAGGGTTCATATATAATATATTATATTTAATCTTATATTTCTCTCTACTCCACATACATTTATAGTAGGATCCTGACTCCACTCACAACAATACTCACTACTATCCACTACCACCAACCACTTTCTTAAAATTCGTATTGTCCACAATGTGATAACCATATCGTGGACGGAGGGTGTAATATTTAGGACAACTACAAATAAAAAATACTTGTTTTATTCACCATCTAAAAATAAAAAAAAATTACGTTTTTGTGACCCATGTATAATATATACGGTTAATATATATGTTGCGTTAATAGTAATTATTTATCAAAACTTCTTTTTTTATATCTTTTGCACCCTAATTTCTAATTGATTTGGATCCTCTGTTGTGGCTAAAACCACAGCACATCTGTGTGCGTGTCTTAGCTTAGTGATAGTATAATTAATACTCGGGCTAAAAATCACGGATTCGAATCCACCATCACGGAGTATTTAAATTTCTTTGTAATATTGTCACAAAAAAAACACATCTTACGGTGCATAAAACGGTGGCGTTAGGCAACTTTATTTTTGCCGTGCTGCTCTTCCTCTTTTATCTCTCTCTAACCCTTTTTGTTTCTTACTTTTGACTTAAAAAAAAAAAAATGAATGCAAGTTGGTATTTTGTTTAGTTCTCCATCACAAATTATTTAAAATTGCAAAGCATACGCTCAAAATATACAAATTAAAAAAAATCAGTAACATCTTCATCAATTTCTCTCTCTCTCTCTAGTTAGACCCTTCTTTTTTCTTGAGATAATAGTTAGACCCTTCTTAGAAAGTTATCTTCGTTATAATTGTTCTTGTAATTCCACGGTTCACCACTCCTCTACCCTTCTTTCATTAACACCAGTTGTTTTTATCGAAAATGAAGAAGCTAGAATCTGGAGGTGATGGATACTGTGAATTTGGAAGAGGTGATGGTAAATGAAATGTTGGGAAATAGATCATAGGCTGTACACGAAAAAACACCTTAGAACGCCACCGTTGAATGAAAAAAAAAATTACGAAAAAACCTGTTAGTACGCCATTGTTTCGTGCACCATATAATGTGTTGTGTTTTTAGCCACAGTAGAGGATCGAGATCCAGTTTCTTTTGCCTTTAAATGACAACACGTAGTTTCTGAAAATTCCACCAATTATGTATTCTTAGTCATTAAGCAATAATGTATATTTACATTTGTAATATTTGATATAAAATGTAAAGAAAGCATATTACCGTGAACCCTTACAAATACAAATAAAAGGATCCATCATAAAAAAACACTTTGATTTATATAATAAAAGAATGCGTGACTTCAATAGAGCTGATTAATATGCTGGACTGCATGGTTCAATTCTGATGTCGAATAAGATGCTAACTGATTGAACTTGAATTGCGTCGGTCTTCATCTGACTTCTTCAGTTTGAATCTGTAAAGACAAAATCCTTACGCTCAAACAGTGAGATCTAGCTAAAGACTGACTGAAGGCACATCTATTCAGTTGAGGTGAGTTGAGTTTTGATAGAAATCGAAACCTAACTAATTTTCCCAACAAAAATATTAATTTAACGCACCTAAGTACAAGCAAAAATTAGTGCATTTTTTGCACACGCCTGTGCATGTGGGTCCGCACCCCATGCGGCAAGCCGCTTACAAGTTATTGTCAATTTTCTGTAATTTTCTAACTTGTAACTTATGTTTCTTTTAAACTTTTAATTGAAAATTCTGATTCTTAATGGGATCAAAACATATATATACTGATACTCCGACAGTTAAGAATGATAGTTTGATACTTTGATTAGGTGAAAGCCTGTTTAATTTAATGAAAATTGGAATGACTGTAAAATATTGAGCAGGTTTTCATTATATTTATGACCTGACTGATGTATAAAATATTGAGTAGGTTTTATTATATTTGTGACGTGACTAATTTATCTATCTATCCATCTATTTATTATATTATATTATATAAACGAAAACAATTTTACATAAAATAAAAATCTTATGTGGCACCACTTATATTCCCCCATTCCTATTTATTTAAATTCTCAAATTTTTCGAATTTAAAATTAATATTTATCATATTTTATTATATTAAATATATATATATATATATGGTGTAGATTTAGTTTCCACATTAATAGGGAATAATAATATACTAATGCCTATTACTATAATAGTTCAATAAGATCCGGTTGAAAATACGAATCATGTTACTATTATTATTTTCTAAATCATTATATTATATTACTGAAATGAAAACGATTTTTGCTTTGAAAATTTCGTACGTGACACCTCTAATAATCCATCATTCCTATTTATCTAAATTCTCAAATTTTTGAATTTTTATATATAAAATAATAGATTTTCAATATCCTTGTATCCCACATCGGTTTCAATTATGCATCTTTTCATGTAATTTTTAAAATTTGGAATAGTCGGGTTTTCAATTTTGCATAATCTATAATTGTAATTAACAAGTATTACTTTACAGTTAAGGGCGATAACGAATAATACAATCAATTTTTTTATTAAATTTTGTGTCAATATAAATTTTAAGTGAGTTTCATCAATTACGCACTTATAAAGCAAAGACCAGAACCGTGGTGGTAGAAGGGCCAATTCTCAACTGACAAGTTTTTAATCGGGTTTGAAACAAGTACGTGTATATAGATTTCAAACAAGTTTGAATAATCCTAAATATACCGTCTCAATTGTTTGGTTAATCATTTCCGTTGGAAAACGTTGAAAGTGTAGGAAAATTAGCAGTAAATTTACTAACAATTTGTCTACGGGCCAATTCCAACTCAGAATTATGCACATTGAGGGACCGATTCAGTACTAGCAGGGTAATTTTTTTTATATATATAATTTAGAGAGACAAATAGATATCTGTTATAAAAAAGAACCACCTCAATTCTCATACAAAATCAATACAAACAATCTCTTTGAAAAGTTGAATTTTTAATGGGTATTACTGAAATAAATAAAAACAATAACAAATACTCCCTCCGTCCAAAAATCATCTTCCTACTTACCCCTTTTATTTTGTCCACAAATCATCTTCCCATTTACCTTTTCGTACAACCATACCCTTTAACTTTTCTTAAAATTACACCCAATGATTACTGAACCCACCCCATAATTTTAAACCTTCTTAATTAACAACCTAATCAATTCTTAATTATTCAGCCCAAAAAGCCCAATAACCCCCAACCCAACCCAATCTCTCTCTATTCTCTCTCTTTTCTGTCGAATTGAAACCCTAAATCCTAAATGCATCACTCTCTCATTTCTCTCACTTCGTCTCCCCCAATTTCTCGAACCCTACTCACCATCTGTCTCTCTTCTTCGCCAAATTCATCCACCTCTCGAACCCTAATCACCATATGTTGCTCATCTCCATTCTCTCCAATGTCTAAGTATAGGTTCATACAACTCTCCGATTTTTGTTGGCAATTGGTCGACGATTCAGTCAACACAGCGGCAGATCTCCCCAGATCTGTCCAGTTCTGTTATTCCTCTGAGTCGACGCCGGCGGAAATGGAGGAGGAGATGATGCCGGTGCCCTCTGAGGAAGAGATGGTGTCGGAAATGGAGGAGGGGATGGTGCCGGTGCCCTCTGACTCGACGGCTTCAAAAAAGAAGGAGCGGATGGTGTCGCCGCCCTATGACTTGATGATGGTGGAGACGGAGACGGAGACGGAGGAGGGGTTGGTGCTGGTGCCCCCTGACTCCACCATGGTGCCGGAGACGGAGACGGAGGAGGAGATTTACGGTGGTGGTTCGATGGTGGTGGTTGAACCTCCATGGTCTCCACCCTACGTGCCGGAGACTGAATCTCTTGCTTTTGAGACTGTAGTGCCGGAGACTGAAATTGATGAGGTCATTTCTCTTTCTTTTTTTGTGCATTTTCTACAGTTTCCAGTACCCTCTCCGATTTTTCACTAATATTTTTTTTTTGTTGTAGATGCCTCTTCCTTTTATCCCAAATGTGTGGGAAAGTGAGGAAGCTAGAGTGAGGTATCTGCAAATGCTAGGGATGTTCTTCCCTAGCGTGTTACGACTCATATAATCAGGTGACTCTCTTCTAATTTATCTCTCGGTGGGGGCTGGTGATGCCAAATTGCATGACTGCTGGATTCGATGCCCTTGGTTTGTGATCTGTGATCACTTATTTGTCCTTCCCTATGATCTGTGATCACTTATTTGTGTGAATTTGAAACTATCTGTGATCTGTGATCACTTATCTGCCCAATTCTGTGATATGCATGCATTGGAATGCTCTGTCCCTTATATGTGATCTGTGATCACTTATCTGTCCCTCCCTATGATCTGTGATCACTTATTTGTGTGAATTTCAGACTATCTGTGATCTACGATGAACTCTCTGTCCCTTGCAAAGAATTCTCTGTCCCTTGCAAACCATTCTCTGTCCCTGCCCTATGATGAACTAAATGCGTGTTCTGCAGCATTAATTCATGAAGCTGAAAATGTACTTGTCCCTATCTGTGATATTGATGCATATGATTAGCTGTCCCTTGCAAAGAATTCTCTGTCCCTGCATATGATGAACTAAATGCATGTTCTGAAGCATTAAAAAATGAAGCTGAAACAATACTTGTTGCATGATAAATCATGATGCATTAACATGATGAACAAGATACTACATTTGATGCATGATAAATCATGCCACCACTAGGTGAATCTTCTCCTAGTTTAGGAGGCTGATTTAGAATGCTAAAAGTATTAATTGAAAAGTCTATGATGCAAAATGGCATTGCTGAGACAATTTACATGTTCCATTCCAACAAAAAATCAGTTTACATGCCAAACAACACAAAAACTGCCACATATTGTTTGTTCTTGTAAACACTGATCTGCACTACCCAACCATCTACATCTATTCTTCTAAATTGACTTTTTCCAGCTCCTCAATCAGCTTGTCCAGATTATAAAACTTGTTCTCTCCTATTGCATGTTGGTTTAAGTAGTTCAAGCTTTCCTGCACAAGTTGTTCATCAACTTCTAGAACTTCTGGTAGCTCTCCTAATCTTGCAAGTCTGTCCTTTCCCATATGAGGAATCTTGTAGTTGTTGCCACCTTGAACCTTCATGATTTCTGTGTAACAGCTTTGCAAAGTAAGAAATACATTGTTTAACTTACTTGGGGAGTACTCTTCATATGCTTGTTTCACATTTTGTAGTAATTCTTCAACCCCACTTGCTGCTTTCTTATCTTTGAGTGATTGAATGGCTCTAAAGAAGCCTAGATCATTCACATTTGTGTCCCGTGAATTGGCAGGTTGACATACTAGATGGATTTCAAATCCATCAGCACTTGCAACTTTTCTGAAATCTGGATCATTGTCTTGAATATGTGGTTTTGCGTTATCTTGTTGTATGAAAATGATTTTGGGCAGGAAATCTGGCCACTTTGCTTTGATTACAGGACCATCTGCATTACACCACAAAATCAGTTCTGTGATTATGTCCAAATGATGCATTTTCTGTGACAAATGCATGCTGCACTTGACACCATGCATATGATGTTTCATTTCCTTGATGACTGATGCATTTCAGCCCCTATAACAAGATACTACACTTGATTGATGTGTGTTGACTGATTACTGATGCATGATCTGTGACAAATGCATGCTGCACTTGACACCATGCATATGATGTTTTATTTCCTTGATGACTGATGCATTTCAGCCCCTAGAACAAGATACTACACTTGATTGTTGTGTGTTGACTGATTACTGATGCATTTTTTGTGACAAATGCATAGCATATGATGTTTCATTTTCTTGATGACTGATGCATTTCAGCCCCTAGAACAAGATACTACACTTGATTGTTGTGTGTTGACTGATTACTGATGCATGATCTGTGACAAATGCATGCTGCACTTGACACCATGCATATGATGTTTCATTTCCTTGATGACTGATGCATTTCAGCCCCTAGAACAAGATACTACACTTGATTGTTGTGTGTTGACTGATTACTGATGCATTTTCTGTGACAAATGCATGCTGCAATGTACCTCATTGATTAGTTGATCTTTCATGACTGCTTTTGTGATTGTTGGAATAGGCTGAACTTCCATTGTGCCCTTGAGTCTATTTTTAGAATTTCTTTGTGCTGGCTGTTCTACGATGAATGGAAAGATGCCGAACTTTCCATCAAATAGTATTGTTCCCTGGTTGTCAATAACTGGTCTTGAAACTGCACAATTAAACATGATTTTGGGAGAAAATCTCTTGGATTTGCATGTTCTATGGGGCTCAATCTCCCCTGACACCATGTAGTATCTGTCCTTGTTTTTTGTGAGGTAAAATCACTTCTCATCAACATGTACTGTGTTGTACATGGTCTGAAATCTTAATTTGCCTCTCTCAATCTTTCCATCAAGCTGACTTAGGCTCCAATTGAGTCTACACAGCTTGTTTTCAGGGGTAAGGAACGATTTGATGGCGTTGGTATGTGGCTTTAGCTTTTTTTGTTTCACCCACACATGCACTAGACTTTTACTAACATCAATGTTCTCTGCTAAGATTCTCAATGATGATTTTTGAAGAACTGAGAGAGATTTTACCTTCGCTGCATCTATGCTTTTCTTTGTTGCTCATTCTGACCATTTCTTCATATTTGTAATGTAGACAGGAATTCCTTGGGCTATCTGTGATGATGTGATTTTCCAAACACGATAGATCGTGTTCAAACTCACATTAAATAGCTCCGATGCCTTCTTTTTGGCTCCCCAGTTCAGCTTTCCATTCGTGCTATGGACCATCAACCACTGTGCAATCGTATTTCCCTCGTCGTCACTTAATTTCTTCTTGCGTGGATCAACCATTTCTGCTGTATTTTCTGCTTTTTTCTGCCTAGTATAGCTGTAATGAATTATGGTGGTTGTGGTGAATTGAATGAGAGCTTTAAAAGCTGTATTTATAGGGTAGCTAGTGTTTTATTTTCCCCCCACTTTCTGTAATGAAATTATGGAGTGTTTTGCCTCCAAATTTGTTGATGAAAATGAAATTTCCCTCCGTTTCTGTGCAATGTACAGCTTTCCCTCCATAGTTGTGCAGATTTTTTTTATTTCATGTAGCAGTACAGGTTTCACACACACACATACATATGTCCATTTTTTTTAATTTCATTTATTCGTACAGGTTTTCACACACATACACTAGAAATTTAATGAAACAACAAATTTAAATGAAACAGAAAATTTATAAGAAAACACGAAATTTAAGTGAAACAGGAAATTACAATGAAACAGAAAATTTAAATGAAAACAGGAATAAGAAACAAAAAATGAAAATAACTTAAAATAAAGAAATGAAAATAAAACCAGAAATTGAAGCACACACTTGTGGAAAAAAAAATAAAGAATGAATAATGAATTCCACTCACACAATTTAAACAATAAAAAAAATCTATAAAGATTAGCAAAATTAAACAAAAGATTAACACTACCCCTATATTATAACTTTTCCCCACTCAAAACCACTTTTTCAGCTTTTCTTAATCCGCGTGCCAGCACCCAAATGGAAACATTATTTTTGAACAGAGGGAGTAATACCTTTCTTATATTATTACATATTAAATTTTATTAATTTTATTTAATAATAATTTTCCGTCGATTTTCGACGGGCTACACACTAGTTATTAATAATTCTATTGTCGAACACAACACATAAGTTAAAACACCTGCCTCACAACTCATTCATTTATAAACAACTTCATGATAAAAAAAGATGAATACTTCCTTGCCATCGGTCTCTTCCCATGAGTCTGGATTCGGATTTTTCCGATCCGATCAACATGGGTCAATTCGGTCAACAAAGTAATTTTTTTAGTATTTATTTTTTTCAGATTTTTTTTTCGACTCTGTTGGTTCTGATTTTAATCTATAGATAATTATAGTGGCAACAATTTGGATCCTTGAGCTTCCCTCGCTCAACTATTGACAAAAGATTAAGTAGCAAACAAAAAAAGAGGCAAAAAAAATTCTAAAAATTATTAAAAAATTTTAAAAAATACGCACGTATACCCCACGCGAGTTTCATGGGGTGCGACCTGCCGGATACGTGATTTTGCGTTCAAAAATAGTTAAAAGGCATTGCTATATACTCCCTCCGTCCCACTCATGTGTCCCCTTACTGTTGGTACGGAGATTAAGAATATGGGTGAAAAAGATAGGAAGTGGCCAGGTACCATCACTTTTGTTGAATTTTAAAGGCTAAATTTTTTTCTTATTTGGTACGTGACAAATTGAGTGAGACGTCTATTTAAGGGAAGTGAGACAAAATAAGCGGGACAAAGAGAGAATTAAAGAAACAAAATGATCCAATTAAATAGATCCACAATCTGTAAGCGGTTGAGCTCCTCTCCTTCTCTCTCACCTTTCGCTATTCCTCCGATCGCATTTCTCCCAGCAGCCCACAACCCATCACTCTGCCGCCATCAACCAACAGCTGAACACAAACCATCCAAACCATACCACCACACGCACACAAGCAGGGGTGTAAAGGTAGATTTGCAGAGTTGGGGATGGCGCTGGGCTAGCTGCATTTGAATAAGGTAAGATTAACGTAATTGGAGAGTAGAAATAAATTGATGGTCAATGATATTGAGAGCTTGATAAAAACTCAATTGTTGGCAAATTTATGAAGGAAAGAAGAAAGCATAGAAAGTTTGTTGCAAAAATGGTGAAAGCACGGGAAGTTTATTGACTGACCCCACTAATATTTTATATGCTTATCTTTTCTTTTTGTATTATTCTTTTTTTAGGGTACCATTTATTTTAACATAATTTGCACAAGATCTTCAATTTTTTTTTTAAGTATTAAATAATAAATATAAATTATAGTACAAAATTTTCTAAAATACTAATTATAAAACTTATACTCTATGTTTATAAATATTAAAAGGTTTATATTATTTGTGCAAAATATTAAGATATTTTTAAAAGAATTCATTAATTTATGTTGTATATTTTAAACTTGTTATGTATAGGAGAAAATTGTTTACTTTGAAGCAACCATGTTTACTTTGTTTCTCTAGCTTGTTATAAAATTTAGGGTAATTACTTTGGTTATAAAGTTTTCGTTGGAAAATGATGAATAAGAATAACTGAGAAAATATCATCATTTCCACATTTTACTATCACACGAACACGATAAGGCTTAACACTGATCCATTAATTTCATGCATGTTCGTGTAGAGTTATCATGTCGTGTCGAAAATTATTACTCCTAAGTACACGCACCTTTATAGAATATTAAAATTATATTAATATTAATTATATATATTAAAATTGGACCCCCCGATTCCAATTCCACTGCACACAAGTAACACAACAACACATGAACTGATGACCCAATTCAGATACACTATCTCCGCGGCTGATATTTCTTGCATAAATTTATTTTGCTAATTTATAGGGTGATTGAAAAAAATTGTGGGGCAACAGCTCCCACCTCATTACTCACTAGCATGTAGTAAAATGGTAGAAACACAACTCGACGGTCGGTGGAACTAGTACTCGCCGTCAGCGGCCAAAGAGCAATAACGGAGCCCGATTTGCCTCAAAAAATTAGAGTTTCCAAAATATATTTCGCCCATATTATTGAAGCACAGTCCGAAAACATATGAATCTTTGTTCATAAAAGAATGAAATCTAATTTAAACATTTAATTTATTTTAATTGACGTTGTTGTCTTGCTAAGTTTAAAAAGTGATTTTCCACCACGGCATGCAGAGAGGGAAGAGAGGTGACGATAAATAAGTTGGGCTCTGTTGTTGTCTTGTTTTGCTTTTAATTTGTATATCACAAAAGGGCATCTTTTTATGCCAGCTTAACCAATCGTTAGGGTGCCACCTCAGTATTCAATTTGTTAAGTAGGCGACAACTCAACTTTACTTCGGCCGGAATATGACCAGGATGCAAAATCAAATCAAAATAAAAAATTCACCAATTGTCATGCAGAATTTTTTTACAGTAATTAATTTACGAGATACAATTATCTCATTACAACATTCAAGTTTAAATAAGAAGAGTGACAAATTTCCTTTCAAAAAGAAGTGACAAAATGATTCATTTTTATTATTATTAGTATATGATTTCAATTATCATACCAAACAATAAATTATAGAGACATATTTTGAAATAGCTATAATGACCATTAAAATATAAATTTTGGCCCACCTCCTTTAAAAATATAAATTTTGACAATTTTTTTTAATTTGGGACGAAAATACCCTTAATAAAATGCGGAGCGGGTCGGGTCGGACGTGGGCGGGCGCGGGTCGGTTCGGGCCGGGTATGAGGCAGTTGGTACTTCTGGTACAAATTTAGTCATATTAGTACCAATAGTTCTATAACATCTGGTACAAATTTAGCCTTATTAGTACCAATTGTTCAAGATTTAGTACAATTAGGACGAATTGTCGAATTAGTTCCAAATGTTCCAAGTTATGACATGGTACTCTTGCGACGAATATTCCAATTATTCCAAGTTATATTGCTCCTATTTTGCGGCTCCGCCTTCAACCTCAATTTTACGGCTCCGCCTTCGCTCCGATTACTAATATAACGATAATCGTCGGGCAACAATTTAGATTTCTTCGGCTCGCTCCAAGACCTTCGGCTCCCCTCGCTCGAATCTTGACCAAAGAAAAAACGGCAAACAAAAAAATGAATAGGCAAACAAAAATTTAGAAATTAAAAAAAAAACTGCAAAAAAAGAAAAAATCTGAAAAAAAAAAAGAAATAACAAGAAAAAAATTGGAAAATATAAAAACAAAAGAAATCTGAAAAAAAAAACAGAAAAAAAGAAAAAAAATCTGGAAAATAAGAAAAAAATAGAAAAAAAGAAGGAAAAAAAACTGGAAAATAAAAAAAAATAGGAAAAAAAAAGAAAAAAAAACTTGGAAGGGAAAACAAGCGTCAATTAAATGGATTAAAGAGTGATGGATCAAAAATAGAAGAGGGAAAGGGTATTTAGGTCCTAAGTTCAAAAAAATGGCCATAATTTATATTTATGAAGAAGATGGGCCAAAATTTATATTTTAATGTTCATTATAGCTATATCACATGATATTCTCTAAATTATATATTGTAAATATATTTAAATATCCTACCAACCATGATATAGATACTCGTTTAAAAACAAATGTCATACGGATCAGATAAACGCCATTAAGGCCAATTGTGGGCGAATTTGAGAGGGAAAAAAAGACATCTCGAGTACTCCTTTCGATCCATTAAAATTGTCATGTTACTTATGTTCAGAGATTAAGAGTAAGAGTGAAAAAATAAAAAAATGAGTAGGCTCCATTTCTTTTAGAAAATTTTGCAGGGTTAAAATTTTCATTGTTTGAAAGA
The DNA here is from genome assembly GCA_029490685.1 of Schizonepeta tenuifolia. Taxonomy (NCBI): domain Eukaryota; kingdom Viridiplantae; phylum Streptophyta; class Magnoliopsida; order Lamiales; family Lamiaceae; genus Schizonepeta; species Schizonepeta tenuifolia. Next base: position 44,100,466 of record CM055957.1, on the reverse strand, counting down.
TAACAATATAAGGAAAGGATGACAATATGATTAGGTTGGAAGGATAAATTTACTAAACCATTTAGACAGAATAAAATTAAAGTCGTATTGTACTAATAATATATGCAACTAGCATATAACCCGTCGAAAATTGACGGAAAATTATATTTAATAAAAGGCAAAATTGGATTTAAATACCTGACTTTATACCAAAATCTGGTTTTTTGACAAATCTTTTTTTCGTAGCAAAAAATGGATAAACCTTCCAATTTGTTGCAATTTCGTTCCAGAGTAGATTTCCGGCTAAAATTTTGCTGATGTGGATGTTCGGAAAGCTGAGATGGCACGTGACGCCGGTTAATGAAACGATGTCGTTTTGAAATGCATAAGACGACGTCGTTTTAGATACAATTACATGTTATTGAAATATATATATTATTAGGGCTCGACATCTCTTCTCCCATCTTTCTTCCCATCTCTTCTCCCATCTTTCTTCCATTAAGGCTGAACAGAATTCTTGCGGAAATTCATCCAAATTTCCACTCGCATCTGCATCAAAAAGCGAATCAGTCAGTCATGGCCTCTTCTTCTTCACAAACGGGACAAGTGAGCTCAATGAGTTACCCCATACCGCAGAGGCTCTGTGCGTGCGAACAACCGGAGCCCTGCTTGTGGCAGGCTTCAAACAGCATCCAAAACCCCGAGAGGCGCTACTACTATTGCCGTCGTCGTGGTCGGGTGAGAATTTCATTGATATTTCGAAGGATTGGTTGTAGGTTTTTCATCGATTATTTTTTTTTTGTAAGGTAGCGTGGTGATTGCAAGTATTGGGATTGGGTTGATCCCGAGCTACCGGGATACTATAAGGATTGCTTGCTAAAAATGAAGATCGAAAGGGACTTGGCGCTGGAGGAACTCATTCGGGAGAGGAAAAAGAAAGAGCCAAAAACTAAGCCCATTGAAGAAGAGTTCCCACCCTCTGAAACTGATGATGAGTACAAGAATCTTGGGAAAAAATTGGTGAGTGTGGAGCAAAGGATTAAACTACTGTATTTGGCCTTCGCGTTTGTCGCTCTACTGGTCTTTTTAAGTTGGAATTAGGATGAGCAGCATGGATGTGGAAATGACTGGATTGGAAGCCTTTTTTGGCGTGTATTTGCCCCATGATCTCTTTTGTAATTTAATGCTAGCTAATGTAGGTGGAAATGACTGGATTGGAAGCATTTTTTGTTGTGTATTTGCTATCCAATGTATTTAGAATTTGATGCTAGCTAATGTAGGTGGAAATGACTGGATTGGAAGCATTTTTTGTTGTGTATTTGCTATCCAATGTATTTAGAATGGTAGGGAAGTTGTTGTGGTAGATAGAACTGTATGGAAGTTGTTGTGGTAGATGAAGGAAATTTAATGTGGTTGTTGAATCTTTGTTGCAATTTCTCACACTTTAATGTGGTTATTAGCTCACAAGACATGGTTACATTTCTCACACTTTATGTAATAGACCTAGCTTAATAGACCTGGCTTGATTTCTAATTTGAAACATTGAAAAGTAGAGACAACAAGAAGATGACAAATATAAAGACAAACTTGACTTCATATCATAACTGAGGTGCCAAAATGCCCATAACATCCATTTACATCACTGCCATGTTCATCATGCCCAAAACAGGGCTTCAAAAATATGCAACTTGCTGTAAAACTCAGCTACAACAATTTGTCCATTACATCACAAAAAATAGGCAACACAGTACACAAATTCACCAAGTTTCACCAGAGCAGTTGTCAAAAAACATAGTACACAGTACCATCCAAATGTGACATCTAACATATTATATCTAATTCCCAGCTGGATTTCTGCTTTCCTGAGTTGAGGGTCCTTCTCTTGCTGCTGTGACTTTACTTCCTGAAGCATCTGCGGGGGGTGGGTTTTGTTGTTGGCTTCTTGTTCTCCTAGGCATCTACAAGATTGGTTTTTGTTAGATTTATTGTAGCAGAATTATGGCAACGGAATGGGAATTTTGAAGGCAAGGTATTGAGACTTACAACAAATCCTTGCCTCTGTCTTTTTTGACCTTGTTGGCTGGTTGATACAGTGTGCTCGCCTCCACTTTTCCTTGGCCTTTCAGGTTGGACTGGATGTATCCTTGGCCTTCCCCTTTTGGGCTGCATTGGAGATAAATCATATGCAGTCAATACCATAGGAATGAATCAGTAAATACACAAGTATGTCTTGAGAAAGCAACCATCCAGTCCAATAATGGGTCTGCAGCTTTTCTTAAACCCATGTCTCAGTGCACTGTGCCCAATATATAACCCCCTAAAGACTGCATCCTCTCCCAAAAGCAATGTGTAAGTGTCATCCCTATCCACCCTCTGTAGCTCAGCCACATACCTTCTTATCAATGCATAATGCCCTTCCACAGACCCTCTCATCATCTCTTGGGCAATAGACCTGGCCCTGTACAGTCTGTCTCTGCTCACAATTGTTTTGTGCCTGGTCCTAATATCCTCTCCTAGCAGACTAATGGGCAAATTGGGCTGTACCCTGAAGACATTCTGGTACTTGGCTGCAATCCATCTAGAACTCATAAGCTTGTTGTTGCTTCTCCTTGTACATGTATGTTTCGGGTAATAGGTCTTGATCATGAAAGTGTCATTAGCCTGTACTAGAGAAGCATACACTGTCCACTTACAGGGTGGTGTGCATGGATGTCTTGCACACTTTCCCAAACCTGATGTGCTTGCCCTTTGCAATTGCATTGTCTCTCAGAGCTTCCCTGCATTGGAGTCCATCTGCAAATCTCATCCCCAGCTCCAGTTTTAGCTTCTTCGGTTTTGTCCTTGGATCATAGACAGACTTGAATTTGTTGTTTCTCTTACCTTCTAACTCCTCATCTGTAGAATCTGAGCACATTTCACCCCCTGAACTAGCATAATCAGACTCCACATGATCATGTTCATAGACTTGGTTGAACCCCAGCCCTTTCACAGACTCCTCCTCAACTAAGTCAAATATGTTCCTCTTAGCCCTGACTTTCTTCCGTGATGTAACATATTCCTCATCATCATCAACAAGTTCATCATCACCTAAGTCATCATCTGAGTCTTCATCATCACCATCCCTGGGTAAGTACTCTGAGTCTTCATCATCACTAACAACATAGCCCTCTCTTTCTTTCTCTTCTTGTTTCTCTTTCTGTTTTTCTTTCCCTTTCCATTTCCCTTTCTCTTTCTCTTGCTCTTGGCCTTTACCCTTTCCCTTAACCTTTCCCTTACCATTTCCCTTACCATTACCCTTACCCTTTCCCTTACCCTTACCCTTTCCCTCACCATCAGTAAAAACATTCTCAAACAATTCCCCATCATTCAGTGAACAAGAATCAATTAAGTCAAATAGATCCTCATCACTCTCAGATCCTGTTCCATTGTCATCAGCCTGAACAACAACACTCTGCCCTCTCTTAACCTTAACAGTACTACTCCCAACCCTCTTACTCTTAACAGAACCACTCCCAACATTCTCACCCTCCCTATCATCAGCCTGACCCTCATCAGCCTGACCCTCATCTTTCTCCTCAAACTCAACTTCAACAGTTGATCTAATGCCACCATCAACATAAACATGTAAAACTCTTGACTCTGGTTTTAGACAAGACAACATAGCCATAACATGAGAATCATTTTGCAGGGTTCTAAACGATTGAGACTTAGGAATTTGATACCACAGTTTTGACCAAGACTCATAACCAAGTTCCTGAACTAGCTCTTCCAGATCAAAATACCCAAACCTATCTGGATCTAGGTGAAACCTTCGCTCACATTCAGCCTCCACATAAACATCATCTCCATCGAGATATACAAATCGACCACCGTGGTGAATGTAAAGGGCAAATAAAAAGCTGAAAAAACACACAAAATCACAAAAAACCCTACATTCGACTACAGACAATAACAACCCAATTTTAAATCACAATTTTTTTTGCTAACAAAGCTCATAACATTCCGAAAAGAATGACAAATAACGCATAAGAAAAGGAAGTCGGGACCTACCTGTACCCCATTTCGTTCGCAATCAATTTTCCTCCTCGTGCTGCTGCTGGGACCACTCCGCAATCAATGGTGAGACGACGACAAAATCAACATTAAACTACTGTAAATGTATGGAATCGATCAATTCTTTAGTGTTAAACCTGATTTCAGCGCAGCTCTATACAAGGGGATTAGGGCTCGAGAGTAGAACGTGAATATTCTAAGTGTGGGATTTAGTCGCGGCGATAGTCAAGGGTTCTTAACATGAGAGTTAAACGACATCGTTTTGGCCCTCCTCTAAACGACGTCGTTTAATTCTTCAAAACAGCCCATGCCACGAAGGAAAATTAATGCCACGAATGCAACTAAATCTTTCCAAATCGGATGAAGGCGCCACGTCAGATATAATCTTAGCCGGAAATGGTCCCAGGACAAAAATTGCAACAAATTGGAAGGTTTATCCATTTTTTGCTACGAAAAAAAGATTTGTCAAAAAACCAGATTTTGGTATAAAGTCGAGTATTTTTATGCAATTTTGCCTTAATAAAATTAGTAGATAGTACTAATATGTGATAGATTAAGAAAATTATTATTTGTTAATTATTTTAGGGTTAAATTATTCGGTTATGCAATCTACTAAACTCGTTTAGAATTTATATGATATTGAACATATCTCAAATTCAACTAAAAAGTAATTTTACAACGTGTTTACCTAATTAATTGGCAAATTAAAAATTAATTATTTTTTTATCAAATTAAATAAAAATTATTAGATTATTTCAATTTTAATTCGACCAACCAAAAAATTAGCAAAATAATTTTGGAACCATTTAATCAGCCAACTAATAAATTAGTTCGCTATAAAAATTACTCCATCCGATCCATTGATTATGGCTCTCTTTCATTTTCCGTCCGTTCATTGATAATGTCCCCTTACCATAAGTAGAAATATTTAACTCTTTAAAATGGATGGGCCCTACCATTTTATCTCCTTTTACTCTTGCTCCTTAATAATCGTGCCCATAAAGTAGGGGACATTATCCATGGGTCGGAGGGAGTAATTTTTTATTCGGTCAACTAATAAATTTGTCAAATTAAATTAAAATAAATTATTAAAATATACTCCCTCCGTCCACGAAAAAGATGTGCATTTTGCCATTTTTATCGATCCACGAAAAAGATGTGCATTTCTACTTTTAGTAACTTGTTTCTTAACATTAACCCTATATCTATGATTTATTCACCATATTGTCATTATTGGGCCAACAATTAAAAACTAATCTAACTTAATTAATGTTAAAATAAAGCCCATTTAATCCTAACCCTACCCACCCTAAATCTACTCAAATCATCCGCCTTCCCCCCCTCCCCCCTTCCCCTCTCACTATGTGACCTTAACAACAGAAATCCTCAATCTCTTTCCTTGTCTTCTCCGTCGAATCCCTAGAAATTACTCTCTTCTCATTATTACCGTTGTAATGGGTGGTTGTATTACGCCGGAATCGATGGTGCCGAAATCTCAATTGACGATGGTGGAATATGAGATGATAGTGCATGATTCTCAATCTCTCGATGCCGCCTTCTATGATGAAACGGTGGTGCCGGAGACATCACCGCATTTCTCTGCAGTGAAAATCAAAGTAGTGGAGAAACGGTGGAGAAATGAGAAGGCCTATCTGGAATGGCTGGGAATTTTCTTCCTTTCCGTTTTAAGACTCCTTAAAAAAGAACCGATGGATTTAGATATTAAATCGATGACACCAGAATTAAGTCCGGTGATGCACGATGCGTAATCAACAGTGAATGCAGACTTTGAATTCGACACGGTGGTGCCGGAGACAACAGTGTAGATCTTGAATCCGGAAAGACCACCTTCTATCTGGAGAGATAAGAAGGAGTATCTAGAATGGTTGAGAATTTTTTTTCCTTACGTGTTGAGACTCGTTGGATCACGTGATTCTTTTCTTAAGTTGAAACTTCTCTAAGGCTGAGTAATTTCTGATTCTGATTTTGATGAATTTTTTGAGCTGATGGAGTATTTTCTGATTATGAATTTCCGATTCTAATGAATTTTTTGAGGTGATAAGTAATTTGTGATTGGTGATTGTTGATTCTAATGCACTTGAATGTCGGATTACTGATTGTTGATTCTGCACTTGAATCTTTTGATTGCCTTGAATTTATGTTAGTGTATGTGTTTTCCCACTGCATGCAACCACTATGTGTTATTTTGCCAGTTTTGGATGCTAAATTGGGAGATTTAGAGGCACTAATTGAACTATGCTACTGCATTTGGTCTGTGCTTATATAGTTTAATTGATTAACATATGACGAAATTTCTCTAATGTTCATGGCAAAAAATGTCTCTGCCCTATTGATGCCACCACTTTCATAGTTGTGAGGTTGATTTAGGGACAGTAAGTGTGTTAAGTTGCCATTAACTGACCCTAACTTGTTCAAATTATAAGTCAATGATGCAAAATGGATATAAGTTCATTGCTAAGACATTAAAAGCCAAAACATGATACCAAAATTCAGTTTACATCCTAAACAACAACCTGAAGAGTGAAAATCAATTGCTTATATTGTAAACAAAGCAAAAAATCATACGTGCAGCCACTATGTCTTCAAAAGTCTCTGATGTACAACCATTATGTCTTCAAAAATATGATGTGCAGCCTCTTAATCTTAAATTCCCATATCATTGAAACCAACCACTATATCTTCAAAAATGTTGATGCTCTGATTTGCATTTGTAAGTTGGTTTAGATGATCTATACACTCTCTTACAAGTTGTGAATCAACTTCAAGAACTTCTAGAAGAGTCCCTTCTCTAAAATATTTTTATTTGTGCATGTGTGGCACTTTATAGTTATTGCCAACCCTTTGCTTCATGATTTCAGTGTAGCATCACCGTAGGGTCAGAAAAACATGTTTAATTTGAATGTTTCAAATTCTTCAGTGACATTCTTCAATAGCTCATCTACCTCCCTTGCCTTCATATCTTTGAGTGTTTGTATTGCTCTGAAAAATTCAAGATCATTGACATTTGTATCTGAAGAATTTGATGGTTGACAAACCAGTTCCATGTGGAATCCATTAGAATTTGTTGCCTTGATAAAATCTGGATCATTAGGCTTGATGTGGGGTTTGGCATTGTCTTGTTGAATATGTTTGCTTGCTGATTCTGGCCATTTTGCTATGATGGTAGGGACTATCTGTAAAATAGCTAAGTGATGAGTGAATAGAACAATCATTCTGATAGCAATTACTGATAAATACTCACCTTGTTTATCATCACTTCCTTCATGACTGAATTGGCTTGGTTTGTAGTGTGCATGTTTTTGGAATTTGTGATGGCTGGCTCTAATGTAGTAAAAAAGAAAAAATTCCTGTTTTCCCATCAAAGATATAATTGTCATCCTCTGAGTATTGTGGTCTGCTCACAACAGACATGAACATTATTTTATTTATGAACCGTTTAGACTTGCATGTTATGTATGGTTCTTCCTCATCTTGAAGCAGATAATACCTATCAACAGTCTTAGTGAGGTTGAACCACGTCTCATCAATGTGGACTACATTATACATCATTTTAAATTTCATTTTGCCATCTTCAATGGTTGGAGCCAATTGTTTAAGACTCCATTGCAGTCTATTGAGTTTGTTTTTCTCTGTTAGGGCTCGTTTAATTGATGAGATATGAGGCCTCATTTTTTTTTTTTTTTGCTTTATCCATGTTCCAACCAAACTGATGGTCCTGGTAACAAGTATCTAGTGTAGGAGGAGGGAATACACCAGTTGTAATTTTCACTTTCAAATTCTTTTCACTGAGTTAACTGCTCAGGTCAATTCGCTCAACAACTGAGAAAGTCAGTTGGAGCTGATCACACAGTCAGGTACACAGTTGACTTCTTTGACTGAAGGTCAGCTGTGTAATCTAACTAAGGTTTCAAAGAATTAAGCTATGCGGAAATTGGTGAAAAAAAAGCTCGTTACTTAAACTGAAACCTTTGTGAAAATGGGGAAGGTCAAGTTCCCAAAACTTAGTACAGTTTGTATACAGAGTCAGTTGGTTAGGTAACTGAAAAGTAAATACTGAATGTAAATATAGAAAATTAAACGACACTATATTTTATTTTTACGTGGTTCAAAGATTGACCTCCTACATCCACGGCTTCTTTTTCGCGGAAGTAATCCACTAGATAAGCTTACGCGTGCTTATCAAACCTTCTACTTGGTTTGCCGGTATCAAGCAACCTAATCAGTTCGATTAAGGGAATGAACAAAATCTTACAATATTTTTGTGAGCAAGTGTACAACGTGGTCTTAGATTACGGGTTCTAAGGAACCTAATCTTAGATTGCGGGTTCTATGGGACCTAGTTTCTTTGATTGCGGGTTCAAAGACAGACCTGAAATTTGAGGGTTGAGGGCTTTTCTAACTATGAAGCCTTCTACACAGAGAAAAGTGGAGACTTCTTCCTAAGGCTTAGACTCTATCTTTTGGGAGAGAGTCTGCTCAGAAATAAATAAGCAAGAACCTAGATTCTATACTCGATCAAAGGTAGGACTTTTTGAGAGGCTAGATGAAAGAATAGGAGAAGGTGTGGACACTCAACTTCTACTTGTTCTTTGACTTGGTTGTTCTTGCTGGAGAGAGTGGTGGTCTGTTGCTTCTTCTTTGCTCTGCACTCTTGTTTTTCTCTCTCTCTCTTCTCTCTCTTCTCATTAATGTGGAGACCTCTATTTATAGAGGGAGAGCTAATTAGCTGTTGGAAAGAGTCATTTGACCTCTGTCAAAAGCATGCACTCAACCTGCTTGAACTTTCCTAAAATGGAAACTGTGACCTTCACTTCTTGCGCGTCTCTGTTGTCGGTCCATTTATAATAAGTTTCTCAGCTAACTTGTTCTTCCGAGTAGATTTTAATTTGGACTTCAACTCTTCTGCCTTCAACGTCTTCAAAGTCTTCTTTTCCAGCTTTGTGACATCTGACTTCAACACAACTTCTCTTTATGCTTGAGTTGTATAGTTTAGTTGAGGAGTCAACTGAGTTGTGGTCCAACTGAGCTCGTTCCTCACGAACTGAGTCTTGCTGACTTCTTCTGCTTGAATCCTGTAAAGAAAAATCACTACGCTCAAACAGTGAGCTCTAGCTAAGTTCACACTAATGGCTTTCATCTACTCGGTTGGGGTCAGTTGGGTTTTGGGATAAATCAAAACCTTTACTAATTTTTCCAACACAAACTTTTGCTCGCATTTAACTTTTCTGCAATAATTCTAGAAAGATCTTTCTAACAGTGACAGACCTTTAAACTTTTGCACATCCATCTGTTTCCTATCTTTATGACATGTACCTTCATTTTTTGAAATCAATTGAATAGGGTCTCCTGAATCCAGCTGTTGACGAGCTATCTTCCAAATGCTTTGCACGGTATTTCTATGACATCCAAAACATAGATGTTGCATCAGCAAATGCTCCATGTCTAACCTTCTTATTCGTGCAGTTTTGAAGAAGTCATTGAGCTACCACGTTCTTTTCATCTTGTGTCAGATTCAGTCGGCCCTTTGAAGCAACCATTTTGCTCCTTTTGTATTTATATGAAGTTTTTTTGCTGTAATGAATTAAGCTGTATTTTGGTGGTTGTGCTGTAATGAATGAATGAAGTTAGTGTATTTATAGTGGAGAGTAGTTCACTGTATTTTGTTTTCCTCTTGTTTTTTTATCACATCATATGTAGAAAGTGGTGTCTTTTTGGATATTTTAATTGTAATCAAATCTTGAAAAGTGGCAAATGACGCCACTTTTTGTTAATGAAAGCAGAATTCCCTCTTTATCATTCATTTCAAGTTTTGGTTATTACGATGCACTTGATTTTAATTCCTTTTGTTTTTTTTTTTACTGTTGTTGTAGCAGCACATGTTTATAAATTTCACAGTTTTTTTTTAATTCAATGGTGTATAAAATCTCAAGGCAGATTTCCCTATTTTTTATTCACTGCATTCGACGTATAAAATTTTAAAAAACAGATCATATGGAATTCTATAATAATTTCAAGACTTTGAGCATTAAAAGAAAAAACTAGAAGCTTTTATTCATAGCATAGATTAAGAGAATTAATCCTCACTTAAATCACACTAAAAGTAAGACCCTTACTCTACTCATTACACATTTTACTAGATTTCTTAATCCACGTGTCAATCTCAATTGCACAACTTTTTGGTGGACGGAGAGCGTAGTTATCTAGTCGGCCAACTAATAAATAAATTGACCAAATAAAAATAGTGAAGCAAAAGATGAGAAAATATACACATTAATTTTAAGTATTTATAGGCTTTTAATAGATGAAATTTAATTGAAATATCAATTTGGGACACAAGATTTTAGTAGATATTTAAAATCTATTATTTTATATATAAAATTCAAAAAATAAAAAATTTAGATAAATATAAATGAAAGATTAATAGAATAGGGTGCAAGTGCAACCTAGATTTTTCCCAAAACAAAAATCATTGATATAATGATAATGATGATTATGTAGACGCCCTAAAAGTATACTAACAATTCAAAACATATTCAAGCGATAAATAAATGGAAGATTAAACTCCAACTTAGAGCCAAAATCTCCAGTCATATCAAACAAAATTCTAAATTGGCAAACATATCCAAACATATCGAATATAAACATTGAACATGGTGATGAGAATGAGTTCCGACTCTGAATTTCCCCAATCAATGTTAAACAGGTTAACATATGTCTCAAACATCTGAACTTGTATTTTTTAAGGAAGGACATCTAAACTTTAGGACTAGACTACATCCTCAACATCCTCATGTTCCATGCGTTCAAAAAGTTGTTTTGCACGGCTACGAGTGTGATGATGAAGCATAAAAAAATTCACGACCATCTTCCTTGTGCACCACCTACGAACCATATCCCCCGAGCCCGTATCCACAAGAATCCAAAAATACAAGTTTATAAACATTGCAAAGCTAACTATCAAAACCAAATCCATCAAAAATGTAAACAACCAATCAGAATACTCGTCAGTGAAAATAAAAACTAACAACATGCACCAGAACAGGTACCAACCGTCACAAATCAAATTGTCCCTAAATAATTTCGCCAACTCCAAGTCTACAAAATCAAAATAACATGGATCAGATCAGAACAAATAATTTCACCAACTAACATAGTAAGAGCATCCACAACAGTGAAATAAATAGTTCTAGGTGTTATTAATATTTGGTGTAATGCCAATAATCGATAGCACTGCTGTGGTGGTCATTTTTTTACAGTAAAATAATTTGTTTTTCATAAATAAATTAAAAAAAAAAGAAAAAAAAAGAACAGGTGAGGCGGGCGACAGGGTGAGCGGAGTGTCACCCTTGCTATCGCCCTAGGTAGGGCGACAACGGCGATCGTCCTACGTCATTCCATACAAGGATTTTCGCAATTCCGAATTACTAGTTTTTTCTTCCAAAATTCAAACAAGTAATCGAGACTTTCAGCAATCAGAAATATCAGAATAATCCCCACTCACCAGTTGACGTCTTCATTCTTATTCCACTTGACGAATTCATTCTTTTCCTTTGGATCTTCAGAAAAGGAATTGGATTTTGAAAAAGAGTGACCTAGATTTTATAAAGAACTTCTACACCAAACACGAGTAGCATACAACTAACAGATAAGTCGAATTTAGAGCGGATGAGAGGGCCAGAGGGAAATTCGCGAGAGGCTTTTAATCTGCAGCACATCCAAACAGATGAAGAACGGAGCGGAACACAAAGTTCAATAACATGGAACGGCAACCGGCAGGGGTGAGAAGCAGTTGCGTCGGCGAAGAAAGGGGCCAGGGGCAATTAGGGTTTCGAACAGTATTTGAAAATTTGGGGATCTCAGAGTCGGGGATGGGTCGGGGATGGGTAGGGGAAGGAGGGAGGGGGGAGAGATTACTTGGCGAGACCAAAAACAATTAGTGCGGGTGATATAGCCTGGATGAAATTATTTAATTGTATCAGCGTGCCATTCCTCGAAAATCGACGAGAAATTACATTATATTATAACTTATATGTACATAATTATAAAAATAATAGTATTATTTATATAAAAGTAAATTAATTCAATAATTCACTATAAGAAATTTTATATAAAATTATAATAAAAAGCACATTAATAAGATTTTTTATTCAATTTTATTTTATTTCATTTTAAAAAAATTAATAGAAAGTTAATTTTAGTAAGATCAATTTTAAACACGATAATTTAAAGAAATTACAAATAACTTCCGTAATAATGGCGTCACTAGATCTTTCTCCCCTTCTCATCTTTCTCATCCTCCTCCTTCACAGCTCCAGCATCGTCGTGGCCCCCACGTCGTCGCTGCCCTCTGCCCCCACCCCAATCCCAAAACCCCCAGCGGCTCCTCTCTCATTTTCTTTTCTACCCTCGACCCCAAACAGCTCTGAGCGCCACCTACTCTCTCTCACACTCTACAATTGCCTGAAGACGTGGCTCTGTCTCTCACCGCCCTCAAATCCCTCTCCACCTTAGCACCCTCAACTTCTTCAACTACCTCATCACGCCTATTGTCACAAGGTTTTCGTGTACTAGAATTTTTTGCCTTGTGATGGTGCCGAATCACCGCAATCCGACCATCCCTCTCCCTCACCGACACTCTTTGGCACTCAAGGTATGAGGCTCACGAATTTGTGCACGAATCAAAGTTGACACGCAGCGGATTAACATGAACAACGAAAAAAAGCACACACACATTTACGGGCAACTCACCCAACCTTTATTAATTTCCCACAAATCAATACAAGGACTCACTGCTCTCGAAAACTCGCACACTTTTGTTTTATGGCTCATTGCCTTAGATGCAGAATATAAACGTGAATGACAATCCCCCTTCTCTAGGAAAAACCGAATTCTAGGCTACAGTAACCGTCGGGGCAGTTTTTGGCTCCACTAACTCAAATCAGCTAATCAGGACGTTGGCAGCTGGCTCCGTGCAACTGCTGCACGCCACTCATCCGCATCAGCCCAACATCAAGTCCCAGCAAGCTCAATTAAATGCCTCCGTCTTTGTAACCATCCGATTCGGCCAAGGCCGGGTGCGCATCACCCGTGCCAGCATGTGTCGACCCCCGGCACCGGGGTCTGCCCACAATCCTCGTGTCTTGATCCGTCTCGTGCCATCGACCCTCGCCTTTGCAACATCGACCAACTCCGTGCCATCCTTGCATGCATCCGAGCTAGAACTCCCCAACACTAGAATTCTACTCGTCTTGCATCAAGTCATCACGCACACTCCCAAATTCCAACTTGCCTCAGCCCTCATTCGACCCGCACATCAATCACCTGACACGTCGAACACGCATAAGTCGTGCCCGACTAGGATTCACCATCTTTCGCTCGTGTTAGCATACCACCAAGCCCACAAACCTAACCTTCAGCTCAAGCCAGCCACACCATCTTTCACATGCCCCCTTATATATGTTAACAGAGCAAAAACCCAGGTGGCAAGTAAAGTGAAACATGTTAAACGGGATCGAGGGAATATTTTATAAAAAATAAAAAATAAAAATAGATGATAAAATAGTAGGTTTCCGCATGTCCCTCGCCTTCACTCCTTCGCTTGGACGTTGTGGAGCTTGGGTGTTCGCCCACGTTGCTACCACAATGAGCTTCACTCACATCACGGTCGGGCGAGCGGCGATCGAACGGCGGAACGCCCGCGCCCTCGCCTTCGCCCGCTGTTGTATATGCTCTTAGGCTTTCTAGCAACATTTGTTTTTTTTTTATGAATAAGTACTCCGTCCGTCCAAGTATTCCCTTAGTCGAAGATATGATTGTCATATTTTGGACGATACAGATTTTAAGAAAGTGGTGTAGAGTGGGGGTCCTATTATAAATGTGAATGGAATGGTAAAAATATAAGGTTAAATATAATATATTATGTGGATCCTACTACTTTAAATAGAAGTGACAATCATATCGTTGACGGATTTAAATGTCAAAAGTGTTAAATCATACTGTGGACAGATGAAGTATTATTGTATATTTATGTTCACTGCACTATGTTCACTGCACTACAATATAAGTACAACAACTATGCCACACAAATGTGAAACTGTTATACCACAATATAGGATAGGATTACTACACTATCAAATACGATAGGAAATATACGCTGCACGCAGCTGGCTAAGAAGCACGGATACAAACACAAATATAAATACATAATACAAATATTATACGATTTGAAAATACGTTAGTTTTTAAGAATTAAGATGAGAACACGTTAAAAATTCAATTATATAATATTTCATATTTTATCAATAATTAATACGTAATATTATGAAGCTCTTGTAACCCACTGACTCATTAAGGTCAGTTGGTCTTATACAGTCATAATTAATACAATTAAAAGAAAAAATATTCAGCCACTTAGAAATTAAAAAATCCTAATATATTTATCAGCCCACCACCGCTTTGTCTCCATTCCCTATTACAAAATCAATTTATTCTTTTCCCTTGAGATTAAAAAATAAGGTCCAATCAACCCATTCATTCCATTCCTTAATTTGAAAATCGCGACTCGGAATCGACTCAGAAGGAAGAGTGAGGCAAACTCTTGGGCTGATCTTCGAGCCTAAAGATGAATTGAAATCGATTTTAAGGCGGCGTTAGTGAGCCTCGAACGTAGGCGGCACCACTAACCTAGTTGGGGGGAGCCATGAATGAGCGACTATAAAGGCTACATTGTATATGAATTCTCCACTTTTTTTTAATTTCTCGTTTATATCTCAATCTTTTTAAATTAGGTAAAAATTTCCCACCTTTTGAATTTTCATAATTAGATACTATTTTCGCCCAAATTATTGATGATATGAAATCTGGAAATGCTTACATAGAAAAGTCTAGTGGAGCAAAACAAACAATGTAGTTTTAAAAACACAAAAAGTTGTCGTTTCCTCAAACACAAACATTAAAATTTATATTTGTTTTATGCGTATTAGGGCACTGGCCGAGGAACAAATGAGTTTTTTAAAACTACTTCGTTTATTTTTCTGCAAGGTTTTGTCATGTAAGCATTTCGGAATTCTATGTCACCGTTAATTTGGATAAAAATGGTATGAAGTATCGAATTACGAAAAATCAAAATGTGAGAAATTTTCACTTAATTTTAAAAAATTGGGATATAAATGAGAAATTAATAAAAGATGGGGAATTTATTTGCAATTTAGCCAAGAATAAATTCTATAAAAATATATAGGAACTAGCACAATTACATAAATCGCATTGTACGTTTAAAATAATGAGATAAATTGAGTAATTCGATACAATTTATTTCTAATAATCAGAAAGATCACCTCCATGTTTTTCCATTATCGGGAAATCAAATTCAAAATATATCATTTCCTGTACATATATATTGATTTTGCGCATTAAATTTAATGAATTTCAGTTTAATGTATAAAATTGTCAATGAATGTACAAGACGGAGTTGACGCTGAAAGCATCCTGTGCGAAGATATGTTTGACTTTTTTAAGGTAGTAAAGGATCTAAATGTGTTTGCTATTGATCACGTTCTTCGTTCGGCGAACAAAGCGGCTGATAAACTTGCTACTCTTAGTTTCTCCTGCTATTTGGCATGATAATTGGCCTCAGTGGCTTTTAAGTATTGTATCTGTTGATTTTTCTTAATTAATAAATTTGTATTTCCTAAAAAAAATTGTCAATGATATTAAAATAATAAAGAAACTAAGAAAGAAATTATGTTATGGCATATGAATAGTTTCTTGTATTATTGTGTAAAACATTGGAGATACGTTACTAATTTTGCAGTATTTTTTTTGCTGAAAATATTGTATTTTTGTGTAAATCATTATAAATATGTACATAGTATTTGTTTGGTATGCACTATTCTAAAAACAGTCATGCTTACTAAAAAGTATGCTTTAATTGATGCTTAGTATATTGATTATTATTTCCTATGTAATAAGAATATTATTGCCACATAATTTTCATATTTATTCGTGTTATGGTTATGCAAATATAATCCAATTACTTTACATCATAAATAATATTGTGTGTAGTGTCACACGAAAGATCATATTATTGTAATGCTTATAAATAATAAATGAGTTCACAATCTAAGTAATTAATGGAAAATTATTTGATAGGTTGTAATATAAGTTTGAAGTAGCTGGTCTTGGCTATTAGACTATCCGCAGTGGTAGCGTCTCTATGAGGTGTCTCTATAGGGTGCGATGGAGATAGAGATAATCAGTTGTAGTGGAATTGTCTCTACGAGGTGTCACCATCTAATTAGTTTATTATTTTGAATATTAATTTTGTCAATATATCATTGTCTCGAGACTGTCTCGTTGGAACGGGACAGTCTCGAGACAGTGGATGTTCCAATGGGTTGTCTCTATGGATTGGGTGTCTCGAGACACCATGAAGACAACCACTGCAGACAGTCTTAGCTTATATTAGTGTATTTTGTATACATTGAACTGGATCAACAGTGAGATTAATTATCTTATATTGATCTAAGTAGATGATTAAAGATCTCAATTAATTATTACTTTCTTAATTTTAGTTCTATAATATTTAATTATATATTTATAAGGGTCGGAGGGAGTACAATTCTTGGAACATAAGATGACAATATGAGTGAAACGCCTAAATAAGGAAATGGTGAGAATATGAGTGGGTCGGAGGGAGTACAATTCTTGGAACAATATTTGATTAAAATATTGAAGAAAAGCTAGTGAAAGGCGTAAGGTTATGTGTTTAAGGTTTGGCGGAATATAGTCTAATCGAAAGTTAAATCTAGGAGATTTATTGTTAAATGACCTATCAATTGTATACTTAGGGGGGTTTCGTAGGTGAGAGTGGGTAAGCCAATATAAATAATAATAATACAGATTGTGGAGATAGTTTATCATCAGTTGAGTGCTTGGTAGATAATACTCTTTCCGTCTACGAAATGGTTGTCACATTGTGGACGACACGAGTTTTAAGAAAATGGTAGGTAGTAATAGATAATAATGGTATTGTTATGAGTGGAGTAAGGGTCACACAATAAATGTGAGTGAAGTAGTGAGAAATACTAAAAGTTTAAATATAATGTATTGTGCGGGCCCTACTACTATAAATGTAAGTGACAACCATTTTGTGGACGGATGTAAATAGCAAAAGTGACAATCATTTTGTGGACGGAAGGAGTATTAAATTTCGGTAATTATCATTATTTGTTGTTTGGTAGGCCCTACAAAACTCAAGATTAAAGGGGTGTATTGGATTGTAGAGTTTGGAGGATTTTAAAGGAGTCTGAAATCTTACGGTAATGGATTCACGAAGTTTGAAGGATTTTAAAATCTGTTAAATTCTAGCGGTATTGGATTGATAGATTTCACACTCCATCAAATTCTCCTGGTATTCAACCTCAACTTGATTTTACTGGATTTGTGAAACTTCATGGATTTCGACGGATTTAGTGATGAAGAATACAAAGGATGAAATCCGACCTCTGGACCTCGAAATTCGATGGAATTGATATCATCGGGCTTTAATGACACGTGATCGCTGGAGTTGTGTAACTCCAGCGATCGTGCCCATACCGCGGTCACTGGTTAAGAAAAAGGAGGAATTTCGCAATTCAATATCTTGGCAGGAGTAGAAAATGAGTGGGGCTTGAGATTATTGATTTTGAGAGAGAGATTAGGACTGAAGCTGTTGCCATTCACTACTGTTGTTATCGAAGGAATCATCTCTATTTCTCACCAATTCTTGCAACCTCTCTTTCTCTCTCTCTCTGGACTAATATGTCTTAGATTCTTTGAAAATCCCGAATTCGGGCTTTTTCTTCTACACTTTTTTCATGTGGGGATGGCTTCTTGATTAAAAAATTGTAGAGAGAGAGACGAGAGAGAGACGAGAGAGAGAAATATTCTGAAGAGTATTTGCAAAAGCGGTTGGTTTTGTTCAAGCTAATAAATCTGGACAAGAGGAGCCACAAACAGAAACTCTACTGTTGCAGAGAGATAGGGGGAGATGAACTCAAATTGGTACCAGCGATCGTGTATGTCCCGCGATCGCGGGGAGGCCATCAGCGACCTAGAAAGACCCGCGATCGTGGGGATGTGGATTTGAAGTCGGCCAACTCCTTAAAAATCCATCCCGAATTCCTCCAATCTCCACACTCAAATCTTATGAACTCCACCCAATTTCATGGAGTTCAACTCCATTAAAATTCCCCTAACTCTACAATCCAATACACCCCCTAAGTTTTATTTTCCCATTTTTATCCCTACCCTTTCCCCCCCCCCCCCCCTCTCTCTCTCTCTCTCTCTCTCTCATCAATGTTCGAACCTACCATTTTTTCATATTCACCAATGGCAGCTAAAGCCTATTCTCTCACTATTATCTTCTCTCTCGTCATTCTCTCACCTTTTGCCCCTATCTTTGCGTCAACACTCACATTTGTAAACCAGTGCGGATACACCGTTTAGTCGGGGTTACTATCCAATGCCGGCACCGTCCAGCTCCCAACCACCGAATTCGCTCTCAACTCTGGCGACTCATTCCTCGTCTCCGCCCCCGCCTCCTGGTCCGGCCACATGTGGGGCCCTTCCCTCTGCTCTCAGGACTCCACCGAAAAATTTGCCTTTCACCGCGACTTCAGATCCGGCTCCGTCGAGTGCATTGGTGGCGGAGCGGCGCCGTCGGCCACTCTGGCCGAGTTCACGCTCAGCGGGTTCGGCGGACTCGACTTCTACGACGTCAGCCTCGTGGACGGCTACAACATGCCGATGTTGGTAACTCCGCAGGGCGGCGCCGGCAGGAATTGCACGATCACGGGGTGCGTGGCGGATCTCAACTTAGCTTGCCCCACCGAGTTGAAGGTGGTGAGCGCCGTCAGCAGCGGGGGTAGCGATGGAGATGGGGTGGTGTGCAGGAGCGCATGCGAGGCGTTCGACGAACCCAAGTACTGTTGCAGCGGTGAGTTTGCGACGTCGGATACTTGCAGGCCCAGCTCATATTCGGAGGTGTTAAAGAGCGCGTGCACACGCGCCTACAGCTACGCTTACGATGATGGTACTAGCACTTCCAAAATGGTTCCGACAGCATGGAGCTGCTCCGACGTGGCGGCATGGAGCCGTCTCCGGCGTGGAGCTACTGATGGCTTGAGGTAGAAGAAAGATAGAAGGGAGTGAAGAGACGAAGAAGTAGAGAGTAATTTTGTCTTTCACCTGTTTAGTATGAGTTACTGTTCGACCCTAGTGTTATTTATATGGGAGAATGAGTTAATTAGTACCGAGCTTGGGGTTGTACAGAGTTTCCATATTATTAATATCACCTACCAAACACTTGATTGTCTCATATAAATAATATAGTATGGCCTAATATCACCTACCAAACCAAGTCTTATAGCATTGCCACATTACCGGTGACCACACTAATGATCTAATCTAAAAATCCAAAATTCTCAAGAAAAAGTTAAAAAATTTGAAATATATTGAAAATATATATTGAATTATTAATAATATATAATAAATAGTAAATTTAACAGATATATTAAATAAAAAAATATTTATAATAAAAATAATAATAATAATAATAATATATTATATACTTCCTCTGTACACAAAAAAGAGTCATACTTACCCATTTTTTTGTACATAAAAAAGAGTCTTACTTCACATTTTCCAATCACATCAAGTGGGACCATAATTCATTTCCAACAACTTCCACTCTCATTTTACATTTTCCACTCATAATAGGTGGGACCCTAATTCCACTCACAACAACTTTAACTTTATTTTACCTTTTTCACTCACAACAAGTGGGACCCTTATTCCACTCATATTAATTCTAACTCCAATTCACTTTTACCACTCTCAACAAGTGAGACCCTTTATCCCACTCAAAACAACTTTATCAATTTTCTTAAAACCCGTGCCGAGTTCCAAATGAGACTCTTTTTCGCGTACGGAGGGAGTATATAATTTGGATTTCGGATTTGTTCGATTTTTAAAGCATCGATCTGATCCCAATCCGAAATCTGAATTTCTAAAAAAATTGATCCGATCCGATCAAAAATCTGAAAAAATCCGAACTAAATTTCATATTTCGATTTGGTTCAGTTTGGATTTTTGGATTTCGGATTTTGTGCTCACCCCTATATAAATTTGTACTCCGATATGCAACCGATGTGTTCCTATAATCCATAAATTTCTTTACAATCATTTTCATCAATGAATTTTTTTTTTCTTCTTAGAAAACGTTCTTGGCATCGTAATATTTGTTTTTTGTTGTAAATATCTTATAGATATATACTATATGAGTGTTGACCAAGTTATCTACCCTAAAACCCTAGCTCTGTACTTGTATAAATAGAGGTCTTTGGTCCTCATATTGTACACACACAATTCTCATACTATACACTCGAATCATATTCTCTTCTATATTCTCTCGCTTCTCTCTAGTTTATAACACGTTATCAGCACGAGTCTCTAACTCTCAGTCTCTAACCAATTGAATTAGATTGGAGGTACGAATTTATTTTCAATCTAAAACTTCAATTGTGTATTCGTAATCATCAAAGCCGATTGAGATTAGAAATTGAGGTACGATCTAAATTTGATAATCATTTATGTCAATTGCCTATTTGTTACTGAATTTATTGGTTGCCTATAATGAAGATTTTAATATAGTATAGCAATCATTTTTCTTAACCGTCAAGAATAGAAAAATGTTGAAGTTTTGAAGAACGACATTAAACTGATATTTCTTTGTTAATGTATTTATACTATTAAATTTGGATTATCTCTCTTAAATTCGTGAATAATCATTAATTATTTTAGCATTAAAGCTATCACGAATTATTGTTAAGCAAATCAAAGTAATGGCTATTGTTTATAAAATCTGTTTGTTATCGGATCTATTGTGTGCCTTACTCTCTTATTTCATTACTTTTGTTTAAACTTTACCATATGTTATACTGTCAAACATATGTGATATGCATAATTGTTATGCTAATCATTATAGATTTACAAATGATCTTGAAAAATATACATTGATGTTACTTGAGTAACACAAGTAATATACCTGAAGAATATTACATTCAAGATCTTAATTTGATGCTATTAAAATAGCACAAGTAATATTTCTAATGAATATTACATGCCTTGATGAGTAATTAAATATTTAGATATTGTATATCCCCGAATTTGTGCATAATTGCATAAATAATTAATAGCTCGAGAAGAGCTTGTATCAATTTATGATACAAAATTATAGTGTATGTTACATACTCTAGTAAGAAAGATATCCGATGTAATTGATATCACATTGAGATGATAACAAAAGATAATAATGAGTATCTTTACATAATTACAAGTGACAACATTGGTGCGTATTAGGCCATCAGCCTATGCAAATTATTATTGGTTGAGAACTTGTTGATTCTCATCAACGAACATATGTTGCAAAGTTTAAGTCTCAATAATTCTCAATAAAATATTGGGGGATATAATTTGAATTAAATATTCACGCGTATGAACTTGAAAGTTCAATTATAAAGTGTCAAATGAGTGATGAAATCTCATATACATATTATATATGCACCATTTAGAAGTTCTTCGTGAACTAAATAAATTAAATGATACTCTTTAACACCATAAGCGTGAGAGATCTATTGGTGCAAAATAAAGATATCCGCGGAATACAAAATTAAATAGATAAATTATATCACTCTATATATAAGCCTTCTAAAAAGGATTGTCCTAAAGACGAATATCCCAGTGCATATACAAGTGCACAAAATATCAAAGTACTAGGATTACGGAACAATCAGAAAGAAGATATCATTAATAAATGATGAAAATTTGGTTGATTGAAATTGCCATGAATTCTGAAGAACAAAAAATATTATTGTCGACAATACTTTTGCCTCGACAAAATTGCTTATATCATTTTGAAATGATACTTTTGATCTAGAATCAAAGAGAACGTACAAGAGTGTCATAAACCCTCAGTAAATTTGAAAGAAGCAATATTGAGGCAAAGCTTAACTCGCTACATATATAAATAATCTTTTGCTCTATAATACAAATTCTAAAGAATGATGTCCCCTTAGAGCACAACTGGATGTTTGTATAAGAGAAAAGAAATTGATGAGAATAAAGCGTTGTTAATAGCTCATTGATTTAGGTAGTGATCCTAAATTCATTTGATTATACATGTATATTCTCCTAATATGGCATCATGTTCCATTGTTTAATATATCTGACAGTGAAGCATAATATTGATCCGTATATTGGTTGGATCATTAGACGTGAATATATCAAAGTCTTTTATAGACTCAATATTTCTAATAAAGAGAAATATAAATTCACAACAAGTGCGAATTCTTTATAAAGTAAGGATATCTGACGTACTTGAGTACTTATCACAAAGTCTTTGAATGACTTGTATTATTGAAAAAGCCAACTCATTTAGATAGAGTTTGGAATGCTTAACTAATTGACTCGATATAAGATCGAGCATCTCCTAAAGGAGCTTATTATTACACCAATTAACCTATGTGAAAGGTTGTGAATATTGTAATGAGATTTGTGATAAATCACATCTAGTTAGACCCAATGATTATCTCTCTTCACTTCCCTTGAAAGTGAATATAGAAGATAACGATTATATTATGGACCTATAAATTTCCTGTTTTCAGTGCTAAGCATTATTCTATCAGCTGATATAACAAAATTCACTTGCTAGCAAGATCCAAATATTCTCACAATGAGACATTGAAATGATATTAAGCATATCATTTGTTATCTTCAAGGTTAAGACAACCTTAGCATATTTTGTAGAGGTTGACATTGATGCAACTAGAATGTTGAGTATTTATCTCATTCTCATAAAACAATATTTTACATTGGCGTAATAATATGAAATACATCCTCTATTATTCTCTATGAGAATTATAGAACTTGTGTTGCATAAATGAGTTCCTTAAGAACCATGACCACAAAAGTTTGTTAGTTTAGTAATAAACTTGTTGATTTATTCACTAAATTCTCCTCCCATCTATAAATATATGTTTATAATATTGAAATATGTTATTTTGAAGATTATTATCTTCAGGGGGAGTGAGAAACCACAACATATTTGTAAAGATTTGGTCATGAAGGTTTTGAGCAAATATAAAGATTATGCTCTAAGGTCAAATGGTTGTACTCGTCTTTTTCTCCTTACTAAGTTTTTACCTCAGGAGTTTTCTTAGTTAAGGTTTTTCACGAGGCAACTTGATGCAACACATGAGTAATGTATGTCATATTATTTTTCCTCTATCAAGTTTTTTTTTCCACAGGGTTTTTTTTCTAAGGATATTTTTAATGAGACATGTTAAATGGAAAGTGCTATACTTGTATCATCGTCAGAGTTGGCAGACTTATATCCACGAAGACATTGCCGACATCAACATTCATAAAGTTGGTACACAAGATCGGCATGCGCCAATTCAACATATGCAATGATCAAGTTCAAGCGAGCAGTTGTACTCTTTTTCCTTCGATCAGGTTTTGTCCCACTGGGTTTTCCTGAGCAAGGTTTTAATGAGGCAACATTTGTTTTAGGGATTGGTCATCAAGGGGGAGTGTTGTAAATATCTTATAGATATATACTATATGAGTGTTGACCAAGTTATCTACCCTAAAACCCTAGCTCTGTACTTGTATAAATAGAGGTCTTTGGTCCTCATATTGTATACACACAATTCTCATACTATACACTTGAATCATATTCTCTTCTATATTCTCTCTAGTTTATAACAGTTTTCATTTATTCCTCTAAATTTCTAGTCACGACAATGAGTTCATTAACTTCCCATTTGGTTTGTTAGAGAAGATAGTAATTAGATACAATGTGATTAACAAACACCGAATTTTGAATATAAAATTTCTGTTTGGATGGACTTACAATTTTAATACTTAAAAAAGATATTGTTAGATTATAATATTATTCAATATTAATTATTGTGAATTAGTAATACAACCCTTCTTGGGTATTGGCATATCATCATCGTCATTCTCTCTCCATTTCATTAGTTATACCCTCTCCATCATACCCTTAAATTCTAGCCACAAGGCCTGCCGCCAAGTGCCACCATCACCACTCCACCATTGTGTTCTCATCTTCCAGCTTGTGCAACCCCATCGCACCACCGCCTTACGCAGCCTGTCGCACCGCCGCCTCATGCAGCCCGTCAAGGTGCCGTTATCGCTCTGCCCAATCTCTCCCTCGTCCCTAATCCACAACTAATGTTCCACAACCACAACCCCCATTTTCGTCCACAACGGCTGTTGCTGCAAAGGTCAAAAGCCATGTTAAAGTTATTCTACAATGGTTTGATTTTCATTCTCAGATTTGAATAAAGTTTATAATTCCATTGGAATGGATGAGTGGAAAGAAGATGCAGAGAGAGAAAGAGGATGGGATGAGAATTTTATAGAGCTACGCATTTCGGGTTTTAGAATATATATGCAAAGAGACAGAGGAGAGAGATAGAAACGACAATGGAAGAGGCTAAATGATATTCATGCCAACTTGAGTTGTAAACGAGCCAAACTATTCGTGAGTTATTCGGAACTCGACTAGATAAAAGTTCGTTCGAGTTCGTTTAGAGAAGCTCGTTTGCTAAAAGAGTCGAGCTTGAGCATGACGGTATTCGGCTCAAAAGCTCGTGAACAAGCTCATTTAGTGATTAAGATTGAAAATATAAATTATTATCTAGTCTTGTCTCATATTTTTATACTCCAATCAGTACTAGCTGTATTAATATTTAACTAACTTTATTTGTTATAAGAAAAAAAATTAGTTAATATTTTATGTTATTGCGAATAAAATGATTAATTTTAAATTAAAATAATAGATAATTAAAACATAAAGCTAAATTTAGAAAGTTCGTTTGGACTCGATTAAGCTCACGAGCCTCGAAATATTTGATAAATTAAGCTCGAGATTCGACTCGATTATAAACAAGCCGAGCTTGAGCATGATAGTATTTGGCTCGGCTCGATTTGAGTACACCCCTATTGCCAACACAATTTTATTCTTGCTAAATGGAGGGTATGTCTAGAAATCACAAGATACGCAGAGCTAGTAAGGGGCCAGGCTTGTCATGGTAAAAAGTCTTGGCCATAGCTTTTATAGATCTTGTCACAAACAAGAGATAAAGTCTTATATTGCATATAGTCAATCCTAATATGGGTAACTAAACGGGAGCCTAGGTATAAAATAATTTTAGAAACGTTATGGGTCAGGTATCCAACCCAGTAACTTTTTGGGTAGGTAGCACTTGAATATGCACCAAATGTATAAATTTGTACCAATATGAGTTCGTATTGGACTGCAGAAATGGCCCTGGCCGGATAGCTAACTTGAAAATTTTGGATACCCCATCTGAACTCATCAAATTGCTAATGTCCCGCTTTATTAAACCGATACCAATACCCGGCCAGTTATATCCAAATGACATCATTTTGCTCTTCAGAATATCTAGGGCTGTGTAGGATGGAAACCGGACCCAAAAATCAATTGAACCAATAAGTTTTGGTTGGTTCAGTTCAAAATCAAGTTTGGTTTAAGATGTTAAAAACCAATGAGGTTTGGTTCGGTCCGGTCCTCGGTTGGACAGATTTGGACCAAAACTTATTAATATTTTAATACATTATTAGTTATATTAATTACTATTTCAGTTTTTATCTCGTAACAATTTAAAATCAAAACCCTATACACTAACTCCGCCCGGCCGCGCTATCTCAATTCTCAATTTCTCACTCTCTCTCTCTTCTCATCTCTTGGACTCTTTAGAAGTTAGAACGGCCGCCTCTCCCTTCCCTTCGTCGTTAGCCACCTGAATCTTCCCCTTGCCTCAATCGCTGCGTCACTTGTTCACTCGACGCCCGTTCCACCACCTCACCCATTTGCTGATTCTCGTCGTCGCGATGCTGCCAATAAGCTGCCGCCCTCCTCAGCACCTCCAGCTTTTGAATCTGGCTCTAGTGTTGTTTTTTTTTAATCTAAAGAGATCTGACTTCAATTCAAAAGCCCCAAAATCCATGTATTTGATTTATTTTCTTTTTGAATTGATGTTGAGTTTATGCTATTCTTTCTATCCGTGTTCTTGGTCAACCGAAAACAAGAATTATCACCTAATGTTGGATTTTTGGACAACCGACCGGAACCGATCTAAAATACCTAGATAATTGAAGGAACTTGCAGGTATACAAATTAGAATGAATTTGGATTCAGCAAAATTTTATGTCTGAATAGCATAGTACTCCAATGTAGTACAAAGCGCAACACTATAAAGGAGACATTGGATCCCATGGTGCATAAGTTATACTATATGCATCGGTTCAAATTCAATTGTCTCTATTTTCTGTGTTCCATTTGTATCCCATTTTTCAATCAAACTTACTCATAATGTTTATTATAAAATAAGAATTATTACTTACAATTTATATTTATTACGACAGAAAATAGAAACTATCAACTATCATAATCAATTATTAACTAAAAAAATTGAAAAAAAAAATGCTAAGAAATAGTGGTACATCCTAATTCGGTATAATTAATAAACTTTAATTTGTATCCACTAGCCCCAAACTCCCACAATGGTTGACAACAATATAATTGCTAGAGGGGCAGTTCTTGAAGATACACAACAGAACTACTTTTGCAGATCAGTGGATGACAAGGAAATAAAAGATGCATTGTTTGCAATGAACGCACACAAAGCACCATGGATTAATGACTTCAATGTATATTTTTATAAGAGCTCTTGGGATATATTGGAGACGAGGTTATTGAGGCAGTAAAAAAATTCTTTACCACTGGATTTCTGCCTAATGCTGTGAACATGGCCCTTCAACTAAAGACCATAACCATAAATTCCGCAAACTTAGCCGATTGCTGCAAATAATTTCCTGATTCATTCTCATATTGCCTAAATTCTCCTACATGGCAACACCTAAATATAAGAGGATATTGAACAATCAGCCACATGATACCTGTTGTCTTTGCCTCGGTGGCCAGCGCACTTCAATTCAGCTGTAATTTGTAGGTGAAAATTTTGCAGAGGCGGCAGGTTCTTCTCCACGCAGCTCTCTATGTCTCCATGATATCCAGTTGCCGTTTCAATTAAATCAAAATTTTATCGTAAGATATAAACATATACTACAAATTTGTAGGTTCAGATTTGGCTGAGTTCAATGGCGTCTAAACCAATTTAATCTTGCTAGTAGGCATTCTCGATTGAAGGATAACAACATAGAAGCCCAAATTCAAACATACTGTATCAACTAAGATTATTCTAAATCGGCCCAATAAATATTAAACATATTGATGACATGAGTTCAGGTCTCAATTTCTCCAATCAATATATTAAACATATCGGCAACTAATCAAAACTAAGAAATTAGAGTATATCCTCATGTTCCATGCGTTCCACTAGCAGTTTTGCACGGGTACGAGTAGGGTGAAGCATAAGAAAACACAGCACTACCTTCCATCTGCACCACCTCCTAACTCTATCAGCGGACCCCGTCTCCAGAAGATACAATAAACATGCATTTATGATGAATCCATAAACAAATATCACATTTAATTTAAACCAAGCAGAAGCAAACCCAGACAAACGAGCCAAATACATGTGACTGGTAAAAACAGATATTGCAAAATACATATGATGAAAAAACCTAGAAATGAATATGCACCGGATTGCGTACGCAAGATCGGAAAAAACATTGTCCTCCAATATATTCGCCAACTCCAACTCTACGAAATCACAATAACATAACATGGTATCAGAACTAATAGTTAACATAATTCAAACAAGGATTTCGTATTTGCAAACGTAATTACTATTTACCCCACAACACCAATACCATAATACTGTACCACTATTTTTTATTTTTCATAATTCATACAAGTAATCGAGAATTTCGGTAATCAGAATAACCTCCACTCACCAGTTGGCGTTTTCATTCTTATATTTATTCCACTTGACGGATTCATTCTTTTCCTCTGGATCTTCAGAAAAGGAATTGGATTTTGAAAAAAGTGACCTAGATTTGAAAAAGAACTTCTACACCAAACACAAGTAGCATACAACTAACAGATAAGTTGAATTTAGAGTGGATGAGAGGGCCAGAGGGAAATCAATAGAGGCTTTTAATCTGAAGCACATCAAAACAAATGAGCAGCGGAACGGAACAGAAAGTGCGTTAACATTGTGTATGATACGGGGTGAGAAGCAGTTGCGGCGGATCAAATTTTTACTTACTAATATTTATTTTTCATAATTCAAATTTTTATTTATTTTTTTATAAAATCATGTCCTCTTATTTTCTCTTTATTTACTATCCTTTATTATTAATAGTCTGACTTCACAACAACTTTATTCCTATTTTTTTGTCATCATAACTACTTTATTCCCATTTTTTAGTCAATATCATTACCTTTTTGTCATTACCACTATTTTTTTGTCATTATTGTAATACCCCTACATTCTAATTTTTACCCCACTCAAAACAATTTTATCAGCTTTCTTATTTTCCGTATTGGAATCCAAATGGGGATATGATTCATGGACGGAGAGAGTATTTTTTAACAACACTACAATTAAATTTAAATACCGCGTGACAGTAGACTCGAACTCGTAACGTTTAATCCGACATTAATCATACTATCGCTGAGGAAGATGTATTCAATCAAGAGTCTGTGAGATTTTTTAGAAGTTTGAAAGTTTGGGTGTATTCAATTCAGACTTTTCAAACTCTTTAGAAATCTGGTGGTATTTTCAATCATAACTTTTTAAACTCCATAAAAATTTGGTGGTATTCAAAACTCCACTGACTTTTTAATGTTGTTGACTCTGATGGAATTTAACGTGATTTCAAACAATTTTTGTACTGAACGAATTCCGACCTTCAACCACGAGAATTTGAAATTCCATGAACAATAAGCGTCGGCGCCTTCCCAAAAATCGATGGGCTCTATTCGGCCCTCGACTAGGACCCAGCCCTAGCTGGAATTTGATAGGTCTGCTCATAACTCTCCAGACTTCATGTATTATTATTCTTTTCCTTCATTTTTCTTTGGTGTTGTTCCTTCATTCTTCTTCCAACAACAAAGGTACTATTCTTCAACTTGTTTTCCATTATTTTTTTCTCTTTATTTTGTTTGTGTACTGTATGTGTATGAATTTGTGTTATGTTTCTTGTAATAATGATTGTTTGGAGGTATGGAACTAGGTATTTCCCCATCTTTTGCTAGTTGTTTATTGATTTGGTCATTATTATTATGGTTTGGATTCACGTATTCGTTTGATTGGATTTCACGTGTATTGGTTTGGATTCACGCTCGTTTGGATGAATTTCTGGTTCATATGTATGTATCGTAATATACTCTGTAAAAGCCGAAACCAACACGGGCTGGGTTCCAGCGCTCGCTGGAAATCCTTGCCGATTAGCGGTCCAGCGGGCGCTGGAAGGCAGCGACGGATGGGTATTTATCCCGTCGTGGCCCAGCGACGGCGGCGAGCCAGTGCTGGCTGGCTTTAAGTTCAGCTACCGCTAAGGTCCATCCGGCACTGGACTCCATCGACTTCAACTCCAACAGAGTCGTCCAAATCCCACGCGAACTCCATCAAAAATTCCTCACGACTCTACGCGGAGTCAATCAACTTCAAAACTCCACAGACTTTCCAAACTCTTTAAAACTCCTACAAACTCTTGATTGAATACTCAGTGTTATAATCTGGTGAACCGGGCGACGAAGCATCTGCCGTGGGCTTTTTCTCAACAATGACTAGCGCCATAGGACTTTTATTACTGCAAGAGCAAAAATAACATCGGTTATCCTATCCGACACCCCCTAAACTAACACACACACACACACACACAAGTGAGTGTATTTTTTACTTTACTAGTATCGCACCTGGTTAAGTTGAATTTTGATATTTTGATAAAGAAGTATTTCTTCTGTCCACAATATGTTTGTTACATTGTGTATGATACGAGTTTTAAAAATGGGGTGTAATAGTGGATAATAATGGCTATTATTGTGACTAAGAATCCACCATAAATGTGGTGGAGTAGTGAGAAATATAAGATTAAATATAATGTATTATATGGGTCGTACTACTATAAATAAAAAGTAGCAATCATTTTGTTGACTTACTTAAATATTAAAATTGACAACCATATCGTGGATAGAGGGCGTATAAGAGTATCAAGCAGTATAAACAATTCTAGCAGTGTTCACGGTTTCGTCTGATGCAGTTTGATACTAAATTCAAACCAAATCGTAAAATACGGTTTGATGATTTTTTGAAACCAAACTGAACCGATTAAGTAGTAAACCAAACCAAATCAATCAATAATAATACAGTTTGGTGCGGTTTGATTTGAGGGTTATCAATATTTTTTCAATTTCTTCATAATAGTAATAATAACTTAAACTAAATATTTTTTATCAAAGTTAATGCCATTGCCATTGATAAATTTGGATTTTCTTATCTTTATAAGCTTAATTGATGTCAATTTGTATTTGGAAATCATGTTTGAAATATGTTTTGTGCTTAAGTATTGTTATTTTGTAAAATATGATGTTTGTTCGTATATTGTTTGATTTTGGAGAAATATAGAAGAAATCTTGTGCAAATTGAGCATGACGTGATTAGCGTCCAGCTCGATAGGAGTTCATAGGCGAAAACAGATTCAAAATCGGAGTTGAAATGAAGAAGAACGAGCAAAAATAAAAATGTTGTGCGCTAGCTTGGATGACACGTGAACAAACGCGGGATTTTTAGGATTTTGCTTATTTTTTACTATTTTCTCCTATTTTGGTTATTTTCTACTCCTGTTAGGATACAATTTTATATTCCCCCAGCTATATATATGTCCTCCAAAACACATTTAGATTAGGTTATTTCTCATATTTTATCATATCTAGATTAGGTTAGTTTAGATTTATTTTCTTGGACGAGATTTGAAGATTGGGAGAAGAGACGAAGAGGCATTCAAGAACTAATGATTCGCCTACAGTTTTTATGTTATTTTTGTTGGATATTGTCTATGATGTCTATGAATAACTAATTTCCTTTTATCATATGGTTTGAGAGTAGATGAATACTTGATTTTGAATTTTGGTTTAATTAAATTGATTGAGACCTTCTCTTGCTTTCTATATTCTTGTGCTTATTCATGCTTAATTGATTGACCACCAATTTTTTCCTTTTTCTAATTGTATTTTTGTTATTATTTTCTGCGAGGGGGATATTTGAAGCTTAGGAAGGATGACGTACCATGAAGAAATCGAAAGAATCAAGCGGCAATTGCAAATGCTCATAGATGAAAAGAAGGTTGAGAAGAACCACTATGAAAGTCCTTCAGGAGATGTGTTTCAACCGATGCCAATATATGATGGTACTTATGATATGTGGATTAATTCAATGGAGAATCAACCGTCATTGATGAATATGGATTATCTCAACAATGATTAATGGGAACTTTTATTCTCACCGAGGAGGCTATGAATTTCATGAAGGATTTTCTTACAGCATTGAAGTTGTTGATAAGCCAAAAAACCCATCTTTTGAAGATATATTCGTGGAGTATGTGATTGAGCATGAAGCTAGGAGGGAATTAGAAGCACGCATGTTTAATGTTGTTGTTCAAATGGAACAAATTGTTACCACATTGAATAATCAAATTCAAAGAAGTAATGCAATGAAATTTTACATGAGGAGCCACCAATTTCAAGTGAAGAGCCTCAAGTTGTCAATGAAGAACAAGAAGTCAAGAATGAAAAGGTTAGTGAAATTTTATATTAAAAAATTCTTCCTCCTTATTTTTCCACTTCTACTCATCCGCTTCTCCTTCAATGCTTCCAAGAGAAATGCATGAATGGCGCAGTCCCCAAATTCCCTCAAGATAAGAGCCAAAATTTTTCTCTCAACCAACCTCTGCAATTCCATGAAGATGAAGAATTCAAAAGAGTTTAAGAATGTAAAGTCTTAAATACGGTCGATCCTTACCTCAACATGTGTGATACTTTAAAGGCTTGCTTCTTCCACTTTTATTTAACTCCGTCTTTTAATTTTATGTCTGGATTTTATAATGTGAAATTATTTGAGTTTTGTAGTATTCTAAATCATGCATATGTTTATGATGATTTCCAAGATTTCTGCAAGGATGTTATGTCACCATATCATTGGGATGCAATAGATGAAATACTCAAATTTGATGGAAAAATGGCTGCCACCTACATCTCCACCATTAATTCGTTAAGTTTGTTTCAATCAACCTCATCTTTTACTTGCAAATTTATTATTTATAACCATTGAATAAGTTTGGGGGAATGAAGAAGGGGTTGATTATTGATGGTCCCGGTAACGAGTATCTGGTGTATTGGAGGGGAGGAGAGAATACACCAGTAGCATTTTTTGCTTTAAAAATCTTTTCACTGAGTTAACTGCTCAGGTCAATTTGCTCAACAACTGGGAAAGTCAATTGGAACTGCTCTACAACTGAGTTGGTCAGTTGGAGCACATCACACAGTTAGGTGCACAACTGACTTCTTGGACTGAGGGTCAGCGTAGTCCAACTGAAGTTTCAAAGAGTTTAGCGTTTGCGAAATTCGGTGGAAATTTAGGGGAGTGTATTGGATAGGGAGTCTGTGGGAGTTTTAAGGAGTTTGAAAGTCTGGGTGTATTCAATCTAGACTTTTCAAACTCCTTAAAAATCTGGGTGTATTCAATCATAACTTTCCAAACTCCATGAAAATTTGGTGGTATTCAAAACTCCACTGACTTTCTAATGTTGTTGACTGTGGTGGAATTTAACTTGATTTAAACCAATTTTTGTACGTGACGAATTTCGACCTTCAACCACGAGATTTTGAGAATCCATGAAACATCAGCACTGGTGCCTTCCCAGAACTCGATAAGGTCTATTTGGCCCTCGGCTGGCACCCAACCACGGCTGGATTTGAAAGGCCTCAAGACTTATAAATGCTGCTATAGATTTGGGCACCAGAATTTTGATAGAGAGAGAGAGAAAGAGATGGCGTCGGTGGAGAATAGTTCGAAGGAGGTTAGAGTGAAGTCAATATTTGTGTACCCAATCAAATCATGCGGTGGGATTTCTGTTGCTTAGGCTCACATCTCCTCTACTGGTATGTATGTATATATAAATCAATTAGTTAGCTAGTTAATTTAGAAATTGATTGATG
This sequence comes from Schizonepeta tenuifolia, assembly GCA_029490685.1. NCBI lineage: Eukaryota > Viridiplantae > Streptophyta > Magnoliopsida > Lamiales > Lamiaceae > Schizonepeta > Schizonepeta tenuifolia. The sequence goes on along the minus strand of CM055957.1, from coordinate 44,067,138 downwards.
ATATATATATGAATTTGATGATTAATGAAATTGAGGATTCCGGTGGGATCGGGAGTGGATGGTGGTGAACTCAAGCGACAGGGCTCATACGCAAAGGGTGGAACCAAAGCTTGCTCTCATTCAAACCCAACTTCCTCACGAAGCATTCTCTCCCCACTGGCAACCAAACAACCACTCTTATTTAGGTACACCCAACCGCAGCGACGACGATAGAGGGTGGGGGTTGGGCGAGGTGTCAGCGACAGCGATAGAGGGTAGGGGTGGGAAGATCGGCAGTAGCGTGAGAAAATAATCTAATTGTAATTGTGATTTTGGGTGTGACTGATTTGGGCATTTATCCCGTCGTGGACCAGCAACGGCGGTGAGCCAGCGTTGGCTGGCTTTAAGTACCGCGACCGCTGATGTCCAGTTGGCGCTAGAAACCATTGACTTCAACTCCCACGAAGTCATCCAAATTCGACGCGAACTCTATCAAAAATTCCTTGTGGAGTCAATCAACTTCTAAACTCTACAGACTTTTCAAACTCTTTAAAACTCCCACAGACTCCCAATCCAATACACCCCCCTTAAGCTCTTCACTAAAACTGAAACCTTTATGAAAATGGAGAAAGGTCAAGTTTCCAAAGTTAGTGCAGTTTGTGAGAGTGCAGTTTGTATACAGTTTGTATGCTGGGGCAGTTGGTTAGGAAACTTAATGTAAATACAGAAAGTAAAGGACACAGTATTTTAACGTGGTTCAGAGATTGACCTCTTACATCCATGGCTTTCTTTTCAGGGAAGTAATCCACTAGATAAGCTTAGGTGTGCTTATCAAACCTTCCACTTGGTTTTTTTCGGATACCAAACAACCTAACCAATTTGATTACGGGTTCGAACAAGACCTTACAATACTTTTACGGGCAAATATACAGCATGGGCTTAGATTATGGGTTCTAAGGGGACCTAGTCTTAGATTGCGGGTTCTAAGGGACCTAGTCTTAGATTGCTGGTTCTAAGGGACCCAGTCTTTGATTACAGGTTCAAAAGGACCTGATCTTTGATTACGGGTTCAAAGGGACCTGGTAACTTTAATTGCAGGTTGAAAGTCGGACCTAAGGTTTGGGGGTTGGGGGTTTTTCTAATTACGAAGCCTTCTACACATAGAGAAGTGGAGGCTTCGTCCTAAGGCTTAGAGATTCGATCTTTTGGGAGAGAGTTTGCTTGGACACAAATTAAGAAAGAACCTATATTCTAGATTCGATCAAAGAAGGGGCTTTTTGAGAGGCTAGATGGAAGAACAGGAGGAAGGGTGGACACTTGACTTCTACTGGTCTTCGACTGAGGTTTTCTTGCTGGAGAGTAGGATAGATTGCTGCTTCTTCGACGGTGATGATTTTCTCTCTTCTATCTTCCTGCGCTCGCCCAAAACTCCCTCTCTCTGAAGTGAAGTCCTCTATTTATAGAGGAAGATCTAATTAGCCATTGGAAATAGCCGTTTGATCTCTGCCAAAAGCATGGCACTCCACTTACTTTTCTAGAAACTTCCCTAAAATGGCAACTGTGACCTTCACTTTATGCGCGTCTCTATTGTCGGTCCATTTATAGTAAGTTCTCCAGCTGACTTGTGCTTTCGAGTAGATTTGAATTTGGACTTCAACTCTTCTGCCTTCAATGTCTTGAAAGTCTTCTCTTCTCAATTTTGCAACTTCCGACTTCGACAAAACTTCTCTTCACGCTTGAGTTGCATGGGTCAGTTGAGAAATCAATTGAGTTGTTGTCCAACTGAATCTGTGATACAACTGAGCTTGGGTCTCAATTGAGTTTGAGGGTCAGCTGAGCTTGGGTCTCAACTAAGTTCTTCATGAACTGCCTTCTTCAGTCCGACTATCTTCTTCTGCTTGAAACCTGTAAAGATAAAATCCCTATGCTTAAATAGTGAGCTATAGCTAAATTCAGACTGATGGCTTCCATCTACTCGGTTGGGGTCAGTTGGGTTTATGCATAAATCAAAACCTTAACTAATTTTCCCAACAATTTCCTCCTTTTTGATGATGCCAAAATTCTAACTGACACCACCTAACTTTCATAGTTGATACCATACAACTATTACCAAAAAGACTAAAAGATAAACTCAATTATAGTCTATAAGAGGAAAGGGGTTAACACAAGATAAAAATATAAAAATTAACCTCAAACTTGGACAACGAGATGGTGGTCATCAAGTGAAGTTAGTGATTTAAGAATATCGTCAAAAACCACAACTTATCATTTATGAAAATAAGAAGGGGAGATTACATTACAACTGATCTAGGAATTCAAAACAGCAAAAACTAAATGCATCAGTTGCATTGTCTTCTCTTCGCAACATCAATTGGCTTGTACTTCATCAAGCTTCAGTCCATATTTTTCATGGACGTGTTTCCTGAGACTCTGGAAGTCTTCAGCTTGCTTAATGGGGTCGACATTGTATTTAGTTGCTAACCTATCTGCTTCTTTCTCAATAAAAGCAAAGTTGATCTCGCCGCTTCCTTGATCTTGGGGGGAGTGAATACCCATTTGGTAGGAGTAGGAGGAGAAAAGTGACCTTTTTCCTTAAGGACTTTCAGAATTCGAAGACCTACTACATCAGTTGTTCAGTAGGTTTCAATGTGTGCTAACCAGGCTTCATCAGCTTTCAAGCCCTGATACTCCAGTTCATAGTAGAATTCCTCCATAAATTCTATCTTCAATTATTCCCAGTGATCATTCAGTTCCTCTAGCATCCATTTATCAACACAAGGGAGATTTGTGTTGGGGTTCTGCTTCTTCCTTTGTCGAGTTCTTTCCTGATGATCTTGAGATTGTTTGTTAGCTTGATTCATCTGATTTTGGTATATTTGTTGATTTCTCGTGGAAGAAGCTGCCTTAACTCTCTTTAGAAGCCCCTTTGAGTATTTGTCCAGGACAACTGTCTCTTTCATCTTAAAGTCAGCTAGCCATTTGGCACTTTTCAAATGCTTTTCATTTTAAGACAGAAAGATGCTTTAGCCAACTTTCCAAGTTGACATGTGCTGCAGTGATGCGTTGGACTATGCTTCAAATCCGGTATTCCAACTGCATGTTGTTGGCGAGCTAACTTGTTTATAGTTTTGAAGTTGAGGTGGTTGAGTCTCTTGTGCCACAACCAACTTATCTCTGAGCTGCTATTGGATATGAGACACGTTTCTGGTGAGCTACTCGACCAGTCTGTGTAGTAAACTCCACCTGATGAATATCGTCTACCATACAAGAGAATCTGAGCTGCTATTGGATATCGTCTACTCGACCACTTGACATCTTTCACCCTACAACCATGTACATCAAACTTCACAAAAAGACCATTATCGCAGAGTTGGTCTATGGAGAGCAAGTTATGCTTCAATCCATCAACCAAGGAAACATTTTTAATAGTCACAAAATTAGTTTCGAAGTACCCGATCATTTGGTTTATTGACCACCGCTTTTATTGAACTTGAGTAGTTAATAGGCCGTTAATATCACTGCCCGACTTAAAATAAGATGACTAAGCCGGTAATTACTGTGACTAATATGAAAATAATTAACAAATAGGAATATAATGAGGACCAATGATAGAAACATCCAATGTAAACAAGATTTCACTTGATAGTCGGAATAAAAGACAAATAAAAGCCAAAACTTTCTCAACGGTGTGTAAAAAGAGTTAACCATTGTGTTCAACATAACTTCAACGAGATACTTATCATAGACAGACAACTATTAATAAATCAACAGTAAAATTGTCTTGAGAATTCAAGTATAGAGTGCACCTTTTAATCACGATTTAAACTTCCAACAAAATATTCAATGACCTCAATAACAACCCAGAACAAAGATATAGTCATTGATCCCAACTAGATTTAACTTGAAGGTTTACAAAATACCTATACAACATTTATCAAGTACAAAGAGTTATCTAAAGAGTTCAGGTGACTCATATACTAATAGAAATACTGCATTATTACATGAGCAAAATAACATCAAAGTGTTGCACCGAACAAAATATGATTAGATTACATGTATGTAGACATATAACCCTAGCTTGAATGACATCAACTAAATATTAACAACAAAAGCTCCGCCCAGCACACTCTCGTCTCCATCTGAGCTTAACCTGCACATTTTAAAACAACATGCAGGAATGAGTACAATGTACCCAGTGAACACGTGCCAAAATAATTGCAAAGTTGCTACTTAGAGCTATATACTGAACTTGCCTTCAAAAGCAATACACAAGATACTATTAAATCAATCAAGTGTATGCTAAAACATTTTCATGCTTCATAAATATAAGTAAGTGATTGCAGTCATATATTTATCATGTATGTATCACATCTACCATAACATAAATAAGTGTGTTGAGAAGTAGGCCTTCTTCTAAAACATGGTGATGGGCCAACCAAAAGGGTGACACACAATCACTATAAATGTGTACACAAATCTTGTCTCGCACATGACCGAATTCGTCTTCCTTTAGTAGATGGTATCACACACAGAAAAGTTTAAATATAGGCAAGTCAATTGATTTAATAAGCATCATCACATATATATAAGCATACTCGACTTTGCTTTTAGTTAGAAAGCCCACCTGACTCTTGCAAGCTTATTATTTTAGTCCCTTCCTAACTTCCTTACTTCACGTTCCCACTCGTGCCTTCATTAGATTTAAAAATCACAGTAAGAGTGAGAAATGAAAATAAGAAAAAGAAGGGAAGGTAATCTCCTAAAGCTTAACTTGGACTTCTTCGTATTTCATTCTTTAAGAATTTAACTAAAATTCATTACTTCAATACACTTGTATATTTAAACTCTCAGAAATTTCCTGCACAACAATTAACTTCATCGAATAAACTGTTTTTCTTGGAGCATAATTGAGGAATGAGATCTATGTCATTTGAAAGCCACGGGTCTCTAGTTTCTAGCAAAATTTACGGAACTAAAAAATAATGACCGAGTAGAAAGTTATCGCCATTTTACTACAAACTACTCAAGCTGATAAACTACTGTGAAAATTTCATAAATTTTTACTTTCTTTTCTATGGCTCATTATTTGCTTCTTAAATTTCTTATGCTTCATCAACTCTAACATTTCATCACAAAGAGACTCACTTATACTTCATTTATCTACACTAAGGTACCAAGACTTATGCATGAACTTTTAATAAGAGTTCTATTTTTCTTCTACACATCTCATCGAACAATTGGTACACATAAGCTAATACAATTAAGATTTTTTTTCTATCTTCTCTTCATCTAATATATTCTCAACATAACCACACACACATACAACCCTATATAGTCTCAAAATTATAACCAGTTCATCCAATTAATCAAACCCTATGCTTCTAATAAGTTCACAAGTTCATTTATATCATTACTTAAATAGAGAAACACAAAAATCAGCCGCCTCTACTTAAGAAAGTTTCAAATGCTTAGGGGAATAAAGATTAAAGTTTGATTCAATCTCCTTTGTAGTTAAAAACGTGATTTAAGTGGTGTCTTAATCAACATATATAAATTCCACAATAATCCATCACCACTTCTAGCAAAATCGAAAGAAAAGAAAGAAAATAATGATTTTTCGTAGAGTCTGCGAACTAGAGGACATGATTAGAGATGTATCTAACCTTGAGGAACTGTGGAGATATTGATTAAATCTTGATATTGAACTCAAATGATGAACAACATCAACTCCAGTAGAGAAATTTGAGAGAAATAGGAAAAAAAAACGGGTATGGAAGGAAGATAAGAGTGCGAGGGAGAGGGAGAAAAGGAATGAGAATGTTTATCTGTATAAGTTGCTGAATGAAACATCTGGAATAATGGAGACACTAAATTTTATTATAAAATATTCATTAAGTTTAATAGTTAATTAAGGTAATTATTTATCAATCACTCAATTAATTAATTGAACTTTGTTGCCCCTTTTTCTTCTCAAATTCTTACACACACACACGTACACCAAGTAGTGTACATATATATTTGATTTCTTTATTTATTTTTTTCTTTTTTTTTTCTCTTAATTAACTATACTTAGCATATAATATAATATATTAATGCACAAATAATTATTTAACCACATAATTTAATAAAACATAGTTATTTAAAACACATGCAGTCAAATAATTAAATCCTCGTATAATTAATTATCGAGAGAAAACGGGGTATTACAGTTAATTACTTGGGCAAGATAAAGTACAAATAGAAATCAAGATTACGCATAGAGAGTCTCTTGTGCCTGAAAATATAACGAGTATTGGAGAGCAGTCGATGTGTTGAGCATTTCTTGGCTAATTTGGGTCTAAACGTTCATAATGCTTCTTGGGCAAGATAGTTGCTGAAGAGTCTTCGTGACTGTTTCGATCAGGAAAGGAGTTTTGCCTAGAGTGTCTCTGGCATAATCTAAGTTAAAGGGATAGATAAAGAGTAGAGTATTCTAGTCGTGATTTCGTGACCATAGGGCTAGAATTAATCCGCTTGGCAACTGAATAATATTTGCATGTGATTAATAACTTTGCACTGATGACCGAATAGTGTTTGTGTTCAATGATTCGAGCCTTGTCCAGGTCCCTTTTATTATTGATCAAGTTTTTATTTAGTTTTTCATTTTAGTTTACAATGTTTGTTGACCAAGACAAGTACAGTCCCAACCAAGAAAATTCTTGACGACATCGGTTACGAAGGAGAGAGAACTACAACCAATTCCTCTGGGTTCGACCCTTACTTACTGTTGGCTACTGCCTGCTGTGGGCAAAGGAAAATTACAAATTCATTTGCACGAAGTTAAACGATGGCTTCGTCACGCCCTCAACAGATCGTGTTCTGCAACTGATCCATATAGATCTCTTCGGTCCGGTCACCCCAAGAGCATAAATGAAAATGAATATACTTTTGTAGTTACTGATGACTACTCGAGATACACATGAGTGATCTCCATGGCGCACAAGAACGAGACAAGGGAAGAGTTGCCAAAATTGATGGACCAGATCGCAAATCAACAAGGAAAAACCATAGCATCCATCAGATCTGATCACGGAACTGAGTTCCTTAATGAGACCCTCATCGAGTATTGCGAGAAGAATGACATATCTCAACAAACCTTAGCAGTAAGGACTCCACAATAGAATGGAGTAGCTGAGAGAAGAAATCAAATGCTGAAGGATGTTGCAACATTCGTATTGACAAGCTTAGCACTGCGAAAGAGATTTTGGGCTGAGGCAGTGACCACAACATGCTACGCTCAGAATTGCTCCCTCATAATGAAGCGACATGGAAAAACTTGATGGTCCCGATACGAGTTCTGGTGTATGGGGAGGGGGGAGAATACACCAGATAGGAATTTTAAAAACAACCCCTTGATAAAAACCACAACTGAGTAATAGGACTCAGTTGGAATCACAACTGAGTAAGAAACACTCAGCTGAAAGAGTGGTGCTGTGCGGAATGTGGTGGAAACAACAATAACTCGTATAAAACAACTCACGCTCAGATGCAAGGTCGGTCAATAACCAAATCAGTTGAGATGTAAAGATGCAGTTTTGAGTGCTGGTTAGTTGGTCAGTTGGATATTCAAAAAGTAACTGAACAGAAAACACAAACACACAAAGGATTTACGTGGTTTGGAGAGAACTCCTACGTCCACGGGGAGTTGTGAGTCCACACAACTCAGTCCAAATTCTTTAGGACAGCTACCACAAAGCTTACACGGGCTTTGCAACCGTTCAGATAAGTTTGCAGGTACTTATCAACCTTACAGATAAGTTTACAGGTACTTATCAACCTTTCTACTCAATTTCGGGAAGAGCAGGATCCTAACAACCTTTTTAGGGGATGTGTATAAGGATGGGTTTTCCAACTGATAGCTCTAACAAAGAAGTGAGCTAGGATCTAAGCTTGAACAAATGAAGACTCAAACTAAGATCGAAAACACCAAGACAGATTCTAACACTCTATGAACTCTCAACTAGTGATGTTCTTAGAGATTAATTTCAGTTTAGCTTGTGTGCAGTACAAAGTCTTTTTTTTGTTGTTTAGTCTCTTCTCGCACTTGTCTATCTTCTATCTTGATGAATGAATGAAGGCCTCTATTTATAGGCGGAGAGAATCAACTAGCCGTTGGATGAGCCGTTGATCTCTGTTCTGTGAAAGCGATGGCTTGTCTCTCATCTCTGCAGATTTTCCCGATTTGGCAACTGTGAACTTCTGCTTTTTTTTCTGAGACAACCTTGTGTTGGGCCAAATGAGGTAATGACAGAACGTCAAACCTTCACGTGACTTCCTATTTGAAATTCAAATTTCAACCTTTGTTTTTCAACATTGATTAGTCGGTTGAGAAGTTTGGTCTTCATCCGAGTGGTCTTCAGCTGATGTTCCATCTGATCGCTATCTTCATCTGACATTATGTCTGAAGAGGAACAGTTGAACCCTCAGCTGCCTTGAACTTCATGTTGTCGATCTATCGGATTGAGTCCTGCAAATCTGATGTTCTATATCTTGAACGCTCAGTTGTCTTTCTTACATCTGATGTTCTGTATCTTGAACGCTCAGTTGTCTTTCTTACATCTGATGTTCTGTATCTTGAACGCTCAGTTGTTTTTCTTACATCTGATGTTCTATATCTTGAACGCTCAGTTGTCTTTCTTACATCTGATGTTACACATCCGAATTTCCATCTGTAGTTCTATCCGAGTAACACCATGTTGCCGTCGTCAGCTGGAGACCTGTAAAGATAAAATCTCAACATTGCTCAAACAGCGAGCCTAAATACTAACATTAGGATATGGAAACATCTACTCGGTTGGGGTCAGTTGGTTTTGGAATCAATCAAAATTTTACTTAAATTTCCCAACAATTTCCCCCTTTTTGATGATGCCAAAACCCAACTGATCTAAACCCTACTGACCTATCTAAAATCTCAGCTAAAATTCTAGACAGTCTATAAGATTAAACATCAAAGGGTTAGCACAGTTATAACATGGTATTGAAATAACTTTGCGATTCAGAGCTTGGACAACTTGAGATTGTACGTCAAGGTGAATCGGATAAATGATGAAAGTTTTCATTACAACTGATGTGTTTACATAGATATGCACAAAAATCCAAAAATACATCAGTTGCTCAAAAACTCTAACTTGGCTAATACTTCAGCCCATACTTGCTGAAAATCCTGACAAAAATATCTCTCTTTGCATCTGACTCCTTCGATATATCTACTCCATGTTCCTGACAGACTCTTCTTGCCTCAGCTGCGATCTTCTGTCGGTTAGGATTTCTTGTGTCTGGAATGAATGGAGGAAGATATGTGACCTTCTGAGGGACGGGAATGGTGTTCATATCCAGCTTTACATCAATCATAGCTCGTCTGAACTGGCTGAACATGCCCGGATCCCCAGAGTGTAGCTCGGTTAGGGCTTCTTTGAAGGCTTTCCTCGGATCCTCAGTTGTGTACACCTTCTTGTAATAGAAATCATTCACAAACTCTTGCTTGAATGATTCCCAATCGTCATTCCATTCAGCTGGCATCCACTTGTCAACATGTTTGAAGCGTCCCTGTAGCTTGATCTTTCCAGGCAATCTCTGTTGCTTCAATCTTGCTTCAGCCTTTACTTGATGTTTCTCAATTCGTCTTCGGCTACGGGAGACAATATTCCTATCCAAGTTGTTAGTAACCTTCGCAAGTTCTTCCTCAAATTTGTTGACTCTTGTAGCTTGATTGGCTGCGAATTTCTTTATCCATTCTGGATTCATGTAGTCCTTCTCCAGAACATCCATAGCCTTAGCAGCAGCAATACACTCTTCGGTTGTAATACCGTCGAGTTCAGCATCGAGCTCGGCTGCAATCTCGGCTATGGAGTTGTAGGAAACTCCATACTCCTTTGCATGCTCCAGGTCCTTAGCCAATTCTCCTCCTCCGACAACAATAGATTTCAGCTTTTGTTGTTTCTTGTCGGTTGGCTTCGGAGCGGACTTCTTCTTTGGAGCTGTCTTCTTCGGCTGGGTCTTCTTCAGCTGAGATTCCTTTCCAGCTAGTATCTCTTCTTCAGCTTCTTGGCTCTCATCTTCCTGGGTCTTATCTTTCCCAATCTCATCTTCCCTTTTTTTGGCATCAGCAACAAGGCTTGCGACTGAGCCATCCAGAGAAGTGAGTTTCTGTTCAGCTTGCTGAATCTGGTTGAAGAGCTCATCTACTGCACACTCCACATCAACCTTCTTCGCCAGATCCTTATCACAGTGCTCTTCATCAGCTTTCCGCATTGCAGCGAAGGTTTCAGTGACTTCGGTTTGGAAAATGACGAACTTAGCCCATCTGGATTCGAACCGAGAATCCCATTCTTCGTCTTGCGTCTGCTGAGATTTGGCAAGATTGGATTCTGAGATGGACGTGAGCACGTTCAGCTCTGATTTAATGCCAAGAACTATCGTCTTCAAGTCATTGACATCCTTGCTGGTGGATGTTGAAAGATCATCCAACTTCATCTTCAGCGCATCATTGTCTTCCAGCAAATTCTTGTACTTCTCATCCTGAGCTTCCACCATCCTCAGTTGTTCTTCTCGGTTGAGCTGGATGTTGGCAAGCATCTCCTTCCTCAGCTGATTGACCCTCTCAGCGATCAGCTCGCATATTTCATCTGTGGAGGGTGCTGGCTGATCAGCTGGTGCTGGTTGGTCAGAAGGTGCGGGCTGTTCAACAGTGACCATGGCTTGGCGATTGGCCAGGTACTGTTGAAGTTCTTCCTCTTCCTGCTTGGCTGCTGCGGCGGCTGCGTCAAGGTTATCCATGAAATCAGCAGATTTGGCTAGCATGTTGTCAAGGAATGTGACACAATCTTGTTCGGCTGACTCCCTTGTGTCTCTTCCTTCTGCCTTGCTGATATCCAGTCGACGAGTCAGCAGTGCAACCTTATTGTTGTATGCAACTTCAAGGTTGGTGTAGTTCAAGTAGTCCCTTATACGCGACTCATCTGCCTTGAGCTGGTTCCAGCTGTGTATCCTGATGGTATCTTCCTTGACATACCAGTGGCTGAATATGATGTTGAATTGATACAACAGCTCAGTTCCAAGCGTGGCAAAAGTGGGCATGTTGCGCGCCTCAGGGAACATTCCGGTCAGCTTCTGAAAGCAATATGCCAGCTTGCCTTCATGTTCCAGCGCGACAGCTCGACGATCAACATCTTCATCGATGGGGAGGGAGAGAGATTTTCATATGAAATCGGTTCAAGGGTTTCTCAACATTGGCCAAAGAAGTGGTCTCAATGTTGGCATCGAGCAGAGAGCTCGGAATTTCTGACTGGGTGGGGATGTTGGGATCGAGAGGTTCCTCAACATTGGCCAAAGAAGTGGTCACAATGTTGGCATCGAGCGGGGAGCTCGGAATTTCTGGCTGAGTGTCGGTTGTGAGAACCTCTTTGGGTTGTACGGCATCAGCTCCTGCCATGGGGGAGGTTGGAACATCTTCGGATTCCTGGGATGAAGAAGATGCATCCAAGGAGATGTTCAGCTCATCTTCTGGATCAGTTTCCATCCCTTCCATCACGTCTTGATGGGGAGAGTTCTCCTTCCTTGTTTCACTTTCACGAGGAACAATCTCGAAAGCGTCCTTGTCAACTGAGTGACTCGACTCAGATGGTTCCTCCTCAGCTGGTACCTCCTCAACTGGTTTTGCAACTGACTTCTTCTTGATACGAACTCTCAACTTTTTCTTAACTGGCTCTTCCTCTTTCTCCTTATCTGACTCATCTCTGAGTCGGCGTGCAGCTGTCGATTTGGAAGAGCGGCCGACAGCTGGAGGTAGCTCCTCAGTTGTATCTTTCTCCTCGGCTGTTTTCACAACTTTCCTTTTCTCCTTGGGAGTGTAAACACTCCGAATCACATCCAGAGCCTTCTTGGCTGTTGGGAACAGCATGTGCCTCTTGACTGGGGTCTCCTCACAGTCTTCCCACACCATGTTCTGATCCTTTGTTGCGAGAAGGATTAGGGCAAAAATTTTAACTCCGAAGTTGAGAGTTCCCTTAACACTCAACAACTTCTCTCCAGAGTCAGTGATAGATTCTGAGATCTTCTGCTTCTCCATTGTCAACTGGTGTTCGAAGTACTTGAACCAGTTGATGTTGTGTTTGTGCTTGTGCTCCAAAGCTATCAGCTGCTTGAGCTTTGGTCGGCTGATATCTCCAAAGGCTCCACTATATCCGAAGATAACCTTGGATACAACATCAAACAGAAGTCGATGCTCGGGTTTCAACTTCGTTCGCTGCATATTGCTACTCAATCTTTCTGGGGTGATGAGAGCATTCTCCAGAAATTGATCGGCTTCTGCATCTGTGATGTTCTCGACTGTGTCCGTGGCGGTCCGATTTGGTGGAATGATGGAGCGTAGCATATCGGAAACTGGTATGGAGACGGTGATACGGCGGATCGTTCTGGCAGGGACGTCTCACTATCGACAAGATATTTCTGAAATAAGACCATCTCGGCTGTCGATAGGAGATTTTAGGTTCAGGTAGAATTCCCCGACCTGTCGCCTGAGCAAGTGAGTGGGAAAGAGCGTTGCCCAATCCAGAAGGCCATTATCCCTGAGAAGATCGGAGAGAGGGGATAACGCCGGTGAGTCCAGAGCGTCTTCTGACAGAATCTGCTCGAAGTATATTTTGGATAGCATCATATCAAACGATTCTTCGTATGATGAAAGGACTAGAGTTGGTCCAGAGGATGCCATCTTCTTTCCTTGCGAAGAAGCTTTTGGTGCCATTTAGAATTGCAGTTGAGTTTATATATAGAGAGAAGGAAACAAGAACTTAGACGAAAATGGTGAAACAAGATCAGAGACGAAGATGAACAGTTACGCAGATAATCATAAGAATAGTAGGTAAGAAATTACTTCCTGATTTTCCGCCTTTTATAGGTTAGTGGGTCGTTTGAAATCGATGGCCAAGGTTGAATGGCGCGAATCCATTAACGGCTGAGATCTCGCGACTGTTGACTAGCTTTGACTGATGTTGAATTCTGAGTTCCAATACCCGCACGTGAAAAGGTGAACTGTTGTTATGTCAGCCCAGTCGCACTATAAAGTAAGGCTATTGATGTTCAGCCGTACTTTACATTAAATGCGCTATGATGGCTATTTCAATCTAACTGACATGCTCAGGAATGTTTAAATTTATTTCAAACATTCTCATTTAAGACACAAACATCATCTTCAGCCATAAATGATACCTGCCAGCTGATGTCGGAATCAGCTGTGTTCCAATATTGCGGCATACCATCAGTTGACTGGAGTTCGTCTGTTCAGCTAACGTCTGATGTCTTCAGTTGGCGATCCGCATCTGAGATTCCTCCTTCATCTGAGCTTCCCCCCTCAGATGGATATCTATATCTTCACCTCGGCTGATTCCTCATCTGATGGATCCAACAATCCAAGGAGATCACATAACATCTTGAACCGCGCTTCGGCTAGAGGTTTGCTGAAGATATCGGCTCTCTGAATCTTAGTTGGAATCTTCTCCACAGATACATCCTTCTTCTCAATATGATCTCGGATAAAATGATGTCGGATGTCAATGTGCTTCGTCCGAGAATGGTGAACAGGATTCAAAGAGATAGCAATGGCACTTAAGCTATCACAATGGATGGGAACCTGTCCAGTTGCTACTTCATAATCTCTCAGCTGTTGCTTGAGCTACAACACTTGCATGCAACAACTACCAGCAGCCATATACTCTGACTCAGTTGTAGAAGTGGCAACACATGCTTGTTTTTTGGAAAACCATGAGACTAGCTTGCTTTCCATGAACTGACAGTGTCCAGATGTGGACTTTCTGTCCAACCGATCTCCGGCTAGATCCACATCTGAGTATCCGGACAGTTGGATATTGTCGTCAGCTGGGTACCACAACCCAACATTAACAGTGCCCTTCAGATACTTAATGATGTTCTTTGCTGCCAACATGTGTGCTTCCCTCGGCTAAACTTGGAACCGAGCACACACTCCAACCGCGTTAGATATGTTTGGCCGACTGGCGGGTAGATATAGCAAAGAACCAATAATCCCTCTATACTTACTGGCATCCACGAGTTTTCTCTCAGATCCGGGCTCAATCTTCCAGTTTGTATTCATCGGGATCCTTGTGGTCTTACTTGACTGCAAACCGAACTTTACGATGAGCTCCTTTGTATATTTAGACTGATTAATAAAAATCCCTTTTGATGACTGCTTCACCTGTAGCCCAAGAAAATAGTTTATCTCGCCCATCATTGACATCTCGAATTTCTCCTTCATGAGAGTTGAGAATTTCTCGCACAACTCCTCCGACTTGGAACCGAATATGATGTCGTCGACATAGATTTGCACAACAAGTATGTCTTCTCCAACTTTTATGGTGAACAGTGTTTTGTCAACTGACCCTCGTTTGAACCCCGAGTTCAGAAGAAATCCACAAAGAATGTCATACCAAGCCCTAGGTGCTTGCTTCAATCCATAGATAGCTTTCTTCAACTTATACACTTTTCCATCTCCAGTCTCAAAACCGGGAGGCTGTTCAACATAAACATCTTCCTTAATATCACCGTTGAGGAATGCACACTTCACATCCATCTGATAAACCTTGAATTTGTGAAATGCGGCATAGGCTAGAAATATTCGAATGGCTTCCAACCTTGCAACAGGCGCGAAGGAATCCTCGAAATCAATTCCTTCTTGTTGGCAATATCCCTGAGCTACCAACCTTGCCTTGTTCCTCACGATGAATCCAATGACGTCTCTCTTGTTTTTGAAAATCCACTTTAATCCAATGACTTTAACACCATTTGGTCTTTCTAGCAACTCCTAAACACAGTTGCGTAGAAATTCATTCAGCTCTTCTTGCATGGCTGTTGTCCAATGAACATAGTTGAGAGCTTCCATAACATACTTCAGTTCTGGCACATCAGCTACGAAACATGAAATCATGGCAACATCTCCGGCTTGTTCAAACTCCTCAAGAATTGCCAATTCCTCAGCATATTGGGCGAAAGTGCTAGAATCTTTCTCAGCTGAGTCTGGATTTGCAACTTTGCTCCTAGTACTCACACCTTTGGCTGGATCTCCAATGATGTTGTCCTTGGAATGATCTTCATACCATCTCATGTTGCGTCTTCCTTCTTCTTCCAACAGTGGTTGTTCCGTGATTTCAACTGATGGGATAACCTGAGCTGTGGGAGATGTTGGGATCTTCAGAACTGGTGATTCATTTGCTGTTGAGTCTGGATCCTCAACATGGATATTATCTCGAACCGGGCTCGGTTGGGCTTCGGATGCTGATGCAGTTGGAGTAACATCAGCTGAAGTTTCCCCTTGAGATGAGCTGGGGTCTTCACATTCATCTTCAGAGGAACAAGGATCATCATCCTCGGTTGTCCATACCAATGGTTCAGCTAGATTCTTCTGCCTTAGAACTTGCGATTAGTGAGAACTGGTGGAACATGTGGATCTACTTGTTGTCCTTTAGCCTGTTCCCTGCACTCAAAAGTAGATTCATCAAAACTAACATGAGGTGTTATCTCCACAACATGAGAACTGTTGTTAAAAACTCTATAAGCCTTGATCCGAGTGGCATATCCGAGAAATATGCCTTTCGAAGCCTTGGCGTCAAAAGTTTTCAACTGAGTCTTCCCATTGTTGTGAATATAACACTTAGAACCAAAAACGCGAAAATATGAAATATCAGGCTTCCTGCGTCTCCATAGTTCATATGGAGTCTTTTCCCAACCGCTTGGTCAGAAGAGACCGGTTCTAGGTGTAGCAAGCTGTGTTGATTGCCTCAGCCCAAAATCTCTTTGGCAGAGCTGAGCTTGTCAACATGGATGTTGCAGCATCCTTCAGCGTTCGGTTTCTTCGCTCGGCTACTCCATTCTGTTGTGGAGTACGAGCAGCCGATGTTTGATGAGTAATTCCGTGCTTCTCACAGTATTCGATGATGGTTTCATTGAGGAACTCGGTTCCACAGTCTGATCGGATAGAAATAATTTTCATCTCTTGTTGATTAGATATCTGATCCATCAACTTGGGTAGCTCATCTCGGGTTTCACTCTTGTGACGTATGAAAATGGTCCACGTGTACCTAGAGAAATCATCAGTAACAACAAGTGTATACTCGTTACCATTCATGCTCTTGGGTGTAACAGGCCCGAAGAGATCCATATGGATCAGCTGTAATACTTGGTCGGTTGAGGGAATCGTTTTCAACCGAAAGGAGAATCTAGCGAGCTTTCCCAACTGACACGCACTGCAGATATGTGTTGTTGAAAACACACGGTTCGGAATGCCCTTTGCATGTTCCTATCTTGCAAGTCGATTCATTGTCTTGAAATTCAGATGGTTGAGTCTTTTGTGCTACAGCCAGCTCACATCTGAACTGCTCTTCGATAAAAGACAGGTGTCAGGAGGACTACTATTCCAATCTGCATAGTAGACATTCCCGGTTGGGAATCGATTTTCCAATAATATGACTTGCTTTGTTCTGATATTTTTAACCCTGCAGCCCTGTGCATCAAACTTAACAGAGAAACCATTATCACAGAATTAGCTGATGGAGAGCAAGTTATGCTTCAATCCATCAACATATGAAACATTTGGAATAGACACGAGATTGGTTTCAAGGGTACCGTAACCTTTGGTGTGACCTTTTGAGTTGTCACCAATGGTAACCGATGGTCCTTCCTTTTCCACGAAACTTCCAAGCAAATCCCTCAGATTTGTCATATGTTTCGAGCATCCACTGTCCATCACCCGCATGGTATGTGATGCTTTATTCTTCCTCAGTTGTTCCTCCTGCTCCTGCACAGAGAAACACGCTTAGGTCCCCAATTTTAGTTGGGTCCTGGAGGGTTAAAACTAGTTCCCCCTTGAACTGTGAGTCGTTTTTCCCTGTAGATTCTGATAGATTTATTATTCCAAATTATTTTTCCTTCTCCATCAACTATAACAACACCTCGGTTATCCTTAGGCTTGTTGTTATTATTGAAGTTCTGTTTCTTGGGAGGAGATTGATTTCTCCCATTGTGGGCTTTAGGAGGAGAGGCATTCCCCCTGTTTTATTGATGTTTCTGACCCTTTTGATTTTTCCAATGAGGTCGAACGCCATGTTGGAATCTTTGTGGCTAAGTCTGATTCCATTTTCCTGACTGTCGACTACAGCTGTTCATGCCCGGCTGTTGATTCATGTTGTGGCATGAATATTCGCAGCTGTTGGAATTGTTCCACATAGGTTGACTCTGATGGAACCTCTGGTTGTTCAGATGATGGAACTGATGTTGATTCTGATGGTTGAATCCATGTCGGTTCTGTTGATTCCATCCTTTCTGAGGTCGGTTTTGAGGTCGGTTCTGAGGTCGGTTCTGAGGTCGTTTCAGAGGTCAGTTCTAAGGTCGGTTCTGAGGTCAGTTTTGATTGTATCTCCGACGTCTCTGGTTCCTCTTCTGAGTCTTGGAACATTCCCCCTCGGTTGTTATCCCAACCGATGGATTCTTCAGTTCTCCAACCATAGCTCATTTTCCTTTCTCAGTTGCAGTTCCCTTAGCAGGTTGTGCTGTAGATACTTACTGTGACGTGGAGGTTGGATTAAGTTGGGGAGTTGCAGACTCAACCAGATTTGGTTTGGCAACCGTGACATCCACAGCCTTGATAAAGGTTGCGGGTGGAATTCCAGTGTCCTTGACCATGTCATAACCGAGTCCAGACACGTCATCCATTTGTCGTCTATAACTGATGAGATTCTCGATGATTTTGGATGATTGATATAGCTTTATCAGGTTGTCCTTCTCAGTTTGTAGATCCTTGAGAAGAACAGCTATATGTTCAGTCTGTGCTTCTGACTTCTTCATTAGCTAGT